>JARDYJ010000001.1:16692136-17432136 GCA_029215755.1 Spea hammondii
CTTTATTCAGTGGATCATCTCAGCAGCACAGCTAAGCAGTGGGGATCCCATGGCTGAAGAATATTTGGGGGCACTTCTTACTCTCCACCGCACTTACCTGTACAGAGAGTGGGTTCAGAGCTGAGATGTTACAGTTTAGTGGAGAGCTGGGACATCTGTGCCCTCTGTATTTATAGGCTACTGCCTTGTCACAGAGGACGTAAAATTTTACTGCTATTACTGCAGAGCTGTGACACTTCTGCTCTTGCTGAGCGGGGGCATTCACACTAATGACACTTACAGTTTCAATTAACCTTTGTCCCTCAATGATAACCGCAGTCTATGGTGACATCACTGCAACAAAGAGGAAGGGTCAGACTCTCCTTGCCTGCTGTATTGATATATGCATCGAAAACATAATTGTACAGAATTGCCAATGCCCCAAATCCTAAAGGCTGGAACTGATCTACCCTAATTTACATTCCAGACCTATAGCCCCTTTTATCAGCAATGCAGTGGTTGAACTTTTTACAAAACAAAGTAATTCTGGAGCAAAACCAGAATTCCTACACCTCATTTTATCTATACAGTGTAAGAGTGCCCTTTATAACCCTTTAGCAAGCTGCCCTGGTACTTCTATAGGCTCCTTATTATTGATTGCATTTTTGTATTACCCCCAGGGCCGGCCCAAGGCAAAATGCCGCCTGGGGCGAATTTTAAAATGCCGCCCCCCCTTATCTACCCTTCCTCTCCCTCCGTCCCTGCCGCCCCCCCCTTATCTACCCTTCCTCTCCCTCCGTCCTTGCCGCCCCCCCCTTCTTGTACTTACCTTTCAGCAGTCCTGCGGCGAGTCTCCCTGTTCAGTCTCGGTGCCGGCTTGTAATGCTGAGCGCCGGAAATCTTCCGGGAACTCAGCATTACAAGCCAGCACCGAGACCGAACAGGGAGACTCGCCGCAGAGGAGAGAGCGAGGGGCGCCGAGCGGTACTGACAGCTTGGTAAGCGAAAACCACTCGGCGCCCCTTTCTCTCTCTTTCGCTTTAAAAAAAAAAAAAAAAGGGCTTGGGGCGGCAAAGGGCTTGGGGCGGCAAAGTGCCGCCCCTTCAAAAGTGCCGCCTGGAGCGGTTGCCCCACTCGGCTCCATTGTCGGGCCGGCCCTGATTATCCCCCTAAGGGAATCTGTACAGGAGAGATGAAGGGAAGACATGTGCTGGATAGATGTTTTTTTGTGATGGGGGCCAAAGTGAACAGATGGTACTTGTAGAACCTTTAGGGCCCAGAAATAGAGTCCTCAAATAATGAGCATTACAGACACATGTTTATATGATGTATGTAATTTCAATATAGGCATTAGACTCCTGTATATTTAATAAAATACACAGATGTGTGGAGATAAAAAAGCCACAGTGTTCATTAAACACTGTGACAATCAATGTTATGGTTAACATATTGTAATACATTTTGTAATGTAACGTATCAGACATGTTAGTATGAACTTGATGACTTGATGGAGTCCCTGAGAGTATTGACATAAGCTAGGCACCGGCATAACATTCCCTGAATGGTGGACACAATGCTGGCCGCTCAGCTGGTACCCATGTTGAGTCCTGGACTTAACCGTCAGCGACCTCCTGCCTACACTGAGACGCCCTAAGACATCTGTCTACACCCTAAGACATCTGACATGTTTATAACCTCCCGTGATCCCTGCTCACATGCTGCTCTCCTTCCTATGTTACTAAAGTGTCTTGCCCAATCCCCACTGACCTGAAACATGGGACCTGTATACATTAAAGATATTTAAATAATGCTCTAATAATAATGGGTTCCTATGTAAACGCTAGAGCCCAAACACCTCCACCCTGAACTCATGACCCAGTATCTAAATGAATTTTAATGCTGTTAATGCTGATTCTTGGGCTGTTACACAAACTGCATGGCCGAGCTCTCACTACCCTAGCGTATTACATTTACCTGGAGATATATTAAGATACAGCAAGGCTGCAACTTTCTTAATGCTAATTGCTGGAGTTGGTCCAAGTTCCCCAGCCCAGCCTTCCAAAATTGAACTCTGTTCCCTGTATAGCTTTTAAGTGCATTGATGAGGACTTCAACATACATAATAGGCCATTCTCTTAAGTCGCCTACCCTAAACTACCTGGCTCTATATATTTAATGACCATTGCTTCCACCTTGCATTAGTACTCAATTCCAGGGCAGTTCTTTTCTTAAAAGAGCCCTTGATGTCCATCAGACAGGGGCAAAAAAATCTGAATTCATTATAGAAATACAATATAATTTTATATAATAATGCAGCCCATTAATTCATTAATCTTTGTGGCATTCTATTTTTTCATATAGAACATGTATTTTTTTAAAAAAAATAATATACTGTATATTCCAACCATGTATTGTAGGGAAGGGAGGTTGGGAATTTATATTTCATATTTATCCCCTTATAAAGAGGCTTGAGAAGCACTCAACCATGAGCCCTGACCGATAACTAAGTCCTACATTTAAAGTGTGCTTTCTCCATAATTTTTATTTAGGGCACGTAGGTTTTCTCATTAAGGTAAAGCTTTAAAAAAAAATACAGATATAAATGCCAATGGGCTATGTGCCATATCATATGCTATATTATGTGAATCCCATATAACTGCAGGATAAGGTATTTTTTTGTAGCATCTTAATGAGTTTAAGGCTATGACAGTATCCGTCATCCAAGAAGGGTTTTCTTATTTAATTAGATCTCCCGATCTATCTAGCAACACTTTTCAAGTACTCACAACGAATACTCTTTTTTTTTTCCCCACCAATTTTTCAGAAGTAACAACCAAATTGGCAAATACGTAAAAAAAATATGCTGACCTTTTAGTCACCTGCAAAACAGTTGGGTTTGGGATTTTTGGAATGAGCTGATTGTGAAGGCAGTGCTTTCCCTTTACGCTGGCTTTTCAACTGATTCAAAATGTTTCCATTTGAAACAGATGGTGTTTGTCACTTTGATGTTAATTTCCATCTGTGTATAAACAATTTTAAGTTAAGCATATTGTATTGCATGTGTCCGCTTTGACTGCTTCGCATTTAACCAGGTTGGAGGATAGCTGTGATATGAGTCATTTTGGAAAAAACGGATTGTCCAGCAAGACGTACAGGTATAGGCTGTTTGAATAGTTTTATCCCAGCTCATTTAATAAACAAATGAAGATCTGATTACTGTATCTTGAGTGTGTTTCCGGGCATATTAAGTGCGCCTACTAATCCCGCTGTGCAAAAGTATTGCTTATGCATTAAAAACCCTACAAAAAAATCAATACGCTACTTGTTTCAGGTTAATCATCCCCACTAATATGACAAGCTGCATTGTAGCATAACAAACCTTTTATAGTCACCAATGATAGCCAAATAACAACAAATCAGTTACGTCTGAGTATATGTTCATTGTCATATAATCCTGTCATTCAGAGGGCTCATGTAAATCGTGGACTTAGGTCAGTAGAAGACGCAAATTACATCTTTAAGAGTATGTATGTCATCTTACAAGGTACATAAAAATGGATCTTAAACGTTAGTGTGACTCACCAGCTTACTTGATGAATAAAGTGACCACCAAGAGGAATCACTAAGAGGCTCTGTCTTCTCTGGACAGATGGTCAACTATAAGAAGAGTCCATGCTTGGAAAGTACTAGGTTTCAGCTGGATACAATAGGTACTTTTTAATCCAAATGATCCTTAATGGTGCATAGTGCCAATGGAAGCGGTATATGCAATCCAATTGATGTCTCCCTAAACTAAACTTGCATACTGGAGTTGGTAGACAACATTTGTCATTCCTTCATGTCATGTTCAGATGGAATTATGTACAGTAGCTGCTAGGTGCTTAGCAAAGGATATTATGGATCATTAACAGAATAGCTTGTAAAAGATTGTAACATTTTCCCTGGAAATTGAGATGAAAAAATAAGGGCCGCATTGGCTTTTATTCCCCACTGTATTTTGGCCATAAAACATAAGCTCACCTGCCACGACAAGGCACCCCAAGACATTTATATCCTACCTGAACTTAGAACTTTCAACTTAGAATGAAATTTAGCTAATTAAAAAAAAACAAATTACCAGCTTTTAACACTTTCAGTTTGTTTTTATTTAGAAAAAAAATCACAAAAATCATAAAATAGATAAACGACATATAAATACATAAAAAATAACTAAAAATGGAAAAAAAACTTACATCCCATTGCCCTATCTCTATATGTAAAAAGTATAAACCCCCCACTCCCATTCGCTACCCCCAAACTCATTAAGCCTTAACTAAAATGATACCCTATGGATGTGGTCCTCTAGAACACACAAAAAATATGTAAATAGGTCACGTCTGTAATCAGGGGATTTTGGCGAACATAAATCCGGTCCTTTGTTCAATAGGGGCACCTAAATTGTAGAAGAAAATTGCAAAAAAAAAAATTACATACTAGCACTCATAGTTGTTATTATATTCTATGGTTTTAAATGAAAACCCTATTTGTTCTGAAAAAAAGGATGTATAATTTGTGTGGGTACATCAAACACGGAAAAGGAGAATCTTAATGTAACCCACAAATGGTAAAATGGCATAATATCTCTGGGACGTAAGGTACCAATAACATCTGGGGCTGAAGGGGATTTGCTCTAGTATTGTATTTGTTAAACACCATAGCCATGTCAAGAGAATGAGAGGAGAGTCAGGACTGATACATAGTGTTACTAAACTAAGACAAAATGGTTGTGCTTTCTAACCAATTATCCATGATAAGAAAGAGGCCAAATATATTACTAAAGTATCATGCTTATTGAAACTGTGTATTTGTAGGTTCGGATCTGCTTGATGGTAATGTGTTCTTCTTTGTTTTAAGATTTGGATACATTTAATGTTTTCCTGGCAAATTGGGAGTGAGCCCAGATATAAGGTGTGCATTTTATTCCCCAATGACTGCCATCTGGAAAGGATGAAACATTAATCAGAGAGTCATTGTGATTAACATTAATTGGCCATGAGAAGGGGAGGGGGGTCTTCATTTGCCTTTGTCGGGATCAATGTAATTAGAAGTATCTAGGAAAGGTTAAACGCAATAGACTTATGTTTGTTCTTTTATTTTCAAATTCACCAATGTTACTATATAAGTGTATTACTGTAAGGCTGCATTGACGGCTAGATTTCTCTATGATCACCCTAGTAAATACCTTGTGTTGATCCAAGTAATTCTACCAAGGTCAACTCAGGGTACAATGAGTCAACCTTTAAAGCTTCCGTGAAACAATAAGGGATCTAAACACAGCATGCATAAAACATATATCACGGAGAGGACAAACAGCAGAATCCTAGGAGAGGTCACCTTGAGTAATCAAATAAGAGGCTATGACTCTCTAGATCATGTGATTAGAATGTTTGTTTTCAGCTTATGGAGATATTCAAGGGGAGTAACAAAGCGATCATTTAGTTGTACTTAGACTATTATTCAGAAACATCCATGTAAAAATAATATGCTAACACATTGGCCTCCTAAAGAGGGACATTGGGAGGTATGGTAAATAAATAAGCATTTTCAGGACTAAGGGATAAGTTGGCAAACAAGTGCTCAGTGCAACGTGGAAAAAGTTAACAGTACAAAGAAAACATTTATACAATACATCATGTAAGCCAGTAAGTACCGGTATAATACCGGCTGTAAAATGTCAGCCACATCTTGTGTTTTAACCATCTGGCAATTGGTGAGTAGCTGGGTAACCAGATGTCCTCTTTAAACAGGAGAAAACCTCAGTGAGGACATCTGCTCAGCCAAAATTACAAGTACTCACTGAGTACGCCATAGTATCCTCACGATTGCTCTGTGATCTACGTCCGTATTAACTGGAATACGATTATGGAAGTCACTTATTTTAGCTAGGAAAAATGAAAAGGCTGGTTGCTTTTCCTGAAGTTCTCTCGCTCTTACAAAGGATGCCTAAACCAGCGGTGGTATACGGGCCTAGCACACTGGGCAGATCCAGGGGTGGAAGCCCCTTTTGCTGCAAACCATGGTCCCCATTGCCCTTATGGGCGATTAGGCTGCCAGTGCCCTGCTTTCCCGAGAGATCACAGATCTCCATATTACCTTGTACCTGGTCCTATGCATCTTTCTTTGTAGGAGTACGCCGAGGTTTTCCACAGGGAGCCTTACACTTAGCTTCACATGAAAGTAAACTTTTTTGGATGTGCAAATGTTGTTTTTATCTTTTCTATTGCTAGGCTACCAAAACTACTTACAAAAGTACAAATGTATCAGGAGATCATGCTATTTTTATACTTCTCTACAGCTCCCCCATTGTGTTAATAAATAGTTATTCTGCTAAATATGATGATGTCATATCTGTACTATGGCAACACCATGTGCATTCCAGCTAAAAGAAGCATTTTCTATTGTACCCAAATGTCAGCATTGTGACATTCTCCAAAAAAGTGTAGTTTGATTATATACAGCTTGGAATGTTCAGTTAAAAAGAAAAATACGGTAGATCAAAAGTAAAAGAGGGTTTATCTTCTTACAACTAGTTCTTCTGACCTTCCATTTCAGGTTTGGTGGTAAACTTTTCAGTAAATGCCCTATACATACCCCAATGACGTCTGATACTTTCCCAACAAAATGCGTTAATTATGTCTGCAAGACAAAAAAAAAAGCATTATTCTGATTCAAAAAGTCTAATTAATATTGAAGGTAATAGTTCTAACTACAATTGTATTCAAGGGAATAATCCTTTTCTTATAGCCGGTGATCAGCCACAACAATGGTGTTTATTCACCGAACTCATAGTATGACCCTAATCTCTAAAAATGCCTAATTTGAATGCTGAATTCTGACTAGGCCAAGCTGAGGTCCATATAAATATATTGACATCATTTCTCAAACTGCTCAACTAATTTGGAAAATTGACTTTTGAGTAAATAGGACCTCAAGAAACCAGGTACTGAATCCCATTCCAACTATGCTGTGAGGGGCCGTATGATAGCATCTGGGCTTTTTATCACGGACGGCACTTGCAAGCATCAATGTATATGCGTTAACTCAAGGAAGGTACATATTTTATATATGTAAGAACGACCCCTTTGTAAAGATAACGTACATTAAACACACTACATTGTGCTGTCTGCACCTGATCCTGGAACATTGCACCTTCTAGTGTTTACAACCTGCCCCGTCTCTTAACGATCCATAATAGCACTTTCAGTATTTGCAAACCTATCCTTATCTGCTCATCTTTATTACCCACAATGCCCTGGTAAGCCATTGTACCATAACAGTGTTGACAATCAAGGATACACAGATACCTCCGCTTCCTAGATAAAGTGTAATTTGTAAATGACACAGGGATATTTAAAGAGCCATTAAGCCGGTAAACATTACACTTTAGATTCCCCGGGTTAGTTTTATGGCTAGAATTGTATTCATATAAACCACTAGTTTAAAAATGAATCATTCTGTGTGTTAATTTATCTAAAAGAAGCCACCGGTTGGCCAGACATGATTCTCATGCCACAATAGGACTGGATCGTTCGTAGATATGGCAAACCTATATAGGCGATTAATGAGGTTGCTAAATATGTATTCCCAGATCTCATCATTTAATTACCCCTCAGCTGACTTTTCTTCCCCAGCTTTCTAACATACAGGTGTATAACTTTAGGTTCAGATCTCATATATATATATTATTACTTAGTGTCGCACAAAAAAACACAATTTAAAAATATATGTATATGTTAGTTAAATAATTTGACCAAATAAATTTATATATAAATTAAAAAGAAAGAAAATAAAAGTGAAAATATAAAATTCACCAGAATTGTGACACACACAGTGTATAATCCACCAGAAATATAATTGAAAACAATACTTATATCCTCAATTAGGTGGAATTGGCATCCAACCGTTTTCAAATGGGGGCTTGTTGACATATGAAAAACAAAAACAAATAATAATCATAGTGCTTTCTATATTATAACAGTGAAAGACTTCCCCCCAGGATAATATTGCACTCACGTAAGGTTGAGCAAAACAGCTTGCTCAAACTAGACAAGCGTTGTGGGATTCCTCTCCCAAGTTGTGTCTCCTCCGTTGTTTACGTTCGAACCGTTTTCTGATCCATACAAACCGCGAAATGCAGATGGGGAGACAGGATATGTATTGCAAAAAGATTTATTTGCAGCAATAAAGTGCAATGTGCTCTTGAATTAAAGTATCAAAGTATCGGTTTGATACTCGATCAATCCACTTAATCGCGGATATAAGTATTGTTTTCAATTATATTTCTGGTGGATTATACACTGTGTGTGTCACAATTCTGGTGAATTTTATATTTTCACTTTTATTTTCTTTCTTTTTTATTTATATATAAATTTATTTGGTCAAATTATTTAACTAACATATACATATATTTTTAAATTGTGTTTTTTTGCGCGACACTTTATATATTTATTTATTTATTTTTTGGGTATAGGGGGTATACCTTTAGTGCTCGCAGCATCCACTCATTCTTTTTAGCAGTATTTATATTTTTTGGAGTTACATATATCAGTATACTTTAGCGCTTGATCACTATATAAATTATTTATATTAGTACTTAGCACTAAAACCTACCATTGATATATTTATCTTGGGTAACCGTACCCCATGAGACACACCTCAGTCTCAGGTTAACCCTTTCTAAAATCCAGGAGGAAATGTATATCTGTGTTTCTTTGTTTCTTTGCTAGAATAATACTGTTTTACATTACCTGTGCTCTTAATGCCAATATAACTGTGACGTGAGACATACAGTGTCATTTAGCAACCTCAGAAACTTTCTTCAATGAGCAATGATGGCTGTCAGTTTAGTACGAATAATTTATAGCTCAGAAGCCCCATCTATTACGATTAGCGTCTCGGCCAGCTGTGTACTATTGTCTATTTGTGATACGACTCATTTCCATTAATATTTGACATTTTGTAGCATAATAGTGAATTTTATTCTTACTTTCTGTGCTGTGCAGCATATTATCCCCGCACCTTTCAGAGAAATAATTTTTAAAGCAAACCTATCGTCGAAAATCAGTGTTAAAGACCATTCACAAGATGAAGGCATTGTGCTGGCAGAATTACTTGATTTAATGGCATTTTTAGTCACCCCCAAAGTAACCTTTTTCTTCACAGAACGCCTACGTGACGAGATTAATGTATTTTCAGAATTGAAATACTCATAACATTCATAACCACAGGCTGCTGAACACCAATGTATCTTTTACATTTTTCAACTTATTGAATCGCCCACAAGATTACTTTTCTTAACACTTTATATTATATTCAGGTTTGTAATCTGTGCCCAAAAATTATGAATGTATGGGCACTGGAGCCAAGTCTCCTAAGCAATGTCCCTTCTTCTTCTTGTTGTCGTATGTCTGTGTCTTAATGTGTTAATCTTACTGTCACATTGTATCTTGTCATTTGTAATGTTTGTTAATTTTACCTCTGCCTTATTGTAATAGCGCTTCAGAATCAACTGGCGCTCTCTATATAAGTATATATACTCGAGTATAGGATGTAATGTATGATTAATGACATAATTTATCCAATCACTGGTCATACTAGCAACCGGTGCCAGAGAAGATAGTTTAAATGATTACATCTGAAGAACCGCCTCTGAGGTCTTGAATATTTAAGTTACTCCACGTTTTATGGTATGTTTTTTTGATCTACTACAAGGTTTCACAAACGTCTTTGGGTTACTTAGCCACCAAATCCCTGTTATTAAGGAAGGAGCGCTGCACTTGTCTGGCACCCAGTTTTGCGTGGCTATAAGATATTTAATAACGGTATTTTCCATTCTTTCTTTTTTTCAGATTTTACCTCCAGCAGTTCTGTCATCAAAATGATTAAATTGTTTTTATGCTCTGTGAACTAATACAAAGCTGATTTTAATGACATGGTCCCTTTAATATTAAGCCTTATATCAGCCTTGTCATGTACCTCCCACTCTTTCGGTTGGCTTTGTTCCTCCTGGAAAGGGTATAACTACTTAAGTTAAGTGCCCGGTCATGAGTATCATCCCTCCATGCTTCAGTGACCTCACCATTACTGCTCGTCGCATGTCATTAACTCTGGTCATTTTGCATGTGACACTTTTTGCTCCTACATGCACACGTCTGATACTAATGTTCATTGATAGCATTTGTTTTCTACAAGTGAATTTTACATACATTTCTTCTTCTGGATACTAACTCCATTCTAGACACATATACATTTTATAACCATACCTGGGAACTCTCGGGGTTTGACACGGAGTCTCAGTGTGAAGGGGTTCATGCTCTGGGTCACATAGTCTGGAACTGATTACACTTTAGGGGCTGTGGGGACAATATATAGGCTGGGGGTTATGATATGGGCCTGAAGGAAAAGCATATGACAGTGGGCAGGGATCTGAGAGCGGTCTATGGATATTACAAGGGTCTGGGCATTTGACAGGGGCAAGGTGACAGGGGGCAAAGGAATCGGACAAGTTGGAGATGTTATTGTGCATTATGCAACATAGGCAACATGTAATGGTGAGGTGTAAAACATGGGGGAGATGGAATGGTGTGGGATGAACAAGACAATGGAGCGGAGCATCTTAATAAAATAATGATATGCGGAGACATAAAGGAGGGGATAATAACCCCTTCATGACAAAGGCCCGTACATATACGGGCTCGCAATGCATTGTTTTTAATGGGTTTAAGGACAGCCCATTGTCCTTAAGTGGATAAAAAAGACAACATGGAGTAGTTTAATAAAAAATTATAGAACTAAAAGAGATGGTTAATAAAAAGATGTGGGGAGACATCAAAGAGGGGGTTAATAAATATAGGGAAAATGGAAAAGAGTAACAGATGGGAAACAAATGTCAAGAAAATTGTAGGAGACTTTCAAAATTCAGCTGTTTTTCCAACTCTATTTTGGCCTCAATTTTGCAATTCTCTTGCAGGTCCCTTGAAAGTCTCACAAATTCTTTCCTTAGTAAATAGACCCTAGAATGTTTTAAGTTTGCAAGTTTATGACTGTAAAAATACACAAAAAAACTATTTATTGGGGGGAGGCTACAAGCTATCTCGCGCCTATAGACTTAGCTCACCAGTTCTGCCCGTGCCCCTGCTTGTATGATATTAGCTGTTTGTACACATGGGATAATTGCATGCATTGGAAAATAAACGAATATATAAAGGATTGATATCAACCACTTATCGGTGAAAAACAAGTGTAAATATCTAACAAAAGAAATCATGGGTTTTTTCTCCATTTTATATATTTTTCTGTATACCCACTAACCCAACAAAGCAAAATGCTTAATGTGTTCCTTTTGTAATTAGTTTTTATATTTCTCTAGATAATAGAGGCATTGTCTTATCTCTACTGTGAGAAACTCTAGTAAAATAAAAAAGATATTTCTTAACCTTTTATCAGCCTTTTCCAGAAGTTGAATGGCAGATAAAACCATATCACATTTTGTCACAATGTCCTCAACCTCCGAGTCAATAGAAGAATGTCATTAAAGCAACCCCCTGGATACATTGTAAACATATAATTGAACTCTGTGTAGATGCACCATCAAAGGGTTACATTTACATAACATTGAGCAGTCATCATGGGGATCTAGCATTTGTCTATTGTAAATGGACAGCATATTAATTAAATCATTAATTGAATTAATTAATTACATTGAAAAATATACATGTATAGTTCATGTAAGCGAATGTACGGGTTTATTTCTAAGCACATCGTCTGGGTAAAATAAGCACCTTGGACATGGCTGTGTTAGCATGTTATGATGCCACTGGCTGTCTGAGCATGATAAGTGTTGCAGTCCCGAGGGTCAATCTTGATAAGCCATACTATAAAGGGTTAAGTCTTCTAGGATGATGTGTGTCCTCTACTAGACTTAATGGTGGGGAATACTGCGGGCAACAGAATACATATCTAGGGCACTTGGTGCCTATGGAAGGATCAGAGGTCCTACCCTGCGTCCACGTCACATCCACTTGGAGTGGAAAGGGTTCAGAGGCTTTGAGTGGATCTGGAGAGGCTCCATGGACGTTATGGCCCTGGCTTTCTTATGGCTTCAAGCTAACAATTTCCTGCCCTGTTTCAGTAAGATGGGAAATAATTGCCAATGAATATCATCATGAATGCCTAAGATTAATGACTCTGGTCAAAATTCTTTGATCCATTAAATTCAAGTGAGCCTTAGACTACCTACAGTCCTTAAAGGTCAACCATCGCCATAACAACTTTTGGCATAACTGAATTCAGCTTGCTCTTTTTGTTTGACAGCCAGTGTAATTATTTTGGAGACCATGCTTGTTTCCATAGTCACCTGATGGAAGCCGAGATTGTGGCAGCCTGTGGCACAGCCGGCATTCTCTCTCCAATTTCCTGTCCTGAGGCTCCATCCTTTACACTCATTCACCCTTACAAAGGCTTCCTGAACTAATCAAGAACAATCAGCAACTTAACAATAAGGTAGAGATAAGTTTACGGGGAGGAATTATGTAGAACGGACAGCAAAGATGTTTTTCACATGCTATGCACATTAGATGGGTTTTTAATACCTATGCATTGCGTATTTAAAATTGTGACGGATCCACTTCTAACCCTATCTGCTTGTGAGAGGCAGTCGGTGGCTGAGGGCAGCTGTGGGCACTCCACCCTAGCTGTGGAACCTGCCATGCCAGTGCAACAAGAAACTCTCATCATTACTGTATCATACGCGCTCCACCATATATTTAGCAATTAACAATTCAGACCATTCGTGCCTCTCTGTTGACCTTTGTCTTAACAATGAATTAAGAGAAGCTATTGCTTTTATTCTAATAAATTAGAGAGGGTGATCATTGGCGAGTGAATTATTCTTCAGAAGCTGTTTAACACTGGTCACATTATTCTGACCTTCACACCTGTCTAAGACTGCATATTCAGTAGTAGAAAACAGAATCATTTTGTTCCTTTCCACCATCTGTTGACATGGTCCCAGTGCATGTTTATAATCCAATATGAGGTCCATCTGCAACTTTGAAAACCAGGAACGCACGTTGTGAAAGACCTGCTAATTCATTAAAAAGACGCAGGAAGCAGCAAAAAAAAAGATCTGTCTGTATTTTGTAACTGTTCAGCAAATAAGCCGATCACTGCAATCAGCGACAAATGTTATCAAGACACCCCTCCACCACACCCCAGCCCCCAGCCACACACTTGCATGTTGTAATCACCCTAACAATGGAGAATGCAGAGCAGCAATCACAAAGACAACAGCTGCACACCCAGGGTTAGTTCTTCCATACATGGCTAACAATGTGTAACCTTATCCCAGATCCAAATCTGCATGATTTATTTATGGATGCAATATCTGTTTCGGAGTTCTGTTTAGGACAGGCTGTTCTTAAATGCACGGAAATTGAAATTCTACACTTCAAAGGTTAAAGGTTCACATTTCGTATTCATTGTGGTATTACAATAAACAATTAACAAGGACAAAACAATTATAGGGGGTATCGTGTATTTGTTTTATACGAGTACATAGCTTGTACTGTATATGTATTGGTCATACACCCCAAACCTGTATTGGTAAGACTGCATCTGTATATGTTGTGTGCGTGGGTATGTATGGTATGTATGTATGTAGCGCCAACAATTTACGCATCGCTTAATACAATACATATATTAAAGGGGTATGACAAGACAAGAATTGACAGAATAAGACAAACTGATACATTAGGTGGAGAGAGCCCTGCTCGCAAGATTACAATCTATATAAATATATATATAGGGTCACTTAAAATGTCCTTGCTTTTAAAAGAAAAGCTAATTTTGTCCATTAAAATAACATGAAATGGATCAGAAATATAGTGCAGATGTTGATAATGCTGTAAATGACTATTGTAGCTGGAATGAAATATCTTCATCGGCGTACAGAGGCCCTTTATCACTCCCATCACTCCTGTGTTCCAATGGCACGTTGTGTTCCCTAATCCCAGTTTAAGTATAAAAGGCTAATTCATTGTTACAAAACCTGTTTGCAAACTTTTGAAGGGTAGTGTATATATATATATCCGCTCTAGTACTTAGATGCATAGTCATGTGTATTTATATATATATATATATATATATAAACACAGAATGCATACACACACTAACATATATATATATATATATATATATATATATATATACAAACCGTATTTGCTTGATTATAAGACGACCCTGATTATAAGACGACCCCCCAAATCTGAATATTAATTTAGGAAAAAAAGAAAAAGCCTGAATATAAGACGACCCTATAGGAAAAAAGTTTTACCAGTAAATGTAAACAATTTTTTTGTAATAAAATCTATGATTGAGAAAAATATTTTGGTTTTATTTCCTTCTATTTTCCAACCTTCCCCCCAGTTATGCACATCTGCCCCAGAAATTCCTTATACCCCCTATATGCCACTGTGCCCCATATGCCTTTTAACCCTATATCCCACTGTGCCCCATGATATGCCTTTTGACCCCCTATGTGCCACTCTGCCTCCAGAAATGCCTTATGCCCCTATATGCCACTCTGGCATTTAGAGGGTTAAAAGGCATATTATGGGGAAGAGTGGCATATAGGGAGGTTTAAGGCATTCAGGAGGCAGAGTGGCGTATAGAGAGTTAAAAAGGCATTTCTGGAGGCAGAGTGGCAATAAGGGGGTTAAAAGGCATTTCACAGAGCACTCTGCCTCCAGAAATGCCTTATGCCCCCAATTTAACACTCCCCCGCCCCCCCCCCCCAACTTACCGGTGCTTCTGACTTCCCTGTCATGTAGCCGGGGCAGCGTGTAGATCCCACGCACTTCCGCTGCAGCAGGAAGGAGGTGTGGCTAGCAGCGGGGATTGTCTGCGTCCATCGCGCAGACCTTACCCGACTGTTAGAGATCAGAGTTCCCCACACCGGTGCCGCACCGGTGGGGCACCGGCACCGGTGCGGGGAACTCTGATCTCTGACAGCCGGGGAAGGTCTGCGCGATGGATGCAGACAACCCCCGCTGCTAGCCACACCTCCTTCCTGCTGCAGCAGAAGTTGTCTACGCGAGGGAGACAGGAGGATCCAGGTCCCCTGCAGCTGCGAGGGATCTGGATCTTAGTCGTCTCTTAGTCAGACCTATTTGAGGTCTGATTATAAGACGACCCTGGTTATAAGACGAGGGGTATTTTTCAGAGCATTTGCTCTGAAAAAAACCTCGTCTTATAATCGAGCAAATACGGTATATATATATATATATCCGTCAATGTTCACTCTATGTATATACCTATTATACGTATAAATGAACACTACAATTTCAGTTTATTTTGCTTATTATGATGATAGTGGCACCCTCATGAAAAATTTTTACTTACAACTTTACTATTTATATGGTCAAGATAATGGGCTTTTATGTTTTTTTCTCCACTAGATCACTGTTACAATATACATATTTTTACACTAATTTTTTTTGCAAATCTGATTCCTAAACAGAAGCCATTTATTTTTTGGTGCTCTGCAAGATTTTTCTGTAAGTGCATCATTTGATGAAAGCATATCATGTAGCAAAAAAAGAATCCTATGAAAAACAAAGACAAAATATTGGAAAAACTATTTTAAGACCATTTTATCATTTCCTCTAAACAGGTTCATTTTTCTTTTGTTTTCATTTTTCTTTCTTCTTCCGTACAAATCTATTTCTTATCTTATTTAAGACATCAGATCTATTATTACATTGTCCTATTGATAAATTGCTAACATATTCTATAGCAGACACAACAGAGTTATATACCGATTGACAGACAATGAACATTCCTCAAAATAAATGGTGGCTTTTCTCAAAAGCTTTTCTCCGTTGTAAATACATTTTTGATTTTTTTGTTTGTTTGTTTTATACCTTTTGACATATACCGTAAATTGCTCATTATCTTAAACCAGTATGTATGTAATGTTAGCCGATATCTTCAATGTCGTTAGCCCACTTAGACTGTAAGCTCTTCAGGGCATACTTTCTATGCAAATGCACTTATTGAACCTCGCACTTATTACATTGTGAACTGTAAAGGGTTTAGTACCGTAGATCTGCTAGTATGGTAGTAATATAAATATGCATACATTTATACATTTATACATACATTGGGTTATATATATATATATATTTGTGTCTATCATAAAAGTAGCCGAATCGCAATGCAGTGTTGGCATCCTATGAGTAGTATATGGTAACTGCTGATATATAGTTATCTGCTGCACCAAGCTTTAGGCAAGTTCTTTGGACGTTGTGACCTTCATTTTAGATCATTTTATAGCAAAGGAAATCACCACCCTACAACTGGGGGTCACATTGTCTCAATAATTATTTTACATTCAATAGTCTCAACACACTATACAGCAATGTTATACAAGCAATGATTTATTTAAACAGAGACTAAAGGCGTGGATGTCCTGCTCAATAGTGCTTACAATCTAAAGTAATGAGATTGCGCTGTCACAGTGAAAACGTTGCAGTTGCATCCTCTTTTGACCTCATACTGCATATAAAACCTATTCTGATAGCTCTACGTGTAGCGCACAGTCACTGGGCACAAATCAGAGACTTTGTCTCCCCTTGTGATACGAAACGCACGTTGTGTGTGGACCGTATGTATATATAAGGGTTATAGTGCATTGCTTTGTCCTCTTGGGGATAGACCATAGCGCTTAAACAATGTCTATTATTTATTTCCAAGTTCAGAGAATAGCCAAATAAAAATATTACATTAGAGAATGGGACAACACAAATAACAATGTGGCAGTGCAGATTGTAGTTTCCATATTTACAAAGCCTTAAAGAGACATTACATATAGAGATTTCCCATCCCCCTCCTCCTCCATGCGCTGAAATGGCTTGAAAAGGGAAACATCCTGACTGGCAGCTGGATGTCTGCTCTATTATCTGAGCGTGAGTCCAGACTAACTAATAACACTCACTGATTACTCAGCACTGAGCAGCACTGTCACCTGCTACTGACACACATGACTATACCATCTGTACCTCATGGCCACAGTACACAGAGCTGCCGTGAGGTCACAGAGAGGACCCAATAGTCCGTAATAGGGAGATGTTCACAAAGGAGGCAGCTGAAGGTGACACATGTTTAATTAACACATAAATACAGATTATTTTTCTTTGTTCATCATGCTCTGTTAGTGTCCTTCATATAAGCCCTTATTCTAACTATCTATACATGAACACCTAACAATAATATCAATTATATCAAAAAAATATCAAGGGAGTAGGAGAAACTTTAGATGGCTTGGTTATTAATTACACTTATTTGCCCTTGATGAGCCAGATCAAGCTGGGGATTGTAGTTGAAGCCACAAAGGCTGGCCCAGGTAGACTTACATGGGGACATTTCAATTTATTTTGCTTTTGCTGGATCTCCCATAGACTTCCTTCCAATGTGTGCATTAGCATGAGTGTTAGTATAAAAAAAAAGGTCCTAACATAAAACAGAAATAGGAAAAGACAAAATAAGGAAAACAGGTGGATTGTGGCTTCCTATAACATCATATTCATCTTCAGTAATGTCTTAAAATTCCACACATCCAATCTGTGTTACCTGATCGTCTTACCATCATTTACCCGATCACTTCGTCTGAAATGTCTGTTATTCCTTAAAAAAAATCAGAACCTCTGTATCATTTGTGTCGAGAGTTCATTAGTCTGCCCTGTAGCATTTGTATTACTAATAAGAACCAGTGGAATCTTCTCCTAGAGCTTCTGTTAGTAACATATGACGAATATGTTCATGTTATGTTCAATAGCTAATTTCATGCAGCCCCTTTTCCTAGGAGTCAGGGGTAAAATCAAAAGAGCGATTTGGGAAACTGAGGGATAAACGAGAACGCTCTCTTTCCACACTCTATTTCCTCTTTGGAGGTTTCCTCTGAGTAATGATACATCTCTAAAACCTGTCAGTAAAACAAAGTTTAAAACCAGAAGATCAGTAACAGTTGACAAAATGTGTCTTCCCTCCTCGATAGCTTGTAGCTCTGCATTGCTTCACATTGCTTTATTCCACCAGGCTCAGGATTATAAAATCCAGATTCCTACCTCCACCAGCTCTTGATACTAGTCTTGACTTATTTATTATATAATTATTTATTATTTATTATATAAGTCAATAGGCAATAAATATGTATTATTTATTATATAAGTCAATAGACAATTTTCTAATTCATTTTCATTTCTATTATTGTTTTTGAGATTGACAATATATCACCATGCAAATGCATCAATAGATCACCTTGTTCTATAAGTAGTCTCCTGGTAGATATGTGGTGATGAATATTGCATATATCTGTGTAGCTATAATGAATTGCTAGATTGTATTGACTGACAGAGTAATGTAAACATGGAGACACTATTGGATAAAGAGTGGGGTTGGGAACAATTTGATTCAAAGCTTCTCCATATTCTTCTGCATTTTTAGCAAAATTACCCATGGATTTGATGAGATATTTTTCAGTAAGGAAGCAGAGAAATGTGAAGGGACAAGATCAACGCTTCTATTGTTTATTGGTCTGTGTAACTATGGTATGTGGCAAGCAGAAGCAATTAACACGTATTCAACACAGCTGTGGTCTTCTGATATTCATAATCAAACCACAGTTCCACTGAAGACACAAGCCAGCAAGTCCCTTTCCAGCTTAAATAAAACTAGTGTGCCCCTGGGAATATACTGCAATGCTGCGGCCGGAGCACCTGTGTTCCTCACAGGTAACCAGATAGCTCATTAACTTCACCTCTATCCACAAAACTCACGACTCCATGTGGTTTTGTGACTCCCACTCTGCCCCTGCCATCACTTCTTTACCTTCTGGTATTCTACATCTCTGGGGCATTGGACGAAAATGCAAAATGGGTTGTGTAACCGTGCATGCGTGGCTGCTTCAGACTGTGTTCATACAACGTAGCGAACACATGCTGATCATGTGCATGTCGGGGTCATTAGGATACACAATAGGATGTCTGTGAAGGTTCAATGTACTCTGCTTAGTGCAACAGTGTCTTGAGTATCTAATGTCTAGAGTGTCTTGTATCAGAGCGTACACCAAAAAATACTCATGTTTTACCACGGATTTCTGTAACATAGGAAAATAAAGACTTCCTGAGATGTCTACTCATCCTTCCAGTTCTCATGAACATATGTTTATCCAGAGCTCAAAACATATGGAAATGGTTCAGTCAAGAGGAACATCCCACTGGTTGCTATGGTGATAAGACCACTTATGAAATGTCATGCTAGAATAACTTGTTATACCTAGACCCTTATTTATCATTCTTATGTGCTGTGGAGAACATTGCTTTTTATTGATTATATTTTGCCTGTATATTATCTGTATAGTAACTGGTATAGTTCACACACGCAGTTTAAAATAAAAATAAAACATATTGAAAAGATTTCTAAGAAATGCAACATAAGAGTGAAAAACATGTTCACTTGTTTTACAGAAAAAAAATAACAAAACGGATACATTTAACTCATTTTCTGTATTGGCATTCAACAGCAGTAGGGCTAGAAATGTTCTCTGTTCAATGTATCCCATTTCCTTACTTTATCACTTTAGAATATGACATTTTATAATGGAACTCAAATGGAAATATTAGGTACAAATAGCTCCGTTAACTCATGTAATCTCCATTCTGAAAAAAGTAACAGATAAGGCCCTATTTTGACTACAAAGTTTGATATTTTCATTATGAGAACTGACAGCTTTGCATTCGGTCCAGCTAGGGAATATATATACAGATAATGAATTCATAGGAATTGGCACTATATAACTTAGATTACTTTGAGCAGGAAGTCACTGGATTGCCGATAACCTTGGATTTCACCTTTTACATTTTGTCCAGAATTTTTAACCACTTGCACACCTTCCTAAGCCTCATTTTAATAATAAGAATAAATATAAAACCCAACAAATCATAAAACAGTAATAAAAATATAAGAAAGAGCAGCATCACTTTATAGGACTACTTAATGGAGTTTAGAGATTTGCTATAGTACGTGTAGTGTTTGTTCTTGATCTAAACCGCTCTAAACTGGCGGTAAGAAAGATACGGATTTCTGGATGCTCCTCCGCATATATATATATATCCCACCATATAAGACATCAGCAAACTGGTATACCATCTTAACCTAAAGGATGCTGGCAATGGTCAAAAATCTTATGGCTTTCATTTAAGAAAACCATCCCTCAGTGAAAAGAAATGTTTCATCTCTCCTGCAAATCATTGAGAACAATCCAGGGTCAAATACAAAGCATGCATCACGCTTATAAGTATATGGACAAAAGTATTGGGAAACCTGACCATTACAGGGACTTTTATGATGTCATATTCTAAATAAATTAACATTAATATGTAGTTGGTCCCCTTTGGAGCTATAAAGCTTCCACTCTTTTTGGGAAGGCTTTTTGGAGTGTTTCTAAGGAATGTTTTACCCATTCATCCAGTAGAGCATTTGTGAGGTCAGGCATTGATGTTGGATGAGAAGGCCTGGTCCGCAACCTTTGTTTCAGTTCATCCCAAAGGTGTTCAATTAGGTTGAGGTGGGCAAAAATTCCCACAGAAACACTCCAAAATCTTCCTTTCCCAGAAGGGCAGAAGCTGTTCCAGCTGCAAAAGGGGCACCAACTATATATTAATGTCAATATATTAAGAATGCAATGTCATAAAAGTTTCTGTTGGTGTAATGGTCAGGTGTCCAAATACTTTTGTCCATATAGTGTATCTTTCCCCAGTTTTACTCCACTTTCTTGAGGCCTTTACATTTGCTGCGATTGTTCTGTGTTTCAGATAAAAAAGAAGAAATCACAAAAACACCAGCAATGCTATCTTTTACAGAAACACACAGGATAATTTTTTGGAGCACCCTTACCTTAGAATATACATTTTAAAGACATATGCAACCATATTTATTTATTTTAAAAAAAATCATATTTATTAATATGTAAAATATATAAAAACGTTCTCTATAAATTGAGTTAAAGTCATAGTAATCCTCGTGATTGTATGTCAGTAATCAGTAAAGTGTGATATGTTTGTAGTACTGCCATGTATCTGCGCATGAGCGTTCAGGCTCTCACAACACATTCACCACTCTAGAATAAAACACAGGAAAGCATACACACATCGTTTCACATTAACATTCTGCAAAGCACTGGGGGATGGGAGAAATTATTTTTTACTTGACTGTTTCTTTAAAACTACTGAATAAAATTAGAGGCTTTATGTCAAGTAGATAAAACAGTGGCTGTTATGAGTAGGGACACACTAAATTGATTACTCCATTGGGTTTTGGTATGGTAAACATTCATCTTTTAAGAATTTGACAAATTAATTCTACTTACAGAAGAAAATTACACACTTATTTCCTGTTCCAAATCATTATGTTCATAAAAACCAGGAATGCTATCATTTATCATTTTTGTAGTCTTTTTGTTATATATACAATTTCCCCAGTGATAATATTGATAATTTTTTTTCCCAGTGGTTTGCTTGGTGTTTGGGCATGAAGAAAATATGCCACATTTATCTCACTGGTCCTCAAAAGTAATAAATCACCCCATCTTTAAGTACTCTGTGTCAAAGACTCAGATAAATCATTTTAACCGACTCGTTTTACAAAAAAAAAAAAAACACATTTACATCCTTCATTGCCTCTGCTAAGCATTTGTGCTTCTATGAAGTCATTGGTCTTTGCAGATAAAAATGGGCAGGTTTGTTAAATTGCTATAAATTATATGCTGCAAAAGTTTATGATATGTACTTTACTTTGCACTTCAAACTTGCTCCTTTGAACAGTGCAATTATGTTTGTTTCACTATTCACAGCCTTTCAGCAAAACGCTGCGTGCTAGCCTGGTATCCACAAATGTATTCTTTCATAGCGCCAGCATTGCTGGGAACACTCTGGGTTTGACCCGGAGTCTCTGAGTGATGCACTACTTCCTCGAGTCTCTGGGTCACCTACCTATTTCTCTGGGCAGGGGTGTGGCGTTTGACTGTGCTCACTACTCGCCCACTTTACCTACCACTTCCCTGCTACTCTCCAATACAATTTAAGGCCATTTGAGCTAGCCCCACCTCCTTACACACACAGTCCTGCCCCCACACAAAGACACTCCCCCAAAAGAGGGAGAGATCTGCGTAGCCTACCCTGGTAAATCCCTAGGTATGAGTGCCAGGTCATGCAGCTGCTACACTAGCCTACTAGATGTTCTTTTCTGGCTGTTTAATTTCCTTTTAGGGATCAGCCAAAAATTCAACTATTTTTAACTGCCTAAACATGAAATGTTATTTGTCAGGTAATTAATTCAACTTGTGATTGCATTTCTATGCAGAGGCGGAACTACCGGGGTCGCAGGGGTCGCGACTGCGACCGGGCCCTGGTGTTCTGCCACTCAGGGGGGCCCAAGCAAATTTCCCGGTGGGCCCGCAGATTCGTGGGCCCGGCGGCCGGCGGAGCGGGATTGCAAGGGGTGGGCTGGGCAGGGGGACAATTGCCCCCCAGGCCAGCCGAAATCTAATCTAAACGGCCACTGCGTGCTGATGCGGCGGGCCGGCCGGCGCTACTTTAATACTTTTTTAAAATTTAATATGGCAAGTATTAAAGTAGCGCCAGCCGGCCGCATCAGCACCCAGCGGCCGTGTGCGATGGCCGCCTAGTGATGGGAGCAGCGTGAGGGGTGAAAGCTCCGCCCCCTCGCACGGACCTTTCACCCCTCATGCTGCTCCCATCACTATGTGGCCATCAGATTGTGGGAAATCTAGTCTAAACGGCCGCTGCATGCTGATGCTGCCGGCCGGCGCTACTTTAATACTTTATTTATTTATTTTTAATATGGCAAGCCGATCTGGCATATTAAATAAAAAAAAAGGATTAAAGTAGCTCCGGCCGGCGGCATCAGCACCCAGCGGCCGTTTAGATTTACATTTCCAGCAATCTGATGGCCGCCTAGTGATGATGAGACTGAGAGCAGGGTGAGGGGTGAAAGCTCCGCCCCCTCGCATTCAGACTGCTGGAGCACCGGATGTCGGGTCACTGACATCCTGTCAGCATAGAGAACGGCGGCCTGCAGCTACCAGAAGACAGAGGTCAAGCTGAAAAAGCCCCAAAATGGAAGTAGAAGGTCAGTAAACTAATTTATTTTTGTACAAACTGTATAATTTTTTTATTTTTTTTTAAAACAAAAACAATCGTTATGTGTGTATGTGTGTCCGTGGGGGACAAACAACATAATGCTTTTTTAAATTATTTTTAAATGATTCAACAAAAAAGAGAAATCTCTGTGTCTGTATGTGTTTACAAGTTCAGCTTCCCAGTGCCACCTCTGTCCCCTTTCAGCCCCCCCATGTAATCTCTGTCCCCAATGAGCCCCTCCCAGTGTCACCCCTGTCCCCAATCAGGAGGCAGAGTGCCCCGTGATATGCCTTTTAACCCCCTTTATGCCACTCTGTCTCCAGAAATTCCTTTTAACCCCCTATATGCCACTCTGCCTCTATAAATGCCCTTTAACCCCCTATATACCACTCTGTCTCTATGCCTTTTAACCCCCTATATGCCACTCTGCCTCCAGAAATGCCTTATACCCCCCTATATGCCACTCTGTCCCATGATATGCCTTTTAACCCCCTATATGGCAGAGTGGCGTATAGGGGTATAAGGCATTTCTGGAGGCAGAGGGGCATATAGGGGGTTAAAAGGCATATCAGGGGGCAGAGTGGCAAGCCTGGGGCAGATGTGCATAACTGGTGGGGGGCAGGTTGGCAAATAAAAGGAAATAAAACCAAAAACCAAAAATGTAGTCTGAGAAGCTGGGGGGGTAGATGGTGTGAGAGGAGGGTAGATTGGGTTGAGGGGGGGTCCTTAACAGATTCTCGCAACGGGGCCCTGGGGCTTCTAGTTACGCCCCTGTTTCTATGTATGTACATACAGGGCTTTATCTTGACCTACACCGTCTAGGCCCAGAGGGTGGCATAAAAAGCCACCCAGTCAGACGCCCCTAGCCAGGGCTGGCCCTTACATGGGCCCTGGAGGTTATTTCCGGATAGATTCATAGAAAAAGAGAAGTTCCAGACCAGCCTTTTGTGAACACCCCAGATGGTTTTGTGACCCTGCAGTTAAATGTGAAGCTGGTTACATCCGGAGCCAAAGCTGCTGTTAAGGTTAGGGGCAAGGAAGGAAGGAGAGAGTAAGGTTGGGAGAGGGTAAGGGAAGGAGTATGCATGTATGATTGTACGTACATGTATGTGTGTCAGCATAAATATGTAGGTATAAGTGTGTGCACATGGACAAAGATGGATGTTAGGGGACAAACATTGTAGAGACAAGCTGTCTGGGGACAAGGATGGTACTGGGAAGCTGTTTAGGGGCAAAGGTGACACTGGAAAGCTGCTTGAGGACAACGATGCCACTGGGAAGTTGTTTGGCCACAAAGATGGCATTGTTAACCCCTTAATGACAAAGCCCGTACATGTACGGGCTCAAAATGCATTGTTTTCAATGGGTTTTGGGACCGCCCATTGTCCTTAAGGGGTTAAGCTGTTTGGGGACAAATATGTTAGAGAAAAGCTGTCTGCGCAAAAATAAGGTACTGTTAAACTATCAGGGCACAAAGATGGCACTGTTAAGCTGTTTGGGCACAAAAATGGCAATGTTAAGCTGTTTGGGGACAAAGATGTAAGACGCAAGTTGTTTGGAGACAGAGTTGGCCCTGATTCGCTGTTTGTGGACAAAGTTGGCACTGTAAAGATGTTTGGGCACAAAGATGGCACTGTATGTATATGGCAGAAATGGGTCTGTGACCTCTCTAGTATAGTTGACATGGATGACTGATCTTGGTGAAAATGGTTAATTTTACACTTTTCCTTATTTTAATTAAAGATTATTATCTCTTAAAATGATAGATAAAACATTTGAAATGCTACACAAAACAACAAAATATACAAGTAAGTATTCTGTATTCAGGCTTAATATACAGAGAAGAAGTAGTGGAGCTCAAAGAGGAAAATGTAGGGCCTAAAGAGGAGGAGTGGGACCAAAAAAGAAGGGGTGTTGTTTACAGATGAAGGGGTGGAAAAGTGTGGCCTGGGCAGGAAGGGATGGGGTAAATTAAGATTATGGAGTGTGAGAGTTTAGTCAGACCTAGGGCAGTACAAAACCTAAATCCACCACTGGTTACACACCATTTCACCTACTACAAAGAAACATTTGATATGCAATGTATCATATTGCATTATCTAACACATCTATCATATCATTCAATTATACTGCAATCAGTTTAACAAAATATTAAATATACACAAGCTAATGAAAAATGCAAACTATTTAATCATGCAGAAACATACAAGACTTGCCTCAAAAATTACAATTATTTTTTGTGTCACCATAAATGATGATTAATGACACCAGTCGCCAGCCAGCTCCTACGCCGCATAACAATTTTAGGATGGTGCATTAATGAATTGATAGAATGCAAGGCAGTCAGCAGGAGATCATTTTATAAATATATTTCAATGGATTTCAATTATTTGACCCCTGCAAACCCAGACACAAATCTTATGGTTCACCACCTACAGGAACTGCTGATGGGAAGACACAGGAATTAAAGCGACACTTCAGCCATTATATGCACTTTAATTCATATGAATAGGTCGCTTTATATTATTATAGTTCCCCCCATGCAAACGTATGGCTGGGTTCTACAGAATCCCCTATATACATTCCGTCCACATATCTAAATCTCTTGCCATGACATATTAGTGGCACCAGTTAGTTTCAGCGCTGGCTCAGCAAACATTGCAAAGGAAGGTTAATGAGACCCCACTGAGAGCTTTCCACCCACTGATTGGCTGCAGGAATCAAACCACGGAGAAGGACTGGAGCTGCAGCTTCTTCTTAAGGTAAATCATTGTTGTCCTTGCATTCTGTGTATACTGTATGCGTTTTCCATTAGTGAAATAGTAACAATTTATCATTCTTTGAAATGCTTACAAATAAACATTTTACCTGCTATAGTGGTACAGGTAGCTATGAACTTTATTTTATTATTGATTGGTTGACAGAATCCCTATTCCCTTGAAAGGCCATCATTGTTAATAAGAAACCTGCATTTGGGCAAAAAATTGGGACTGCTGCAACTTTGTACAAACAGTGCTTGAGACAAGCTTTAGTCGTGAAGGAATGAGTGTTAGATGGGCAAGGTGTGTGGTGATGTCAGAAAGGCTACACAATGACATGGAGATAGCGTGACATAACATTCCTTCAAAACAGAGTTACGCGATGACATCACATGGGTCCGATTCGAATTTCTGAAAAATAGGAACATAGTAATGCATCCTATGTAAATACTGGTGTGAACCTGCTTAATCTCATGTTATATCCTATATAAAGCACACAGATACCTTTTACCAGGATTTTACAGGAATAGGAAATAAAGAGCTTAATTATCAAATGACATTTTTTCCACTTTATATTTATGTACTTCATTTGTCAATATTCAATGTCCAGAAAAATAACAAAGTTATAATCAGGGATCCGTGGGTCGTTGTGATACTATATACATGTGATTGATCAGACCAGTTTGATTTATGGGCATTTCTTTTCTCTAGACCATCTCAGACTTGAGCCGTGGTGCTGTTAGTATGGCAACAGTCACCCGGGTCACTGCATTTAAATTACTTTGACGCATTATATTGTACAATACCGCTGACACAGCAGGTTACCCTAATTAATTTAATGCAATGGCCATGGAAAATTATGGAATAAATCACACACATGTCTTCTTTCTCTTGTTCAACGACCTGAGCACATGCACAATAATGTAGTGTTCTAGAAGTAAGCTATTGTAGAAGAGCCGGTCTCCAGATATACTGAGAGAGATACAGTGTATCCCAACGTTAGTATGTCCCGCTGGTGCTGCGAAACCGGCGATTACATTCAAAATGTAGATCAAATTTGCGATTGGTCGCTCGTGTAAACGTCTCCATCCTGCCCAAGCGTGCCACGCTGTTCTGATTAATTTTTCTGCTCAGTTTGTTCAATCTGATTGGTCGACATACCCAAAGCACTCGATGCTCATTGGCCACAGATACTGGTGGGAAGTTCAATTTGCTTTTGGTGTTTGTTTCACCCAATAAGATCGTTCTGATTATCCATAAAAAGCCCTGTTTTTTCCCCACGTATTGCGACATGGTTCCTAAGAATTTTTTTTTGCAGAGGAGCATTATCTTTCCTCCAGGAACTGGAGCTCCTACCCGGTTTTCATTAAAAATTGTTTAGTCAATGCAATTTATAAACATCTTTTCTGCCATTTCTGGAAACATTTTTGTGACCTTTATGCCGTAGATTCTTTTGCATCCCAAAGAGGGATTGCTCTTCGTAAAGGTAGACAGTCGCAAAGTAAGCTTCAGATATTTTGCTAATGACTCAATGATCAATTTGTTCTCTCTATTCACCTATTTTTTTTTAAAGCAAATATACTTATAAGAAGATTTAAACCAATTGATTAACTCATCCACCAATAGTTAGTTCTGAGCTATGGCCAGCTAGAATCCTTCAAAACATGAAATATTGTATATATCACATATAAAGTTTAAAAAGTGATCTTATTACCATAGCAACCAATGGGATGGTCTATGTGATAAGACCACCCTTTGCTCCAGAATCACTCTCTATAACTGGTTTATTTATCCAGAACCATAAAATGTTTTTTTTTATATACATATATACACTTTTATTATATATTTTTATTATATCTGCATCTAAATATTATTCAATGTTTTCTTTTTATTTGGTTCATATGTGTGTGTGTGTGTGTGTGTGTGTGTGTCTGTGTGTGTGTGTGTGTGTGTGTGTGTGTGTGTGTAAGGATCCATGCAATATGTGTAATCAGGGTACATTGGGAGAGTAGAGATGTTTGCAATAAATGGTAGAGGAGCTCCACTTTTGTTACTATCACAGCTTTTTGATATAATAAATCTCTTATAATGACCTATAGTGTATGCATTTTGTTCATTGATGTGATTGGCTTTGGAGATTTTTCTTGTCAAATTTTATTTTGTGGAATCAGAGATCAGCACGGCTTGTGGCTTCGACAGAATTGAATAAGAATTTTCACGTCCTGGCGTTCGGTCCCTTCTCCTCCCGACCCGTCCGGAGAGTAATCACCAATCTGCAATGTAACAATAGGGGAGAGATCATGCAATGAGGAGGATCGTGCAGATCCTGGGGAAGTTGGCTGCTCCTACGGCATACACATAAAATGGGTTTAATACATATTAATGGCTTATTTTAATCTATATTGTAGATAGGTTTATAGTACTATATCATGGAGAAAATTATCTTGGATCAATGTAAAATCCATTTTCACTTTTCTATAGATACTATCAGTGCATTTCTTTTCCTCTTAGGAGTATAATAACATTATTCCCAAAGAGAATATGGGGGAGGAATTAAATGTTCTGCGACTCAAAGACATCAATTGCTAATCTTTTGACATCTATGTATTCACCTTAAGGGGACTTTGCAAGAACGTTCCCTACAGGACGGGGTCATAAAACTGCCCATAACATTGGAAACCCTGGGGAGGAGGGAGACAGATTTCGCAAAATCAAAAGCAGCAGAAGGACTTTTAATTGGACTTTGTGGCCTGTTGGTAATTGTATGAATTTAAAAAAAAAAGAATGTATTTTTTTCCATAAGTTAAATTATTATTATTATAAACATATTTTATGTTTCTGTATATATTAATATGAAATGTAAGGCTGTAAAACGCTGTGATACACTTTTACCCAGTGAGTATTCCAAGCTCCTAGAAAGGAGGGACAACAGGGGATGAAAGAGGGACAGGTGAATTTGGACCCCGTAATGGGACTGCCTTCCTAATGAGGAACAATTGGGAGCTATGCCATAAACGACTATTTGTTCAACTCCCTAAGGAATTTAGAAGAATAATGTGTTTTGATTTACACAATTTCATTCATAAGCATATTTTCTGTTTTTTCCCATGAAAATGATTTAGGTTTTTTAAACACCGAAATGTTATCCCGATCCCATCATATTGATCACTCCATGTCACTGAAATATAGTCCTCATCTTGAAAAAAGGCATTGATATTCAAGGTAGGGCGTACATTAGTGTGGGAATATGGGGGGCAGCAATGTTTGACAGTAAAATGTCCATTTAACACTTTGAACACTAATAAATATGGCAGTGCCATTCCAGCCTGGTCCTTTTTGTCCTGAGATGCCTCTCTGCCAGGCTTGGACTGGCCATCTGGCCCCGATAGGAATGCTGTAGATCAGGTCCAGCAGTATGCAGCCACCAGCTGGATATGCACAGCCGCACACTGCAAGAATACAAAAATATAGCGCGTGTCTATCTAGCAAGCGGAATGAGTCTGCTTTAAGTAATTAGCTCACCACACGTGTTCAAACAGGTTGTCATCTCCATGCAAATGCCTCCCAGCTGAGACAACGTCCTCGATCCATACTGACTACTGGCAAAACGAGAAAAATAAAAAGCGCTGCACCATATGCAAACTAATTATTCTCCTCGGCAGCGGTAATTTGTATATCCTGCCACAGTGATGCCACGGGGGCCGGGACAACAAACAGAAGACTCTTGATCTATACATTTGCAATTCTGCTTATATTGGTTTTATGCTTTCACAACCTGCGCGTTATCCTGTGTGGGATAATCTGGCCCGGTGTGGTTCAGTAAGACACCAGGTGGGCCAAACATACTCTTATATTAATGTATATGCGATGCATTATATATATCCTGCCATTTCTTCCTTTATTCAGAAGGCTTACCAGGCTTCTCTTTAAACCACGAGTGCGCATGTATATTTTATATATTGTCAATTTTAATGCAAAGCAATGTGGAATATGCTGCTGCTCTCTCAATAAATGTTATACAGAACACAAAACAAGATAAACATCCCCGTAACTGGAGATTGCATCACAGGGTCTCTTTGCAATCACTGCTGCCCTTCATGATGCATTTTTATAAGCACTCACGGCTAGGAGCCATCTCAAGGAGCCATCTGGTCACCATAATTAAACTTTGTTCAGATTCACTGCGTGTGCAAACAGATTCTATGTCAGTATTGGCCCCTTACCAAAAAGGACCCTGAAAAATAGAAAAAGTGCTTACAAAAAAGCCTTATATCTATGATTCCTAAAGGAAGGGTGTCATAAATAAACCACCGGCAAAAATTACTCAGGAAAAAACAATTCTCAGGAATGACGTAAAGCGCTGAGGAACATGGTGGTGCTATATAATCAATACATTATAATAATTAAGCCATTTGCATTTTTTCCAGTATTTTCATATTTACACCAAATATTTAAGGTGAATACCATTAAAAAAAATTAATGTGCGCGTATAAAAAAAAAGTAAGATTATCTTGTGGCAAACGCGAATCCCATGAGAAAGTAGAAAATATTTTTGTGATGACTCGTGGCGCACCCTTAATTTCCCCAAGCACCGTAACTTATGTGTGTGTGTTGCAGACTTTTACGAGATAACCACGGCAAAAAAGAAACACACTATAACCTAGCAGACTTTCTGAAAATGTAATGAAGCGGAGGCTTTTTGTTGAAGGTAAGATTAGCTTTTTTTGTAATTACGCTGAGGATAATGGGAAGGTGGGGAAAATCCCAATTCACATGCCGAGAGGTCAGAAGGAGGACAGCTAGAGGACAGGGTTTATAACCTCTGGCTGCTTTTAAAATACAAAAGATCTATTAGAATGTGACTAAATAAATGCTTAAATAATGTTTTTTTAGTAATCAGTGCCTCTGGTATTTATGTGTGGTTCATGCGCTGGCCAAGTTCCTACCTCATTTTGCATTACCCAACGTACACTCGCCAAAAAGGACTACCGGGATAAAAAGAACACATAAAGGACCCGGCCCACATCCATCAAATATTAAAAACAAAATATATATTGATGTAGTGGTGGGCCAGGTAATACATGGCCATATAGTGTGACGGAATCCCCCAATATTCTTGCTTTTAAATAGTATTTGCTGAGTAAACATTTTGCTCATCTCTGTTAATTTGGTTCTTCACAGAGCTCAAAATCAGCAGATGGTCTGAGTTGACTAAGGAGACACCGAGTGTCCAGGTCTTCAGTTATAGCAGTCAGGCTTTGGTTGAGCCTCTGGGTATCGGAGCCCTGCAGCCACACTCTGAGAACCAAGGGCTAAGGGAAAGCTACTCATATACCCAAATCCGTGCATCGTGAAATACTACTCTATTGTCCGACCATTATCTGGAACTTCTACATTGGGAGATTTGCTGAATGGTGAGGACCGAGGTCCTGCAACGTTTTTATATCTTAAAGCTGGTATTTCAGTGGCTCTAGAACACGTCAGTGCAATTCCGACAGGGGTGCTGTGGTTTTACAAGCATTATTAAATACAGAGTCATGTTTTGTTCATATGCCGAAATAAGCCATACAGAAACGGCTGGAAAATAATTAGTATTTTTTTTATCAATGTGTGACAATTTATATCAATTTTTGCTGTGTTTTTTTTTATTATTTCAAGAGAAGGTGCCAATATCACTATCATATTTTATAATATGGTGCACAGTAACCCAAGTATGGTTAACGCATTGTCCTCAAAGCACCATTCTGTGCAGAGATAGACTGGAGATTACAATTGGCCTCTGCACCTTAAGGCCATTAGCTTATAGATGACACTCATGTGGCAACATTTTATACTCTTACCCTTTTTGCAACCTTGGACTATGTGTATCAAACCAGTAGCCACACACTTAAAGACAGAATCTGCTACACGAATAGCAATAATGGTATGTGGATGCTACAATCGGGCAACGGCCCACCAGGCATTTGCCCAATTACCAGATGACCACTCCAGGCCTGGTTCCATCTTACTTCCTATTATGTATGTATGCTACATATGTTATGGCAACATGCAAACAGTAACAAACATGGAACCTTGGCTGAAACATGAGATACTTTGAGGTATGGCCACATAAAGTGCTCAATGGCCGAGCTCTGTTTTACTTCTGTATTCAGTAAGTTTTAACACGTGTTCAAGTTATTGTCAGATTTGTATATTGTAAATTTTCCCTATTGTATTCCCAATATTCCCTATTGTAATAGCGCTACACAATCTGCTGTAACTAGAATGTAATGTAATAATAATACCTTGAATTAAAGATGCTGTTCCATCTACTCTGTTGAATTTAACAGGTTTGTAACTAGATGCAATGGTGAAGCGAATGGCAGAAGGATGTGGAGACTGCACAAAGCCAAATCTACCCCACCCCTAGAGATCAAAGAACTGCCCTAACCTAATAATCACCTCTGACACTTCATGCCTTTAGGGAAAATCTGGAGACTTACCGAGGTACGGTAACAAACGAGGAAGCTCCCGATAGATAGTAAGAGTTAAAAGAGCAAGTTTTAAAGCAGACACTCAAGTGTATAAGTACTCTATCTACAAAACACTATGATGTGTTCAGTGCTTTAAACAGTACTGTCCAGTATTTGAGGAACAAATGGTATCCTACAAAATGCTTCTTATAACCCCAAACCTCTAAACTATAGGTGTCCATTATATCATCAACACCATCTGGCAACTGTATACAGAACCCACACAGCAAGATAAATTGTATGAATAGTGCCTAGGATTCCTCTCAAACTTTCTTTATTCTTTTTCATTATTCTTAGTCTATCTCCTTATCATTCAAACTGTATAAAGTTGTATTAAAAATACAACATATTTGTCACACGTGGGAGAATGTTATTCTTTGCCAACATCATTCTCTCTCTTAGTGCCCACAATTTGACATTAAAATGTTATTATTTCTAACTATAATTGTGCAATAAATAAAATACTGTGGGAAATATTCATAATGTGGTATTGAATTAGCATGTTATCTTGTATGCCTTTATCACATATTTATACTTTTTTTTTTTCTTGCAGAATGAATTATTTCGTTACCAATTTAATTTTTCAGCTTGTGATTTGGAGATTTATCTTTATTTTTATCTATAATGACATCATGATTTGTTCTCTATATTATTTACTAAGAATGAATGGATTTTTTTGCCTTTTTTTACACATTTTTTGTTTTGTACCTTTATTATTAAATCATTTTCACTAATAGAACGTAAGTTCCGTAAGCCTTAAAGTAATTAGTAATTAAAAACGTTGAGTACTTCCGTACCAGAAGAACATCATCAGAACCGATACATCATTGCCACAAACTAACAATCTGAAAATGTAAAGATTTACATTTAACGTGTTTGCTGTGAAAACACTGTGCATGCATGATGTAAATAAGCATGCACTTTTTACCACACTTGACAGTTGAACACCTGTGTACATATAAACACATGTTCCCTACACATGAAAGAAAGGTTGCTTCAACATTAGTCTCTTAACTCAACCTTTGTGCTATTGTTTCTCTTCGAACAAAGGACAAGATGAGCTCAGAGGGTTTTTTTTTCTATATTATTCCTATAAATGAGGGCATGTTGAAATACAAACATATCGTAGTGATATTATTGTTTTGGTCCTAATATATCTAGTCATAACAAGAGATAAGCGTGAGTGAAAGGGTGACGACAGTATAGTAAACTGAAACTGTTAGCTTATCTAGAAATATGAGATATTGACTAAAAAACCTTTTTTTGTATTTCTGTATACTATACAAAACATTTTTTAAAATAAAATAATCTTTTCTCTAATGACCAAGAATAGGTAGGACTTTTCTGTTTATAACATGTTGATGTTTATCAGCATAGATACATGTGCTCATGAAATCTTTGCCCGGCATGGAGGAGGCTACGTCAGTGGTCTTCTGTGGTCTTTGGCGTGATCCAGTGGACTGGTGATGACTAAGTGGTCCTGACACATTAAGGCCAGTGGCCGCAAAATGGTATATATGCGCACCACCCACTGGAATCCTGAGGCCAGACATTCCGTTTTCAGACTCTTGCAGCATATGGCAGCCTGTATCCCGCTGTAGTGGCAGAATGGGCAAGTATGCAATAGTGGGAGTACAAAAGCATTGGTGTCATTGACTGAGAATTATTACAAGTCAATATGAATCTTGGTTCTAATACACAAATCAAGGCTAGGCGTCCTGTCACTTTACGGCCAGTGGCCCCCAAAGTGCAGCCGTTGGCTAGGTTATATAATAATCACACAGCATATGGCTGGACATATTCAACTGGCAGCTGCACATTCCAGCTCCCGATCTAGCGAGTAGGGAACACCGTGAGCAGTTTAGGGATTTAAAATTTGCATTGTGTACCCTGTTGTTTTACACATTTTTTTTCAGTAAAAGACACAATCTGATACAACAAAGCAAGAATTTGTCAGTAAAAAGCATTCATTCTAACACAACAGTGTTTAGAATTACACAGATTGTAATTCCATGATCTTTAAAACTGCCTTTTCCATAGTATGTCTTGTTTGTCAAGCAAATGCTCCTGGTTATTTGCTTATATGGTCTAGACAGCAGAATATAACGAACATGTCTTATCATTCTAAAACAGTCACAAGAGCTGAATTACCTATAACCATGATAAACACATCACCCGCGTTAACGCTAAATTATGTATTTAAATATATTTGAACGCTTAGTTTCACTGCACAAGAGTTCAGCGCTGTGGACTATGATGCCGCTATATAAATCAATAAATAACAATAAATATAGGTAAAATCTATAGTCTTTGGCATTTTGAGATAGTACAAAAGCACTGCAGCAGAGTATAGCTTCAGCCACATGGGAGGGGTGTAGCCTTCACATTCATCTGCCTAAAATTTCTTTATGACATCACCGATCATTGCAATTACATCAAACATATTCAGGAAAGTTCGTATTTCAGACATTCAAACTTTTTTACTATCTTCCTAGCTGCTCTGGAGCTAAAAAAATCAATTTAGAAACCAATAGGGGGAAGAAGCTGAGGTGTATTAAAAAAAAAACTTTTTTATTTAAAAAAAAAAAAGAAAAACAGTACTGTTTGGGAAATGTATTGGTATAACAGAATGCTTTTCTATCTATGTTTTTGACGTGTATAACTATTTTTAATGGAGCCATTTTTTTTCACTACTACTTTGGGCACTGAAAAACTTGCATACCATAATGTTGGGACTTGAGGACACTTGCGAGTCACCAGAAGTGACAGGGGAGATAGGTATGACGATCACACAGAAGAAGAAGGTTCTGAGGCAAGGTGGTGTTAAGGATTCATAGTGAGAACATCAGAAGAATAAATAGACTTTTCCAGTGCAGACATAAGGATTATTTAGGATCTGGTGACTGTGGTTGGTGCAATAATCTTTGGCCATTATGACATTATGACATTATAGGTTTTAAGGACTAACAGCCAGAGCATTAAATTCACTGAATCCGGCGGTAAGGAGTCTGATCATAAGGACATGAGGTCATGTGACTGATGACCAATTGCCCTTAAACATAATCCAATATTGTAGCATTTAGTTTTAGTGATTTTTGCAGTTCAAATTATTAGCTTATATTGAGAATGCATGTTTTTGGACACTTTTTATTCTATATGAAATAAATAACTACATTTCAACTATCATCTAACTGCGAGACGACAAAACACCTGGCTTCTCAGCTGCACTTATATATCTTGGACCTCAATTTGTGCGTCAATAATGCCTAGCCCTTCCAACACTGACTAATTTTAATAAGATGCTGAACATCTATGGTATATTTCTAAATAGGCAATAATTTTGCCACGTTACATAGGCCATTAGTTGATACCTTGTACCAATATTATGACAGACATCTATAACTATCCTAACTATCCTAATGTATTTTTTCTCTCTATACCCATAAATTGTCCATTTGTTTTTTTCTTAAAATTTCTGTAATGTTGTGATGTTGCTTACTTTGGTTTTGATTGAGGGACGGTCCCCTGGTTCTTAGAAGAGGTACATTTTCTTCTGATTATACACTTCAATCACACCACTTCTAGAGTTAGAATTAGAATCTAATGTAATCATGCACTAGTAGACAGAAGCGCTAGTAGACGCAATGTCTATGATTCTAGTACTTCTTCTAATCCTTGTGATTGCGTACTTCATCCTTCTGTACACATACGTTCAAGCACCCAAGCAACATACTTTGTCATGTGGGTGGCATGAGACTTCCAAATGAGCCAGCAGAATGAAGTGTCAGCTGGGAAGAGAGGATTGCATTCACATTAAATGTGACCTCTGTGACATAAAGGCTTGTGATTTCCTAAGACCACCTGACCCTTCCTCAATTATATGCACCCCCTGTGCTAAAGCATCTCTTGTCATAATACATTTTAATACATTTTAATCCCAATCCTTCTATCCGTTTTGGATGACCAGATTGTGAAATCTGACAAACGGGAGCGCCGTTATATTTTTATGGTTATTCTTTAAATGGGGTCGTTCCACACACTGCTGTTGTGCCCCTCATTGTAAATTATTAGAATATGAATTTTTGATTTTCTGCAGTTTCATGGTAATTTTTTTTCTTTAGTAGTTAAAAAAAACCCAGCTGTGAGAGCAGGGAAGGATAAAGATTTTTTTAACAGTAAATTGGATGATGCATGAGGGTTCCAGTCATTAAATCTATATTTACCTAGAAATGTATCTCTAGCCCTAGTACTAATCAAGACAGTTTTTTTTTTCTTTTTTAAGAGACATACGAGCCACCAATTTTACCTGGAAACATTCATTACCCTGTGAGTGATATGTGAATTTTCAATCAGAACATGGAAATAGTGGGGCTGGATTTAAATACACAGTATGATAATGTACAGCATTTATGAGTAGCCACAAGCCCCATCCACCACTATTTACTAAAATCTCCCACATTCTACATTGCTGTCAGAAATATACTGGGTCATCCTGGTTGGACCTATTAGCAAGAAACAACACAGAGCAAGAACAATAATCTCACAATCTTTAGCTCTAAATCATACAGTACATACTGGTGTTGTATGTTTTAGGGCTGCAGAGCATTGATGCATTCTTAGCCACCAGGCGTTCTGGTTCTATAGCGGGACTGTACCTCAAAAGAGGGAAAAAATATCCACATTAGGTCATCTACAAGTCTTCCTTCTACACTGATGGGCTCCAGTCAATAATGGAGTTTAACTATTTTAACCATTATAACATTAGGATGTAGTGGGATTACCACCAAGGAACCCATCAACACATACCACTGTAAACCACGTCTTGTGGTAACCCAACAGTTCCAAACCTGGGTTTACCCCACAGCTTTTAAATACAAAGGAGAATGGAAGGAGGAACGGCCTACTACTCTTTCTGCATACAGATACTCTACATATTATTTCATTTAAGTATCCAACTAAGGGGAGGGAGGCCCTCAGAGCACCAGCGCATTTTGCTGGCTAAGCCATCTGTCAAAAATGATCTTAAGGTTGGATTTACATGACAGGCTGGCGGAAGGTTGTAGGGCAGCCTGGTACCTGGGCCAGATTTCACCTTGATAGTAAGGATGCTCCCCTCTTGAGCAGAGAAGCATCTGAGGTTCTTAATATACCGATCACTGCCTGTGTGACCAGCCAAGGGACACTTAAAATAGAAGCACTTCTCCCATTACTTCTGAGCTCCAACATGTTCAGTAGCAAATACCCTGTAATTTCTATTTTATTAATCTATAATTGAGGGCTATTTGCCGTGAGTTCTATTGTACTGCCAATCTATGACAAAGTTTACAACTTCAACACATTTCTTTTTTCATAGTTATTAACATTGTATTCGTTAGGAATATCTCTTGCTGATAGGATAACCTCTAGTGACATAGCATTGCTCCAAGACATCCAAAAATCATAATTTATGTGACCGCATTAAGCACAACTCGTGCAGGGCTAGCCTGTAGGGTTTTTCAAGGAGTATTGGGAGTATTGTGTATAGTTATTTGAAAGCACTAAGCACTCTGTCCTCTAATGTTAGGAATGTTGGCACTGTTTAAAGGTCGTGACACTTTCTAGGGAGATGGAGAAGAGCAGTTACATTAATTAGTAATGCGCTCAGGATTCATTAGGTTAAAATTTGCTCAGGTCACAGATGTTTATGGCTGTTTGAAGGGGAAAAAAATACCGGTACAACTTTTCCAACAAATTAACAGGCTGAGAAGGACCTGGAGGATTAAAGGAGTTGATCCATGGTCCTGTCAAGTTTGTGGGACAAATCTAGGGCAAAGAAAAACACTAAGAGTTCTAAGAGTAGTCCATCGTCATAATTTATTGGGACTTGAATTGTAGTCTATTCTTGGCTGGACAAAAGCAAATATGTTTTTACATTTTTAAGCGGATAACATTTCAACATATCCCCGGACACCAAACATATTTATGAAGAACCAGTAGGTAACCTTATACCAGTAGGTATATCCAGCATGTAATCCATCACGTTTAAACAGGCTGACTCAGTAAGAATAAAAATAGTGTGGGGTTCAGAGACTTGGCAGCAGATACAGTGTATGGTTAAAGCTTTTAGTATTGTGTCAATCATCTACATGTGTTATTGACTGGGGAGGCGTGATCTTAATCTTTGGAATGGTGCCTGTAACTAAGCTATTTTTATTTTTCCAGACTCTACAAAATAACATCCTTGCTTCAGAGAAGAATGATCAATTATGTAATATTCAATCAGTGTTGATGTTAAGGTTTAATGAATATTTGCTTTTGTTTTAGACTAAAACCTTGTAATGACATTTCTGGTAGAACTTTGAAAGATGCCATGTTCTACCGAGGTGAAACGTATCAGCTTATTACTATTGTTTGATGCTAAGAACGATAGAAAAAGGGTATTACCTTATTCAGACCCGTTAGAAACTTGAACTTAAACATAATGTTTATTTCTATATAACATAATATTATTTGTATTGGTTTATATAGCAGCATCATATTCCACATTACTGTACCATTGTTAAACAGGACATATAAAGCGGTGTATAACATAATGTAGACTTGGAGAAACAAAAGAAACCATATATTTCTGGCAATTGTGGGCTCAATCTTGTAGTTTAGGTGATTAGCGGATTAGTCTATGTTGTGTAATTACAAAATTAATCTGTCACAAATCACATTGTTCTGCTGCTATCCCTTATGAAAAATTACTGCAGTTTTTTCTGAAGTAATACTGCAGTTTTTTGGACATGAAAAAACTGCAATACTGCACTTGAAAAATTGCTGCACATTTACTGCAGTTGTACTGCATTTGTACTTCACTGTACTGCAGTTTTACTGCAGTTATTTTTGTAAGGAAGTACAAATGCAATAAAGCTGCAGTACATTGAAGTACAACTGCAGGTTTGCAATATAAAAAAAAGTGCAGTAAATGTGCAGTAATACTGCAGTAAAAGTGCAGTATTGCAGTTTTTTCATGTCCAAAAAACTGCAGTATTACTTCAGAAAAAACTGCAGTAATTTTTCATAAGGGAATTGATACAGTCTGTTTTCTGAAGAGAGCTTGTAAGGCCTGGTAAACCCTCAGCTTTCTGTGGCCATCTACACCTCACAGCCATGGCTCTTGTCACCATGCCAGGGATCCTCGCTGCTGGCCTACCGTTACACCTGTCTAAAAAAAAACAAAGACACCTGAATCTAAGCAGGGTGACAGAAAAATAAGCTTACTGAACTGCAGAGAAATGCTGGGTGGGACAGGCTAAATACAGGAGTGTCAGGTACAGAAGCAGAACAAGAGATTAAGGACAAAGCGAGGATGGGAAACTGGTTGCAAACTTCATATAATCTTTTTCATTTCAAAGGACCAATACCTCATCAACACGAATACTTTGTGTTACAGTTTGAATTATGGCTATAATTATATATTGCCTCTCTTATTGGAGAAATAGTCACAGTTTATTGAAACAAATATATATTGTAAAATGTATTTCCATCATTCCAGAACGATTCCCTATAAAGAAGAGAGAGAATGAAAAATGAAGTGAAAAACATCATAAGAAGAATTCCACCGTGCGCATCTAGGGCAGCTGCCCCTCTTGTCCCATAGAAGTTAAGGCCCTGATGGTCCGTCGATGGGCAGCGTACAGGTTTAGACTAGGAGGAGGGTGTTGCTGTCACCCCTTTAAATTTTGGATGTGAGTTGTTACACGTGTTCTCAGCCAGTGGGACAGGGTGAATGAATTAAGGCAAATCTTGGCTTTCCCTACTGCAAACATAGTAAGAGAAGAAGTTGTAGCTCTTCAGGAATGGTCCTATGTTCTTCACACCAGAGTTAGTGATGGTTCCCCTTGTATAGAGAAGTCCTGTGGCCCCCATTTTATTTTTATGTTTATTTAAAATAATTATTATGTATACACAGGGTTAAACTTATTACTGCACTGGTTAAACCCTTCTGATGGGCAAATAACACTCTACGCATTTCCTTTGGCATTAAAAGTAGTAGGGAATAACATTTTGACTCTTTTGTGTAGAAAACAATTTTTTTTTTTAAAGTTACAAAGAAGCATGTGATTAATTAATGTATGACTTCTGAATAAATGCGGCAAAAAGGATACTTGCTTAAAAGTTTATTATAAAAACTGACGTAAGATAATCAATTCTGGAAGTGCACTTGTCATCAAAAGTTTACTGAAGAGTTTATTGATGTAAAATGAAATGCTGCTATATTTACTACTCCCTAATTTACAATTTTAAATTCAAGCCTATTAAAACAAATATAATTGTATAGTCAATTCCATGCGCCCTTCCATAAAATTCCATAGGCAATATTTTTGGAAGGTAGCATAAAAATTAAATTATTAATAAAAAAACAAAAATAAAACATTTGACACAGCTACATGGATGATACCCAATGATACAATTACATTGGCTAATAATACAAGCTATAATAAAAACACATTTAATATAAACTACTATGTTAATCTTTGTAGCATTAGTTTCCAATATGTTGCTCCTCTCTGTTACTGAAAATGAACGATCTCCAACAGGGCTTTAAAATAGGAGAAATGTGGGGCTGGCACTTTAAGGCCAGCGACGGCTTAGTGACATACGTGCGGCCGCTGGCTGGATATATGCAGACATTTGCTATGCTCTTACACTTGTGTATCAAGCATATGGCGACATATTCAAGGAACTAAACTGTCATGCAATAAAAGTAAGTAGCCCATGTCAACTGGTATAGGCCCACCAAGCATTGGCAAGGTTTGCCAGATGGTCAGCCTAGGCCAGGACCCCGATATTACACCTTACACATTCCATGTCAAAGAGACAAGTGATGATCTAGAAGAGACACGGAGGTTACCTAAAGAGGTTGGGTAGTATTCAGCTGTTAAATAGGAGAACAGTCCATGGAAAATGCATGATTGAACATAGGTTTAGGGTATGGAAGTCTTAATGGATAGCTCTTGCTAAACTTTGCCTATCGAGAGGCTGTAAAAGTCAGCCATAAGGGATTCTTGAGTGCGTATAATGAAAAGCAGATAGCTTCAAGTGTAATTGAGTTCTAATAGACTGTTTTTTTGCACAACATAATTCTGCTTGTAGCGAACAATTGACTTTTTTTTCTATTTTTCACAGGAAAACAGAGGAAATCATTTGATAACGAGGGTTGCTCATTGTTGAATTGTAACTCAGCCTATTGTTGAATTAGAACCCAGCTCATTTGTATTATGATAAATTTGTTGGTATTTTTGTAACGCTCCTACGCTTGAGTGTTACTTAAACGCAAGCATTGCTCAGCTGCTTTGTATGGCTTATTATCAGACAATTGGGGGATGCCATTGACAAAAAGCTAATTATCTTTTCCTAACAGCTACCTTTTATTTGTCAGACAGGACTGTATTTCACATAAAATTCATGGATGTCTGTAATTTAATTACGTAAACACTTTCTGGAATACTTATCAGGACGCATTGTGTACCCTAACAAATGTCTCATTTTGGCTCAAAAATACCTTAAATAAAATTTTAATCACAGAAAACAATAGAGGTGCTGGTGAAATGGCCTGCAAGAAAAGTAAAAGTTAACTTTTATTAAATATTAACTAATTAAAATAAAACTGACAAAGTGAGAAAGAATTTAAATGTATTGAAATATTTGTTAATTGATTATTTTTATCTGCTTCTTCTTACCCCTGACGAAGCCATACCTGGTGAAACATATGTGGGGTAGGGAGTTGTAACACACACCTCCTTATCAGTATGGTGCAGTTTAAAAGGCGGTTTGCCGAAACCGGCATTGGCAGCAGTGGCGACTCTAGAAACAATATATAGGGGGGGCACACAAGATACCACAGTCAAACTGTTTCCACCATTAAATCATACTACTGAAAAAACACACACACATATATATATATATATATATATATATATATATTGCCAAAAGTAATGTGCTATGGAATGATACTCTTGGTTTTGGACAATACAATACTTGATCATTCAACATGGGAAGCCTGAAGCCACAATTTAGTACGACTAATCCTTGAAATCCTTTAAACAACACAATACCTTAACTTTTCCACTAAATTATTTCAGGGCCTAATATTAGTCCCTGCTGCCGATATATATATAAATATATATATAAATATTAGTCCCTGCTGCCGATATATATATATAAATATATATATAAATATTAGACCCTGCTGCCGATAGCAGGTATAGATCAACACATTAACACACAAACCCAGCTTTGCATGTATAGATCAATTGAAATTCACTTGTGATCTCAGCACTGAAGGTATATATCAAATAAACAGAATCAGACATACAAATCCTGTATTTGCAGGTATACAATAATAATATATGAAATGTAGCATTGCAGGTATAGATCAAATCAATACATGGAAACAGCATTGCAGGTATTAATCAACTGAACAAGACATACAGACCCTGTATTTGCAGGTATACATAAATAATGTATGGAAACATAGCATAACAGATATGGATCTACAGAAGAACACGCAAACCAAGCTTTGCAGGTACAGATCAATTGGGATTCACATAAAAACACGGCATTAAAGGTATATTTAAAACCCCCTAAATTACAGGGATAGATCACAGGTTGCACACCCCAACCACGCTGCCCACATAGAACCTGGCCAGCACCCAGATAACACACATAAGATTTGCCATCTTTGTCCCATATACACCCTGCCTGTGCCATCTTGTTCCCCAAGGCTCAAACATCCTGCTAGTGCCATCTTTGCCCTTACACAATTATACATCTATGATACACACAAACACATTAACTCATGCTCTCCCTCATTCAGACAAATCATCCACATATTAACTCATGCTCTCCCTCATTCAGACAATTCATCCATTTTAAGAAACTACACCCCTTGGAGCGTCAAATGAGGGGCTACATGTATTTCTAGGACAAAAGTTGAGTGCACAAATAATGATGGAATATGTCGCTTTGGCTTGAAAATATGTTTTTTCTAACCATAACGACATGTTCATTTGTGTCTAGCGCACTCCAGGTTTGTACTAGAAACACATGCAGCCCTTCATTTGATGCACCAAGGGATGTCGTTTTTGCAAATGTGTACTTTTTGTGCCATAATTTAACTTCCTACGTGAGCAGTAATGCCACGTCAAGGCAAAAAACCCTAATTACTGATCATTCACACGCCTTTCATATCTCCATTCACTCACAGAAGCACATGCCATTCTTTCCATACATTTACTCACAGTAGCACACACCATTTTTTCCCCTTACAATCCCAAAGAAATGATGGTAAAGGGAGAAAAAAAAATCACTTTTACAGCAAAAATAAGTTTTGCAGTAAAAATGCAAGGCGCTCCAGGGATGAGATGGTTACTCACGTACCGCACAGGCTAAATGCCTGATTTTAATAATATTTGCAGTTCATCAGGATTTCAAAAATTGCCTCCCTCTACCGTTGGCTAAATTTAACCCCATGATCAAAGGGATCATAGGATTAAAAATTAGTATCGGCCATTTTTAAAAAGGGAATGTGACTTTTTATAGCTATATGATCGCTGTGGTAACATTGGCTACCACACTGATCATTTAGCTAGAATACCTAAACTTTTTTTTTTTTTTTTTAAAGTTACACTACTTTATGTTTAAATAATTAAATTTGGGGGTGTCTAGGCAATTTTGATCTTTTTTTATCTGCCTTTAGAGACCCCCAAATAATTTTTTTTACATTTTTATTTTTTTAACTTAATATTTTTTTATTATTTTTACAATCTATATACCGTTGGAAAGGTGAGGCGATTACCTTTCCAACAGTATATGTAGGGGGTCTGTAGCTGCTTACATCTAAGCAGCATGCCCCCATACCTCTTTAACTGACAATTGTCAGTTGGTAATAAAGTTGCGCGGTGACGTCATCGCGTCATTGCGCGAGACGTCACCGGGCAGATCGGGTGGCCCCGGTAATGCCCTTCAGTGTGAGGGGCAGAACGCCGGGGTAGGTGGTGATGGAGGTCCACAGACCTCCATCAAGGTAAGATAGTGCTAGTGACGGCATGGTGCCGTCGTTAGCACCTGACTGGGACTGCTAGCAACGGAACCATGCCGTCGTTAGCAGTCAAGGACTGTCCTGGGTGATTACAAATTCGGCGGGGGGGCAACAGGGGGAATAACCAAGGGGGGGCAATTGCCCCCCCTTGCCCCCCTGTAGCGACGCCACTGATTGGCAGCAAAACACAGACGGTAACAGCGGCGCTTCCATCATAGGTCCTTATTAGAAGAAGTTTTGGTTTAGTTATACAATGTATCCAGGAGTTTGGTGCTTAGCTCTTTATGGACACTCCAACTCATTTAAATTGTAGGGTCCCTAGTTAAAAAAAGCATTTTTGGCTTCCTAGTATAGCAGTTGGCGTAAGACAACTTACTAGGAGACATATGCCGATAAAAATAAGAGCCGTTACCAATTATTTTAATACATTTAAGTTCCTTCTCTTTTTTATTATATTTTTATTTGTATTTAGTAACAGTTTTACTTTTCTCATAGGCTATCCCACCAGTATCTCTGTTGCTTTCAGTATTTCAGAGAGGGTTTAAGCTCAGGTGTAGCCAATAAGAGATCATTATCTAAAACATTTAATCACAACCTCAACAGCAATACTGTCTTATTTTTCCTGGTATAAACCTACTCTTAAGTAGCATTATACAATGATAATTATGAGCTAAGCCATTGAATTTTACAACAAATAAATAATAATAATTTCATTATAACTTGGTTCTACTGCATAATTCAAGAGCTGCGATGTAGCCACAGTACCAATTGGTCAATTAATGAATCATCAGTGCATTCCCAATTATAATGTGATACATTTCACACGTATTTCTGGATAATCATGTTTTTTAATACATGTACACATATTCAACATACAATAAGAGGATTGAAGTGCTCCTCGTGCCCCTTAGAGTGAACAAGTGACACTTCTTCCATGTGGAAGAGACAGCACAGATTCAACCATGAGTTCTTCTTCATTATTGTCTTGCGGAAGTCAACATTTCAGACATAGACAATTTGAATAATAATTATTTTACCTATTAGAGAACTGTTTATTGGTCTATCCATGACCTTAGCTATTATAACCCATTGTCTTAAAGTGAAAGCACAGCCAGACCTCTATTTTCATGGACAGAGACAATAGCCATTGAATTGAGAAACAACTTCTTGTTATTATAGTAATACATATCTGATTACTACATGTTGCAAAATGGAGAGACTAAATATATATATATATATATATATAATATAAATTTATATATATATATATATATATATATATATATCATTTTCATTTAATTTTATTTTTTTAGGCACACATTCAGCTCTCAGAATCTTTTTGGATCTGGATGGGAAATGGGTTGCATATTTGATCATTTATTTTATTTAACAAATATTACATCACTGATAGGTGAGGCTTTTAATGCACTGAGCCAGGTTCTTTTTTTTTTACTCATATTAAGTGATTATATAAATTCATCCTTAGAAAAGATAAAGGAAAACAGATCAAACAATGTTTAGCCCAACAAAACCCAAAGGGTGGGGAGCGTGTAAAACTCTACCTTGCAATTCAGCGTCTCCACACACCTATCTCCCTTTTGAAGCAAGACTTTACATGTAATTCCAAAAAATAATCTTGCAGGCAGAAAACTACTAATAAAAGCTTCTTCATTTTGTTTAAATGCTTAGTTTAGCAAATGGTTTGCATCTCACCCCTCGCTCTACACACGCACCTAAGGGGGGTTTCCTCCAAACATAGGCCAGTTTCTGTAGGCAGTGGTGTAACATAAAATGGTAGGCCATCTTGTAGGTTTTGTTGAGGACTCCCTCTTCATGTATATATTCTGTTTTGCATCTTAATTGATGTGTGTATTTGTAGAGATGCAATATGGTCACTATACTCCTAATGCTACTTTTTAACAATAGATATCATTCATGCTAACTTCAAAATTCCCAATCATGTGGCACGATGTCTTGGGAGTCCCCCTAAGACCTGGGGGTTGTTGTTTCGCCTGGAGACTCCAGGTGAAGTGCCCCTTCTCTGGATTTCTGGGTCTTCAGCAAGAAAGTCCGGGTCGCGGCACCGGTATTGCGACACATCCCACTCCTTGCCTACTTCCCCTCCAACCAGGTCAGTTTACCAGCCACGTCGGCAGGACCGGCCACTAATTTCAGCGGGACTGCCGACCTGCATCTCAAAAAGGGAGGGCTCCGGGTGGAGAACACTGTGATACATTAGTACCCAGCAAACATTCCGAGCACCTAGAAACGAGGGACATCACAGGAGGAAAGAGCAACCTAAAGAGGAACTTTACTATGGGGCTTGCAATCACAGTGGAAGAAACTAGACTGTGCTTGTATTAACTCAAAGCAGAACTGCCCCTCTGAAAGGTTTACATTAATTGCTACATTTTAAATATTTCCGCAGTTTCCAAAATATCTTAATAGCAGGTTTACACTGAAATTACCCGTCTTGTGCTTATTTACAGATATGCACCTGACAGTCACTTCCAAACTGATTGTTTACTTTTTAAATATTTATCATTTGTTTTGTAACTGGTGCAGAAATTATTAGAGGGGGGGGGCTAAAAATAACAAAATGAAATATTTAAATAAAAGTATTATTATTTTCAAAATAACACAATATATGAACATCTTAAGTCACATTCTCATAGGTATATGTTCTTACTTGAGATGCAAATATTCACCTTTACTGTTTAATATTGAATGAAAATGGAATATATGGAAGAAAGTGTGATTGGGATCCATGTTTGTGTTTGTAAATGTCAAGCAACGGAGATGATATGCCAAAAAAGGTATTTTTATCTCCATTATCTTTTGCTCTCCCGCTTCTCTTTATTTTTATTTACTATATTCTAAATAGAATGTTCATAAAATGTACACAATTGGTACTAATTCAATTTCTTTTAAATTCCAAAGCTTCATTTTGCTTTTACATTCTCATTTATGCCTCTTCTTTTTACTGACATCAACACTCAAGATATGGGAGAATGTATATTTCCCTAAGTTCATATAGTAAACCCCAGTGGTGTATTTATGGAGAACACTGCTATATGCCTTAACGAGGGTAGAGCAAACAGCTGCCCCCATGACCTGAATCAAAGGGTCTTTTCATTATACCACATGCCCTCATGACATGATGATATCCCAGCGCATTGCCTTTGAAGGACTCACTCGGAACAAATACATGGAAGGTTGTGCTGCAAGGAACTGACCTCTGTAGTGTAATTGTACCAATCACAAGGGAGACTGAGCCAATAAGCAGTGGCATAGCAGGGAGCCCATTCATCCTGTAGGGTCAACTGCCCCAGTAGTGTAACACCAAGGCTGCCTAGTCTATGGTTGAACTGTACCTGCAGCCAGCTACTAGTCACACTCTTGCAACGCATGGCCTCACACGGCACTAGCAGCTATATGGCAGGTACATGGCAAGCTCCATTTGCCCAGTTTGCCCAATGGCACCAATCTATCAGCGCCCACTTTTGTCTCATATGACAAAATTTGTTTTCCTGGCAAAAAAATATGAATGTGGTAAAAAGTTGCTTGATTGAAGAACTATTTCTGGGAAGGTTTTGGGCATTCAACAGGACTTTTAATAATGTTTCTCATGTTGTATTTAGTTACAAAAGTGCATGAAACAGCATAATTATGTAAATCTCAAAACGTACTACAGTAATATTACGTTTTTTTATGGTTAAACCACAGATTGCGGGGGCCATGAGTAAATCCATGTAAAATTGAAGTGCAAAAATATTATCATCCTAATTTGCTCTTTGCAAATACACTTTTTCCCATTTTGTGGTATGAATGTGATCATAAATATGTGTACAGATAGTGTCCTTATCATGGTGGGTTTTTCAATTTTTGTTCAATTTTTCTTTTACATATACTGGGAAGGGAGCTGATTTGAATTGCATGAACTTCTGGCTGAAAGTTGTTAAGTCAGCTTTTTGAATTGACTTGGCACAGGGTGAAGTTATCTGACCTTTATACCAATTTCCTTACCTTGCTGTTCTCCTGTTCTACGTGTCCCTGGGAGCGCTCCTCGAATTCTGCCAATACTGCAATGCTTATTCCAGCAGAAGTCACTGTCGGCATACTGCAGAAGTCATCTGCAGGCATACCATTAAACGGGGGAACTTTAAGTTCATTTTATGTAGCAACTTGGAACTAATTTAAGATGAATTAACTTGTACACATACAAGGAAGCAAGCAGGAGAAAAAGCAATTAACTACGGAACCACATTTAGAGGATGGCTAAGCACAGAAATAAAGCGGTGGAAGAAGCAAGCATTGAACTGAAAGATTTAAAGTATTGTTAATGTGATTCTGGGAATTAACATAAGAAAACAATTTGACTTATTGAATAAGCTGAATTGCATTGTAGGAAGAGCATAATTGCATTTAGGTAATACATCTCTTTGCACAGTATAGCCGCCCATATAGTGGTATTTTAATATTGTATCAATAAACAGAAAATGTTTTACTCCTAGCTAATGTGCTCGTCATAAAAATTACAGTAGGTGTCTTTCATATCATTGTCTAATCGAATCTGCGCGGAGCGGTTCCATGTCTGTTCTTCCTTCCTCAGTGCTGGTAGCGCCTCTGGTCACACCGCATCAGTGGCAAAATGCTGTAAAGTAAGAATGCTTTCAAAAATAGACATTTTAAAAGCTTATTTTTCCTTGTTAAGAAAATGGAAAGTGAGTGAACAGAAGAATAATGACCACTTTTCTTCAAAACAGCATAAATTCTTCTAGCTACTTTTGCGCAAAGTCAGGGATTTGTAAGCATATAGTTAGGTGTATGATTAAACAAGTATACCAAAGAGGTGCTAATGATCATCAATTTAATATGTAGGTTGAAACACAATCATTAATTGAAACTGAAACAGCTAGTGTAGGAGGAATAATCCTGGATGAGGAACAGCCAAACTCACTAACAAGGTGTGGTTGCCGAAGACAGTTTAATGTTAAAAGTCATACAACATGGCAAGACTGACCACAGCAACAAGACACAAGGTAGTTATACTGCATTAGCACGGTCTATCCCAGGCAAAAAATTCAAGGCAGACAGGGGTTTTCAGATGTTCTGTCCAAGCTCTTTTAAAGAAGCCTACTATGTGTTTTGCCTAATGCTACATCAAACATGTGGCTACTAGAAAAAGACAGTTTGTTCGCAGGGCTGGAGAGCGGTGCAGAGGTAGAGAAGGTTTCTTGCAAGTTTTGGGCTGCATTTCTGCAAATGGGGTTGGGCATTTGGTCAGAATTTATAGTGTCCTCAATGCTGAGTAGAACAGACAGATACCATCAATATCATCAGAGAGGCATCTGTTGGCCCCAAATGTATTCTACAACATGACAACGATACCAAACATACAGGTAAAGTCATTAAGAACTATCTTCAGCATCAATAAGAACAAGGAGTCCTGGAAGTGATTGTATGGCCTCAATAGAGCCAATGTACCCTCTAATTTTTCTTAGGTGGTGTGCGCAGAAAATTTCTCTTGTGCAAAAATTTTCCCAGAGCCAAAATTTTGTGCGCACAATATGCTTCTGCAAATGTTAAATTTAAATTGTTATTCTATATTTTTGGTATAGCTCGCTCATGGTTAATAACACTACATTATAGTGTGATAATATAGTATTAGTTACAAAACAGTATTACTTACTGTAATGTTTTTTTAAAGGTGAAATTCTCACTGCATAAGTAAATTATGAGCGAATCACGAGCGGAGGCTCCAGGCCGCATAAAGGATAAAAAAAAATTGGGGAAAACTGTTGTCCGCAAGGGTGTACCTAGAGTATTTGGCACCTAGGGCGGATCCTGTACGTGGGACCCCCACACACACACTTTAAAACTGCATAGCTTCTATCATTAGGCAAACATTGACAGGGGTGCAGCATAACTGTTATCATTATTTACTAAGGCAGACATTGACAGTGGTACAGCAGAACATCTATTACTATATACTGAGATACCCACTGACGGTGGTACAGCATAACACCTATCACTATATACAGAGGCACACATTGACCGTGGTACAACATAACACCTATCACTATACATTAGGCCAGACATTGACAATAATGCAGCATAACCCCAATCACTATATACTAAGCCAAACATTGATGTGGTGTAGGCCTACCACTTTAGTGTCTGGCCTAGTATCTATATATATATAGATATGTGGGGCACAGATAGCCTCCTTCAGTCTTTTAAAAGCTTTGTCTGCTTCAGGGCTCCACTTAACCATACATTTTGTCACAATATATATATATATATATATATACTATATATATCTATATAGGGGTGCACCGAAATGAAAATTCTGGACCTGAAAATTTAGCATTCACTTGACTGAAACCGAAAATGACCCCCCCACACCTTGAAAAACAAAAACAACAAAAAACACTTTTGTTAAAAGTAACACACCAAAATTAGACAAAAAAAATCAATAACACACACATATATATATATATATATATATATATATGATTAACAGCAATCACACTCCTATCATGCCCAGGTTCTAGCATGTACTGGTTGCTTGGGCATGATAGGAGTGGGATTGCTGTAAGCAATCATATATATATATATATATATATATATATATATATATTAATATTGTTAATATAGCCCCAGTGCTGTGAGTGGCCCATATCTCTCATGTGGAGCAGCACTGGCAACGATGCTTCCTCACTGACACTGTGTGCCAGAAAGTGACCCCTTTCCAACTATGTACCAGAATGACTTATTTAAACATAGTCCTTAATGTGTCACACTTAAGTACAAACCAATAGCATTAGGAAGATATGGTAAAGTGGGTTAAACTGAGTGTGTATAAACCTTTCACATCCCTTTAAGGATTCTGTATTCACTGACAATTAAAATTGTTGGATGAATCAAAAAGAAGAATAGATTACATGGTTCTTTGCCTTGTTGCTTGAAAACCATCTTTCATTACTTCACCAATAACATAAATTGTATATTTAAGGTAGCCTGCTGATCAAGTGAGAATCTGTGAGAGAGGGAAAGCTTGGTCCTCTGGTTTTAAGGCCGAGGAAGTCGGAAGCTTGTGTTGCCTTCTCGAGCCCCCAGGCATGTCCAACCTGGGCGCACTCCACAGTTTTGGAATGGTAAGGACCTTCCACATCACTGTGGTTTTTTTTTTAGAATACCATCCAAAGTGCTGGGGCCTACTATGGGCAATTTTTATTTATTTTTTCTTTTACTTCACTAATTGCACTTTTATTTTAGTACACATGTGCTTGATTGGATTTGTATATAGCGTTTTACATTTTTGATGTGATTTTGATCAGGAAAACTGGAAATGCCATAGCAGAGCCGGATCCCTAGATTTCGGTTCTTTTTGGTGGGCGAGATGCGATGGCTCACGTTTCTCCTTGAAGATGTCAGGGGTCCTTCTTACTGCACATTGAGGAGTACAGAAAAGATTCAGCCCACCATCAGGCTTACGTCTTGGGGAAGGTAGGGGAGTGCCTCCTCAGAAGATTTTGGGGTCCGCTGCCTCTGTGTCCCTTATAGGAGCTTTTTGGAGTATACTCACTTTGTTCATAATAGAGCACTGCACCTCGGGCTTCAATAAAAAAATATATTTTTTTACTTTATGTAAAATTTCCCCTTTCAGACTTAAAAGGATGGCAGTTTTTTGAGATATTCAGTTTGCGCTATCACATACTTGCTGATTACAACTGCTTAGGGAGGAATGAAAGAGCTATTATCTAGTTGCTGATTAGTGTAGGTGCAGGGACTTAGCAGCTTGATTTGCATGATAACAACAGGGTATGTAAATTTTGGCCTTAACAGAAACTCATTAGCATAATTCCCATTTATGTCGCCATGGTCCAACAAAAAAAAATGAAGAATATCAAAACTATCCAGTGTACAAAAAATACCGTTTTCAGCATATGTTTATTTGTCATATAAGGAAGAAATTCTATGTGTCTACAATTCTAAACATGCAGTCACCAGCACAGTAATAGAAAGTATTCTGTAAAATTCTGTAAAAAATATAAAATTACTAACAAAAATACAGGGGTTATCATACTGCACCTTTGGTTTTTTTTTCACAGGGCATGTGTGTATTTGAATTTTTGTGGAACCTTTAGGGTATCCCTTCTCTCAGACATTGATTCCAGTGGCCCTTCTCGTTGCGTTCTCTTAACTGAGTGAAGTTAACCATTAGGTTAAACACAGTTGACTTTTATGATGACCTTAATCTAGGACAAGAATTATAACTATATTTGGGATGCATACCTCAACAATATACATAAAAAAGTCTGAATAACCGAGATGCAAGAGAAAAAAGATATTCCTTAGATACCCCAAACAAATCTAACAAAAAACAAAATACTCTGCACCCCAACAATCATTTCAGCCTTCTTGTAGCAGCCACCTTCATGGCAATAAAAAGCAAATTGGCAGGTTGTTTGCTACCTTAAGCGAGGCATCCTTGGGTCCAACAAACCTTCATATGTTCTTTTGATACAGATTTATCATCATTGTGTATCAGCTTGTTTTTTAAATAAACACATGATTTATTGGATCCCTTAGTTGTGTAATTGACTCAATTAGCCCCAACATATTTTTGGGGAAATTGGAGCCCCAACATATTTATTTGAGTAGGACCCCTTAAAAGACCTATAACAATCTGTAACCACAGATAGATGGATTTCTATTTACAGGTTTAAAATGACTGACTGAGATAACCTTACAGTGACAGTGTGTGTGCCGAACAGAAAGGAGAAAGTAAATGAAAAACAAGTGAAAGCACATCCCCCATGAAGACGCCAGTGCTCTCCTTGGAGAGGTAGAGTGCTTTGTTGATTGATGTGGAACTGATAAGTGTTCTTTTTCTATGTCCTTAGCGTTTCATGTTCCACATCAAGTGACTGAAGTCAGCCCTCTTATGTCATACGTGAGAGGCTCTCGGTGTTTATACTTTGCTCAGAGAGAAAGCTTTAAATAACAAATAACTTGATTATTCAATGTATACTAAAAATAGTCCGTAGAGAGCATCCTGAAAAGGCCAATATGGATCCCAAGAGGGATTACTCATCTACACACTGGATTTCTTGCATGTGTATCGGATAAATAAAATATCTGAAATTTCCAGACCTAGCCATATATACTGGGGATCAAATAAAGCAACTGACTAAGGCCCAGGCTTACCTTAGGGGCTCACCGTAACTGCCCCTTGGGTGTCGGGTTGTCCACATGTGTCAGTACACTGCATAAAGATGTACGTAAGGGAGGGATCTCCTTGGCTGCTGGCGGTTGGTACGACTTTGCTGGGGGCACAGGAGGGCACTACGAAAGGCTTGCCCATATATACCGGTATTTTTAGGAAATGTTAATATAACTAGGAATACATGTATATAGCAACAATGTAGAGTTTGGGAGTCAAACATACTTATTGCTATTAACCATTATTATAACTTAAAGTTTATTCAATAGGAGTTTGCAAATGAGCTTTACCCACTGATGACCATACCTGGGAACTTCAAGGCTCCGGCTACCTGGAGCCTTCCCTTGCGGGACACGGCCAGGACTGCACACTTACGTCAGCGGGCGGTCCCGCTGACTTTGGTGGGCGGTCCTGCTGACGTCGGGGGCGTTCCCGCTGACGGGGAATCCGGAGGATTTGGGTCTTGACCCGGAGAACCGGAGGAACAGCGCTCACTTGGCAATCTCCGGGTCCAACCCGGAGAGTTCCCAGGTATGCTGATGACACTATGCATTAATATGGCCTAGCACCAGTAGCAATGGCTGAGCTGGCCCTGTGTGCAGCACTGTATTCTGGCCTAGGTTTTTAAGGCCCAGAGGAGCAGTACCCCAGTAAAAAAACAGGGTCAGGCCCTCAGTCGCTGTCAGAGCTCAATAATCTCCTCAACTGGCCCATTTACACTATGAAGGCTTCTGAGCCGACACAGCCAACATAAAATGCTTAAAGGGCACTGTGTGCGTTTTAAGTCCCTGAGCACTGTGATATGATTTGTTAAACACCTTCAGATATTATTTGTTCTGTTGCCTAACAATTACACAATAATCAGAGAGGCATTTTACCTAAATATAACCTTATTAGAGGAAACAGAGTTTTTGTTTCCAATATTGATTCACTAATGACATGCAACAAAGCCTAATGAAGCTTCAACCCATACCTTACTTTCTACTGATCCTGAAAATAAGTAAAAAAATCATATTTATAATCTACAACACTCTACTGAAACAGACCTCACCAAAATTACTAATACTCAAATCATTGCTAACACAAAAAAAACACATTTCTCCTTGATTATCCTCTTTGGCTTCTCTGTTGCCTATTGACCACCCCCATCTCCTGCAAACTCTTCATCTGTGACACAGCTCCCTCCTGGCTAAAATCTTGCATCATGGGTGTTTGTCTAGCCATTGCTGCACGCTGAAGGACCAGACCTGCCACTCAAGTTGTAGTAAAAGTAACTGTGTGGTGCCAACAGCAATCTGCACATGGGCACTTTCCAAGATGGCCAGCCAAGGCCATACCGCTCTCAGTTATTATGCCTTAAGACTCAGTTCTCGGGCCTCTACTCTTTTCTATCTACACCTCCTCTCTTGGAAAACTCATATATTTTTTGGATTTCAGTACCACCTTTATGCTTATTACCTATAGTCCTCCCTTTTAACTCAATCTAGCCTCCTAACAACCACAACCTGCATTCTGAAAGATATCATACATTCTCTCACCTTCAAGATCCATGCCCCTTAACTTCCAGAAGACTCACTCTACGACCAATAGACTCACTCGCACGGCCCTTTAACTACCTGATGGCGCAACTTGGCCTGGGGAGACCATGGTCTTCCTGTTCCAAGAGTTAAAGGTCAGTACAAGCGACTCTATTGGTGGTTCGTACGGACCTTTAACTCTTGGAGCGGGGAGACCAGTGGTCTCTCCAGGCCAAGTTGCGTCACCAGGGACAAGGGTCCCCTCTTTCACCTCTTCTTTTCATTTTTTGAATAGAGTCCTTTGCTGATAGCATCATATGCAGATCCTGAGATAAGAGGGACCAACACGCAAGAGGAAGAAACAGGACAACCTGATACTAAGTAAGGAACAGGTTACTATCTGAGCATGTTGCAGACTGATCCTTAGCTTGCTCAAAGACTACTCCATCTTTGATAGTCTTGAGGAGTCCCATGCTTCTAGTCCCTTCAACCCTTGGACATTTGTCATATGCCTTTCCACCTAACCCACCACTACACACACATGCACACACATACCACAGATACTACTCTTTCCACAATACAACTATTTTGTTCCCCTGGAATTGTTTAATGTTTTACTGTATGTTATAACTACTGTTGCTTCTTTGTAAATTGCATGATTGCCTGTTATACTTTTTCTATTATTGACCGTACAGAAATACTATCCCTGTATATACATAATATACCTGTTAAGCTACTGATGCTGTGCCACAGTTTGCCTTGTATGTAATTTCTGTTCTTGAATAAACTTAATCAGGTGTTGCCCACCTATTGAATGGGGTGTATAATAACATGAGCCCTCCTAAACTCATGTAAATAAATAAATACATCAATCAATGATCTTCATAAGGTCCTGAATTTAATTTAAAGGGGAAGTAATCGTGTATTGGGTTCCTATCTTCAAGAAGCTTCCAGGTTGCAACAGCCATCCTCTCAAACAGCAGAGGATCATGGATAGGCAAGTACTCACGTGTTTACACAACCAATATGACATACATATGCCTACAGCCACAGGTCAATAACGAAAGGACACAAAAGTGGGATTTCCCCTTTAAGCCCGAGGCGTAAAATGGGGAGGTAGTGTTAGAGAATGTGTCGGCACTTGGAGTGGAAGCTGGGGGGCGTTCAGGACATGGGTAGGAAAGAGTTGGTCAATATTTCGGGCATGGGGTTTGGATTAGGAAATGTTGAAATGTATATAACCATAGATGATAATGAACAAAAATATAAAAGGGAATATATTACTACTCTGATAGTGGGGGTGGGGGGTGGATTATAACATAATTATATTAAATGCATAACTGTGCAATGTAATAAGATATCTTTCCCTCTCAGCTGTCTGACTCATCAATGCTTCTCGGGAAACTCAAGGCCTGTATGTACACCCTCCTTATCTATCAGGTGCAGATTTCATGGACTACCACCATATAGAGGGGAGAGGGTTATCAGCAATCATGCAGAATGAAAACTCTTGCTTTCGCATTCTAAAAGGATATTGCACAGGGAGATAAATGTAGTCACCCAAGACAGCTCGTAGGTCTCCGGGTTCCCTGTTGTTTTTCTCTCTTGACATTACCAACCTGCTTTCATGAGCCTTGCTTGCTTAGTAACAATGTGTATTTGCAGTGCATACAGGCTGGACCTGTCCTCTAGCTTGGAGCTACTTTCATCCACAATTAGCACTACTGAAGCTTTTTCTGTACACGTTCAAGCTGGGACATGTCTACTGTAAATTCTAGATTGTTATATTGTGCTTCCCACGATGCAAAAACAAATAATAATACAAAAATAATGAAATAAGCAATGCTTATTGTCTGTCTTATTTTTTAAACATTGGAAAAAAAATTAAAAAAAATACACATTTGTCCGATCTGATTCTCCTTTCTATAAGAAAAGCAACATTTGGTATGGCCCCATAATCATTCTGTACCCCTGAAGACATTTCTAATTTTTCTTCTTATGTAATAGCGTTATACCCAGAGACTTCCAATCAGGAAGGGTGGTTTCTCTGCTCCGTCTCACTGAATTACCCCTTAGGGGGCTTTGATGACAGATAAAAACCAATTGGCCTATCTAGTCTGCTCACTTTTAAGCACTCAAACCTTAATCAGTCCTTGGTCTTGTCTTATACTCAGGAAAGTCGACCCACTGAATTAATTATACATTATACAGGGCCAGCTTAGCCCTTCTTTAATATAAAATCTCCGGCTTGTTATTTTTATAATGCTGAATGAAGTTTGTGAGTTGAAACTGTGACTCTCCTTCAAATTCATTGGTTAGTGAATAAGTCCATTTTGCCTTTGCTCAAACCCATAGCGTGAGCTTGCAATGAATGGTACATAAGCCACAGGACCAGGCCTGAACTGGCCATCTGGCACATCAGGCAAATGTCAAGTGATCCACTGGCCAACAGCACCAAACACGCACCCAATCTGCCCCTCCAGTGATCGGTTGCTGCAGCGTGCGACTGGATTACCCCATCTGCACGCTATGTGAGCATAAAAAAATTCCCAGCAACGGCTTGAATTGACATTGTCTTACATCATGTTCCTATCACAATAAAGGGATTTCCACTTTAAAGAAGAAAACCGCATCTCAGTCAGTGCGGCGCTGTATGCTTTTCGTTATGGGTAGCTTAGTGCAGATGATATTATTATATGTGATCATGTATACCGCCACACCTTGGGTCCTCTAATCTACTGTATTGAAGAACCACCTCTTCCAGTTTAACCAGGTCGAGGCCTTCAACCAGGATAAACTGTCCCAGTTCAGACGGCAGGGATTAGATCAGAGCTGAAAGAGGACAGGTTGAGAGGAGCAACTTTATATTAACTCTTTCAATGCCAGTAAGTGAACAGTCTTGCTCTGCTGAGGTCTCTGTACATGCAAATATATTTCAACAGCTTTCTATAAAACGTGAAAGAAGTCTCAGCCTTTATGATGCCTAACAATGTTGTAGATGGTACTGTCCATGCAATGCCTGGCCACTAGGCTATGATAATGACCCCTAGGCCATTAAATTTACCATGTAACTAGAGCAGTGACACTCCTAATCTCTTCTTGGATTCCAATTTTATTTACTATCTTATTCCAATGTGGGGATTTCGTGTCTCAGTATTGCAGCTAAGGAACACCTAACCAATATTTTACTAGCAGGGAAGTAAACCACTAGCTCACAGCTAATATTTACCATATAGAAGTAACATTTTCTGGTATGTAAGTGAACAAATAAGTACCTCCATGGAGAGCTCTGACTTTCTGGTTATATGAAACCAGATGTGTATAAAAGCAAACCATGTCTCATCAGAGAAGTCTACATGTTTTTGTTATGCCACCATAAAACAGGCTATTCCAATGACAACTCACAGTGTGGGCTGGATGAGTTTTTAGCAAAGAACAACACAGTGATACGAAGGTTAAAAGGGACATGATTAATTATAGTTCTTTTTTAATCGAGTGAGAAATCAGATCAATTTTAGAGTCACAAAACATGTTCCCCCTTTTTGATTCACAATCGGGAAATGTTACAATGCAGAGTTCTTGCCCTCTTCTGGACCAACAGCGCGGTTGAACCTGACAGACTTGTATGTTTTTGTGTGTCACCTATGCCATCAGCAGCCCTTGGACCAACCTGGGATGCAATCTACGAGGCGGTTCTTATCATACTGCTTGTGGTGAACAATAAAATGTCTCTGTCCTAATCACTCAGACAGACACTATTACTAATTTAATTCTATGGGAAACAGATTTCATTAGCATTGCCACAAAGAATCAGTGTGATGTTTGAGCAGAGAAAGTTCCAAAAAAATATCACATGACACAATAATGGCAGCCTCCAGGTCTGCAGATAAAAGAGGGTTATTTAAGCAAAACGAGATGGAAGCAAGATCTTGACAATGCTAACGTGCATCACGGTATAGAGCACTGGATTCATGGTAACGTTAGCCATATGGTGCCAAAGAAATTACAGGGAACACACAGTACTAGAAGAGATCAGCTGACTCTCCTCTGAAATAGGGACTTAAGAAGGGGGTGTTGTTATCTATCATTATAGTGCTAATCAAAGCTCTTCGTGGTTCCTGGAATGTATGTGACAGTAACACCACAATCATGTGACTGCATTGTCAGCTCTTTGAGCTTTAACGAGCTTTTCAGAAGATCTAGAAAATGCTCAGCAAGAGGAAACACCTTATGTTTAACTCTGGGTAAAACTTTGACTCTTGTGACATCATATCTAGACCTTAAAAGACTGCCAATATATATATATATATATATATATATATATATATATATATATATATAAAATATTGTGTCTTTTAGTGGTAGCAATCCATGGTTGATATAGTTTGCTGATTAGGTTTCCTGTGAAAAGGACACTAGGAAAAAAAAAATTAAACACCTGTATCCTGACATGTTGGTAACATGTACCCTTATTTCTGTTTAATTAGGAAGATATTTAACCCCTTCAATCCCAGGGGTTTTTGGTACCTCAAAGCCCGGAGGAATTTTGCCATTTTTGTGGTTTTCTGGACATTACAGGGCATAAGTTGTAACGTGCCGGCATACTGGATCACTGATTACGGAAATACTCCACACGCATAGGTTTTTTATGCATATGGTAATTTATGGGTTTTTTTTAATTTGCAGGGAAAAAAACTTAAGGAATTGTGCCAATTGAAAATACCCCCCTGTGGCTCACCCTAACACACACAAAAAAAGAAGTATAATGGAAATTTAATAATCCACCTTGGTGTGGTAGATCATGAAGCACTCCTCGATGCAGAGTCCTGGCAAAGAGGGACAGGAAGGGCAGTGGTACCTGGAGTCCTTCCTAATACCCTTTTTGTAACAGACTCTGCATCTTTTCTGAGGCTTCTGTTTGGCACCAGTGGTAGGGATTGCAGAAGGAAAATGCCTGCCGGTAAGACGCAGGACATTCTCATCCTGCACATGAGGGATTGGCTGCTCAAAGAGGATATCCCTCAGGATTTTGAGCTGGAACTCTAGGAAGGTATAGATCTTCCCAGTGGCACATTTCTTGTACAACACATATGTGTTGTACATGGCAACCTGGGTGAGGTAAATGGCCACCTTTTTGTACCAGGTCTTGGTCTTACGCAGCACCAGGTACGGCTGCAGACACTGGTCAGAAAGATCTACACCCCCCATGTTCTTATTGTAATCGGTGATGCACTGAGGCTTGAGCCCCTGAGCATCACCTTCCCCACGTACACTGACAGGCACCACCTTCTCGTTGTGTATAGTGGAGAGGATATACACATCCTTCCTGTCAGTGTACCTGAGGGCCAACAGCTCCTGACTGCGCAGAGCACTGGTAGTGCCGCGCCTCTGCTTTGGGTATGTAAGGTTTTTAGGATAACCCTTGCGGGTTGGCCTAACAGTGCCACATGCCGGGGTCTGCTGTAAAAATAAAAAATGAAACAAATCTGGGCTGGCATAAAAGTTATCCACCCAGAGGTGGTAGCCCTTATTCAAATAGGGGGACAGCAGGTCCCACACTATCTTCCCACTAGTACCCAGAGATTGTGGGCAGCCAGGGGGATCAAGGTGACTGTCCTTCCCTTCATAGATTCTGAAGGAAACAGTATATCCCGTCCCATTCTCGCAAAGTTTATATAACCTTACACCGTACCTCGAGCGCTTGGACGGGATATACTGTTTGAAGTTCAGTCTACCCTTGAATAGGACCAGGGACTCGTCTATAGCCACATTTTTATCGGGGGTATAAATTTCAGGGAATTTACTTGAAAAAGAATTAATAATGGGGCTCAATTTATATAAACGGTCAAATTGGGGGTGGTCTCTAGGGGGGCATTGGGAATTGTCACTAAAATGTAAAAATTTTAGGAGCCCAAAGTACCTGTTCCGGGGCATTATTTGGGAAAAAGCAGGGGTGGAAATTATGGGATCTGTGCTCCAATATGAACGTATAGTGGGCTTTTTCACAATGCCCATCATAAGGGTCAGGGCCCAAAATTTTCTAATTTCATGGGAGTCAGTGGGGTACCAGGTCTGGCTTCTGTCTCCTTGGTCAGCTGCCTGACACTGGGTTGCATAGATGTTTGTTTGAGCTGCTAGCAGCTCAAAAAACTCGGGGGCAAACATTAAATTGAAAAATGACTTTGGCTCACTAGCATCAATGTCACATCTCATGCCAGGAGTCCCAGTTAAAGCAGGGATTACTGGGTCTATCATATTTGGGGGCACCCAATTATATTTAGAGTCAGGCTCTCCACGCCTGGCTTTAGCAGATGGACCCTGGCCATCATCGTCTTCCTCTGACTCGTCATTATCTGACGCACAACTAGATTCATCAGATATTGGATCAATATCTGATGCAGTCAGAGTGGCATCGTCATCAGACTGAGCGAGGAAGTCATAAGCCTCCTCAGCGCTGAAGACACGTTGCGCCATTGTACACGACACCTACCTACCCAATTTCTAAAACACTACACTATCCCCAATTCCCTCTAACCACCCACCAAACTAAACCCAATTTTTTTTTATTTTTTTTTTTGAGGATTGTGGGGAGGAAAGGGTGGGTTGATTTTGGGTAAGATAGGTATTTGGGGGTTTATATATGATGTGGTTTTGCACTAAACACTGCAGCTCTGCAAGATGATCTCTCTCTCTCCGATCACAATAATGGCGGAGAGAGGAAGAGCATCCGCAGTAACGGTCACACGATCGATGTGATTCGTCATCACAGCGATCATGTGACATTACTGCCGGATGTGTGTCACTGGGGGACTGCCCCGGATGTGGGGCAGTCCCCCAAGGCTAATGACACAGCTCCCTAATCGGAGTGATCGGGTAGCCCAGCAGGGTCTAGACAGACCCTGCAGGGATACCTTGTCCTCCCGTGAGCTACCAGGTCACTTCAGTAGTGACGTGACCTGGAAGGGAAAGCGCGATCGCGCGATTGCGCATTTCCAACTGTAACAGTTTACCGGCATTCATGCCGGAAACTGTTACAGCTCCCTCATCAGAGTGATCGAGTAGCCCAGCAGGGTCTAGACAGACCCTGCAGGGATACCCGATCCTCCCGTGAACTTCCAGGTGACGTCAGTCGCGCAATCGGGCATTTCTGCTGCCAGCGGGGAGTCCAGGCTGTCAAACGACAGCCTGGTCTCCCGTGCAGCGGCAGGGATGTGTCCCTGACGCTGCACGAAGGGCTAGACCTACCGGTACCTCCATAAGGGTTTCTTAGTGGGCGTTTTTTGGACGTTCCGGTACGTCTATAGGGGATTGAAGGGGTTAATATACGTACTGCGCCCCCCCCCCAGTGATCCACAGAGATCAAACAAGGCGTGTAACACACAAAGCAGCGTCAGCTGTCGATCCTCTAGCATAACCTTTTTATCCAAAAGTAACATCCCTTTAAATATTGTTGTGCTGTCATATAAAATAGGGTATTGTTTCTATGGATTTATTGTAATTGTAGGTATACTACATCGATAGCTAATGGGCATGAAAGAGTTACACCAGCGTTTTCCCACGGCTGTCCCTTTGTCTCCGCCCCTTCCCCGCATTGTGACGTCACAAGACCTTTAATTCTAGGAGACTGACAACACGGCGTTGTAAGCGCATGCGCATCAGGGTCTACCCTGCACCAAGTACGCGTACGTCAGTGATCCAGGCAGCCGGTGCTGCAGTACGAGGCTACACTAAGCAATTTGCGCTGCAGTGGGGCAGGAAGGCAAATGCCATATGTTACAGCTAAAATAACCACAGGACTGGAAAGGGTTAAAACGCTTGTACTATGTGCAGCTAATAGTGGGCTAGGGTTTGGCACCAGTGGCAATCACTATTCAGCTGTGTGATAATAGCAATCCAAAATAGCTATGAGCATTAGAATGTGTGTTCTGGATCAGGGGTCTCTCCCTGATATATGGGGGGGGTTGTGTATATTATTTGTACAGATCTACAGAATAGAATGGGGTTTTCGAAATAAATGACATTTAATGGAAAGAGCAATTATTTACTGTGTCCGATTCTTGCAGAGGGTGTTGGAGGGTTAAAGAGATCTTTTATGAGCCTCCCTTTGGCCACGACCCTTTGTTTCTGTAAGCCCAGATGGTTATGTGATGCTCTACTTGTGTGCTGTTCACCATACCCTAGGACTATCAGTATGACCCAAAATCATAGGGTTTTTGCCTCAATCTCAGGTGAAGGGTTACATTTTCTGGGTCTCTTGCTCTGAAGCTGACTCCCTATTCTACACGGCTCTGATCATATCTGAGACTCCCAATTGATGCTTTTTCTACCGATATGTTTTGGTTGAAGTCCCTGTTTGAATGCAGGTGACTCGAGTGTATACTTAAATGATGACAAGTCAAGGTTTCCATGAGGATGGGTTTTAGAGTGATTTGGTTGACACATTTGTCGAATCGCTTCATGGAATCTTTACGGTGGGCTATTCAGGGGTTAATATTTCGAGAGTTACCGATCAGCTCATTTAGAAGGATCCGGGGTGTGCTGGTTGCCCTTTTGCATAGCGCTAAAGAGATAATGGTGATATATGAACCACTGAATAAATAGTAAGGTATAAAATGCAAAGTAAAGGGTGTTGGTTGGTATGGATCGCGCTCACAGGGAGGATCAGCTACGAAATACCAGCCTTTAGTGTGGTGACTCATCATTAAGCTAATCATGTCCTATGTATCAGCACCCACCCCGTGCGTATCTCCCTCTGTGCGCGTGTACTGGGTACATATACCCTTATACCCCTCTATGTACAGCACTGGGGCCCCGGAGACCCTGCTCAAACTTCTAGATTGTAAGCTCCTTTGAATAGGGCCCGCCTTACCTATTGTTTCAATACGTTATGCTCTGTCTGCCTGTTGAACAGCACTGCGGCATATGATGGTGGTATATACGCCGTGATATAAAATAGCACGATATACCGATGGCGCTATAACACTAACAATATCTCACAACATGGGATGTATAGGATTCTGACAGCTGTTGCCAGACCCCAGTCCCTATCATCCATGGATGATAGGAACAGCAGTCAGCCAACAGCTGTCAATACACCATCCCCACCTAAAGCACAAAAGGAACTCCGGTTTTGTCTCTGTCCATCAGTTCTGTGCAGTTGCTACTTCCCCCCACCCAGGGCCGCAAGGGGTTAACGAGGGCTGCTTTGCATGTCCAGGATGTCCCGGCTTAGGGGTGAGGGGAGACGGGACTGGAATGGCAAGCAGCGCTTTCTATGCTCATAGGTGGGCGGGGCTTGCTCTGCAGCTTGTGACGTGTCATTGAGGTCGCTTCCGGGGTTTTTAATGCTGCGCCTGTGTAGCCCGGCCGGCATTAGGAGGAGAGGAGGGGGGTGAAGAGGATACATTGTAACGAGGACGGGAACCTTCACCACAATAACATTCTACATACAGAGTAACGAGACAGCCGCTGCCGCACACGGAAGCCCCTCCTCACCCGCTACAGGCTTTTTATACGTTTATTTTCCTGCACATTTGGATGATTATTTTGTAACATTTCTTTTTATATATAAAAACTGAAATAACTGAAGCGGTTTTACATTCATGCCGTATCTATAAGTAACCTTTATTGCATAGTAATATATCCGATCTATCCGGTCTCCATACGCACACCGTGTTATCGTTATCAGACAGCCGTGCCCTGGGCCTGATCAATGGGGGATTACGGCTTCGGTTTACTGCAGACAGCCAACCTGTCCGGAGGGACCGGGGCTGGTAGTACGGGGAGCGGTGGTTTGTTCGGCGGGGGAGCCTTCCGAGCCAGCCCGCAGTTCCCGTCCTTCCTGCCCGGATACCAGCAGGTCATGCAGGATGAGCTGCTGCTTGGGGTGAGCTGTGCCCCGGCTAAGCACGGCCACATCAAGAACTCCCCACCGCCTGCCCTGGTGCTGCACGGTGCCCAGGAGCCGGCCAAGCAGCTGGGGCACAAGAGGAAGGAATTCAGCCTCCAAGAGGGACCCGGCTTCAGGGAGGAGCTGAAGAAACCTGGCGAGGTGAATAATCACCGTCAGGGCTCACCCAAAACAGAGGATCTGGGTGTGGAGGGTCCCGACAGGCTGCTGCCAGCCTCCCCTTCTTTATCCTCCTCTTCCTCCTCCTCTAGCACTTGCTCTGTCGAGGAGGTGACCGCTGGTGGGGAGCCTCCATCCCTGGCCCACCAGCTAACGCCCAAATCCAAGCTACAGATGGAAGGTCAGGGTGGACATCTGCACAGCGGGGCCCCTAATCTCCTGGGTGGCCATTACTCGAGTTCCCCAGACTTGCCCAACGCTCAGAGCCCCGGAGGATCTAGTTCTCCCCCAGCCTTGTCCGGGTTCGGTACTCCCTGGTCTGTACAGACCTCATCGCCCCCTCCAGCACCTCCCCCACAACCCCAGCAACAACAGCCAGCTGCACCCCACCCCACCAGCCATAACCTGAATGCCCTGCAGAACCAAGAGCCAGACAGCTTCTACCCAGGCATCCCCTCTTCCATCAACCCAGCTTTCTTCCAGAGCTTCTCGACCATGTCTGCCAACCCCTGTCCTGGCATCAACGTGCCCGGTTTCGGCAGCCCCTTCTCTGCCCAGATTAACATCAGTCAGCAGCAGCAAAGCAGGAGGTCCCCTGTGAGCCCCCAACTGAACCCTCAACACCACCAGGCTGCAGCTTTCCTACAACAGAGGAACACATACAACCACCACCACCAGGTAATACAATCGGGGGGACCTTCAAATGCAATGCTGACCCCAATATTATACATAGAACCATGCAATCCTTCATGAACCTTGCTGGCATCAGACCTGGTTACCCTTTGCCACTGCCTTTCCCTGTGTTATAAATGCTAATTTCCCATCATATTGCTATTTCTAGATATTTCAGTATGTTGTAACATTACAATAGTCTCTAGTCATATGAGTAGGATTCTAGGATTGTAGTCCATCAGCTGCTAGATTCCCTAGGTTGTCAAACCATAGTAAGGTGACATTCCCATTGAGATCTCTTCCACTCTGCTAGCAGATTGTAATTCCCTGAGGGGAAGAAACACCATTCACTAATGGGCAAGTCATCTGAGCGTTTGTCCTTCTAGACCTCATTGTCTCAACTACTTTGAATAAAAATACTGTACCTCATTCAGCTGGAGTTAAAGGCTATTATAACCAGACAAAATCATTTTAATGATCCCTTTGTGATCATGGCTGAGTTTCAACCATCTTAGTATAATGGGAAAATTAGTTCAAAATGTTCATAATGCTTTATAGGATATGAGATCTGTCTTCTAGTAAATCCATGTTATCTATGTTGGCACTGTTGAGTCTGGTTAAGATGACTAGTAACCGACATGTCACCAACATGTCCAGGCAACTGCCTAGATCTGACCTACTGTATTGGATTACCTATTTGTCATGGTTCCGTCCAGTATTTTTTTCTGGATTCTTCAAAAGGTTAGATTTTCAACCTGACCATAATTCATCTAGTGGGCCAGTTGTTAATGCGAATGCATAATGTTAGATATTAACGATTGACCTGTGCTAGGCCTTAATTACTATTGAGCTTGCTTTGCCAGAAGTGTGTTGAAAAATTAATGTCATTGTCCTTGAATACGAGAGTATAGTCCACAATGTGTCCTTGTGCCCGATTTATGTGATTCTAATGCAGATTTCAAGATTTAATGTAGAAACCCTATGCAACCCTATCTTCCTTATCTTTCTGTTTCCTATGGGGAAATCTATTCTTGACCTGAAGGCATTACACAAGGTCATAGCCTTGGAATGTGAACATCTCCCGTCCCCCAATTCAAATAATGTTTATAATAATGGAGAAAAGAATGCTTATTAGTAAGTCCCCCCCCCCAAAAAAAAAAAAAAATACAGGCCTCTTTCTGATAACATATGTTTTCCACAATCAGCTAGGCCCTTATTAAACACAATAGGATCAACTGGTCTATATGTACCAATGGTTTTTATTAGACCCAACTGGGCTTTTTACACCCTCATGCCACCATTTCCCAAGGGCTAGGCGAGTATATCTCGAAAGCAAAGACTGGCCTTAAAATTAACATTCATTTATATCTCTTATTTCAATAGCTGTAGCTATCACTTCCTACTTTAGAATCTAACCTATAGGAGCCAGTTTGATTTTATATAGATTTGTCAATCCCTTTGTACATAGTACATACATCTCAGTACATGCAAGTCTATATAGATCAGGTCTCCCTAGTATATGTACATTACATATGGTAGACTTGGCCAATGTATATTGCATATCTGTTACGTATGGTTAGACTGCCACAGTCTAACCTTCCTTTAAGTATTTCTGCCTCATCGTATTGATTCTCTTTAACATTATTAAATTGCATTTGCTTCATATCCTCGATCATGTACATTGTTCTGAGATGTGCAAGTGATTTAAATCACCCAGTTCCTGTGTCTCTGTTTTGAGGGGGTCTGCGGTACATTGCAGAGCAACGAGCTGTAGCCAACGCTGTCAGCAGAGGGATTAAATGTTTTTCAGATTTAGTAACCGAACAAGAGGATGTAAAGCCCTTAATTCCCCGATTGTTTTGCTTTGCCTTGTTTTGCTGAGGTGTATCTTGCGTGTTTGTAGCTTACGTCACGATCTGCTGATGTGTACAAACGCCTCTTTCATAGGGTAATCATTATACGCCTGGAAATGTCAACTTATTTTATTTGGTTTTGCAATCAGATTGTGTAATGGTCACGAAAATAAATCTCCCTGGCATATACAAAATATCCCCCCCCCCCCATGTAGACTGGGTACTGGGGGGTTGAAGGCTGTTGGTTACTACTGCGTCATCTTACCAAAACAGGACTTTGGAGCTTATCTATAATAAGTAAGGCTGTAAAAGATTAGTGTGTGGGGGGGGTTAACGTTCAGGTTGGCTCTCATGGTCACTTCATCTCCTTTACCAGTAGAGTCCAAAAATGGCCATTATACACAACTCCTAGCCAACATGGCAGAAAATAGATTTCTCATGTGGCTCCTTTCACTTTACCATCACAGATCTCATACGTGGACGTTACTACCGCAACCAATTACACCATTGGGTATAATTTTTTGAAAATGTAAATTTTTTGTTTTACGCAGATAGAGCTGTGATCTCTAAGCTCAATGAAGAAGTGGGAAAATGTTTTGGCGGAAGAAGGGATAATTAAAAAATTAAAGTATTTACATTAAATACATTCCTTCTCCAGACATGGATTGTCCTGGGCTCCTCTTGGTCCTACCTGTTGGAGACCTCTCATCCATCTCCATGCTTTTTGTTGTGTAAAATGTTTAGGTTAGTTACAGCTGTGGCTTGCTTTCAGAAATCCAGACCTAAATTAGCTGTCCTTTTTTGTATTAACCCCTTCTTTATAAATGTTCCCGTGCACCTGTACCGGTCTGACTCCCAGCCAGCAGTTCCATTAAGATGTTTGCCTCCTGCTCACAGTCTGGACTCAGGTTCAGATGTGGCTAACACTTCTGTTAATTGAGACCTGGACAGGCAAACAAAGTGTTAATGGCTTCAGCTTATCACCCAGATAGCTGTAGCAGCAGATAAAGGTTCACCAAGACCTAGGCTTAGAAGGTCATAAAAGAGTTGATATTTTTTTTCAGACATTTGTTGAATAAGTGCCATACAGTATTTTTTTTATATACCGTATTTTATTATTCTATCCTTTAACTCCTGTGCAGCAGGGATCAGCGCTGGGTAATTAGCTGGTGCTTAGTAAAAGGTGATAACTAGTGAGACATTTCCAAAACATGATTTATGTGGATCTGTGGATCTCTGGCTGTTTTATTTCCATTTTATAAGTTGAAATGTTGTCTGGAACATGCATTCAGTAAAAAAAAAAAATATATAATAAAAAAAAATATAATATATATATATATATCACACACACACACACCCTAAATATACGTACTGTAAGAACTGCTGCATGGTTGGCGCTATATGCGTAATATATTATATTTATAAATGTTTTAGTTTTCCCTTGTTCTAGAATGCTTATCATATACACATACAAAAAATATCCAGTGAATTTCCTTTTATATATAAAATTCCTTTTAAACAATGGCACAGAGTCACAAGTCGGTACTTTCTACTGATTCCCAGTACAATAGATTAAAGCCTATTTTTTTTTCCTTGGACTCGGCTTTCGTTTTCCGGATTGTATTATGATGTCAAAGGTGCACATTTTATAGTAAAAGCTCAGAAGTGATTCCTGTAATTACATAATATGCTGTCAGACACAGCTGCTAGATATTTATTTGATTTGATCATAGCAACTCTTTCCAATATAATATGCATCTCGTGTTAATAAAGGTACATTATAACAAAATAAATGTTACTATGTAAACGTTCAGAAACGTTAGATACGTTGGCAATAGAGTAGGAATATCAGGCTTAATTTGGTAAAATACATACGGTTAATTATCTGATTAAATGCTAGGGAAATCTTATAATTCAAAAGAACAAATATAGATGAAAAATGTATATATGATCAGCCAACTTCCAAGATTTAGTGAGGATTTTTTCCCCTATATTTAAATATATTCCTTATTCATGTCGGATGGTTTGTTTCAAGGCTCGTAGACCAGGCTGGTGGCTGTCGGAGCCACATACTTACCCTTCAGTGTAGGGCTGCCGGCTGGGCACACTGCGACAGTGTAAGAGCAGAGCATGTGGCCATTGGCCTTAAAGTGCCAGGGACAGTTTAAATTCCCAGTCTGGCCCGAACTGGTTCAGACAATGAACTATGAATTGTGCGGGGATACAATATTTACGTCTGCAACGCTTCGTACGTAAAATTTAATAACGCCACATTTTAATGAAACCCACAATGCCTGATGTAGGTATTGAGTCTGTAAAACACTCAATGGGAACTAATATTTGTTTCCTGAAATAAGCTATAGATCCTTTAAAATACTCCACAATTTGCTTCATATTTCCATTACTACATTTTAGGTCTACTTTCAACTTATTGTGTTGAAAGTAGCCCTATGGAAAAATAGATTTTTAATGCCTTTTTTTTTAAATTAAAATCTGTTTATAATAAATTGAAAATTGAAAGACCTTGGGCATTTAACAGTACAAGGAAAGATGCTTTTTAATTCTGATTTTAGTTAATGGAGTGGAGTTTATTTGAACAACGTTGATATAATTGATTCATGATTTAGCCCCTTTTTCTCGTTTCCTATAAGTCTCTTCCTATAACAATTGCCCCACGGCATTATCTGTAGTCATCTGAATCTAAAAAAGGAATAGTTGATTCCTCCTCCTAGACTGATTTCCCAGGGACCGGTATTTTTGGCCCGCTGAGTTTCTGTTGACCTGGCTGTTCCTGAACTATGATCACTTCCCTGGTTTATTTTCCTCAGCGTTCGATTTGCCAGGCAAATATTTTGAGAACTAGTCATGGATCCCATGGCACTCACCTAGTAATGGCAGCTATGAATAGACTTGTTAACTTCAAGCGCATCTAATCGTAGGGCTCCAGCTCAGCCACTCTTTGCAGCTAACATAACGTGAAGACCTGAGAGTCTATGCTGAGATTATTAATCTATTGGAGATAATTTTAGCTGCCGTTAATGATCTTGGCCTCCTTCCTCCAACCATTAGACCTTCCATGCAGACGTCTCCTAAACCAGTTTGGAAGCCTTTTATAATTCAGGCGTTTACCTCTAGCTCATGTTCCTTTGCGTCTATCCAATATTTAGCTATTTAGATTTTAGCCCAAGAGTGAGCAGTGCATTGATCGTTGCTTTGGCAGTTGACCGCATTTTGTGTTTAGATTGTGCGGTAGATTGTTCTCCCCCCTATTATCGTGTAACCGTCAGATCTGTAGCCTTCAGCTGAGTAGTCATAAGTCAGTCACAAGCCCTGCACGCCAAGCTTTGCATTGAGTGCTTTGCAAGCAAACTTTTCGCTTCATCTGTATTCAAAAGTTGCTAACACAACTCGTTTGTCTAATCCATACTCTCCTGCATGTCTGTAGCGAGCTGTCTAAATACACACAGCTATGCTTCATCGGCCTCGGGCTTCCAACCCCTAAAGCCGAAAATACCATGAAAAACCTAAATGCTGGCTAATAAAGCCTTCTATTTCCCTGGGCAAGCGTTCTGATTTTCAACATGGTAATTTAGATCATCATTTCTGAATAGATTTGTGCCTGAAGTTCAGTGATGTTGGGTCATTTGAGAGCAGCTTCCATTTTTTTCTCCCTTTAATAAATTCAAGATCGTCTGAGCTGGATTCTTCTATATTAACTTTTTGCTATCTTTAGTGGGTTAGCTGTTGGGTAGAGAATTTTATTCTAAAATAATTATGGGCACTTTGTCTCTATAAAACACCCTTATACATACACTGCGCAGGCCAACGCAATCCGTAGTGTGTGTGATATATATATATATATATATATATATCTCTAGTTCTGATGCTTCCGTTTTCTGTGTTCCAAGTTGTGCCATCTGCGGTGCTCAGCCTACTCACCCCACCCAAAACCTTTTATTTGACAGCCTTATTACGATGATTGTTTATAGGTCACAGCACATCTTTCACTATGGCTGGTTCGGTTACATTGTTCTATGTACATATGTTTTCTGGTCCTCCCGTGTTTGAGATGAGGGCGTTTCATTCTGCAGTGAGAAGAACGGTTGTGTTTGCGTGTGTTGCTGCAGGGATAAAGCGGACGTTCTGTGTGTGTGCATTGACGTCACATTAGAAAAAAGAACCAATAATAGAAGGTGCTTTCTGTTTGGCAAAAGATGATCGAAGCCCCATGTACGTGTCACACTCCTGCGCTAGTTGGTGTCGTGAAAAGGGTAGTTGGTGACATGTTTGGAGGGGAAAAAGCAAATCTAGAAAAATCAACATTCTCACAAATTAAATGACCCCTTTCACTAAGCAGCTGTTGTCTTTAAGATAATTGTACACCACAAGCGGCACTAAAAAAATTATATATTGTACATAGAATTTGAATTTCAACCTCATTAGGATTTAGGATTACACCTGCTTCAGCAGCTGACATGCTATCCATCCATTCCTGGCCTTTAAACCCTAAGAATAGAATAACACTCAGCCGAGGCTATGACCTCTACAAGGGCAGTACTCCTACGGTACACAGGTGGGCCTGCTCTATGCACTGTGCCATCACCGTGCTCTTCCTCCAAAACGCTGGGAAATCCGATCAACTGGAATTATTCCAGTGCTGGTTCTGCATCTACCTCCTTTAATAGCACCGTTACAATAATAATCATACTTAACTCATGGGTTTTGCTATATATTGTCCTAGTTTTACATGATACACATGCAGTGTTATGCTTTGTAGGTTCATGTAAATCCATTTGCTTTTCTCCCTTTTGCAGCCAATGATGAAACAGTCTCCTTGGAGCACCCATCAGGGTAGTGGCTGGAGCACCGGCAGCATGTCATGGGGTGGGGTCCATGGCAGAGACCACCGCCGCACCGGTAACATGGGAATGCCAGGCACCATCAATCAAATCTCCCCTCTGAAGAAGCCCTACTCTGGGAATGTCATCGCCCCACCCAAGTTTCCACGCTCCACTCCAGCTCTTAATCTCAAATCTTGGACTGAAGACAATGTTTTCAGGACAGACAACAACAGTAACACTCTCTTACCGTTACAGGTAAGGATGGTATGTAACTATAATCTACTATGCATGTATATATAGTCATACAGATTGCATATTGTGATGTACAGATGCTCATTGTTGAGTATTGAGCTGCTATTGGCCTTAATTTAGATTTACATTTTTTAATCTACTATATTTTGTCGGTCTTTCCAGCTAAGCATGGCCATATATAATACACAATTCAAAGATCCGAGAAATCTCTGATGTAACTTTACATTATACAGGGCCAGCCAATTATTCATGCATCAGAAACTACTTGGACTGGTCCTTCATAATATACAGTAAAATAAGCACTCCAACTCTCCATTTAGTGAATAGACCCCAAATTATTTGGCGCAGTAGATCAGATAAGTATGGGGTGCTGTCGGCCAGTGGCTTATGAGGCATTTGTCTGGTGTGCCAGGTGGCCAGCTGGTGCCTGACAGTGGCAGATAGAAGTTTGTTCATTAAAGGAGACCCTCGGCTGCCAAATTAATGAACATCGTTTTTTTATATAAATGTAAACATCTTTGTAAGGCTCCTGATACTCAACCGTTTGGCATCTGAATATGAAAAGGCTGGACGTGCTATGAGTTCATAATCACTGCTATAACCTTTTTTAATGCCAAAGATTCCACTAAGGTTTAGCAGTGCACATTGGTGTAAACTTCTGTCTCACAACATACTACATATGTGTATTCATTTACACACAAGTATTTTAGTTTTAAAATCGGCTTGAAGACCCATGAAATCACACTTTGTAATAGCTTCATAAAGATGACCACTGTGCTTCATCTATAAAAATATGAACTACTAGTTAGTCTGTCTTAATGTGGAAATAATTGCTGGTAATAAGTAATTGAGTGCTTTCTGGCTTATTTGTCATTGCCCTGTAAAGTATATAAATTCCTTGATGAAGATCCCCAAGACGTTAAACCCCTACTCTTACAGCTAAGTGTGTTTTATTTTTATATACTTGTTTTCAAGCATAATTTCCTCCTTTTAGTTTAACCTCAGATTTAATATAAATGTTTTTTGTACTTTGTTAAAATAAGATCATATACAAATATTTATCCGAAGTCTAAGGACTTGCGCTATATGTCCCTTTAACCCTCTCTGACATTTAAGTTACCCTATCTGTCTTTGCCCCTCTCTGCTTCAGGATAAATGTATAGCAGGGAGAGGCAGTGATCACTGCCAACGGCAATGTTAATAGACAGCTGTTTTCAATGTGCATGTGATTGGCTCCTCGAGCAATCACATGCTCGAAAGTGCCTTCTATTGGCTGCTAGTGGTCCGCCCGTTCAGTTACAAATAGCAGGGTTCGGTGATGTGGAGGAGGACATATTATGTAGGTATTGCAGGGATATAATATGCCTTCATAAAAACAATGCCAAAAATGGGGGAAAAAACACTTATTGATGTAATTACTCATTTAATTATGCAAATAACATGCAGCTGAAGTACTATAAATATGAAAGGATCCTGCAAGGAATGAAGTGCCTGAACATATCTACTGCTAACAGTGCACCATTTGCATTTAAAGGTCTATGTAGCCCATGAATGGACAATGAATTGCTTGTGTTGTGTGTCTGAGTTTGGGTTGCCAGTGTTGCAAAAAGTTGTGGCTTTCTACAAATTCAGATGTTTTGCTACCTTCACAACGAAGACAGGCAGTGTGTGTGTGTGTGTGTGTGTGTGTGTGTGTGTGTGTCTGAAACCTGAACAACTTTGGACCTCACAGGTGCCTTAGAACCAACAGTATGTGTGTGTCTTCTTCTCTTCCATCCCATACAAGGTGGAGGTGTTCGCTGAGAAACTGCAGCAGTATAGCAGATCCTTCACACAATACGTATTCTTTTCTCATGATTCGGTGCTAGTACAATGGATTTTAATTGCACTTCTACATCACCAATAAAAATATATAAACAGAATGTAGTATCATTCTATTCCTAGATATTTTGATCCGAGACCACATATGTTCAGTCCTTATTAAACATGTTAAAAAAAAAAAAAAAGTCTCCATACATGGGAAGCTGTTACTGAGGTCACAGCCATGTGAACTTCTGCTCAAAGGGCGTCCCCATAAACATAATGTGCCGTGTATTTATAGACTTCCAAGTTGCACAATGGGGTTTACAACGTGACAATCATGTAATCACCTCTCAGCTGTGTTCCTGGGAGGGCCACGGCAAAGTACTGGCTGGAAAAAATGCCAGCAAAGCTGGTCACGTGCGGTATAATCCAGGTCCTTAAAAACATATCCAAATAAATTTCAAATTGCTTTGAAGGGGTGGCAAGCAAGAGGTAGGGAATGGGCTTGAATGATGTTGGGCATGCTGCGGTCAGACCCAGTCATATGTTTATAGCTGGATTACTTCCAAGGTCAGCAAAGTTAATGCAAACACTTAAGAAAATACATTATTATTGCTGGATAGGATGCATTCCCTTTTACGTTGGTATTGGCTATGCATCCTCCTTATTTTATAGTCGGGAACATTTTACTAACCTCTAGATCCTGAATCCATGCAATGATTCTTGAGCGAGGCTCCTATTTTTTTTTTTGTATGGAATTATGACCTGTATCCGTCTGCAGGCTAAATACCAGACGAACTTGCCAAACACTGGGTATGTACTATTCTGGGTTTGGCACAGAGACCCAACTTTCCCATATTCTTCTCCGGTACATTGAGTAGCAAATGTTAAAAGCCTCTGCTCAGCATCGTTTAGCAGTAACGTTACCAATACCTGCCTGTGCCAGCGGTTTGTTTCTTCTTCAAACTCTAATGTCCAATACTATTTAAGTTTGAAACCCAAACCTTCACATTATAGTCCGCTGTTAGGTGGGGACTAGGCGGTGTCTGCAGATATCTTGGTTTTCCTTTTTTATTTGGGTAAACCTGCAGGGTTTTTTATTTATTTATTTATATCTTTCTTGTTTCTGTATCTGAAGCTACTACGGCTATATTGGTTTTGTTCGACAGACTGAAGCAGGTCTTGTAGAGAAGTAATCACACAAATGAAGCCAGTAAGAAAAACATTTGGCTATATTACAGCCCCGCTTCAGTCTTATACATTTTTTTTCAATCTAAATGGTTTTTTTCTTTGATTGTAAAAGGATGAGACCTGTTTTGTACCCAATTTGTCTTCAGCTTGTCCTTTTTGGAGGTACAGGTAGATCAGCGTGCCAGATTCACATGTACTGAATGAGCTCTGCCGTTGGGATGGTACCTTGAAGACCTTTCCTGTCGGAGCACCTTGAAGATCCTTGGAGCAGAGAAATAAATTACGTGAAGTCCTTTTGGCTCTTATTTTATGAATGCTCTTATTGTGCTGAAAATATTTTCTTATGGGCAATGACATGTAGTTAAGTCGGTCATCAACGTATAAAACACTTTTGCCTAGTCTGGGCCTTCTAACCACAGCCTTGAAGACTATGTGTAGGGGTTTATACCCCAACTTGCTGATGCCTTATTATAATACTTTTTTAGCTTGGATATGCTCATAATGAGGTTGGGGGGGAGGGCTAGAATGTGATTATCACCATAAGGGAGAGGATTGTTCTTCAGAAACACCAGCTGGATATTACATGAACGAGTATAACAAGGCATCTACCTGCTGAGTGTCCTTTTACAGGGGCCAAGCTAGTTTAAAGAACATTTTGAAAGTAGCGCTTATATAAAGGGCATCCTATTTTATGTGTAACAGAGCATTCTATTTAGAGTAAAGTATCTAACGTTTTATGTCTTCTTTAAGTAGGTGGATGGACATTTGGGTGGGTTGTAAATAGGGTAAGAAAAGGGATAGGGGTAGTAAGGCGAGCCATAAGGTTTTTCAAAGAGGGAATTCTAAATTGAGAACTAGCACATCATTACTAATTGAAGTGCTGGGCTGGTGCTTCATCATTTTTACTGGTAAAGTAAGGTCTACCATGAAGATCCATGGTGGCATACCCAGCAGGTTTTCTGTTTGACACATGATTGGTTGCTATATTCAATTTATACGTTGATAATGGACAAACAAATGACAGGTGCGCACTGACATACTTGCATCAAGTCTAGAGTAATGAGAATGCAGTAAATTATACACAAGATCTGTAGGGGACCGACATATGAATGTCATTTGCTTCTCAGAAGCCAATAATAAGCCCATGAAAAGGTGGTACTTTGATACCATGAAGTTTTGGGTATGCGGGTAAAGGAATAAGGTATTGAATACCACCACTAGGACACTCTGCTGAGTATCCCTGTCTCTGATCCCTGCAAGATCCCCCATCCTGCCATCACAGGGGTCGAAGGATTTAGGTGGCAGTGTCTCCAAACTGGGTATGTAAATATCCACATCAGTCAGGCATGGGTTAAACTGATGGTTCCAAGGCTAAACAAATCAGACTCTTCTTTCTAGTACAGTGGAGCACTTATAAGGAATAAAAACACACGCTAGGAGTACATGGCTTGTGACATTCGCAAACCACCTCTCCCCGCTAGTGCCAGACTCTGTGTGCCAAATACAAATAGTTTCTTTATATCATCAAAAAATATTAGTATACTCCCCATGAAGAACAATACAAATATTCCTCCTACTTTATTAATACTTTATAAAAGTGGCCCTCACTGCCATGAAATTATACAAAGAAGCTAGAAAAATGAATGGCTGAATGCACGTATGTACAAGCGACATGGCGATATTATCCAATAAATACAAAGTGTTCCCTATGTGGAAACGTTACATGTTTTTGGGGTTAATGTAAGCTTTCTTTCCCCTGATTGCTTTGCTGTTCACGTGGCAGCCAGAGGTTTACTCCCCAGGCACGGTAGTGCTGTACTGCCGCTGCCTGCTTCTATTTTAGGGCTTGAAAGTCAATATAGGTGATATTTGATGATGGGGCTTGCGGATCTGGCTGCGATGATCACCTTGAGCTGTCCTCCTCATATGGCTCATTGAGTTCTCACATTTTCTTCCAGCCTGCGTCGCTACATAGCCAAGGCATGCCATATTCATTTACTTTTCTACGAGGACGTGGTATGCTCTTTTCAAGTTATAGCTATAGCATATGTCATTATTATAACACATAATATTACATAAATTATTTTTATAGAAATGCTATTGATTAGGCTTCATTGCAGGGAAATTCGCTGTGGTCAGTCCTCTATAATACATAGTTCACACCAGATGATTACATTTGCAATCTCATTGCAACCAATCCAGAACACAACTCTACTGCCCCAAAGCATCTTAACACAAGCAAAATGTAGAGATGTCATTGAAGCCATTGGTGTCCTGGCACACTGCTGACACGCTTTACACCCTAGTAAAGGAACCACATTCGCAATGTAGGGTGTTAACGTTGAATGGATTTATGAAACATTGTCATTATATTGTTGCCTTAATTCCAGACTGAATTTTTTGTACCTTTTGTGATTTATATTGTTGCTTTAACTTTTTATGGTTTATTTTGTTGCGTGGGCATAAATAGAGAATTTTCCCTCTGTCAGCCCCCTCTTTTGCCTTATTAGACATGGAGTATAACACAGCTGCCACCATCTTTGGCTTCGGAAATGTATTGTACGTTGGTCATCTGGTGCGCGTTAACCAACGTGTGTTCTCACGTGTGTTCTCTTCCCACAGGATCGGAGCAGAATGTACGACAGTCTGAACATGCACTCGCTGGAGAGTTCTCTCATCGAAATAATGAGAGCTGAGCATGACCCCCTGAAAAGTGAGTGACACAGCTACATTATTCTCTTTCTATTTTATAGTCCAGTGATAGAAAATAAGGAAGATAATGGTGCAAATAGACAGCTGATTTGGACCCATCCCAGCTCAGTAGCAGGATCATTATTTGACCCCGTTGAGCACCCAGCTAAGGCTACAGTGGCCTTGATGGCTACTACTGCTCCGTGGCTCATAGTGGTGGTGAGATTATCCAGTAAATTAGAGGGGGCTCTATGGTTAATGGATTATCCAGCCGCTCCCACTCTCTCGCCATCTCGTCCACCTCTAATATTATTATAATATTATACAAAATAATAGGGCACAAACAAATTGTATACGAGTCCTGTTTATTACCCAAGTTGTCTGATCGGCATGTGATCTATTATTTGAGCGATTGTATTGACATTTCAAGTTTTTGTTTGCGTGTTTTGAAATTAAACTGGCAACAACCAGCTAACACCCACTCTCGCTGCCCCGGGCTGTTGCCTTTACGGCATGTGGTAGCAGTGACTCAATGTGCATAATGTGCGAGAGAGAGAGAGGGGTGGGCTTCCTGACTCAAACCTAGAAACGAAACTAACAGATGAGACCCCCTGAAACATATTTCCCAGGTACACATTATACCTGCCAAGTTTCCCCCTTTAGGCGAGACAGTCCCCATTTTGAACCCCGATCCCTCTGTCCCTGTTTTCTCAGAAATTTGCTGTTAACCCTTTCATTGTCATGGAGATCAGCACTGCTTTGCTGTTTAACACTTACATGTCTTTGGCAGTGACAGAAATAGGATGTTCTGTGCCCTCCCCTTAAATATTCTTTCCTCTAAAGCTGGAACAATTGACATTTTTATTCAGCGCAATGCAAGCATTAAGTTATTTCTCTTTTTCTTTGTTGATTTAATGTTATTCCCTAGAAGTACTTGGATTGGCACTTCAGGGGATAGCGAAATCTATACATCCTTTTTATTTTTAGCAATCATAACCACTTCTAGGTCTTCATACCTTGTCAGACGGGTATTGTCTACTGCTTTGTAGGACAAGCGTTCTTTATTCTACAAAAACTGAGCTAATTCAGTAACTAAGCTCTGGAACTCAAAGCGTGCTCAGTGTAAAACACGTCTGCTGAATGTCATGCGTCTAAATGTGTGTAGCGGGTGCAGACCGGTTAATGGGAGGACGCCCCAGGAGACCTCAATCCAGAAACGGCCTCCTGCCTTAGGGGAAATCTAATCCCATTACAGAAAAATATCCAAATCTAATGCTGCCCTTCGATTCTACCAAGAATCTGCTAATAGGATTAGATCTCCCTGGATAACAAAAGTATTTTTTTTTTTACGGGAATGTCTTCGATCACGTGGGGTGACCTTGAGGCCAGGATCGCAGATCGCTTTCCATACTTTGGAAAATATATACAAAATAATCTAGAATCACAACACTTACACAGCGTATACATTTAGCATTGTACGTGTCAGTGAAATACTCGCCCGTCTAGTAACTAACATTTGATTGCTTGGTTGGGTCTGTTTATTCTTTGTGTGGCTGAAAAAGACCGCGATTTAGTTTCATACAGATGTGGATTTGCATAAGACTTGGTGTTCTTGGAAGAAGGTTACAGGTTTCAGTAAATCAGAATACTATGTATGTTTTGCATTGACAATGCAGTAGATGGAGAGAAAAATAAACCCAGTTGCTTCATATCTGCCATCTTTTTCCTTATTTTCATAATATTTTGGGTTTGTCGCAGCATGACCCAGTTGTCCCTGTCACGCTAGACCTGGAGTACCTGCCTCCTAACTCTTGTCACTTTAAGGCCATTACGCAAAAGTTTTTCGACTACACATCGTGTCAGAAAGTTGTCAGCAGCCCAGCAGTGTGTTTCCCCAGCAGGTTGTGTAGGTAAACGTTTTCATGGATCTCGTAGAGGACCCTGCCGTCCATATTGTCATGACCCACTTCAAGCTTATGGCGTGAAATGATCTACGCTATCTGTGGTGAAACCGACCAAGGTGGCTTTAAAAACGGGAGCGTGTGAGTCCTAGAGGGCCGTAATCCTGTGAAACCTGCAATCATAACACTAGCACTTCATATCGCTCAACAATATAGTATCCCAAAGTCTTGGTGTGTCAGGAGCGGAATCCTCTAGATTGTAAGCTTGCGAGCAGCGTCCTCGTTACCTCATGTATCGGTTCGTTTTAGTCCGTCAGTTCAGAATATTGAATTTCCGATTATTTGGGAAGCTGGCGGATTCATAAAGAAGCTCACATATCCCCCCCCCGGTATTCCATAGGTGCCAGGTCACAGCGTATGTGTATACGCAGCCTCTATCGGCATTCTTTCCGTACAAGAAAGCCGGCCTTTGTGTTTAATTAGAAAATGCGAATAATGAAAAGACGCTCGCACAGTGCGGCTTCTGTGCCGTCGCGCGGAGCCGAGGACGTTGGAATGCGAGCCACGTGTTTCACGTTTAGCTTCCCCTCGCCGCGGTGACTAAGCATGTTGTGTGTATTTTTCTTTCTGTGTATGTTTTGGCGCACAGTGCAAAGGCTTGTGTTTCCGAGCTCAATAGATCTCCACCCCTCTCCGGCCAAAACGTCATCACATACGGCTTGTATAGTAGCTGCGGTTCGTACAAACGCTGCTTGTATACTGTCAGGACTCGTAGCCTGTAGCAAACACGCCAGTGAATGCATGCTGTGTTACATCTACTTTATACCTCCGGCCAAATGGGGTCTTTAAGTCGGGGGAGTATGCAGATTCCACGAAACCCGGGGTGAGCTTGGCCCCGGACTTCAACTCCCATCCCCCCGAGATTCAGATTTCACAAAACCTAGGGTGAGCTTGGCCCCTGATTTCAACTCCCATCACTCCAAGATTCCGATTTCACAAAACCTAGGACAAGTTTGGCCTGACTTCAACTCCCATCACTCCGAGAGCAATAGATTTTTCACCAATGTGATGCCCCTAAATGTTAACGATCGGAAAGATTTGGCAATATATATACTGCCGTTAAAAATCTACGAATACATTCTCGCCATAGAATGTTGAAACAGGGAAGGGTTCATTAAATGAATAATTCCTGTGTTTGCAGTTCACTCATCTGATTATACAGGCTGCTCCCAGCACTCTAAGCCAGGCGTCTCAGTCTTTTTTGCACTGAAAGTAGAGGCTATTGATACCTGATACGTTATGTCGCATTTATAAAAACTGTTATTTATATGAATATTAAAGGGGGGGTGTTTTCAAAGATACTCCGCCACTGTCCCATCCCCCTCCCGGTCCGTATTTTGTATGTCGGGGATTTACATGTAGCTGCAGAAATTTCCACTCCGTGATCTATGATGTTGCAGCCAGCAACATCTCCTCCTGGGATTGAAGTCTTCAGTAGCTGACGTGTCAGAGTTTGTTTTTTTCCGGCAGCGTTGGCATTGCATGTTTCTGTGTACACTGCCTCCCCTATACACAGCCTCCCCTATACACAGCCTCCCCTATACACAGAGACCGTTCGCGTTTCTAATTGTAAAGTCTAGCTGGTCAGTATAGCAATGGTTGCGTGGTATATACATGTGTGTATGTGTGTGTATATGTGTAACTGGCTGTAGTGGCACCTGGTCATTAATAATATTTATCTGGACTTAGTGTAGAGGATTGGAATATATATATTAATATATAATATATATATATATATATATTAACGTACCTGAAGAGCAGGGATGCACTAATGATTTCTATAACATATATGTACTATTTGCACACAGGGACACATGATAAGCATCAGTAAAACCTAAAACCACGCCATGTTCTTGCTCTTTAACTTTTATTGCAAAACACTGTAAAGCAACTTTTTTGAAAAAAAGAAAGAAAAAAAAGAGTGAAGCGTAATCCGGGTTCCGTTGTACAGATTAGAGTAATGTGTGGAGCGTATAGAATAAAGTTACCAGGGCAGTGCTCCCCCCCCCCCCCGAAATAATAAATAATTGCCTGTTGGGTCACTGGCAGGACAAATGAGGTGCCTGCTGTTTATGCAGTAAGAGGTTAAAGGAGACCTTAGACAAACTGGTAAGAATCTACAGCAATCAGCACATTTCTTGTCCCTGTGAGGCCTGAACCGCCTTAACTGTTTCATTGCCAGATGCTACAATCCATAAAGTGCCTCATTGTGATACATTTTAATATATATATATTTTTTTTTATTTGTGTTTTTAGGTCGTCTGAGCTACCCTCATCCAGGAACAGACAGCCTTCTGATGCTAAATGGTAAATGATTTGTTTTTTGTTTTTTTTTATTTTAACACTTCAATGAGAGGGTGGTGGAACAGTCTCCCAGCAGAGGTGGTAGAGGTTAATACAGTGACGTCACGGGACACACGCTATTTTTAATGGTGGGGATTTGGGGCTGCTCTTAGATCCCTACATTAACCATAAACTTAACGAGACTCGTCATTGTGTTTTTAAGTTGTTGTTTTTTGTTTTTTTTATAAATATTGTGAAGCTAATAATAGGGTACGAAGGCAAATCTGGTTAAAAAGATCTTAAACCAACCAATAAAACCCAGTATATGATTTATTGCTATATATTGACGGCTTTTCACTGTCTGTTAATCACTGTTTAGTTCACCTAGGCAACCGTTCCTCTCTAATTTCTGTCACCGTATAGAGCGCATGCAGAAGATCTGACCCGGCCATTACTCTTTAGCCTCCATGAGACCGCTTCATTCGGTGGGGTATTAACTAGCTGCTCGTTTAGACCAGGCAAGGGGCAATTGATTTTGTTTGAAAGGTGATTGAAGGGTCAGTGCTAATGAAACCTGTGAGCTGACCTTTGATGTGCTCGATTAATTGTGACTTTGTAAGTGTGGAAAAACCCGTTGTGCGTCGGCTTATTGCCTCTCAGCAACTGAATCCGAAGGTCCTTGGAGCACGGAGTTCACTTGTTTCCAAACAAGTTCTGCATGATGTATGTTGAGAGCTGTGTTTCAAATTACTGCCGCGTTAGTGAATGAATACACGAGTGAATATAAGGTTCTCCCCCTACGAGTTTCTGATAAATCAAGCAGCGGAGATTCCACGACCTGACCAACCCATGACCAACCCTTCAGCGAGTGTTTCTCATAAGCTTTAAGTTCATGGTTTTTATACAATTCATGGGATTGGCACGATATCTCCTACCATTATACGTTAGGGCAGCGTTTCCGGACATTTTGGATTATTAACAGTGATTGACAAAGACACATTTCTAAACTTTGCACCAAGGTTGGGTATTTGGTCACTAAGGTTGAGGTGAAGAGATTCTGCTGTAAATCGGACCATTTCATTTGGGTGTTTTGGCGACGACATCACGTACCCAGAGATACCAACTGGCCAATGGGTAGAAAGACCTGGCCCGGCCTATGTTTTTCTCCAGGCTCATGTGTGTGTGTGTATATATGTGTATAGAATTGTTACCTAGGTGTTTCCAGGTCGGAACAACATAGTGAAAGTGGTCAGCCATAGTGTGTTTCCCTTTTGTTTACCTTTTGCAACTGGCCTTTAGATTTGGCACCTCGGTGTTCTGCTGCCCCTTTAATGGTGACCTTTGGTGCCGTAGGTTAATAAACAAACCCCAGGAAAGCGTTGACCTTTGGCCCGTGAAGATTATCATAGCACATAACTAGTGGTGAGTGACTGCGTGGCCCAAAGCCACAATTAATCCCCTTCAGCAGTAATTTTAATGCTCAGCGGAGGACACAAATCCCAATAGAGAGCTGGACATTGCCCTTGCCATAAAAATAATTTATAGTCTCATGGATAACAGCCATATAATTTGTAATTGTTACCCGGAGATCTATCCACCTGTTCAAGCAGGTTCCTTTTATCCTGAAGATTATTGATGTATTTTTAGAGTATATTTGTATATATGCATTTTTTATTTTTTCTTCCCAAAAAAATGTCCTTGTTAGAGGGCGATCTTTTCAAGTTATGCTAATTTCTAGGTTCTGTTACCAAACATGTCCCAACATGCCCATGTAATGAAAGTAAAAACTTGTTTTCAGCATTTACGTCTCTAATAGCGCAAGTACTCATGCTGTGAAAATATAGAAGTTCTGAAGATTGGTAAATAAGGTCAGTGGAGAGTCTAGAACAGGCCAACTGACTTTTATCTGCTGAAATTTTATTTTTTTAATTGGGGAGAAAAGCTTGATATTAGACTTGATATTAGTGTATGCGAGGGTGTCTCCTAGTGTGGAAAAGCCCTGATAGTAGACAATATTTTATTTGGATTTGTGTGCTGCTTGACACAAATACTTCTGTCTGACGTCGGCTGTATGTGCTATGGTCTGCACAAACAAGAATGTCAGGTTAGTATAGAAGATAGGGGTGTAATTCTTGTGCGACGTGTTTGGTACCTTAACAATTAGGGTGGTAACACAACATTCCTATGGTGCAAGGCCTGCTTCTGTGGCATTGTGTGGAGGTGGACACCCTGGCTTTTGTTCCTGACCCTGTAATTAGGCTGACGCACGATGTTCTTGTTGCCTTGACTTCTGTTTCTTCATGATTTAGGTTACACGAGGTATTTCCTAGGTGTCAGCTTCTGTTCCATTATCCATAGATGAGTGGTGGAATGGCATTCCATGTGTGGCCCATTTGGTCCCTTGATAAATCCCACATAAAGCAGCTAGCTGGTTAAAAATGCTCTCTGGTGAAGGGAGGATGATACTCAGGCCAGGTAAAACTTACTTGGTGATCATCTACACCAGGGGTTCTCAAACTGCGGCCCTCCAGCTGCTGCAGGACTACATCTCCCATACTCCTCAGCCAGCCCCTTAGCTGAAGGAGCATTATGGGAGATGTAGTCCTGCAGCAGCTGGAGGGCCGCAGTTTGAGAACCCCTGATCTAAACAAACTCAACTGATTCACCTTGGGACCAGACAGTCGTCCAGAGCTCCACATGATTTACCTAACCATGCTGGTTTTACACTGAACCAAGTATGAAACAAGCTAATCATTGAGGGAAAATAAGGTCTAGTCTATTTTCATGTAAATATCCTAATATCCTTTGGTGCCTGGAGCACTAAATGGGTTCGCTTGACAGGATGGGTCAGTGTTGAAATGTCCTTCTTGTGGTAGTAGAGGTTGAGGCTGTTTTTTCATAAGAGGCCTCTAAGAAACCTGTATTCAGAAGGGTCGGTCTTAATTTCAATCTGAGTGATAAGGAAATTTTAAATCAGACATTGAACACAATGTAAAATTGCAGTAAAGATTTTGCTGCACACCGAGGCCATCGGCTGTATACTTTGTAACATGTTTCTGTGGAATAAGGAGCCCAGCCTATTAATCCAAGGGCATCTCTACAACTAGAAGGCATATATAGTATTTCTTTTTTCCTTAAGATAATGTATGAGCTCAGGTGTCCACAAATATGCAGGCTTTACAAGTGATTCTAGGAACAGGTCCATGATTCTTTGAAAGGAAGCTAAGCAGATCCTCTCACCGTACGGTTAACTGTTTATTCTTGTCCTCTTCATATATATATATATATATATATATATATATATATATATATATATATATATATATATATATATATATATATATAGTCCAATAGGCCTGCACTCAGTTGGTAGGGTCCTATAGGCACACCCTGCCATCTACATGTCCAATATCCTCCTATTTAGAGACTAGCATTAGGATATGTTTAGAGATTTGGGATGTTGTGCTGAGCAGGAAATGTCACTTTAAGAACATGAAAAACCATTTTCAGGTTTGTTGATGAACATTGGCTGGTTTTGAATGACCTTCATGTGCTGATAAGGCTGTGTATTCTTAGAATTCTTAGTGAAAAGAGAAAACACAGGTGTTACAGATACATACGAGTGTCACACCACATCCTGAGTGTTACCGGTTTACAGTAATGTACATGTACATAGATCAGTACATGTTTGACTGTGCCGGCTAGGAAGGAGCAGCCGTGACCATGTTAGGTGTGGATGGCCTGATGGTCATCCAGAAGTGTTTTTATGTATATATGGGTTTATCTGCATCACAATCACAGATGCACTTAACCTGTAGAAGTATATATAAAATTATAAGCAAGGTGGAACTTAGAAGCCTCTCACTTCTAGAATCTATGGTCTAACAAACTAAATGCAGCCAAGGAGACGCAATTTCTGCTCTGTCTCCAAACTAACATAATGTGGAGTTTTAATGAAGCTTTTGGGATTCGGTTAAATCTATCGGAAGTCGTCATCCACCACATAATTGGTTTTCACCAATTACCGTATTTATTTTAACTTTCCTTACTACATTTCTTCTGAGCTATAAATCCAGATATCCAAAAAGGGGTTAAATGTATGGTATACTGTATACGCGCATGGTTATTTATCTCTGACATTCTCTTTGAAAAGCCTCTCGTGGTTATGCTTATGTTGTGGACTGTGTCTTTAGTGCAGTTTTGGGTATAGATGGTTGTTCTGGGGCACCAAAAGAGGATTTTTTTTCTTTACCGCCCGGGTGTAGGAAAATTACATTTGCCATTAAAGTTGTGTTTGCATTTTTTTTCTCTAAATCACCATCTCGTTGGAACAACCACCGTGTGTCTTATTTTTAATCAAGCCCAGAGGACAGAAGTTCAGATTTCCACAAATTTACATACGAACCAGATGAGAACATTTTTTTTTCTTGTGGGATTTTGCAGCTGCTTAATAATTTCCTAGTGTGATTTGCATGTCAGTTACACGGGAGAGATGGCTCACGTGATTCCAGTGTCTTTAAGTTCACCATCTTGGAGATCACGTCATTTCGCCATCGGCATGCCGATTCCTTCATGTGATGCACGTTCTCCATTACCCGGTCTCATGATCCTTATATCATCTGACCCGCGAAGCAGAAAGACAGAAGATACAGTTTTGTCCACTTATTTATTCTGTGGGGGTGTTATTTTTAAAGCTATGCCACGTATCTATGTTCAGATGAAAAACACAACACATGTGTGAAGGTTATGTAGTGCGTACGAAATCTGGAAACTCTAACATTCCACAATTTGATCTCTAAAAACCGTTGCCTTAGCAGCAGTGGATCAATAGACGCAGTGGTTAGACACTATAATCACATTTAATTTATTGTAGTTTTGGAATGCTTGTGCCATCTTTTGATATTACAGAATAATAAATATTTATGGGGTGGATCTCTAAGACAAGTAATGAAAGATTTAACTATATAGGTCACTTCATCATTCCCTGATGGGGCTAAATCTGCTTATATAATAGCATCAACTGTAGCGATACTGTCAGATTTACCGTAAAGACGTGCATCTAAAAAATGGCTTCTCTTAGTCGCTCTTATCGATATTCACTGAAGACTATGGTCAATACCTGCGTTGGCTGTCAAGGGCACGGATTGGCAAAGTGTACATACTAGGACACCAGTGTATGTGGCAAGGTTTGTAAAGGTCCATAGAACATCATTAAATTGTCCACCGCAGACCCCAATAAATGTCTACCATGAGTAATGTTGAAGACTACCCCTGGCCAAGTGCATTGTGGAAGTAGAAGCAAGTTCCAGAAGCCGTTTCTGTGGTTTTTCACACACACAGCCATGTGATTGTGTGGAGTATCCAGGGCTTTAAGCAGTATTTACAAGCTAAATAGATCCTTTCTGCGCTCCCTTTATGGGTTTTCTACACAGATCCTTCTGTTGAATCTGTGTAACCTATCACTCACGCTATGGGACGTTTGGCTGGACTTGCTCTTCAGGGCAAAAGTTGCCATCCCTCGGCCAAGTGGAGTGTCTCAAGCCACCCATCCTCTCCTTTTAAAGTTTCTTTCCGTCTAAATCAAGTTTCAGAACAAGCGTTTCTTGACTTTGAAGCTGGCTGAGGGCTCTGGGAGCTGTAAGCAAATAAGACTTTAAATGGTTTTGCCCTCTGTACCTTCTGTATTTCCATGCTTGCTTCTTAGAACAAACTTAGCCTTGGCTTAGTAGCGGCATAAATTAGGGTTTTTTTCCATGTGTCTACACAGGCCTTCAATACAATGGAATTTCTTATGGGTTAGACTGAGATTTGTTTATTGCTACAAGGGAGCTTTTGTTGAAGGAACAAAAAAAGGAACAAAAAAAAAATCCTTAATGTTGGGTTTGTGCCAGTCCCTTTCAGTACAGGAAGGTCAACCATCACAACCCTTATATTGTTTTGTATTTTTTGTGAATGTACAAACTGTTCTGCGGAGCGGTCAGTCTTCTGATTTCATTTAATGTTATCTTCTAAATGAAACCGCAAAGAATTCCCTTCACGATTTAAAAAGTTAAACTATCTGGCTGGGTTTGTCTGTATATAGCTTTAGAAATATTGTGTATTTCTGTATAAGAAAGCATTGTTAATTTGATGTTAAATATAGGGGATTAAATTATTTTCTTTTTTCCCCACGTGAAAATATTACATTTAGAGACATTAGGGGTCTGGAGCAAATATCTGCGTTAAAACATAAAAAGTTGTTTGGCATGAAAACGTCCTTTTAAGAAGCATGGATTAATTCATTAGTTACTTGAACTTACTTGAGTCAAGTGGACTAAAATCTCGAGTATGTCTTTGGAACAAGATGTTTTCTTTTTCTGTTAAAATGTGACATTTATGTGATCTATGAAAAAAATGTGAAAAACTGACCATTTGTCCTTTGTTTACATGCAGCAAGGAGTTATGGGAGAAGACGAGGTAATTCAAACATTTATTAATGTTTACGATTAATTCTGTTTTGCCCAAATCTTACCTAATCACACCTAGATGTGTTACATTTGCACCAGGGTTATAGTTTTTGGGGTCCCATTAGCTCTGGCAATGATTATTGATTAATATCTATTATATTCCCGATAACTCTAAAGCTGGAAATATGTTATGACTATGATGTTTATATGACCAAGCTTGGTGGCACTTTACGTTTTGATCAAAGTATGTCTGACACGTTGGATCCAGTATAGATATTATGGTTAGTAATATCTAGATTTTAGCTGTAGTGGTTTTTACACATTTTTTTGGTGTCTTTTTGTTATTGTAGAAATGCTTCCTTAAGTCCTTATCCTAGAAACGTATTTGAAGGACAATGCTGCCTGATAAATGTTTCAGGATGGATGGATAGATAGATAGATAGATAGATAGAATAAAGAGTTATAATATAATAGTGTCTGACCATTTCATGGAGTACCTGGGATAACCTTATCTATGCACAAAGTGAGAGAGAAATATATTGAGTGTTCGAAGGCTTTGTCAGTAAACAAGGACAGGGTGCGCTCTTAGGATTATCAGCATATAACTGACATATGACGTAGTAATAATAATAATATTGCATGTTTGGTGGAGTTTGTACTATTGAAACGAGTGCATCCAGTTGGGCAAATATATTGTGCATAGCAATGTTAAAACCGAGCACTGATTAGCTGGGTAGGCGCTTGGGACGCTAACAAGTGCAACGACCTTTGGAAAGGAGCTCTCACAATAAACATTGCGTAATCCTCAGTCCTTGCTGCAGGACCAAGGTCAAAGCACTCACACTTCAAGGCGGCGTGAAGTCACTGAGGGCACGGGTTCGCTAGGAACAGTTTAAATTCCTCTGTTGAAAGCTCACGGCGGTTAATAGGAAGCAGGCTGTGCCGTCTGCCCGATCTACAACGGAATTATTGGCCCAAATAACACAGAAACAGATTGTAATTTCCAAGAAGTCTTAAGAAACAAAGATTCCCACTTGCGATTAAATAGACTCCCTCTTACCCTCTTTACAGATATAGTACATATACTTTTCTTAAAGCTTACTTTAAAACACTCATTTTCCTGGGTTAGAAACTGATAACAGAAGTTTTTGGGTTTTGTGGGGATTTTTTTTTTTACCCATTAAGCGATTAACCTAAACTCGGCTTGCATGGCTGCCTCTGCTGTAGGGTTTTTCCTTGTTTGGGTAAAAGTTGGAGCTCTTTACCACCCTCTGTATTAACACGAATGGGAAGGAAAGAACTTAATGCGTTGATAGTCTTATTTTAATCTACAATGTTTGACATCTGAAGGGGCTATACTGTACATCCCAGTTCTGGTGCCCTCACACCAAAGCGACCAACATTAGCGATTTAATTTTTATTTTTTTATTCCATTTTAAAACAGACAAGACATGCAGCAATATATTTATTAAGCCTATAGGTCTTAATGCCACATGTAGGAGCAAAATAAACATTCCTATCTACCTATACCTAGTCGTGCTTCTAGCTCACCCCCCCCCCCCCCCCCGGGGAGATTAAATACAATTTTAACATTTTAGATACATATTGTTCAATGTATTCCTGCCTGATCAGGGCCTGCCACAGCTGATATCATGAATAATGTTAAGAGGAAAGTCTAGCAGAAGATCCAGCTCATTCACATGGACGTTCCCCTCCCCCACTATATTGAACAAACACAGAAAGCATTCATTCATGGCCAGTGAGATATATATATACATACATATATTCATTCCTGAACCCTTTTCTCACTTAACATCTAATTATAAAACCATTGAACGCACCGTGATATCATATTATCGTTCTATTTCCAAAGGGAGGTCCCAAGTAGCCCCCAGTATATAGAACATTTGCCAGATGCTGCTGCTGTCCTCTCCTACCTCCACCTAGTGATCAAAAGGGCCCAGTAATTAGCGATTATTCCTGCAGTGTGAGGTCTAAACCTGGAGAGTTCCCAATCCCATGCATGAAACATATGGGAATTTCCATAGTCCTGATCCGGTCGGGGTAATCCCATCAGCAGCTTCCATCTCCCGATGGCCTGTTCTTACACAAAGGCAGTCGAGTATATGCAGATCACAGTGTGAAGCACGCCCTGCGCATGGACCCAGGATTGGCCAATAAAGGTGTTCAAAACAAGTGCTAAAAAAATAAATGAAATAGTGGGTGAAACCAACATTTAGTTACAGTAACCAGTCTCCTGTACCGTGACGACACGCGTGTCGCAATCCAGACTTGGGGCTGCTTTGGCACGTTGTGTGTTTACAATGCTTTCTGGGTTATAAATTTAGCTGAACCTGTCTTTGTGGCATTAAGCATTTGCTAAGGGGATGCATTCTTTGTGCCGAGCGTGTAGGTGCAGCTGGTAATTCGCTCGCTGGACAGACCGTTATATGCTGGGGTCAGGCGTTCCTGGCATTTTCACACCACCTGCTACTGCTAAATCTTCCCAGCAAATGGCTTCTTTAAAAAAAAATCAGCTTAACATATACATTTATGGACTTAAATAGGCATAATATCACCCCACACCCCAAATTAGCATTCAAATCGGAAGGCAACGCTCAGTATAAATATTTTTAAGATATTTATTAACTTTTTTTTATTTTTTGTTTGCTTTGTTGGCAAAAACCTGGCTTTCTTTTATTTATTTTTTCCTGGTAGGGCAGATTTTGGGCAGATCATTTATCGCCCTGCTCCCGATGTGGATCGTGTTGCCCCCCAACACTTATTACCAGAAGCCCTAGAGTAGGCCCAAGTAGACCAGGAAGTGTTGTGCATTATTTATAGACCTTACAGAATAAGCTTGCTGTAAAAGTGGACTATTTATGGTTACAGAACCTATGATTCTGGTTAAAAATTTTAAACGTAGTTTTATCACCATAGCAAACAATGAAATGTTCTTTCTGATTTTAGCCATTTTTACCGGTTGTAATGGTGGTAAAACGACCTCCGAAACCTTGCTGTAGTATTGCTTCTTTATTGTTGCCTCTCCAATATTTAAATGTGTATGCATAATTGTTCATTTTTTTTGTCTCTTTTCCAAACTATAAAACCAATTTAAAAATGGTGATTTGTGGTTTTGCATCATGTCTCCCCTCTATTTTCATATGATGGGGTTAACGGCCTCGATGTAATTGAATGCCTTAGTGCTTCAAGTTCATCAATAACCCTGAAGTATCGGATGTAAGATTTATGGGTGTAAAAAGGCAAATTTGAGCTTCATGCTAACATATAAAATCTCTGAGTGTCTGAGGAGTTCTCATTACGCCGTCTGTGTTAAAGGATCGCCAGCGTACGGAACGTATAGACTGTAAAGACTGTAAGCTCTCTGTATTTCCATACAGAGTCATGCAGGCTTCTATCCGCGGTTATATCCAGTTACACCAAGGCCTTGTTTGCTTTTGGGAAAGGAAGTCATTATTTTATTTTTAGAAAGTTAAGGGAGTAATCGTATGTCTGCTTTCCAGCATATTGGTCTGAGAGGTTTCAAACCTGCCCTGGAAATTCTGCTATTAAGACTGATGAAGCTTGCCGCAAAGAAGAGTTTTCCTGGTTATATATATATATTATTATTATTTTTCAGTGATTTCAATGGTGGCCTTATTGCCATAGATTGGAATGGTTCAATGGGCAAGAACATTTTTTGGTTGCTTTGATGACACCTTGTCAAGTCTTGACCAGGGTAACCTTTTAGTAATCACCAGCATAGACCGATTTGGCCAGAGGTTTCTGGCTAGTACTGCAAAACTTGGGCTTCTGATAAAATATATCCCTGGAACATGTCTGTGTCTGCTTTTTACACATTCAGGCATTAAAAGGACATGAGCTCAGGAAGTCGCTTGCAAATGCATCTTTATAATCAAGCCGGTACCCAGGTGCCTAGTGTTAAAATCTCAGCATACCCTCCCTTTTGCTGTTTTTCATTCTTCTTTTTAAATAAAGAATGAAATGAATGCAGTGTCATTTTTATAATTTTTTTTGTCCTACATTTTTGGTGTAAATTGGTATAATGTGCATAATAATATCCGTTGATTAAAAATTATGTAACTATAATTTTTTGAGGTGGGTGTAAAGGTGATGGCGACTTGTTTGGAATAGAGCGTAACTTCTTCCATCTTGTGGATTTTGAGAACCCCAGAAATGCAGTTTTCTTTTTAATTGTATTTAAATAGTGATAACAGTTTGTGTGTTCACCTGGAAACTGCTAAAAGACGTTAACTGGTGCGGCTCCAGCATTTTTTTTTCCCATTTTTGAGTTGGAAACATATTATTTTGCCTTTGTGTGCACATGGAAAGAGTTCTGTTTCAGCCAAAACACCCTTCTTCGGAGCATGGTGAAGCTCAACTGACTCGAACAGCAATCTCTTCTTTGCGTGCGTCGGATGATGGAAAATTGCGTATCACGGAAACAAAAGCAGTTGTTGCATTTATTGGTAGCCATATTTTCTAGAAGATAGAAGCTGCCACATTGGATCCTTTTTTTGGGTGTATGGTGACTTTTCTTATTGACTAAGGAGCTGTGTGACAACAGAGAAGCTGCCACCTTTGGCTAGATGAATCCTGTGGGTGTTTCTTCCCCAGTGATTTGTCTTAAATGCAGATAAATGGAATATTGTGTGATTCATATGTATTGTTTTGGGTGTCTTTTGATTTTACCACAAGCAAAAAAATCTTTGGCCCTTAGATTTTTAAGGCAAGCATACCAGTTGCCAGGATTTGTCAGGTGTCCATATTGTTTTGTTGGCTGAAGCTTTTGGACACGTGAAGTTAAACGTATTTTGAAGAACAAGTAGAACTTTGCATGATGGTAATTAATATTTTCAACGGTCATAGTCAACTCATTGGAGACATCTTAAGACACAAGATTGGTTCCTATTTCAAATTGCATTTCCCCCAGCTCGTGTGTCACAGAATATAATGCAATATTCTGCAACATATATTGTTTCCCCTGAACCAAAGTGGATTTTCATAAGTTCCGTTTTCTAAGCAATCTAATGCTTCGGTTCTTGTACACTTGGTATTTTAGTGTGCATGTTTGTGATTTATACTGAACCAGTAAAATCACAAACCTCCACCTAACAATTTTGCTCTCCTTTCAGGCCGTTCCTCCCTTTTCCCCATTGATGATGGCCTCCTTGATGATGGACACAATGACCAAGTTCTCAACTCCCCTAACTGCTATTCCGGACATCAGAACGGGGAACGCATAGAGCGCTTTTCAAGAAAAGTATTTGTTGGTGGTCTGCCACCAGATATAGATGAAGGTAAGAGGAATTACAATGAAATGCATTGGGTCTATAAAATGGTGGTCCAGACAGCAGTGTTCAGCTTTGACATGCTTGCTTACGCTGTGCCAGCTGTTTTTCACCACGTAGCTTCCAAATTTGTCTTTCACTTCTGGTTAGTTGGAGCTAAGAACTTGCTACTGTTAGAGTTTTTTCATTATTTTTTTTGCTGATGCAGATGAAATCACAGCCAGTTTCCGTCGATTTGGACCACTGGTCGTGGACTGGCCCCACAAAGCTGAAAGTAAATCTTACTTTCCACCCAAAGGTGAGTCAAAAAACACAAAACCAGTACATATTAGGTGTTCTTTAAATCTGTCTAATGCTGCAAGACTAACACCAGCCTTGTGCTTAATTTTACTCTAAGTGGATTAGCGAGCTAGGGAATCTAGAAAAGCTAATACCATTTTTATGATATGAGCGTCAGGGAGGGGCTGACACAAAGCATCTTGGGTAATGATATAGATCCCTTTGAATGCTCCCATTCTCTGGCTCCTAATTGGCATATTGTCAATGCAGCACAGCTGGGGATAAAGTACTTTTCCAGCAGGGCTACGTGGCTAAATGTGATGGCCCTTGTACCCCCAGCTGTGCTACATAGACTACAACCCTTTGAGGATAAAAGGATTTTTTCTTACTCATTAAATCCTTTTCATTTTGGCAGTTTGTCCTATATTTTATTTATTTGTTAAAACAGATTTGAGAATTTTCTGTTTTTTTACGTTAATGTTACCATTAAACTGATGCTGAATTATAGAACATTTTCTTAAATGAATAGATTGCTTCTCTGCATTCTGTATCCTGTCCATTAAGTGGTAACATTAAGTGGTAATTATCTGTGGGTTATATAGTATATATGTAGAAATGATCAAACTCTAAGGTTCACCTGAGTTCCTTTACAAATCACGTAGATAAATGAGGAGCCTCCATGTTTTAAGTAAGAAGGTTAACATCCTGCTAGTATGATTATGCGATGGTGTTTGAATAATCCCAGCAAACATCCGTGGGCTTGTTGGTTATTTTGAGCTTGAGTTTAAAAATAGCTCATCTGGTTGCCCTTTCCATGCTTCTGTATTATTGACAACTGGGGACCTGAGGAACACGGGCAGCTTCTAACATAACTTAGTTTCCTCGCCTAACTCCTCTCCAGCCATGTGTGACTTACAGGGCTGGATGTCCATGGAGGACCAGACAAACCATAGACTACTTTTTAGTAGCCAGCTTGATTTCTCTAAAGAGAGAAATTGTGTTTAGCAAAGTCAGGGCCAGATAGTCTTCTACTCTTACAACATATGTTATTCTGTGCATTGCTATAACAGGAAGAAAATGCTTATATTTTCAGTGACATGCTTCTGTTTTGTTTCGTTTTTTTCATGGTTTAGGTTATGCATTTCTTCTTTTCCAAGAAGAAACCTCTGTTCAAGCACTGATTGATGCTTGCATTGAAGAGGATGGCAAACTTTATCTGTGTGTCTCAAGCCCTACCATAAAGGACAAGCCTGTAAGTAAACAACTTACATTTCAAAGGCAACAATTTTATGATTTCTGTAGTAGTCTTTCTTTTTTTTTTTTAAATGTACATAGTTTAAAAAACAATTTTAGAATCCGTGAACATTTCTGTTTCGATGGATTTTCATAAAATACAGGTAGAGTCAAGATGGGGTCAATTTTTGATTAGTATCATATTAAAAATATTGTGCTATTTTCTTTTTGTAATAGTTAGTGAATGTTTTCTGGTATCAGAGCTAGAATACTCAGTTATCTTAGTCCAGTCTGCTAGACAAATGTCTTGACTTCTGGTAAACAACAGAAGGACATAGTCTTAATCACCCAGTCATAAATGAAAGTCTATGGATGAAGGGACATAAGCAGTGCCGTAAACAATCAGCTCAGTGTGATGTTTGAGCAGGGAACGTCACCCAAAATATCACATGACTGACAACAATGGCGGCCTCCAGGTCTGCAGATACAGTACTGGATTTTATGCTCAAGGACAAAAATATAGTTGTTTTTTTCCATGGAAAATAAGGACAAATGGAAAACAGCTGCAACATTTCTGCAAACGTTTGTACTTAGTAAATGACTGTGATGTTACCCCCGCCTAGGGCTGAAACAACGAATCGATAAAATCGATAATAATCGATTAATCGAGTGATCGATTCGTTGTTGGAGCACTCGGCTCCTTTTACTTACCTCCGCGAGCGTTCCCCGCTTCCGCTGCACTCTCCGCCTTCTTTTAGTTGCGTGTGGCTCCGTTCGCACAGAGCGGTTCGCGGGGGTGGGGGTGGGGTTTCAGGGGATGCAGGGCAGAGTGGGGGTGGGGGGGCAGGCCAGGGTAGGAGACTGAGTGCAGGGCAGAGTGGGGGTGGGGATGCAGGGCAGGGTGTGAGTGTGGGGGCAGGGCAGGAGACTGGGTGCAGGGCAGAGTGGGGGTGGGGGTGCAGGGCAGAGTTGGAGACTGGGTGCAGGGCAGAGTTGGAGACTGGGTGCAGGGCAGAGTGGGTGCAGGGTGTGAGTGTGGGTGCAGGGCAGAGTGGGTGCAGGGTGTGAGTGTGGGGGCAGGGCAGAATGTGGGGGCAGGGCTGGGTGCAGGGCAGAGTTGGAGACTGGGTGCAGGGGCACAGTGCAAAGTGCTGGGTGCAAAGTGCCAGGGCTGGGTGCAAAGTGCCAGGGCTGGGTGCAAAGTTCTGGGTGCAAAGTGCCAGGGCTGGGGCAAAGTGCTGGGTGCAAAGTGCCAGGGCTGGGTGCAAAGTGCTGGGTGCAAAGTGCCAGGGGTGGGGCAAAGTGCTGGGTGCAAAGTGCCAGGGCTGGGTGCAAAGTGCTGGGTGCAAAGTGCTGGGTGCAAAGTGCCAGGGCTGGGGCAAAGTGCTGGGTGCAAAGTGCCGGGTGCAAAGTGCTGGGTGCAAAGTGCCAGGGCTGGGGCAAAGTTTCTTGAACAGTAATAGTCCACCTCTTTTCAGAATGTTTGGGGTTATTTTGTTTCATAAATATTGTGTTTGGCTTTTTGTACTTTGAACATATTGTTTTTTTATTACATCATAACAAAATAAGAATGTTAATGTAAATTTTAAGTTGTTTTTTAACATCCAGTTCATTAATTTTTAAATAAACAAAAAATTTGCATATTGGTTTTTTTCATCCGATTAATCGATTAATCGAAAAAATAATCGTTAGTTGCAGCCCTACCCCCGCCTTTAGTTGGAAGGGTATTTTATTAGATGTTTATGTCTGTTTAAGCCGAAGGTGCCTAAACATTAGATAGTATGGAAACTTGGAAGCTAGAGGAGGGCAGATGGCTTATTAATAACACATCATTTCTGCTTCAGGTTCAGATTCGTCCTTGGAACCTGAGTGACAGTGATTTTGTGATGGACGGATCTCAGCCACTTGACCCCAGGAAAACAATATTTGTTGGAGGTGTTCCAAGGCCTCTCAGAGCACGTAAGTTAACACAACTCCTACACAACCAAAATGCACTTTATTTTATTAATATGGTATGTGTTTTAAACCATTGAAAGAAGCTGTGATGTCAGCACTTAATTGTTTTTTGACATTCTTTTAAATCTTTTGACATTTTTACATGTTCTCCTGTTAAATATATTTCCCAGATACCTGTTTTGTGTGTGTGGGGGGGTATAATATTCATTATCAGTCGTCCAAAACAGAAGATCTGTTACTGTTGACACATTTGTTGTTGCGCCTGTTATTTTCTAAGCAACTCTTTTAGCATATGCAGCACTTGGACTTGTAAATCCGCTATTGGAAGTCCTTAGCATTGCTGTTGACAGTGGTGTATTCTGGTGTATCCTTTGCCGACTCGGCCTGTGGCTGCGGACCTTCTGCTGCAAAAATGGAAGCATATATTCCTATTTGCATGCCTTTGCTCAGTGGGCTGAGTGCAAGGGATATCTGGGCCAATTACACCACGGAGGAATGAGCTACATCCTCCAAGGCATGCTTTACTGGGTAATACACATCTTTAAGGGGTAGATGCTGGGGGATAAACCAGTATCCATGCACTCAAGAGAGAGGACGGCGGGCAAAGAGATGAATAACGAGTTGGGGTGAGGTTTCCATCCCGCCATGTTGGTTTCTAAAGCTCTGTTTTGTTTCCATGCAGTGGAGTTGGCAATGATCATGGATCGGCTGTATGGAGGGGTGTGTTACGCGGGTATTGATACTGATCCTGAGCTGAAGTACCCGAAGGGGGCTGGTCGTGTTGCATTTTCCAACCAGCAAAGCTATATTGCCGCTATCAGCGCTCGATTTGTTCAGCTTCAGCATGGTGATATTGATAAAAGAGTAAGTTCAACTCTCGTCTTCCAATATTTTTTCTTGTTCCCTTTTTTTGTTGTGACAAAATAGATCCGTAGCAGGTCTTTTGTTTTCTAATTTCTGCCAAATGTTAAATAAATGTCACATGACAAGTATTCCCTGAAAAAAATATGAACCAGGCGAAATGTTACAATGTTAAATAATTAGTTCTTGAGATGGTTTTTACATTCAAGAGTACTGGGAATGGTGGGTCTAATGCCATAATAATAATTAACAGGAGTATTTAATAAAGTATCAGTAAAGAAAGTGAATACAAAATGTAGTGAAGCCAAAATGTTATCTAGTATGGATTGAGGGCGATTTCCCTAAAAGCGACACCATAGTAGGCACCGCAGATATCACAATGCAAATCCGAGGTTTTCTAACGCAGACATATTCAATCTGATTCTAGGTGGAGGTGAAGCCATACGTGTTGGATGATCAGATGTGTGATGAATGCCAGGGAGCTCGCTGCGGTGGAAAATTTGCTCCGTTTTTCTGTGCCAATGTCACTTGCCTACAGTATTATTGTGAGTTCTGCTGGGCGAACATCCACTCTCGTGCCGGGCGCGAATTCCACAAGCCATTGGTGAAGGAAGGCGCCGACCGGCCTCGTCAGATCCACTTTCGCTGGAACTAAACCTTGCTTACCCCACCACTCACTGAGTAAAGGGTGCACGTGGCTTACTGTGTTTGATGATTATAACATGCAGAAGAAATAAGTGCATTCTTCTGCTCCTTGCCCCTAAATACATGCATCTGATCAGCAGCCAAAACACTACAAGCCTCTTTTTTTTTCCACCAAACCCTACATCTCAGGCTTACTAATTCTTGGGATATTTTTGTAATATATATTTTTTATATATATATATATATATATATATATATATATATTTTATTATTATTATTATTTTTTTCTTTTTTTTATATATATATATATATATATATATATATAACATGCTTTTTTTTCTTTCAATTTCCTTTTCTACTTAATGCTAAAACAGTCAGGGGGCAACACAGTCTGCTGCTATATCTCCATGGGTGAAGCGTGCACTTATTTCTACAGATGGGTTTTTACCTTAATGATCAGCCCCAGTAAATTACCAAAGGTAGCAAAATGAATAGTGGAAAAAAATGGAATATGTCTGCTACTAAAAACTTATTTTTTATTGTTGCTATTTACAGTGTGTATGTAAACTTAAAAAAAAACAACAAAAGTTGATTTTTGTTCGCTCTCCATTTTGACTTGCAAGAAATAATACCTCAAGATAATCTGATTTTATTAGCTATTTTTAAACATTTTTTAATCATAAGCTGTATTAGCTTTGCTGCTATATAGGTGTTGTGTGTTATACCACCTATTTCTACAGGATTTGAGACGTTTTCAAACACTGCATTGTGGGGAAAAATGCAGGCAGCACAATATGGCTAAAACTGCCATAGTTCAGAATGTGAAAATATGCATGTTTACCTACCTATATTCACCATATGCATGCACTAGAACTATTAATTAACCACAGTAACGGTATTGCAAACGTTAAAAAAAAAAATTAATTAAAACTTAAAAAAAAAAAAAAATTAACTTAGGTACAATAGCATGAGCAAAATTACATTTTGTAACAAGAAAGCATATTTGCATGAATTATTGTGATTCAAGTAAAATGTCCTTACATGTGTACAATATGCAAATTAGTGTTAGAGTAGTAAGTGCAGCCATTTCGTGTCCTGGTCAGTAGTGGACTTAAATTTCTGAGAATTGGATGTGCAATTATAATCCCTGTGCAATAGTTGTGGCGTGCAGTTCTGATTCTTGTGGCGTGTAGTAGCATATAGGTTAAAACTGGAAAAAAAAAAATATATTTTTAATTTTTTTTTTTTTATTTTTTATTTTTTAAAAAAGAAGCATTGATTTAGTTCCCTGAAATAAAAAAAAAAATAATACAATTTTAAATGTCCTCTAAAAACCAAAGATGGCCAGCACGCTTCTAATCAGTCACCAAATATATAACCCACAAGCTGAATATAGTAAATAAATAAAAACTAATATTAATTGCTTAATGCTTTAGTATAAAATAAAGTCAAAATGGAGACGGTATAAAACAGACGGCTAGTTGCATAACAATTTACCTTTAAGACAACAGTGACACGTGACTTAAACCTTTGCATGAGATACACTTTCCCCTTTTTAATGCTTTTTTAATAAGCAACAACGCTGCTATACAAAAGGTTGTAAAATCTATTTTAATAAATATTTACTAATATATTTTATTTTTTAAAGGGCCAACAGCAAATGCCGGTAATGGTTTGGGTTCAAAAATAAATAAATGTGAGAATATTAATAATGTTTAAGGCATGAGGTTATGCAACTAGCCCACCCACCAGAAATGGTTAGGTAGAACATAATTCTATTCTAATATCTTCACTCTAAAAGTATACGAATTAAGCATCAAATTGTCGGAGAAAAAAACAAACCACACACACACAAAAGGTATCTTTTACGCTTTTGGGACAATCTTCTGTGTACGAAAAACGTAATGTTCTTATCGGTTGTCAACAGCGTGCTTTTTTTGTACTGTATGATGTGATTCCTGTCTCACTTTTTGCCGTTTTCTCGTGGTTGTAGTTCACGTTTTAAATGTCTGAAATTGATGAGTACTTCTTTCTAATTTATTTGTTGGTGTCCCTATACTTGTTCTTAACCTTCATACTTTGTCAACATTCTCCCTGCCTAAGCCGAAAAACAATTATGACTTTGTTATGCACTATATTTTATATCTGAGAAAAACCTTTTGACAGTCAGCTGTTTTTAGCATTTTTTTTTTGTTTTAATAACACCTCTTTTTGCTATACCTCAAATTTTGACTCTAGAGGGGGGAAAAAAACATTTGACTTGCCATTAAACCTGTTAAAATAAACTGTGTATGAAAGAGAGGTAACGAGGGAAAAATCCCTTCTTACAAATGATTTAAAAAAAAAAAAGAATATTGGATGGAAAAAATACCCTTATATGGAAAAAAGGGGAGTGGCATAAAGTCTTTTCGGTGCCATTTCACTTCTACCCATAGCAGTTAAAGCTTCTTCTTCTTCTAATCCCGCTTTTTGTGTGCGTATTTGTGTGTAATTTCTTATTTTCTAATTGTTGAACACTGTATTGGATTTTTTATAAATCATATTTATTTTACTATTTTTGTAGAAGATTGCTAGTTGATTTTGATTGTATTTTTATATTTTTAAAGCTTCACTTTTGTTCCCCCAATGTGCATATTGCTGCCCGAGGGTATGACTATGGAGGAAAAAAAAAAACTTTAAAATTCACATTTTTTTTGTTAAGAAGGAAACATTTAGCATTTATATATTTGTGTATGGACAACACTTGATATTGTATCCCTGTTTGCATCTGGCTGCACAAAGCCTCTCCTCAAAGATGCTAAAAAAAAAACTTGAATATAACACATTTTGGAAGGCTGACTAACCTCGATTCTGTGTTGTGATGTGCAATACTGTTTCTAATATTTGTATAAAAAAGTGTAAACCTTTTTAATGCAAATTTATTTTTTTCATTGCATATTTTGCAGATTTTATCCACAGTGTCATTTTTTACTGTCAGAAAAGATACCCCTTTTGTCATTGCAACTATTTTTTAAATCCAGAAATCTTTGTACTGATGTAAATGATTGTAGTTATTTTGGATAGTGTTTTGCTAACAAAAGGAGAGACTTTTTTCATGCATATTTCTATTTTGGTTTTGTTTTTATTATGTTTTTTTATTTTTATTTTTTTTGTTATTAGAAGTAATATTCTTGTCACTAATATCATTTTTGTATTTTTATGTGGGAAAAATATATAATTTTATGACGCTAATTGCTAAAATTTTATTTTATTTTTAATTATTTTTTTGAGCTGAAATCTTTGTACTATTAAAGCAACTAGTTTCTAATTCAGAGTTTCTGCATAGAATGGCACAAGTGGCTTACCGAGTGTTTGGATTGTAATTATTAAAGGTTCTTTGATATGCAAATTTAGTTGATTTATTTTATAAATTTTATTTTTTGGTATTAAAGCAGTTTTTTGTTATATAATTTAAGAGCCCGTGCTTAAGGACACTAGGTGAATGCCTTCAGCTTGAATTTTTTTATTTTTAAGATATTTTAGTTTCGATTTTACTGTTATCTTTAAGGTGTCTAAATCTCCAGTCTGTCTGTTGTACTGGTAATTTAACTCTGTAATGAAATAGTTTGCTGCCAACTATTTATATTAAGTAATTTTTAAATATTTGTAATATTGTTGACTGACTAATAAACTTAAGTTATTGGCATTGGCTTTGGGTTTTTTTTATGTCCGCCATTTATTACACAAGTTGTAGGGGTGGCCATCTTTAATGCTGATATTCAATAAATGGGTTGAATAGGCATTAGTGGAACTCCGAATTGAACATTCACTTACAGCACCTACCCTTATTTATCTAGTGCCTATAACTATTACCTGGAGGCTTTCAATATTTTTAATCCAATTCTTAAATTAATTACATATAATGCCAAAAAGGGATTTTTTTCCCTTAGATTCCATATAAACTGAATGCTTTGCAGAAGGAATCTTCAAAGCAAATTTTGAAGCAGATAACTTTTAAAGGTTTGGTATTAGAATTTTAGTCCGGCTCAAATCTAGATCTAAAGCTTGTGATTTGGTGTTTTCTGTCAGTGTACTGGTAAACTGCGGGGATTAACCTTGAAAATCCTGTTATACTTATTTAAAGGAAACGTCAAATCACTTTTAATTAATCCTCGACCATTAACATAAATATGTTATGCCAAGAAGAGGCCAACTTGTGGCTTATACATAGACAAGGTCCACGAAGTGTGATCACGTTATTGCTTGGATTGATGTATTCCATTGCAGACTTCACTGGGACATCATGGCAAGGCAACACTGCATAAAATGATCTGGCCATATGGCTGTGCCTTTGGTGGCTGTCGGCATTATAAAATTCAAATCTAAAATGAACAAATGGACTAATAAATAATGATAATAAGAAGTGCCAGATGGTCTTCAGAGCAGAGTTAAAGAAATTCAGAAGTCCTTCTTTCTGATTCTCATTGCTAAGATCCACATACCATTTAGGTGGTTGGGGCTGGTAACATCCGTGTTAAGTAACATTAATGGTTAGACATTTTATAGAATACGCAATTCTAGTTCTATACAACAAAAATGTTCTTCACATAGAAGAATGTGCATTGTATAAATGCAATTATGCTTGAATTTAAGGAAATAATGTATTGCGTCATTGTAAAGCTAGGTTCCATTCATTTGTTAAGCTAATAGATTGTAGATGACATCATCATAGTAAATATTGAGTTTGAGATCTGAACAAAAGGGGAATTTGTCAAAACCTCAAGCATATTTATGTTAAATATACAGAATGAATAAATGTAAACCAAATAGTTCTGGTTCTCTTCTCTTAAACACATGGGTCGTCATAGGCTAATTTTCCTAGCCGCTAGGAAAATCTTCCTTTTTAAACATGATATAAAAGATTTAAATGCACTTAAAACAAACTGAATGCGCAGAATTCTCTACTGTATAAGGTAATGACTGGATATTTAAAATGTACATCCTTCCCCTAAATTGTCAGGGTATGAAAGATACATAAGTGTTTTGTTCCTATTTTAATGTACAATCATAGTATACTATTGAATAAAATGTTATTTCTATGAGAGAAATACATAATTCAAGTGGAGAAGTTTCTCCATAAAAATTCCAATTTACTTTAATGGGTGTATATGTTTGCCAATGTTCTTTGTTGGACTGTGACACTTTAACTGGACACTTTTCTGGTGCATGCTGTGCAGTTCGCATACAAAATATGAGGCCCATGTCACATTAACCTGTCTGGCCATCCCAGGGTGAGAGCCAGAGAGGAATTGCTCTGTTGACCAGTTCTGGGAAGTTCCCAGATATGCTAAATGGTCTCTATAAACTTCTCTACGTCTCTATGGTCTCCTGTGCTGCTGCTCCTGGGTAGGAATTACTTAATGACCTGTTGAAATTGTGTCAGCACTGATCTTTAGGATTGAGCTTGACCCTGAACTCAACTGAGTCCTTGGCTAGCAGAAGACAACTCCCCTAACTAAATGGAAATCTCCACCCATTTATCATGTTTAAGAAACAGGGCTGGGAGCCCAGAGGTCAACTGAGCTTTGAGCTTGAACGTGGACTTGACAGAAGTAGACTGTCGGCTATGGGTGTTCTTTCACTGTAGGTTACCGTTGAATTACCTTGTTACAGCAAAGTATCACATGGAGCAGGGGACAAAAAAACCTCACAGGTACTAATAAATAGAACAGGATAAAGAGCATCAGGCAACAACAGGATGGAACGTTCACATTTGGAACAGCAATCTATATCTGTTTTACTGGGTGGCAGACTTATCTGGAAACTTCCCAGGGTAGGCTACCGGAAGCTCTCCCTTTCTTGTGGAATAGGCTTTGGATAGGGGCAAGACTAGCCCCAAAACGCTATTAGTGGGAAGGGGCCGTTTGTAGAGATGAGGTCAGGCACCACTCCCTTGTCCGGAGAAAGAGGAAACTGACAAAGGCTCCGGGTCAAACCCGGAGAGTTCCCAGATATATGGCGGCAGCTGTGCATCTGATTAGATGCATTTGTGTTGGGACCAGATGGTTCCTTTAAACCAGGGACCTGTATGCAAAATGCAGATTGTGTTAAAACCCTTACTGCCGTGCATATGTACTCTTTAACAGTTATCTTTGCTTAACTGTGCCATCTGCTCATTCTAGATAGAATGTAAATGCGAAAATCATATTAAGAGAATAATCTAACATATACCGGTACATTTGCTGTGCATCTGCGATCATGTGACTATATTTCTTTCGCTCTGCTGTGTATTTAATAATTAGCCACCCTGGGTTTCTTTTTCTTTTTTTAATTGTATTTGTAATAAAACAGCCTACTTTAATAATAGGTAAAAAAACAAACCTAATACATATAATATATATATTTTTAATATTTGACTATATTATTTAAAATGTTACTGAGCTGCCCTCATAGCGCTCTCTATGTAGCGGGGCGCACAACCTCAGATCTAAGTATCCCACCCCAACCACAGTCTAGGATTCTTCAACATACATCTGTATCACAATTTTTTTTTTTACTAGGGAAAGGGAATAAAAAGCTACAGAATCTGCTTTATGTGTTGATGCCTTTGAAAAAAGGCATTTCTGGCAGGTCAGCACTGCTGGGTTTATTTTTCCACCTGCTTTGCAAACCAAGTGTAAATTTACTGTAATCTTTCCGGAAGACGTTTTTCAAGGTATTGGCTCATATGTTAGTGTAAAAATTGTACAAATTCAGCCAAACAAATACAGCTGCTCTGAGTCCCGGAACCTTTACAAAAAAGGCATTGGTGGTTTAACAAGATAAATATTATAGCACGGGATCCCTCTACATAAATATATATATAAAAATATCTAAGAACTCTACGGGGGGGGGGAGTGGTGCTCCCCTGAGTCTCCAGGTCACCTTCCTCATTCTCCACGACAAGGGAGCAGTGTTCATCCATGCCCTCTCGCTACTTAATTCTCTTCCCACTCCCAACCAATTTATGCATGGCTACCACTGCCCCTCGAGAAGATACTCGCTCAGCGAGCCCTCCAAGTAGCCGGTTCTCTGGAGTTGCTAGGCATGTATGTGGATCATGGTATGTGTTGCGGCTAAGAAATCTATTCTCCACCAATGGATACAGAGGGAGCCTCCATCTCTATCCCTATCCTGAGCTACATTATTTCATAGTTTTAGAATGGATTGGCCAGGAACAACTTGAAACTTTCACTAGACGATCATCAAGAGTCACAGGCTGGTACCCGTTGCAAATATTTAGTGGTCATTTTCATATTTGACTGCCACCAATATAATTAGGAAGGACAACTGGGTGACTGTGGACAAATGACGATAGGGGTAATTGGTGGGGCTTGGGGTTCTTCTTTATCTTTGCAATATTGATTGTAATTTGTTTTTTTTTAACCCCCCCCCCAAAAAAAGATTGTCCTAACTATACCTTGACTAATAAAATTGGTATCGTGGCCTCTTTAGTTAAATGTCACTTGTGAAAATTATTTAAAATGATCCATCATTATCAGCCAGTTGGGGGAAAAAAAGGTGGAAATGTTATGTTGCCAGCACACGAGAATAACTAACATGAGGATATAGAGAATCTAATCTTTAGGTGACTCTGTTAGAGTTTCTTCTGTCTCAGGCCAATGCCACAAAAATATCATAGTCCCATATAGATAGCCCAATACAGTGATCTATCTGTTGCACTAGGCAAGCAGCTAATGTTTATTTGACAAAGAAAGCCATTTTTGTCGTTTAAAAGGTAATAATTATATGGAAATCCCCTTTCACGATCATCATCCCTGATATATTTTCTGTTTGATTAATTAATTTTAAAGGTGCAATTATGTTAACGAAGTCATTTTCCATGACTTTGTTGTTTACAAAATCAGTAGCCTGAAGCAACCCTTAATCAGCTTGAAAATATTGTCCTTAACACTTCTTTCTATCCATTATTCGTCGGAAATATTTCTGCAATTTTAATTTACCAGAACCCTGTCTTGAAATCCTTGTTGAAAAGAAAGAATTCATAGCTGATATCTTGTTTATTTTTTTCTTTCTTCCAGTAATAACAGAAATTAATTAATAGTAATATTTTTTTAATACATTCTAAATATATGGGCTGTCATTTAATATGCTGCGTATTCAGAATTTAAAGAATATAAACAGTGTGTTTTCAAGCTTGTCATAAAAATAGGTTAATTGAGGTCAAACGATTTCAAAGTTCATCTTAGTCCCTAAAACTGACAACTCATCAGAATTTAGTTTTCTTGTAATGTGTTTCAAACAGATAAAAATAGACTATGGCGATATTTAGTGTAATATGAATGACATCGGTCCCAGATAAAGATAATCAATGTTTATTTTAAAGAGCAGCTTGGTTTTTGACGGCCATTATTTAGATTTATTTCTCTTTTTCGGAACCAAAGGTGTCAGAATTACTGCTGGGAGCAATGTCGAATGTGTCAAAGGATAATACATTCAGATTAGATACTGTCATCTTAGCAGAGTGCGGTAAGTGAAGCGTAGCCATTTAATAAAACCTACGAATTTCATACAATGGAAAGTTAATATTCCTTCCATTAGAACAGAGAAGCAGATGGCAAAAAAGCCATTTTCGCCTGTGATAAGTAGCAGTAATTATCTTTAAATTCCCATGTGCGATCATCAACCCTGATATGTTTTCTATTCGATTAATTTCATTCTTTTGACATTTTAAATTTTAATAAATGTGGAAGCCTCAGTAATGTAAAATTATAAAATATGTTACCAAGAAAAAAAAAATCTTCTAATTACCTGATAAGTACTCAAATTGGAACTTTTTAATTAAAAAGGGAAAGCGTTATATTTAGTGTCTATTAAAGAATTTCTTCCTCTCTGCTGCCCATCTGTGGAATTCCTTACCACCACAGTTGGGCGAACCAGCTGCCGCACAGCACAAGCTGTAGCAGGGAGACACCAGACCCAAGCTGAGCTATGTCATAAGTACTAATGACATAAAACAAGGACCAAACCACTAGATGAGATGAATAGTTTGAGAGTTTTTTCAGGTCGCACTCCTTCTTTTGTGACGAGTTTGGCCAAGTCACCTTTGAGTTGCTTAGCGCTAAGTTCAACTTGACATTTGCCAACTACAACTTCATAAGCAGTCTGTTTTAACAAAGGCATAGCACAAAATGTGGGGGATCCTCTGTAAGCCCGTGTAAGGGACCCCGACTGTTCCAGAGAAATTGAGGAATAAACCACTGCCGGCTGACGACCAAGTTAGCACTTCAGGCAGCTACAACCATCATATTCACCAGGAGGGACACCACTGCCGCTGTTGCAGAAATACCAATATTAGTCTTCTTAGCAATCCATTCAGGGCGGGAAAGTTCCAGATCTTCTCCCTGCCTGATCCTGGTTGAAAAGGAAGTAGGAAAGAGCCACCACTGTTTATATACCTGCTTGATACAAAGTTGTAAACATGACCAATGAATGAGAGGGATACAAAGCATTCCTGCATAGGCCAGCAGTCATATCCCCCTTCCCCATTGGTTCAGGGGGTCCAATTTTTTTACCATAATCCATCCAGAGCCGTAACTAGGGTTCATGGCGCCTAGGGCAAGGTCAAGGGTCTGGTCCCACACTGATGTAGCATGCACTTTTGGAACCAGAAGGAAGCTAAAGGAGGTGCAGGGACATTGCAACAAGGCAGCTGCAGCTTGCACCTCAACGTGCGCCACTTGGGTTTGCTGCCCTTCTTGGCCCATGGAAGTTACAGCCCTGCAGGGAAATTTTCTAAAAGGGAGCCCTGGTGTCTCACAAAGCTTTCTGAGAGCAGTTGGAAACATCATCTCCTTCTGAAGCAGTCATTTCAGCATTGTCCATTGTTTAAAACTCAAGAAACAAGGCAATGATCACATAGGGCTGTACACTAAAGTATTTCTACGTTGCAACAAAAAAATATATCATTATAGACAATAAAAGAATGGGTTCCCAGAATGAGTATTGGTCAGCGATACATACATGCAAAGTCTGGACAACTGGTACCTCCAAACAAGACAAGCTTAGGTTGACTTCCTACTTAGGCTTCAACTACTGTACATTCCAGTTGCCTACACCTTGTCTGAAATTCCGCTAGTTTCCAACAAGAAGGTTTCTTGTTGTAAAGTCAAGTAGTAGAACCAAGCACCGCAGCAGTTAACCTCCACAAAAATGTTTATTCAAACATACAAAGAACTTACAATGGGAACCAGTTACATCAAATACACAACACATTTTATTCAGAAAAGCCGAATTAGGAGTAGGCACATTACCAACTAAACTGTACAGAATGCTTATTCTCTATTATTGTTTGGCCCTGTAAACTGCAGAATGAAAACTGTTATTAAACTGTAATGAAACCACCCACATTAACTATGCATTGTACAGGGCCAACTCAGCCCTTCTTGCAGCCGAAGCTCACTGACCTTTCACAATATTGGATGAAATCAAGAAGGTAAAATGCACATTATTTATTGAATTATATAGCCCCATCATATTCTGCAGCGCTGTACAACAGGTAAACAGGACAACATCTAGTGCATTACATAACAATGTGGGCTTATAGACAAAGACAAAACTGCCCCTCGATGGCCACTGTCCTTCCTGCTGAGTGCCACAATATGACATCATATTCTAGCATACAATGGACTATGTGCAGGCTCGACATAGTCCTTCTTAGAGTAAATGGGCCAGTTGAGGAGATCTCCGTTGTAACCAGCCCATTGAATAGTGGTGTACTGGGGAACCCCTGTTTGTGCAGCAGAGGGGCTCCGACCCACCTAGTTGCCCTAGTCCAGAGTACACAGTTAGAGAAACAAAAGGTGGGGAGGCCCTGCTCAAATACGCTTACCCAATGTTCTCATTTTACACCTGAACCTACACGTGTCCTCCCATCCTATTGCCTGCTTGTTATTATGATCTCATAAACCAAAGCGATGATTCACATTTTCCTACCCATTTAAACTGTAAAACATACAGCTTTATCGCCTCTCTCTTATACAAAGCGGATCACTTCTGTGCAACATTTCCTTTATACCGTCAACACGGATTAAACATTGTATTTTTTCCCCATTATTTCCTGATAAAGAAAACTTTAAGCCCCCCCTCTATCAATCTAGATGCTGTTATTTCAGTATAAATCAGAAAAAAAATGGATAAACCCAATACAGGTCTCACATTTATATCAAAAATTGCCATTTTATCATTTGGTTCCACTGTTTCATCATCACGTTTAGGTTTGAAGATTGGGTTTTGAGAAACTGTGCTTTTTTTTTGTCTCGTTGTACATTCTGGTGGTGGACACCGAAAGATATTGTGTGTTGTTACCTAATTTAAATTTGAAAATGAAATGTGTTGGCGAGGGCGTCCTTTTTCTTGGGTGTTCCCGTATTGTCACAGACACCGCATACCAAACATAACTTGAGTCCGCTGCTAATTAATGTGCGGATAGCAGTCCCTCGCAGTACGCAGAATAATCTGACACATTGATGAGGAATGTCCTTGTACACCCTGCTCACAGCTCGCCGTTGAATTAGCGACTGTGGGCAGAGCCGCTGAAACCTACTGACAAATACATTATGACAAGTTGTATTACCTCCCCGCCATGAAAGACAGTCATTCATCTGAAAACCACGCTCGGTTTAATCAGAATCACATAGATTCATTAACGTGTTTGAAGCCTGTTTTATTAAATTTACTACGTTTCGGTCTGAACTGAAAGGGTGATTAATTACAACGTTCGGAGGATTGCTACTTAGGAAAATTGCCAAAGTGATATATATAGCAGCATTTTCAAGATGCATGTTGTTTATTTAGTGAGGGTTTTTTTTTAACCACAAAACTTAAAATCTTGCCTTAAAGCGACTTATCTTCTATTGCTGGATTTGCAAACCCAAGTTGTTGCTCCTAGTAGGGTAGACGCAAGTGATGGGTAATAAGGTGCTATTCCGCCTTCTCTTCTGAATGTAACATCTTTATAACTAAATGCAGCTTTAGCAACCTCAGTCCTAATACTGCTGAATGCCAACCCCTTCCCAGAAAGAGTTCTTTAACTAGGGTAACAACTTGCCCCATTCATAACTTTTGCCAGGGACACTTGTCATGTGACACAAAAGTAGGAACTGATATATTACCGTCATACAAACAGAAAAAGAAGAATCTTTAAATTTCTGTGCTATGTTTTCATAAAATATCATGCAACCAAATAATCATAGTGCTGATGTTGATTGTTCCATTTTAACCACTATGTATACATAAACCCCATTATATGGCAAAATAACTAACAGTGATTTATTAAATAGCAAACTGCTCATTATTAAGAAATATATTAAAGGTGAAATTATGATCAGAATAATTCATCCTAATAGCTTTTTTTTAGGGTCGATAACATCCTTTTGCATTTAATGTTACATTGTAAGCCGGTCATCCAGCTTTATCCCTAAATCTGGGATGGGGTGCCTCATTTAGTGCAAAGCCGGGTGTAGGTTTCCCTATTGGGCGATCTGGCTCCCAGTTGCTGGTTACAATGGAGATTTGCACCATGGAGATCTGTGCCTAGCCAACACATAGCATGCTGTAGCCAGCGCTGCGCATCTTACTAGAGGGAGAACCAACATATGACATCATATCCTCACGCTCAGTAGAGAGTATGGTGGTTGCAGAAGTGGGCAGCTGGAGGAGCCTAGAGGGCACTGCCCACCCTAATTACATTTTTCATATATTGGCCTTTTCATAGACTATCCACTCTTCGGGTGAGTCTGGCTAGTGCTGCCTGGCATTTTGTAAAACGCAAACTCTTCATATACATTTAATGCAGTGTTTGAATTCTATGTACCAGCGGTGGCATTTCTCAGACTGACCTGAAGCCTGTAGAAATCATACGTGTCAAGTTTTAAAGGGTCATACTCATAACTACATTTAATGACCTAGTGCTTCTGAAAACCATTGCTTGTCACGAAGCAATGATCAATGATAAGACGACGCTGATAAGACGACACTGATTATAAGACGACTCCCCAAAATCTGAATATTAATTTATAAAGAAAAAGCCTGAATATAAGACGACCCTATAGGAAAAAAGTTTTACCAGTAAATGTTAATTCATGTAAAGTATGTGAACATTTTTTTTTAATAAAAGCTATGATTGAGAAAAATATTTTGTTTTTATTTCCTTTTTTTTTCAACCTGCCCCCCAGTTATGCACATCTGCCCCCTGGCTTGCCACTCAGCCCCAGAAATGCCTTATACCCCCTATATGCCACTGTGCCCCATGATATGCCTTTTAACCCTCTAAATGCCACTGTGCCCCATTATATGCCTTTTGACCCCCTATGTGCCACTCTGCCTCCAGAATTGCCTTGTACCCCTATATGCCACTCTGGCATTTAGGGGGTTAAAAGGCATATTATGGGGCAGAGTGGCATATAGGGAGGTATAAGGCATTTCAGGAGGCAGAGTGGCGTATAGAGGGTTAAAAGGCATTTCTGGAGGCACAGTGGCATTAAGGGGGTTAAAGGCATTTCACAGAGCACTCTGCCTCCAGAAATGCCTTATGTCCCCCATTTAACACTCCCTCCCCCTCCCTCCTCCAAACTTACCGGAGTTTCTGAGTCCCCGTAGTCCCCGTAGTCCGGGCAGCATGCAGAGCTCTATGCGATTCGTGTAGACAACTTCCGCTGCAGCCGGGAGGAGCTGCGGTTAGCGGCGGGGGTTGTCTGTGTCCATCGCGCAGACCTTCCCGCGGCTGTCAGAGATCAGAGTTCTCCGTGATCTCTGACAGCCGGGGAAGGTCTGCGAGATGGACGCAGACAACCCCCGCCGCTAACCGCACCTCCTCCCGGCTGCAGCAGAAGTTGTCTACGCAAATCGCGTAGAGCTCTACACGCTGCCCGGTGCTAAGTCCAAAATTTGAAACATTTGGTTGCAGCAGAAGGCAGTTTGTTCACCGAAAGGCTGAAGAGTATGGTGGAGGTTCCTTGGAAATGGAGTTGGGGAATTAATGGTCTCCTCAATGCGAATCACCTAGAGCTCTACACACTGCCCGGACTAAGCACCGGGGACTCCGAAGTACCGGTAAGTTGGGGGGGGGGGGAGACAGGATGATCCAGGTCCCCTGCATCACTGCGGGGGATCTGGATCTTAGTCTCATAGTCAGACCTAGTTGAGGTCTGATTATAAGACGACCCCGATTATAACATGAGGGGTATTTTTCAGAGCATTTGCTCTGGAAAAAACCTTGTCTTATAATCGAGCAAATACGGTATATAAGATAAGCTTCAGGATGCATGATCCTATTTTTTTCTTGTTTATCCAGAGCCTGGAGCTTTAGTTCACAGGGTCAAACCCTGAAGGTATCCAGGTATGAGTAAGGCCCTGGCCACTTTGAGAAGTCCTCTGGATACAGAGTCCATAGGCTTTCAGGGTAGTATTCATAAATGCATAGACTGATTAATTAACTTTTAAAGCAACATCTCCTTGCCCAGAGAGTCACAGTATCTGCTAGTGTTTTATGAACAGTATGAGCTTAGTATGTTCTATGGGCCGTAACTGTGGAGCTGAACCTCAATCACTCAGCAGAGTCAGGAACTATCGCTTGGCACTAAGCATTTCCAGAATTCCCTGACCACATGCCAAGGGCTGTTGTTTGTGACCTTTACAAGTTGCGGAATTAAACCTATGCATCATTGTGTCTGGGTGTTGCAGTTCTAACGAAGTAGGCTCCTGTTTAAAAATAAATTCACTGAAATGAGCCTTAAAGGGCAAAAACCCAAGACTTTTAAACCATGCTATTATCATATCACTTATCATTACTATTTGGCCATTTGCTGAAGAGTCAACATATCTGATGTTTGATTTAGGTTTCCATTTGGACGTAAACCAACTGTTCTCTGTTTAGCTTTAGATTTCAATTGCAGTTACTTAGTTTTTAAAATATCCATTAATGGAACCAAATGATTCAATCTTAAAGGAATAGTAAAACCCAATAATGGAAAATACACGTCTTTCTATCTACTGTATATCTCTGAAACCCTTTCAACTGACTACTGTCCCTCACAGATACTCTGAAGCTGAAATACATCTACATCTTCAAGACGGGATAGTAAATAAGCTAACGTAGCTTTATTCTTTCAGTTCTGTCACTCATCAGCAGAACAACGTGCTCTCTGCCCCTATTCTCTCATTTTCCAGGCCAGAAGTTCAGACGTTCTTAGAACCGTCATCTGCTGCCTTGCAGTCACCGACCGAACATAACCACCATCTCAGGAGTGAGAAAAACTTCTTCAAACGGTGTCATTGTATGGAATTACAGCTCGTAATCTGGTGCTGGGATAAAGGGTTGTGCGCTCTAGTAAGACTTTAAATTGAATAATTAGGTATTATTTCCAACAAAAGGTCCAAGATGCATACCTACGGTTGAGGTTTGCAGCTCCAAACATGTAAATGTGATATGTTACAAATATCTGCTGGGGATAATCTTCATGTATTTCACATCTCTATGATTCCTGCCAAGCCTAGTTTTCCCTTGATCTATGAATTTGTGTAAGTGTAAGCCTTTAGATTTGTATGGAATTTACTAAAAATGGCAAAGAACGGTTACAAGATTCCAGATCTTCCCAATTCTTTATTTAATTCTTATTGTGAATTTTTATCCTGCCCTACTGTAAAAACCCTACAAAACATACTTTGCTCTATGAGTAAGATGTAATGATGATGTTCACATATTGAACATATTTTGCAAATATTAAACATGGGCAAAACAAAAACAAAATATATTTATCTATAAAACGTAGCAAAAATAATAATTAAAAACTAATTTGCAAAGATATTTCTGTTTTCCATTTTTGTTCTTGCGCTGTGATGATTCAGAGGATGATGACAAGAAAATACTTTCTAGGAGTGGCATAATAAGGAAAATGGATATGACGGGTATAAACATTAAATAGGGAGTTGGCAGAGTTTGATAAAATAAGCTGAGCTTAAGCGATAGTGGGGAGGGCTGTCTTTATTCCCTGCACCCAAGGAAGGGCTGCCACCTTCCGGCCCAGGAGGCAGGTACCTGCTAATTGGGCCTCTGGCCACTTACCTTCTCCAACAGTTACATATACACTGGCACACACACTCACTATACCACACAGACTCACACTAACCAAAACACAATAGTACACACACATTAATACACACATTGACTCTAAAACACACTTACACTAAAACAAACTTACGCCCTCACACCTTACTGAATCACGCCTCACAGCACACCTCTCCTCCCTCACACCTCACCTCTCAAACCTAAAATCTCACACCACACCTCGCACACCTCACCTCTTACACCTCACCTCTCACACCACACCTCTCACACCACACCTCGCACACCTCACCTCTTACACCTCACCTCTCACACTTCACCTCTCACACCTCACCTCACCTCTCACACCACACCTCTCACACCACACCTCTCACACCACACCTCTCACACCATACCTCTTACACTTCACCTCTCACACCACACCTCTCACACCATACCTCTTACACCACACCTCTCACACCACACCTCTTACACCACACCTCTCACACCACACCTCTCACACCATACCTCTTACACTTCACCTCTCACACCACACCTCTCACACCACACCTCACACCACACCTCGCACACCTCACCTCTTACACCTCACCTCTCACACCTCACCTCTCACACTTCACCTCTCACACCTCACCTCACCTCTCACACCACACCTCTCACACCACACCTCTCACACCATACCTCTTACACTTCACCTCTCACACCACACCTCTCACACCACACCTCACACCACACCTCGCACACCTCACCTCTTACACCTCACCTCTCACACCTCACCTCTCACACTTCACCTCTCACACTTCACCTCTCACACCTCACCTCACCTCTCACACCACACCTCTCACACCATACCTCTTACAATTCACCTCTCACACCACACCTCTCACACCATACCTCTTACACCACACCTCTCACACCACACCTCTTACACCACACCTCTCACACCATACCCTCACCGTGCACTTGCTAGCTGTTCCTCATAGCCGCAAACAGCTGCTATATTACCGGAGGCCCCTCTCTGGGCAAGTGTGCCAGTTCAGGTTGAACCGACCCTTTTTTTTTACAAATTTTGGACTGGCTTGTGGATGCGATTGCCCCCTGGGCCAGCCCCCCCCTGCCTGCATGCTAGATAGATGCCTGGTCTGCTAGTGTGAATTCTGACTCATTAATAAAGGACAGGTTACAAGAGGCTATTATACTTTGTTTTATTTTATACATCTCTTTGAGTTTTTAGTCAAAGTTGATACCTTTTATTAGGCATAAAATGTAAAGTTATATAAGCTCTCAGGACCTCAGAAGTCTCTTCTAACGGTGGAAGAAATGTTTAATTCCATCCTATAGTTCACCATCTCAATGATAAATGATAACATTATACGAGCAATGTCTCCATAATAGGAAAAAGGGATTAAAAAACCCACATAGAGACATCAACTGTCTCCTTTATTCTTTAAGGTTGATTGTTTTTGGCTTATATTGGCTGTTTTGTAGATGACTTGATTAAAATGGATCCTCAATATCATATATATTCTCTTTTCACAAAGCATCAGGGATTCTATTACATTGCTCTAAAACTGTATTGCTTCAAATCTATGCTAATATGGATTGGCAAGGTTTTTCTGGACCAATCTCTAGATTAAATATCTACATTTAAACATCCCTGCCTAACCTGAGAAGTTATACCAAACCTTTATTACCCTCTTAATGGCTCAGGCAGAGGCATATCATAAAGTCATGTAATAAATGGTCAATATTGCACCCCCTCTACAAGTTTTGTGTTTCATTGAAAAAGAAAGACACTTGAATATGGTAAATGTGTCCAAACCTTTATTTGACAGCATAAAAACACGAGAACGTAAATGACTAAGTTACAAATACCTCTTTCTCTGAGTGGCGTCAATTTCCCAAATATACTGATACTTATTCCTTGAGGAGTTTATTGGCCTGCCTGATGTATGGATGATGGATGGTAGATATACAATAAAAAATAGTTTAAAATAATACATAAAAATGTAATAAAAAGAAGCAAATAGAAAAATAACACTGATCAATACATCAAGTAATTTACCCAATCAGATTAAACCTTGCTGAATATGTTCAGCTTGGGAATCAGTTATGTTAATAGTGGTTTATAAATACGTACAAAAATGGCTATTTGTCTACAATCCGAAAATAGTAATATGAGTTCTTCAAGTAATTATCTAAATAGATTAGATATTTTAAATATTCTAGGGTTCATGACAAGGGCAGAAAGACAGACAAACTTTTGGCGCATGGAAGACGTACAATCCTAATTTTCCCCTTTTTTTGTATTCTCTGTTTCCCCTGGATGTCATTCCATCTGTTTTTCAGGGATTTGGTATGCTGGGTGATAACAATGCTGAAGAGAAGACTGCTTGCCAGCTTCTAAACTTGCCCATTAGAACCTAGACAAAGGTTCTTTCAAATCTAGAAGTGCGTCTGCATTCCACACTTTTACCAATTTTCTTTATCACGTGAAACTCAGCAGATTTAAAGATTGTATCTGACTGACGTTCCTCTACGATGATCATGTTTTGTGCAAATTCTCTGTCTTTCTCAGAGCTCCTTGACTACTGGCAAATCTACTCAAGGAAGCAAGGTATAAAATGGATATTAAATAAATCACCAAGTGTATTAATTAATTCTTCCTAATTTCTGATTAATCCCGAAGGACGTTTATTCGGATTAACTAATACTCGTGTTTTGTAAAAAAAAAGAAAAAAAGAAAAGCCCACGTTTCATTAAAGAAAAATCTTGACAGATGGGAGAGTATAATTAAAATTGTAATGTTTTTTTATGTTTGAACAAAATAGAAATTAGGAATGTAATGGCATGGTTTCTAAATGCCAAATGTTATTTTTTATGTGTAGTCACTGTATTCAGGGTCTTTGCCCCCTAAAGACGACATGAACAGCGAAGGAGCTTTTTGAGTGATGTTTTAAAATGACATGTACATTATGCTAGCCAGATGGCTATAAAATGTATAGATATTTAGAATTGAACTACTTTATTTACTGAGGCTGCACGGGTTCCGCAAGGAGTTCCTCTCTGCCCCAAAAATCACTGCAGACATAGCCACGATGCGCTGTATAGTAGTTGTTGCTAATAATAATTATTATTATTACTACTATTATTTTTTTTGTTATTATTATTATTTAGCACCAACATTGTACACAGCGCTCATATCTATTTTTTCGTTGCATATACTGTACATTATACAGTTTTCTTCCTGAAACATTTTTATTGATATATTTTTTTTTTTATCAAATGTGCATTACTTCAAAGGTGTAACAGCGCCACCCAGAGGCAATATCATAGAATGACGGTGTCACTATTTATGTGTTTGCCTGTTTATGTTGCAGTAACTACAGAGGCTTTTATAGAAAACAGAAAGCTTTTCAATGTGTGACCCTTTGATATTTATTACACATCCATTAAAATGTTATCTACATTACAGAGGTGAGCTTGGTATTGGGTGATGGCCTTTCGGCCTCATTTTAATTTAATAGGAAAAAAGCAAAAAAATTAAAGGGAAGGAAAAGCAAAAAAAGAAAGGAAGGAGTTCATCAAATTATAAAGTAGGAATATATCAGGTGGCTGTAGGGTGTCCGGCTCCCTAGGTGAACCCTTCCGCCTGTTCCCCGTCTTACGTGAAACATACCTGGTAACATCAGGTAGAAAATGGCGGGGATATTGTTCAAAAGCTTGGAGCCGTTCCTACCTCTCACGTAATGACCTCAGTGTCCTTGGGAAGCCAAGTTCCATCTATACTGTTTTTTTTCCAATGATTTATGCCTCCGAGGGAATGATTTGCATGTTTTAGCTTTGGGGGCAAATCCATTTGCCACATATAAATGTAAAAAAGATTCAATATATCAGTGATGTATTTGAATATGCAGTTTCACCCAAGGTCAGTAATAATACATCAGACAAGTGCTACTTCGTGTAATAGGAAGAGAAAAAAAACCCTTTTTGAATTTTTTTGCCACAATGTTTCCTATCTCCTAAAACCTGCACTTAAAGTTTTAATGAGATACTGGTGCTGCTTAGCAACAAGGCACTGTCGTTTAACACCACCCCTTCCGTTTGTAACAGTCCTTCTCCAATCCCTCCCAGCTGTCGCATGCATGTGAAGTTTAACTAGCATAACTCCAAGATGCTGTCAATTTATGGGGTTATCTACCTTATATCACCATCTAGAGTGACCAGAGCAGTCATGTTTTCCAGGACACAAATATTTTTATATATTGCTGCCCTGCAGCGTGTATGATGTATAACTGAGTAATTGGCTGCCATTCATGAGGTTAGCATGGGGAAGTGGAGTGCCCCATACTCAGATGACAAAAGCATTAGTATTATATATTAAATATTATATATATATATATATATATATATTAAAATGTATTGTACAATTATACATTTGAGGAGGAGTTTCTGGTTTCCATGAGAAAATATTTCAACAAAGATTAAAGGACAATGGTGTAACCTTTTCAAATGGAGTATGTTTATTTAGCGTGTATCCAAGAGGGGACCACAATAAAGCAATTAGTTTCAAATATTTAGGTAAAAATGAATAGGTGAACCAGCGTCTTTATTAACAGTGCTGCCCCAAGCCTTGCCAAAGGCAGCATCATCCAGTTACCCAGCAATGCTCTCACATATGATGAGCTACATTATAACTATTACCCAAAGCCCATCAGCGCTGACATGTACAAGCAGCAATGAACCGTTAATCCTTGTGGTGATGGGATCTTGACTATTGTCCGGATCCAGGCGAAGACTAGTCAGCGGGCTCACTGGGGCGGGTTGCATATTTATCAATACTTCTGCTCCAGCGGTTGGATACAGTCGGCCGCATGGGTCGGGAGTACAAAAGCCTAATCTATGTCATGTGGCAGCTGCTGGCTATAAAGTACCAGGGTGACCTAGTTACCCCCAGTCCAGTCCTGGCCAGATGTTTCCCTTTTACCCATTAAATAAAGCAGGGTTCATGTAGACCAAGTGAGTGGGAATCATTAAAACACTGTTTATTACTGTAATTCTGAGCACCATGTATGTTGTTTTTGTATGTTACTTCTGTTGAAGAATATATATGATTGAGGAGTGAAACATAAGTATTTATTTTATGTATCATATACATCCACTGGAAGGTTTTTAATGTGTTGCACAAAACATACATTTTCAACATCAATGCTGACTTATTTGTATTTTCCACTTTAATTGAATTAATACATATTCATTAGCCCCACCACCTTCTTTAAAATGCAAGAACACCCACCCTCTCACACTCTCACTCACTCTTACTCATGCTCTTACACTCACTCACGCTCTCATACTTTCACTCACTCTTACTTATGTTCTCTTACTCATTCTTTCAGACTCTCACTCAATGTCTCCCTACCCTGACAGGGACACAGAAGCAGTTGGCGGAGACGGTAAGGAGACATTTGACAGACAGAGGGAATTTCCTGGAGACTTGGGTCCCCTGGTGAGTGGGACCTGGGGTGGACCACTGATGAATGCATGGGGACCTCTTTGACGGTTATTATTATGTATTGATTTTTATTGCTCCGTTGTATTGTGCAGTGCTGTACAAAAGGTAAACTGGACATAAAAAATAACATAATTTGCAATAAAGTATTCCAATATATGGCGTTTGCCATAATTATAAGGAATACTGCCTATTGGTAATATTTTTGCTATTAGCAATGGAAGGTGACACTCAGTTGAAACTCCTATAGAATTCTGAAATTCTAGAGCTTTTTAAAGGAAATGATAAATAATTGAGATGCGATATTCTCATAGGATTCATTTCTTTGCATTTCTTTGCATTTGTATATTTTCTGTGACATTGTGCAGACATTTTTATGACCTGAGGTCTACAAGAGGGCATTTCTTATATTTCATTTTAATCAAAGAGTATAGATTGCTCGATGCTTCTTTTTCCTACAGTTAATCGATTCATTAGGTTCATTGAAGAAGTGTCACATAATGAGATAGAGCCATCAATTTATCACAAAACTGACGTAAGAGGCGATACTAGCACGGTATACAGGCTCATAAATTATAAGACTTGTAAAAGACATTGAGCATTAAAAAGAATATTATACATTAATAATTTAAATTAATTCAAGCAGTCAATGCTGGAAATAAGACCCTGATAAATAGTATTTGGTGTTTATTTTTTTTTACATTTGCCTTTGATATCTGCCTTCCCTCTCGCTCCTGCTGAGGCTGTTTGATGGAAAAATTACCAGCGGCAGCTGTAAAAGCAGTGAGATCTGTGCCTCTGGTAAATGCCACTCTCTCCACTCCTACTATACTAACTGCCTTTTCCCCTACAACCGAAGAAGAGATAGCCACTCTTCTTTCTTCCTCTCACCCAACAACCTGTCCCCTTGACCCCATCCCTTCACACCTTACAAAGTCTCTATATCCATCCCTTGGTCCATCACTTACCCACCTATTTAATCTTTCTCTATCATCTGGAACTGTACCATCTGCCTTCAAGCATGCGCTAATCACACCAATTCTAAAGAATCCTTCCTCAGATCCCGTCTGTTTGTCTAACTACCGCCCTATCTCTCTGCTTCCTTTTACCTCTAAGCTGCTTGAACGGATTGTGTACAACCGCCTCATTAACTTCCTCTCCTCTAATTCCCTCCTTGACCCTCTACAGTCTGGTTTCAAACCCCTTCACTCTACTGAAACAGCTCTAACAAAAGTCTCCAATGACTTGCTCTCTGCCAAAGCAAAAGGTCACTACTCTATTCTAATTCTACTGGATCTCTCTGCTGCTTTCGATACTGTTGATCACAACCTTCTTCTAGACTCACTTGCTTCTATAGGCATTCGAGATACAGCTCTCTCCTGGATCTCCTCATATCTGTCTAACCGTTCCTTCTCTGTCAACTTCTCTGGCAAGACATCATCGCCCCTTCCACTTTCGGTTGGTGTCCCCCAAGCTTCAGTCCTTGGCCCTCTGCTGTTCTCTCTTTATACTTCATCTCTTGGCAAACTAATCAACTCATTTGGCCTCCAGTATCACCTATATGCAGATGATACCCAAATCTACCTGTCTTCTCCTGATCTCTCTCCATCTCTCCTGTCCCGTATTACCAATTGCTTGTCTGTTATTTCTTCATGGATGTCACAACACTACCTGAAACTTAATCTTTCTAAAACTGAACTCATTATCTTCCCTCCCTCCATCTCCACTCCACTACCTGAATTCTCTATCACCATTAACAACACGACTATCTCTCCTACTAACCAGGCCCGATGCCTTGGGGTCATCCTTGACTCAAACCTCTCCTTCATCCCTCACATTCAGTCCCTCGCCAGATCCTGCCGCTTGCACCTAAAAAACATCTCTCGTATCCGCCCATTCCTCACCGAAGAATCCACAAAAACCCTGGTTCATTCCCTTATCATTTCCCGTCTTGACTACTGCAACACTCTTCTGGTTGGCACTCCACTGTCTCGACTCTCTCCTCTACAGTCTATCCTTAATGAGGCTGCTAGGCTCATCTTCCTTGCACGTCGCTCCTCTTCTGCTTCCCCCCTCTGTGAAACCCTCCACTGGCTCCCAATTACCTTTAGAATTAAATTTAAGATCCTGGTACTGACATATAAGGCCATCCATAATACTGCTCCTCCGTACATTTCTGACCTCATTAGCAAATACTCTCCTACTCGATCCCTACGTTCCTCCCATGGGCTAAGGCTCTCCTCCTCACTCATCACCTCTTCCTTTTCCCGTCTACAAGATTTCACTCGAGCTGCCCCATATCTCTGGAATCTTCTCCCAAGGAACCTTCAGCATTCTCCCTCCCTCCCAACATTCAAGAAACATCTAAAAACCCACTTCTTCAGAGAAGCATACCATCTTAGCTGCTAGAACTTCCTTGTCATCGATACAACCCCCACAATACCTCTCACCCTTTCTCTATGCCTTATGTTTGTCACCCCATTTCCCTCTAGATTGTAAGCTTGCGAGCAGGGCTCTCTCCACCAAATGTATCGGTTTGTCTTAGTCTGTCAATTCTTGTCTTGTCATATCCCTTGAATTTATGTATTGTATTAAGCGCTGCGTAAACTGTTGGCGCTATATAAATAAAGGATAATAATAAATAATAATAATAATAAATGTAAAAAATCTACCCCTGCCTGCTCCATCAGAGGTCTGGGGTACGAGCGCTTCCTCATATCAAGTGAGGGGAAAAACAAATGTAACTCTTAAGTAGCCACAGTGGATCACCACATCCCAAATCTTCTTCTCCTGGGCCACAAACCTGGAATGGGATATGCAGACCTTCCCTTAACTCACTGGCCAAAACGCCTGCCGAAAGGCTGTATCTTCTTGGTCTACGGAGGAGGTGAGTGAGTCATTGAGTGAGTGTATATTGCTACCTTGAGTGTATGGCTTTAGCATGTGTTTGCATGTTACTATAGAGAGGGCGTTTGTGTGCATCTAGGGTATGGCACCTATGGCTCGTGCCATAGGCGCCATTTGAAAGGGGCGCGCCAGTGAGAGGCTTTCAAACGCCGTTTTTTTTTTATGTGGAGGAAAGAGAGGGGCGCCTAGCAACCGCTCGGCGCCCCTCATTCCTCTCCACGAGGCCTCTACCTCCGTCCCGGTGCCGGCATTTCATGCTGAGCGCCGTAATATGACTATTACGGCGCTCAGCAGTGAAGCAGCGGGCACCAGCGAGCAGCTTTTAAACGCTGTCTTTTTTTTTTTTGATGCGGAGGAGAGAGAGGGGCGCCTAGCAACCGTTCGACGCCCCTCGTTCTCCCCCGCATCAAAAAAAAGACAGCGTTTAAAAGCCGCTCGCTGGTGCCCCCTGTTTCACTGCTGAGCGCCGTAATACGTCATATTATGGCGCTCAGCAGTAAAGCAGCGGGCACTGCAACAGTGCTGGAAGACAGAAGCCTCGTGCTCCCGTCGCTGGACCTCAAGGTGAGAGAACTACAAAGGGGGAGAGGGTAGATAGTGAGTAGGGGGAGGGAGAGGGGTTAGAAAGTGATAAGGGAGGGAGAAGGGTTAGAAAGTGATAAGGGAGGGAGAGGGGTTAGAAAGTGATAAGGGATGGAGAGGGGTTAGAAAGTGATACGGGGGAGAGGGGTTAGAAAGTGATAAGGGAGGGAGAGGGGTTAGAAAGTGATAAGGGAGGGAGAGGGGTTAGAAAGTGATAAGGGAAGGAGAGGGGTTAGAAGGAGGGGTTAAGGGAAGGAGAGGGGTTAGAAAGTGATAATGGAAGGAGAGGGGGTAGATATAAGTAAAGAGTGTGAATTAATGTGTGGATGTATTGAGTGAATGAGGGAGAGCATGAGTTAATATGTGGACAAGTTGTCTGAATGAGGTAGAGCATGAGTTAATATGTGGATGAGTTGTCTGAATGAGGGACAGCATGAGTTAATGTGTGGATGAATTGTCTGAATGAGGGAGAGCATGAGTTAATGTGTGGATGAGTTGTCTGAATGAGGGAGAGCATGAGTTAATGTGTGGATGAGTTGTCTGAATTAAAGTGTGAATTAGTGAGTGACTGTAAAAGTGTTTGTGTGTATCATAGATGTATAATTGTGGAAGGGCAAAGATGGCACTAGCAGGATGTTTGAGCCTTGGGGACCAAGATGGCACAGGCAGGGTGTATATGGGACCAAGATGGCACAGGCCAGACTGTTTGGGGACAAAGTTGACTTGTGCTGGGCTATTTAGGGACAAAGATGGCAAATCGTATGTGTGTTATCTGGGTGCTGGTCAGGTTCTATGTGGGCAGTGTGGACGCCAGGACTGGCTTTGGGGTGTGCAACCTGTGATCTATGCCTGTAATTTAGGGGGTTTTAAATATACCTTTAATGCCGTGCTTTTATGTGAATTCCAATTGATCTATACCTGCAAAGCTAGGTTTTTGTGTTATTCTGTAGATCCATATCTGCTATGCTATGTTTCCATACATTATTTATGTATACCTGCAAATACAGGCTTATTATGTCTTATTCAGTTGATTAATACCTGCAATGCTGTTTCCATGTATTTTATCTATACATGCGATGCTACGTTTCATATATTATTATTGTATACCTGCAAATACAGGATTTGTATGTCTGATTCTGTTTATTTGATATTTACCTTCAGTGCTGAGATCACAAGTGAATTTCAATTGATCTGGGTTTGTGTGTTGATCTATACCTGCTATCGGCAGCAGAGTCTAATATTTTTATATATATATATATGGGCAGCAGGGGCTAATAAATGGGTTTTAGATATTTGGACAGGGGCGCAATTTCAGTGCTTGCCATAGGCGCTATTTTCAGTAGATACGCCTCTGTTTGTGTGTATGTGTATGATGGCAGTGGCAAGGTCACCAAGTCATCCCCAGCTCAGCCCAGGACAGATCTCTCCCATTCTGCTACAGCAGGATTGATTCATACCAAGTTAATTTTACATGCAAAACATGAATACAATATTTATTAAATATGTACATACTGTATATACAAAAAGGAAGGTAAACATTTTGCAGAGCATGTCACAGCATGTGTTGCTGCACCTTGATCTTTTTGGAACCTAGCAACACGCCAGGAGTAAAGCCTGGCTATTGAATTGTGGTTGACTGGCAACTTCTCTGTCAGTAAGTTCCTTCCCCCCAAAGAAAAAAAATTAAAGGACACATACCAAATAAGTCTATTTCCTGGAGAATAACACATAGACTGAGGAGTTGCATGCCCAATTTTTATTTATTTAAATGTCTGTTCATACTAATAGCCACTAGGTGTCGCAATAGCAGAACATTACATTTCAGGCTCAGTAATGTTAAAGTCAAATGATCCAAACAATACAAACATTTAATTATTTAGTAACTATTTTACGTGTTGGAACTGGAACACTTAATTGTCGGTGGCACAAAAGCTGTTGCCATAGCATTTCTAAAATGTTGTATAATTTCCATTATTATTAATTGATATAGCTGTTAGTATTCCCTAATTATAAATGCGTTCCACTTCTGTATTGCAGACCACAATCATGTAACATGTAATGCTTCATCCCACAAGATGTACTGAAGGACCCCTTCCCCTTCTCTATGTAAGTTCCCTTACAGAGTGCTAATTCTGCTTAATATAAGCACATCATGTGATTACACGCACCTTGCCCAGCCTTAAAATAAATGATTAAATAATGCAAAAAGTTTTGCATCCGTATTAACATTAAACTGGCTAACAAGGTAACAGTGATCGGAAGACTTGAACCTTTAGTAAAATGCCCATTGGAGTCTGATGGGCATGAATTCCAGTACAAATATTTGAATGCACTATTATTTTGAAATAAGATAATATGGATATTTTCCTTTTTCCCAGCCTGAATATGTTGAATCAGTTAGCATACTTAAGTACACTGCCCACATATACCCATTGGTGCATTTTGGCTGGACTCTACCTTTAGCTCCAATTTACTTAATTGGTAATCAGGGTACATATTTTGTTATATTGCTGAGTAACACACTCAATGAGTGTGTTATTCTTTTTTACTTCACAAATGTATGTACTCATGTGGAGCCAGACACAGACATCTGGGTGTCTGCTTGATATTTGTAAGAGGCCCAATAAGGTTCACCCATAGAGAATAATACAGTGTAAGTGATATATTTACCTTTTATATGCCCCAGACTCAACCTACAGCAGCCCCTCCAGCCTCCCTCTCTGCAGTTGGCCTTGTCACTGCATTAAAATGTATGCTGTGTCTTTAAGACATGGAATGGGGCGATATGATGTCTAAGAGGACGATCTGCCCCTGGATTTTGCAGCAGGGGCCACTTCCGCCCCATGGAAATGCTGCCTAGGCCGAGATAAATCACTGTGAAGTGGCATAAAAACTTAGGAACCAGATCCTAAACCTAAGAGCCAAAGATACTTGGCTCCTGGGATTTGTCAAGCCCTGGTTTTCTTTTAAATATATGCCGCCCTTAGTCACAATGAGAAGGCTGAGGTTCTTATCTCACAGATGTTTAATGCACATATCAGGTTCCAACTAAGACAGTTACATCAACACCGTAGAACTAAATAAAAATAAATAAGAAAGACAAATCATCAGACATACAGTCAATTACATCAAAAAACACATGACTGGAAACTCATAATTAGACACAAATACACCTACATACCACTTTTGCCTGCTTGTGAACTAAGAGAGGGGTGTGTATCTTGAATTTTCTTAATCAGATGGCTTATGATTCTGAAAGATAGCTTTATGACTTCTGATGACAAGACCATTCAATCCTTTATGTAAGTGATTTGTAACAATGCATTATGGGAATAAAATACATTGACAATTATGCTCACAAGCGCCATCTAATGGACACAGAAAACTTTGTGGCTGCAAACACAAAATACATTCTCATAAAGTGTATGATGGGAAAACAAATGAATATAATTAATTCATAAATACATTATGAGTCATAACTTTCAGGGATTGTCCTACTACTTTTGTAGGACACGGTGATTGTGGGCCAGTCAAATAGAAAAGAGAGGATCTCTCCAGACAAGCCAACCTAAATGCAGAAACAATTGAGCAGAGTTCAATCACAGCTCCCACATGGCTGCTGCATGACCTGTTGAGATGAAGCACCATAATATGATATCCTGGTTTTCTGAATCAATAGGCTGCATGGTGGCCGAACATATTTAGGTTTTAATTTTTTTGTGATCCTGCCCCTGACCATTCTCCCAGTGGGGTGATAACCACGATCCTCCCCGAACATGCTCCCAACAAAGGTGTCCCACTCTGGCCACCTGAGATGTCATTGCTATGCTTTGGTAATTTGTGATATACAGTATTTGAATGCACACAAAATAACAGTTTTAAAGGTACATTAATTAAAGCGTGGCCTGTATTTTTGCATCTGTCCACCTTACACCTGAACCGTAGGAGGGGATAAAACACTGATTGTGCATATGCTGGTGAGGTCCAAACTTGGTGAGATGTATTTCTTGCAGTCAGTATGACAATATCTACATAGCATATGAATTTCATATAGTAAAACTACAAAACTATCCCTCACCTTCTGTCTCACCCCCCTCAACCTCCTAATAGGTTGTAAACGTCCATAAAAGTATGTCTTAATGCGTGTTTATGAAGTTGTCAATGTTCATTTTCACTTCACTTTTGTAACAGCACTTTCCAATCTGCTGGCCCTCTATAAATAAAGTGTAGTAATGTTTTTTGTTTTTTAAGTCAGATTTGCGATTGAGAAATTTAAAGGAAGAATTTTTGCGGTAAGCGCTTAGGCCCCTGCTTGAGCTTTTGGGACAGACTATGGTACGGACGTTGCCATAAGGCACGTTTCTTAAATCATTTCATACTCCGTCCATGAGTTTAGCTCATTTTGCAAACATGCAAGGCCAATTTCCAGACGTTTTTCACCTATGATCTTGCATGATTTACTTGCTGGTCATGTTTCTTCTCCGTATGCCATTCTGTGGACAAATGTTCCCAGTTTCTACTTTCTACCAAGGAAATCAGTCTTAAGAACAGGAAGTCAAAGTGGCTACTTATATACAGCATATATATATATATATATATATATATATATATATATATATACTGTATTGGCTCGAATATAGGCGGCACTTTTTCCCCCCACTTTAAGTCTTTAAAGTGGGGGTGCGGCCTATATTTGGGGTCTAGCGCCCGACGCCCGGGACATGCAGTCCCGGGCGCCGGGCAGGCAGCGGGGTTAGGATACAGATCCCCCGCAGCGGTGCAGGGGACCTGTATCCTACCCCCCGATACGCTTAGACAGCCTCCCCTGCCAGCACCAAACTTTTAGGGTGCGGCCTATATACGGGGGCGGCCTATATCCGAGCCAATAAGGTATATATAAACATTAATTAATGTTCATATATATATATATATGTATATATATATATTTATTTATATCACTTTAAATTTTAAACACAATAATACTATTTTTCAAAGTGTACTGAGCTGAGATTTGGAACAGTCAGTCTGTCTCGGTGGTGTAGGACACTTGACGCCTCAAGGATCAGTTTCCTTGCAGAGGGCTGGCTTTACTACCTCCTCAATATTATTGTAAATTACATCATTGTTTTTTTCCATTTAACAAAAGTGCCTAAAGTATTCAGCAACCTTATTATTCTCCCCCTCAAGAGACATCGTCATAACAAGATATTCCCAGCTGTGCTAAAAGTCATTTAAATTCTCTATTGGATATAGGTGGAATGAGGAACATAAAATTTAAGAGAGGGCTTTTACTTTACAAACCTCAAATTTAACTAGTTTGCACTAGGTTATATATATATAGCATCTTGTATATTTCTTGGCAAGATCTAGCAAGTAAAAAAAAGAGTTATGTCAATATGTGCATGGCTAAAACTCACATGCACATATTGACATAACTCTTTTTTTTACTTGCTAGATCTTGCCAAGAAATATACAAGATGCTATATATATATATATTGGGAAATTGTATTACTTAGAACAAACCGAAATATAGGCAGCGTGAGGGAGTGGGTATTTTCAAGTGAACAGTAAGAGGCTGGAACCAAATCAGCAAACCGTCTTAGATACCACTTTCTTCACTCAGAGATCAAAGACTGCCCGAGAGTCCTGGTAATGAGCTGTGATTTGCATGGGCAAACATGGACAAGAACAAGTCCACATAAAAAGTCCTGTGATATTGCAGCATACATTTTAGGGTGCTCAAAACACACATCCAACATGGTCATTCCAGAATCGGTGTCAAAGATACTTACTAGACTTGTGCATTTGGATTCGTCCACAAATAAAATTTTCCAATTTCGTCAATTCGTACAATGTCCAAAAACCAGGAGGGACGGGGAACGAAACAAACATAAACAAGGCAAAGGGATCTTAATTTTTGTTTGAATTTTGTTGCTTTTTGTACACTCACTTTTATTCACACTCTCTCACACTCATTCTCTCACATTCTATCGGACTCTCAATGTCTCCAGACCTTCTCCATCTACCACTTCCGTCTCCTTGTCTCCTTTCCCGCAGCTCTACTTCTTCTCTTGCGTCTTCTTGTTCTTTTTTATATGCTTTTCCCCATATCTTCTTCCTTTTTCTGTGAACCAGGTCTCCCAGCGCACTCCAGCAAAAGGGCAGAGCCTCCAGGCACACCGTCTCCTCTGTGCCTTGGCCCTTTTGCAGAAGTGCACCAGGAGGCCAAAATACTACAGAAAAATTCACAGAGAAAGAGAGGCGCAAAAACCCTTCTCTTTCTCCGCAAATCTTTCTTTATTGTTCTGGCTTCCCAGTTCCACAGAAGGACAATCAGCGGAGAAGGTAGGGAGACATTGATAGAGAGTATGAGAGAGTGTGATTGAGAGTGTGAATGAGGGTACGTGACAACAAATTTCGTTTCTGAATGGAAAAAGTCCTCCGAATTTTCATCCTAACTTAAAGGTCAGGAAGTGAAATTCATTGTCCGAAAATAAATGAACCAAAAACAAACAAAAAATCCAAAGGTGATAAACCTTTTTGGATCCCATGAACTTAGTATCATCAACCATCCCATTAAGCAGACACAAGAATTGTTTAACAATTGCTTATTCAGCTTTGGATAAAATTGGCCACGGTCATGGATTAAGCACACCCATAACACCAAATCTTTATTTCAACATGTATGAAACCACCGGATGAGACTGCTGGCGGCCAAAGCCCACCAGCCAAACACCAACATCCGCATCACCTGGGCATATGCTTGTGCACCACGAGTGCAACTCTTCCTCAGGCGGTTGCCTGAAGCACCATACCAGCCAACAACATATCACCAATAACCATAACCTTCACAAATTAAACCATCTACCTAAAAATGGGAAGGCGAGTGGGAACTTCTCCAAAGCCCACACATCCTGCCAGAACCCTCTCCCTTATATAGCCTGGTTGCCCTGAGTGCACCCCTCTTACTGCCTCGTTAACATGAGGATAAAGTTAATGGGGAAGCCCACTAAGACTATGTAAATTAGTTACCGGGTATAGGGGGGGATCCTTGCTCTCGCCTCTTGTTCCAGGTCTGGTCTATAGCAGGACTCTGCCCATTATATGTAGGATGTGGGACATGGCTTACCTGATTTGGATACACAGCCTACAAAGTCACCATCAGTCAATCTAAAAGGGTCATGAGACCAGTTGTCCCAGCATATTTGAGACCGTTTACCGCTATAAGGCTAGGTTTCCACTTGGGTTTTTGTCCTGCGTTTTTTTTCTTGATGAAAAACGCCAAGAAAACTGCCACTGCATTTTTCTGCGTTTTGGCGTTTTTTTCTGGAGTTTTTTCTGGCGTTTTAGCCTTTCTGTGGAAATTGCTTTTTTTGACCTTAGGCAGTTTTTCCAGCCTTTACAAGTTAGAAGTTTCACCCAGCTAAAAGGGATTAGGATAAATGGCAAGTATCTGCCCCCTGATGTCATTTACTTGGTAGAGTTCTACTTAAACGCCCCGGCGGACCCTTTTGTCTCTTTTCTGTGGTTTGTAAGGCAGGCTTTATTCCGAATGTCTGCTCCTCTAGGAAGATTGGCCCCAAATGATGGTGCAAATTGTTTGCTGTTGCTTTTGACACGCAGGATCCAGTTGATGTGTCGCGTATGTTTGTTTGTAATGGCATGTTTGTTCCAAATGGTGTAGAATTCAATATGAACTTTGTTTTGTGTGAAACTGTTTGTTTCCAGCCTATTTCTCATAGGACACACAGATACTGGGTCCATCCTCTGCATTGTAACTGTGGAAAAAACGCCATAAAAAACGCCAAGGCAATAAACCCACATGGCTTTTTCATGGCGTTTTTTCTCTCCCATAGACTTCTATTGGAGAAAAACGCCAAGATTTCCTTGCAAAAAACGCCAGAGTGTCAACATGCTGCGATTTGGAAAAACTGCCACAGAGCCCAAAAAAGCAGAAAAACGCCAAAGAGGACTGAAAAAACGCCAAAAAAAAAACGCCAAGTGGATATGGCATTCTGCGATTTCCTATTGAAGAACAGCTAACATCTGGCTGCTGCGTTTTTTTACTAAAAAAACGCCAGGTGGCGCTATTGGCGTTTTTATGGGCGTTTTTAGCTAAAAAAAACCAAGTGGAAACCTAGCCTAAGGAACACAACTCATTATAATTGTAACAGTAATTCCACAAAACCAAAAATATATAATGAAACCTACAACTCCACCTCCTTTCCTTCAGTTCTAATCCCTCCCAGCTGCTGGAATGATTTACTAAACTCGGTGGAATAGTTTATAAAACTGCAGACCACTTCTGCAAACTGTTAATGATGACATTACGCATCAGTCTACAAAATAAAAATGACAAATACGCTGCTACGGAATAGAAGGGAAGAGATTTTGTCTTAAACATGAGAACCTCTTTTCCCCTCGGTACAGAGACTTTCTAGATTCAAATTAAATAACTTGGCAAGCGTCGGCAAAAAGCAGTGTGATTAGAACTTCATCGTCCGCAAATTTCAATCCAGCTCTCCTCTGAAGACGTGCTGCAAAGTGTCACAGACTCTGGAATGTTTTACACGACTTCCAAATCAAAGTAAACCCTTTTCCCATCCCCTGGCACTTATGGGACATTTTGGGAGTAAGAAGTTTCATGGAATACTGTCTCGTTCTATCGCAAGATAAGGTAAGATAATATTCTTCTTCCTAATGTCATATGGAGCATGGTTACTTTGAACAAACATATCCTTTATATAATTCAGATGATAAAAAGAACGTGCTATTCATTCAGGAATGCTCCATTGGTTGCTATGGTGATTACTCCACTTATATCGCTTATTGATTATATATTCAGGTTTTTTAGATATCATGTAGATTATATATCATGTTCGTTATCCAAGACAAGCCATGAATATAGCTTTTCAGAGTTATGTAACAGGCAATAATGAGCTAATTATTAAGGGAAGTATCGCAATGCATGTTCTGGAGCAACACGGAATTCTGATGATTTCAAAAATACATAAATCCATCAAGTTCATGTAACTCTGGAAAAAATGTATTTTATACCATGCAACTTTTATAATAATTATAATACATGTTTGACTAAAAAATAAATCAATGCTGATAAACTGCGTCTCATGCAGAAAATGTAACAGATTGCGAAGTTGAGATGTTAATTGATGAGGTCATATAATTTTTTGCTGTTCAGGTTGCACATTATGCATTGATTGTGTGCTGAGTTGCATATCTATAGTTCTGCGCATGATCTATAACTGCATGGGTCATTAAGAATTTTCAGGCATCAGTAAAAATTGTAATGTGAAAATATCATATTAGCTAAATAAAAAATTACTACTACTAATAAAAAAAAACCTCAATGTTCTTCCTAAACCTTTCTGCATTTAAATAGTATTAATTGGATTATTTGCTACATTAAGCCTTCTTTATTATGTCTATATTTAGTTTAACCATATTATGTCTATATTTAGTTTAACTGTATAGTGTAATCTAGCCAAGAAGAAGGGAATTAATCTACTAAAAAAAAAAAAGTTAGGTCTATGCTTACAATATACATAACCCTACACACTTAAAAACCCTACAAAATTAAAATTGAATAATATTCCCAAAACTATTTTTTTTATTAAAGATATACATGAAGAAGAATTAAACCAATTACAATAATCTCCTAGGTTTTTTCTGCTCTCATGTTTATAAATTAGATTTTTAAGAATGTTAGTTAACCCAAAAACATATAAACACATTTCCTTTTGAAAATTTACAGAATTCTTGAGCTGATAGAACTGTAAATTAAACTATTTATACAGTAAATTATCCAGACTGAGACAACTACAGCACAATTCTAAGATTTTTCTTTACATACAAACTGAGCTCTGAGTTATAGCAAAATGCCCCTTTTCTGGCTGAAATTCCTGGTAATTCTTTCTAATGACGGCGCTTGTTGTTTAAGTTGCATATGTATAACAACTAACGACTTCAACACAATTTAAACAGAAATCGTTACTTATGTTCTAAAATAAACATATGAAAAATGTTTTCATGGGTTTTCTTTGTTAGCTTCTGTGCAGATATTATTAAGAATTCCGAGTGACCGCCGCAGACTGGGTATCTGTCACAATCATGTGTTTATTTTTTTATTTTTATTTTTTTTTACATTTTACCCACTATCTAATTGGAAAATGAAAGCCAGGGCTGCATTAGATTATGAGACTTAGGCATCATAGAGTCATACGGAAAGAGTCAGGAGGGTTACATGTATAAAACACGTAACACGTTTTGACAGCTGTATTCTTTATTGAGTGCATAGTCTGCTAGATGCAATTTACAAGTCCATATCATACTGTATTGTTGTTAAAAGGACATCTAATGTCCCTGGCATCCCCTGTAAAAAAGAATGCTTATTAAAGACACAGAAGATTCTGCCCTGCAGCAGCGGCAGCTCCCCTCCTCCTCCTCCATGATCCGACCATTCTTGCCCCTGATTGGCTGATTGAAGGGATCTCATTGAAATCAGTGGTAGAACACTGGGTCTTAACAGACCTCTGTCCCCAACTGTCCCCAAGCCAGCACATCTCCTACACGGCGTTTAGCTGGGAGGTATGGAAAGAGGCAAATGTGTGTGGAGGATTCTGCAGAATATCCCCATTCATTTACAAATGGATCGCAGGATAATTTAAAGGGACCACACAGCTATCATATGCATTGAAGTATGTCAGATGTTGTAGTCCATGCATCTCCTGACTTCTGTCCTGGAAAGCCACCTGGCCAGCTGGAATGGATACTACCTGGCCAGGTCACCATTAGCTTTGAATGGGGACTTGTAAAGCTGATTTCACGATTACCCATTATTTAATTACTTCATTATTTTAAGACCCTGGGTCCTCCTTAAGCAATTTTAACGGCAATGTTTGGTCCTCACAGACATCCTTAAAATGCTGAACTTGACTTGGACTTTCATGTGGGTTCATCTCAGAGATGGATTGTTACCTTAATATGCTTCAATTGTCATGAAAATAAAAATCTATTTAATACACTATTATTAAAACTGGTTCCTAAATAAGAGTTTCTCTGAAATGAAATATAGTTATTTTGAGAAAGTATTTTGAACCCAGTGCCAACTTCCTGCCATATTATCTATAAATGGTAGGAGAGTCTTTAAATAAAATGATTTATATGAATTTTAGATGCGCATTCATTGGATTTTTTTGCCGTTAAAAAAAAATATCTTTTTTTTTTTACCAGAATAAACATAACTTCAAAAGTCTACAATTTTTGAGTGTATAAGTCATACATTTACTTAGCTGGGTTTGACTATTCGAGGCACGTAGCCGTGGGCTTTTATTATGCAATCTTTATTATATACAGAAATGTTTTGGTTCATTTCAAGTGCAATGGAGCCAGAAACCTCTTGGAACGAATTGAGATTTCTAATATTTCTCTTTTTTTGACATTGCGTTTGCTCTGTTTTGCATCTAGATTCCTTTTTGATGAAAATTGGTTATTAATGTCATATTACGTATTTGATGCACAGCATTTGGGGTGTGTATGTCAGGAATGATGATGTATTCTGCTTTCTTACATGAAATTGTCACAAAGCCAGGACTGTGAATGGAACATTAACATAGTAACATAGTTCATAAGGTTGAAAAAAGACCAAAGTCCATCAAGTTCAACCTATATACATATTGTGTCCCTACTGTGTTGATCCAGAGGAAGGCAAAAAAACCCTTATGAAGCAGGTGCCAATTGCCCCATACCAGGGGGAAAATTCCTTCCCGACTCCAAATATGGCAATCAGAATAAATCCCTGGATCAACGTTCTGTCCCTATTAATCTAATATCCATAACTTGTAATATTATTGCTTTCAAGAAACACGTCCAGGCTCCTTTTGAACTCTTTTATTGAGTTTACCATTACCACTTCCTCTGGCAGAGAGTTCCATAATCTCACCGCTCTTACTGTAAAGAACCCCCGTCTATGCTGGTGTAGAAACCTTCTTTCCTCCAACCGTAGAGGATGTCCCCTTGTTATAGATACAGTCCTGGGTATAAATAGGTCCTGGGAGTGATCTCTGTACTGTCCCCTTATATATTTATACATAGTTATTAAATCCCCCCTAGGCCGTCTTTTTTCCAAACTAAATAACCCTAATTCTGATAATCTTTCTGGGTACTGTAGTCCTCCCATTCCCCTTATTACTCTGGTTGCCCGTCTTTGAACCCTCTCCAGCTCCACTATATCTTTCTTGTACACTGGTGCCCAGTACTGTACACAGTATTCCATGTGTGGTCTGACTAGTGACTTGTACAGTGGTAGAATTATTTCCTTGTCGTGGGCATCTATGCCCCTTTTGATGCACCCCATGATTTTATTTGCCTTAGCAGCAGCTGCCTGACACTGGTCGCTACAGGTAAATTTACTGTTAACTAAAACTCCTAAGTCCTTTTCCATGTCAGTCGTCCCCAGTGTTTTCCCATTTAATACATATTCCCAGCCTGGATTTTTCTTCCCCATGTGCATAACCTTACATTTATCTGTGTTGAACCTCATCTGCCACATCCCAGCCCAAGCCTCCAACCTATGCAGATCCATTTGTAATCGTGCACTGTCCTCTATTGTGTTAACCACGTTACAGAGCTTAGTATCGTCTGCAAAGATTAATACTTTACTATACAATCCCTCTACAAGGTCATTAATAAATATATTAAAAAGAATAGGACCCAAAACTGACCCCTGTGGTACCCCACTAGCAACAGTCACCCACTCAGAGTATGTACCATTAATAACCACCCTCTGTTTCCTATCACTGAGCCAGTTACTTACCCACATACACACATTCTCCCCCAGCCCAAGCATTCTCATTTTATGTACCAGCCTTTTATGTGGCACCGTATCAAATGCTTTGGAAAAATCAAGATATACGACATCCAGCGATTCACCCCGATCCAGTCTTGAGCTCACCTCCTCATAAAAGCTGATCAGGTTAGTTTGACAGGACCGATCCCTTGTAAACCCAATGCTGATATGGAGTCATACACTTATTTTCATTGAGATACTCCAAAATAGCATCTCTTAGGAAACCCTCAAACAGTTTACACACAACAGAAGTTAAACTAACAGGCCTATAATTCCCCGGGTCACTTTTTGTCCCCTTTTTGAATATTGGCACAACATTTGCTATGCACCAGTCCTGGGGAACCGACCCGGTCACTATAGAGTCCTTGAATATTAGAAATAGGGGTCTGTCTATTACATTACTTAACTCCCTTAGAACGCGGGGGTGAATGCCATCTGGACCTGGTGATTTGTCTATTTTGATTTTTTTTAGGCGGCACTGCACTTCTTCCTGGGTTAGACAGGCGACATGTACTGGGGCAGTTATCTCATCCTGCTGTATATTACCTGGCATTTCATTTTCCTCTGTGAATACAGCAGAGAAGAATATATTTAATAGATTAGCTTTTTCCTGATCCCCGTCTATAACTTCTCCCTCATTACTTTTTAAGGGGCCAACGCTTTCATTTTTAACCTTTTTACTATTTATATAGTTAAAGAACATTTTGGGGTTTGTCTTGCTCTCTTTGGCAATGAGTCTTTCTGTCTCCACTTTTGCTGCTTTTATCTGATTTTTACATATTTTATTTTTTTCCCGATAGCTTTTTAGTGCTTCCTCACTGCCTTCCTGTTTTAGTAGCTTAAATGCCTTTTTTTTGCCATTTATTACCCCCTTTACATTTTTATTTATCCACATTGGTTTTCTCTTGTTCCTGACTCTTTTATTCCCATACGGTATGTACCTTTCACAGTGAGAATTTAAGATATCCTTAAAAATCTCCCATTGAGTGTCTGTACTCTTGTTTTTGAGGACATTTTCCCAATTTACAGTGTTAAGGGCTTCTCTTAGTTGATCAAACTTTGCCTTCCTAAAGTTCATGGTTCTTGTGGCTCCTCTAAGAGTTCCCTTATTGAAGGACAAGTTATAATGTATCATATTGTGATCACTATTTCCTAGATGCCCCCTGACCTGCACATTAGTTACTCTGTCAGGTCTGTTGGTTAATATTAAGTCCAGTAGGGCGCCCCCTCTGGTCGGGTCCTGTACCATTTGGGACAGATAATTATCCTTACTTATAGTCAGAAACCGGTTTCCTTTATGAGATTCACAGGTCTCTGTTTCCCAGTTTATGTCGGGATAGTTAAAGTCCCCCATAATAACCACCTCATTGTGATTTGCTGCCTTGTTTATTTGCTTTAATTACTTTATTTCAGCACTGATTTCCCAGCACATATATTACCTTGGGAACCGTGTTGATGTCAAATGTAATAATATATTTATATTATAAGATACATATAATCATTATCCGTTTCAGATAATTAACCTCTCTATTACCAGATATGAGCAGATTAAGAGAATGAACCACTCTATTACCAGACATCACACACACAGTCACACAAACAGACAAACACACATACCTGGTGCTGGCTGCAGCTTACACTGAACTCGATGTGAAGGAGGGACTCAGGAGACGCTTTTAAAGTCTCAGGAGAGTTATGAAGTCCCTCACTCAGAATTCTCATTCCAGGACAGTGCATTGTCCCGGATTGAGGCTGCCTGGGACGCGGGACTGTCCTGGGCAATCTGGGACACATGGTCACCCTACCTGTAACCCACTTCTGTTGTAATGCATATAATAGCTGGGTGGTGTCTTAAGTTTCTTTGTTATCCCTATTAGTCTGGAGCTGCAGCTTCACCCTAAGGTAAGTATTTGGTTTTCTTACAATAAAATGTATTCTTTAGTGAAAATTATGGAGGACCTTTAACAAACTAATCATTAAAGTAAAATAACAGGCCACCAATGAGGTGTTCTGCTACATTTTCTCTATTTAATATAGGTTTTTCTTTCCAGGCTGTCTGGGATGCCCTGGAGTGGCCTTTTAATGGCCGTTACAAAGAGTCCACATCACGTCTTGCTAGTTGTATTAGGTAATGGGGTGAGAAGCATTACATGCAAGCCAGGTTATAGCCCTTGTACCAGACCAATGGTTCACCGAAATGCTGGCAGAGGATCATGGGAAATTGAATTTAGGACCTGCTATTGCTATATCTATTGGCCAACCCTGCAGAAATGTATACCAAGATAAAATGAGTGTGATTGAAAAATAAAAAAGGCTATAAGTACTACCTTCACAGCTTTTAATGTAACAAAATTACCCATCAAATCTACCCCTCCCTTTTATTTTTGCCATCATTGTTTTGGAGCTATGTAATCTGAAGAGGAAAGCCATGGCAGAAAGATGGCAAAACTAGGATATCTCATCTTCTGTCTTGATGTCCTCCCTTCTTCTCATCGAATACTTCCAAGGGCCGGCTGAACCAAACAATTAACAACTTAAGAGAGAACTTAATGGGGGCAATAATCACGTAGATGTCAAAGCAGGAAATTAAGATGGCTGCTCACATGACATACACATATCCTATATTACATAGGGTATCAAACTGTAAAATATACTGTAGATGTTGGGAAAGGTGACAGATCTACTTTACAGTCATAAAGTAGCAAGTACCCAGTTCTGCCCTGCGCACATGTCATATTTACGCAGCTGTTGTGACATCACATTATATAAATATTATTTTTTCGGTAACATTTCCCATGCCGTCTGACCGTGCACAGCAAAACACGGGTTTACACATTCATCAAGAAATAACGTAATGACCAAAGGGCATGATTTCATGTCATGCAAAATAAACATCGTTCTTCCTCTGATGTTTAAAATAGCTTATGGCAGGCTTTCAAGCAATTTGGTTGCCATAAAAATGTTTGTTTCTCAACCAAAACCCACTAAATTTATATGAGAAGAACTTTTTCTTGATGCCACATTACATCATATCCTGCGAACTAAAAGATAGCATAACAGACAAATGGCCACTTTCTGCTAATATAACATATGTAATAAATACTTTTATTGTATAGTCCGAGGTAGTAAATCAATACACATTTATGGAAACAACTTCTCCCGGGAGAATATAATGGCCAGAAAACCGTTAAATGACTTTCAATAGACAATATACCACAAGCCCCCAACCTTTCATGTAATTATAGGTACCTATCATTGTATTCATTTATGGTTTGTATTTTAATTGCTTAAAATAAAGATTTTACAGCTATGTTGTATGTGGGTAGAACTGGAGGGTTCAATGTGTGGCAGGGAGGAAGAAATAGTTAAAAACTTTAAAAAGTAAAAAATATTACTATAATCCACAACCTAGAAACAGAAACTTCTCTCTTGGGGGCAAATGCTAAAAAATGCTTAAAATTACATAGTTTATATACAGTTTTAATACATACAGAATTTCCCTTGTGCTGAAATGTAATATTTGCATTTTAGGCACTCCTCCAGATGTCTGTATTTTGACTCCAGGTGTCTTTATTTTTCTGCATTTAATCTCAGAGATTTCATTTGAAAAGCATTAGCCATTTTTCATGCAAAATGCAAACCAAGATTCTTTCGTTCGGACACGTCACAGGCATGCCATTCTAATTTACAAGCTAGCTAGATCTTCTGTAGCACGTGGTCCGCTTAGGCTGCATGGTCACATCTGCACAACGTATTATAACACAGAGGGCCGAATCAAGATCAGGTGAGACATTGGGACAAACACTGTTTTTAGACCCCCCACCAAAAGGATTATATATATAATATCATTATGGAAGATACTTTTTACGCTAAGACGTGTACAGAAGTATTCTGCCCATTCAGTGCAGGTCATAGATTAGTGGAACAGTTAATACAGTGAGGGAATTTAAACATGCATGGGGTAGACATATGGCTATCCTGGACACCTGTGGTACATACGGTACTTGGACACCTGACCATCATCCCTCTAAAAGCTTGTTGGTCATCCCATTCCAAAACTTTTATTTTTATGGAGTTGTCCCCTCTTTGCAGCTATCTACTTATCGAGCTTTCCACCTTTGTTAGTGTGTCTGTTGGAATTTGTGGGCATTCATCCAGTTGAGTATTTGTGAAGTCAGGGACTGATGTTGGACGGGAAGCCCTGGAGAAAAACGTTACAGTGTAGCAGAGGTAGTCTTTGTGCCTGGGGTCTTCCTGAGACCACCACTGAATGCTAAAAAGCATACAGTAAAATAAATGACAATGAATAATGGATTATGTTGAGCATTACAAATAGCATCTTTGCAAACACATTTCCCCCTTACAGTACATTGTAAAAAACATAATTTTAAATGGCAATTTGTAAGTTTTATATTTGATGGAAAGCAGTGCTCATTTTCAAATACAACCGATACAATTATGGGTTAAGGTCTGATGCGCATGATTTAGCTGGATTCCAGGGAAGGATGTCCTTAAAGGACATGCAGCCTAACAGACAAAGGATTAGTTTTAAAATACTTAAATAAAGGCACTTACCTAATGGAGAATCTGCAGCTCCAGAATACTGTCAACTCCGCAGTCTGGGTTTTGTGCCACAATTTTCTGTGCATCTAGTGGTTGGTCTTGTTGAGTATAGCATGCACATGTGTTTAGCCAGGGAGTATGTGCATGCCAATGAGTTGGGTGGCAGAGAAAGAGGGCAATGCATAGGGAGATTATGCTGAATCCCTCCATTAATTTGCATGGGGACAAAAAATTTTACTTAAATGGAACCCTCTGGTATCATATGCATTAAAGTGCATTTGATGGCTGGAGTATCCCTTTAAACTGAGTCATGTTGTCATCTCCTGATGGCCATACCTGGGAACTCTCCGGGTTTGACCCAGAGATTGCCAGGTGAGCGCTGCTCCTCCGGGTCAAGACCCAAATCCTCCGGGTCGCTCCCCGCCCATTTTTTCCTGTAAATGGGGGTGTTTCCCATTGCGGTCAGCGGCAGTGTGCAGTCCTGGCCGCGCGCCGAAAGGACGTAGCCGGAGCCGAGAAGTTCACAGGTATGCTGATGGCCCTGCTGAAAATCACCAAGGATACTTAAGTTTAGTAAAAGGTCTAAAAGCTGGTAATAAATTTTCGTCAAACTGGAACTAAAATTTATTGAAGACTGTAGTTTTCCACTGGTACAATATATTTTCCATTATTTTTATCACTTGACTTAATGTAAGATTTCTAAAATAAGGGAACATGAATTATAAAGTCTCTCACTGAAAAATTTCCATCCATCATTTGCTGCGTCTACAAAATCCTAGCTACAAATCAACACAGATTTGGGGCTAATCCACTGGTTAGCTGAGCAGAAAGGTTCAGTATTATCTGCCAAAGGAATTACTCAAAAGAATGTAATTTGTCAACAGATTACTAAATAATCACCACCACTATTACTTCTAATGCCAAGCAGACTGAGAAGATCTACCGTACCTTAGCATTCTCCTACATTCTTTACAAAATTTCCACATTTAGATATTCTTGACCGTGCATTCCTTACTGGATCTAAAGTGCCGACATTGATCCCAAGCTGTACAAACATACCTGGGAACTCACCAGGTTTGGCCTAGAGACTCCAGGTGAAGCATCACTTCTCCGAGTCTGTAGGCCACCACAGATAATCTTTGTGTCCCAGGAGAAGCAATGCGACTTGCCCAACCCCTGCTCATTTCCCCGCTAGCCACGGCATTGTCCTGCTAGCCCCACATACAACATCTCCCGTGCTTTTTGGAAGTGGGTGGGCAGGAAGCTGCAGCTCCTCATCTGCTACTCTCTTTGAATGCTGGGCAGAAAGCCATCCCAGGTGCAGTCCCCTGCTTATAAATTAGCTTCAGAGACAGCCTGTTTGTGAGCTATTTGTCTAACGCAGTAAGACAGTTACAATAGCAAAAATGTATTTTATCTACACATTCCCTGCTGTTTCCATTGCGATTATTGTGTAACATTTCTTAGTGCTATAGGAAACTGTTATACTCATAACCAGCAAACATCAGGGGGCATCAAGGGAGGAAAGAGGGGCAGAAGGATTTTAGCTTCAAAGAGGGTCTGTCCTCCCTAAAGAGAGGAGAATAATCATAAAAAAAAGTAATGCCGAGATTTTTTCAGACATCAGTGAATCAAGCTGTATTTGCTTCACCGATTCCTGCGTTCATTCTCCTTACAGCAACTTCTTTTGTTCCTCTAGCAGGAAGGTTCCGGTTTAAACCCTGCTATGACAGGTGTGTGCGATGCTACACTGCCCTGCTAAGCAGTTTCACATACAACCTCCCACTCTCTTTTTTAATTATTAAAGAAAAGTTATCCTTCATCTGTCCCTTAAAATCAATAAAAGCAAGTGAGGCCAGACACTGGGGTATATTCACTAAGGGGAGTTTATATGAGAGTTGTGGTTTTAACTCTCTAACTTCGCCATCTGTTTTGAAGGGCCATTACTAGCAAGTCTGTCTAGAGGAAAATCCGAGTTTACCCTGAATAGTGTATAATTCAATGTGTAAAGAGACTTTCGATAATCCTCTCTGTGATTTAACTATACATTATACAGGGCCAAGCTCTTCTTGTAGCAGAAGCTTACCGAGTTGGCCCTTAATAAGTTGCAGTAAAGTCGAGGAGCTGAAACACAACCCATTAGTGAATAAACCCCAGTATGTAAAAATACACCCATAATTACCAGAAAATAACGTTAGCCAAGGCACTTGCGCAGACGGTAGCCGAGCAATTTATGTAAAAAAAAGTTTTAAAAAAATGGTCGTAATAGTTCATTTTTCAATTATGACCAAATAAATAACTTTAGGAATTAACATTATGAAATAAATAAATATTCTAAACATATAAATAATTTATCAAATAATTATTATATTATAAATAAATATTCGTAATGTAAATGCTTGCAATGTAAATGTACAATGAAACACTATAAATGAATGAAAATGCAACTTTCCATTCCGCATTTTGTGTGAATAATACCAAAAATAACAAACTTGGATAGAGTGATGCATGTCGTTCCCCTTTTACAGCACCGTAGAATATGATGGTGACATATAAATCAATAAATATAAAAAAAAATAGACAATTACATCAAAGGAAACTTGTAAAAAATGGGTTTTTTTTCTTGTTTTTCTCACTCATTTTATTTGATCTGATTACATGTATAATATTATTGAAAAGAAATCCCTACTGGACCCAAAAACGATTTTTGTGTTTTTTTTGTGTTGGTAAAATTTGTATACCCAAAAATGCATGTGTTGCCTAAAAATAACAGAATACAGATTAGAATTTTTTTTATTTTTATTTTTAAAGTTTTAAAGTTTTTGTGTTTAATAAAGTTGTTTCATGGGATTCTTGCTGAAAGATCAACATGTTCTACTGAATATCTGAGTAATGAGTAAATCATTCCCAAACAATGCGTTGGAAGTGGTTAAAGAAGATATATCTGTAATCGATTATAGTAGATAATAACAGGGTCACGTGGGACTGGAAGCGGGGAGGATAGCAACTTCAAATATCTTATCGCCTTTATGAAATAAGAAAGGCCTTTGGAACGAAGAACATCTGTAAGCCATGTGGCTGCAGAGAACGTCATTGAGATCCGCTCAGGAAATCTGAATTCTCCGTTTCACAGCCATGAAGTCCATTTACATTCTGCACAACGGTAGCCTAGGAAACACAATCTTCTGATGTAATGTCTACTTTTGATTACTGCCAAAGCCTTGAAATTAGCGACTGAGAGGGAAGTTTGCAAATAGTTCAGGAAGGCGGCCACATTTTAGCCCGCACTTGATGGAATCCAGAGGTTCTGAAGCAATGCGCACAGCATTGGGGTATGGGTTACCGTGGGCTTTATGTTCAGATCTCTGAGTATAACTTGTCAATGGCAAAGAGCTGAGGAAAGCGATAAATTGTACACAAGAAACTTTTTGACCGTTTTAAGCATGCCTTTTATCAGGTTTGGCGCCAACCAAAACTTTACGAGAACTACGAGTCAATATGATACCTTTATTAACCAACTGAGTAAAACTAAAGTGTAAGCTATATGACAACTTAGGCCTCTTCTTCAGGTATGATAAAAACTGGAAGTTTGTTCCAGATACATATCACCCTGAAACAAAAACACATGACTGCGTTTTACTATATGCGATTCTATAAACTAGAAATAAGATATATTTTAGAATCTTGCAGGTGGAGCTCATTATACAATATCTTCCTTTGTGCAAGTCTGCTAAACATTATACAAAAAAGTTAAGGGTCCTAAAAAAATTCTAAGTTACATTTTTTACATGTCAAAGGTGTCATCACTAGAATCGTTTCACCTAATCATGTACGTATAACTTTTTATGTCTTTGCAATATAAGTGTTTTTTTGAAAAACAATCATGGCTGATGCCCAGAAAACACGAGGCCAAACGGTTTGATCATCCCTGTAAGCTTTTTATTTTCATTGTAGTAAGTTCATTGTGATAAAACGTCAAGTAACTAGATCTGCTCAATATATATATATATATATATATATATATATATATATATATATAGATATATATACACAGCGCAGAGTTTTACGTACCTGTGGAAAAATGCTGTAAAGTAAGAATGCTCTCCAAAACAGACATGTTAATATTTTTTTTAGCATTTAACAAAATGCAAATTGAGGAAGAAAAATTATAATCAAATGAATGTTTTGTTTGATCACACTGTCATTTAGAATATAATAGGATTTATTTTATGCAATATAATCATACCTGGGAACTCTCCGGGTGAAGCACTGCTTCTCTGTCTCTGGGTCAACAGCCAAATCCTCCGGGTCACGGGAGGACACGCGTCTTGACATGCCCCGCTCCCCGCCCATTTTCCCTTTAAATGGGAACTCCCACTGACATCAGCAGGACCGCCTACCAACATCAGCGGGTTCCACCCACCGATGGTAGCGGGACCGCCCACCGATGCCACTGGGCAGTCCTGGCAGTGTCCCGCAAGGGAAGGCTCCGGGTAGCCGGAGCTCAAAAGTTCCAAGGTAGGAATACGATAATTTACCACTAATCTCAAGAAACGCTGGCGCATAATCCGACAAGGTAATGCTATTTATACAACATTTCAAGCGTTTTCCATTAAAAAGTCCTTTGTGAAAAAAAGGTCTATACTAGAGTATGATACTTCTGAGAAAGAAAAGTAAAATCTATTCCTGTAGGATGTTGTAATCTCCATCTGTAAATTAGGCAATTTCTATTTATACAATCAGAAACGGATTTAGATATTGATCGTAACTTACTTTAGTGTCTAGACTAATGTCGAGAATACAATTCATATCCCCTCCTATATATTCCTCTAGGTAATTTTTCATAAGTGTCAATTATACTTTCCAGATATCTTAATGAAAAATATATTCTCAATTATACTAGGAATTTGAGGTAGCCATATTAGCCCAAAAGAAGATGGAATCTTTGGTCCAAGTTCACTTTATTTCTGTGGAGCTCCGTGACACACATGTATGGAAGTGTCTTGACGGATTTATGGGAGTTATATAACTGTAGAATTCTTTGTTACATTTACTCCATTCATTATAAAAACATAAAATTTTCTGGCAGGTTAGGACCATTCGGCCCATCTAGTCTTATGGTCCTAAAGAGTGACTGTCCCTCCTAAACAAGGGCAGTTGGGAGGTGTTTTATAGTGAATAGACACATTACAGTGCGTTTTAGACCTTCGTCTTATGCACCAAGTATTCTGAACACAAACAATAGTGGAAGGGATGGGGAAGACAGTTAGCTGAATTAGGTTTCTACAATAAAAGCCAGACCAATATATCTTTTACAGCATCTGGTTTATTTCCAAATTCCACCCATGTCAGTATTTCTGCTCTTCATATAATTCCTCTGCACTCCCATTCTGCCATTAACCTTGACCAGCATCCTACTGATGTTTATATGTATCATTCCCATAATCATGAGAAGTAAGCATACTCCCACTCACCCTTCTTAAAGATCGAGGAAGAATTGCCCCCTCAACTGGTGAACTTAATCTCATATCACACTTGGCCAGCCCAGTAACTAGCTGGAGAAACCTGGCTTACACAAATAAACACATTGGTAGTTCAATTGATTTTATTTATGTTCTATTTTTTTATTGCACAACAAATGTGCACTTTAATAAAATATATAAACAGAAAAATTAACACATTTCATTAGGAATGTAAGAATACCCACCAACCTCAGCCAGCAAAATAGTAAGTTATTACGCCTGCATTATCCTTAATATTCACATCCCATTAGGAATAATTTATCACATTGAATGCTGCTTGTTGGGAGTCATAATAATATTTTAGGTAAATCTGGATATAGAAGAGAGCTTTGCAACTAGCTGAGGATGTGGGAGTTGTAGTCCTTCCCTGGAAAACCAAAGATAAATGCGATATATATATACCGGTATATATATATATATATATATATATATATATATATATATACATATTTACATTTAATAGAAGAATGGGAATGTTATGAATGCTCTAAAAGAAAAGTGAATTTGCACAGGCCCATAAGATATATTTTGTACACTTTGTGTTATTGCATTTAGTAATAGACCACATTTCTTTTTCCTGGGAATATAAAGGATATTTCTTATCAGTTTGAAAAATTTAGCTGTCTCGAGTGGCATAATTAGATTGGGGCCCCGCTTTACAACCTAACATCTGCTTTCACTAGAATTCACTTTATGCAGCTGTGAGAACATCTTGCATCCAATGTAAGTAAACAGATTTTCATCTTTAAGGAACAAAAAGACGTTGGACAGCAGAGTAATAACATACACAATTATTCATTAGTATCAGATGTGTATGTAAAGCCATGCAGTGCGTACATTTTCCGCCACATCACAGCATCAGTATTTATAGTATATATATAGCAGGGGGTGGCCAAATATATTTGCGGAGTTAACGTAAAAGTATAGTGTTAGTTTATTGAGAAATACACAATGGTTTGGCCAATAAGGAGTGCCGGGACTTCTCTTTATTTTCTTAATTCTATTGATTCAAATGGAGTTCTAATGAGCACGTGCAAGAAGCATACCACAGTATGCACCCTGCTTTCAGTAGAACCCGCTGGGGGAGGAGTTAAATAAGACAGAAGAACCCCAATAACTAAAGTTTGTCATGGAAAATGGGCTCTAATATGCATTTTACATGAAGATAGGTGGGAGTGTGCTTTATATCATTGTACAATGTTGCAGAATACGATGGCGCTATATAAATCAATACCAAAAATAATAATCATAAATTAGTACATTTGTCACAGGTATGTAAGTCTTCTGCAATGTGAAGGCGTGATCAATTTCATTATTACATCTGTTTCTGTTGTTCTCTATCCCACCACTGGTTTAGCTGAATTAGACATTAGGATATGTGTGAAAACACAGAGTATACAGCCATGTGGGTTCATGGGAAATAAAGAGAATTGTGAAATGCCTTTGGTGGAGGTCAGAATTGAAAAATATCAATCTTAGAATCTTAAAATGGAACTTTAAGCATATGGTTTTCGGAACTGGATTACATTATGGTTCATGTATAGAAGTGACCGTTCCACATTAAAGAACTATTGATATACTTATCAGCCTGTATTATTTACAACAGACTGTAATGATTTGGCCGCCACAGTGTATACATGCATGGATGCCATACAGTTTTTTGGAACACAATAGACTAAAACTTTGTGCCCAGAGACAATAATAATAATTGCATAGAATAGTAAAATAATAGTAAAATCAAAACATTCAAACTCAGTATCTATTCAGTCGTCTGTGGATATACTTTTTAAGTGTCATGTAGATGTGGGGTATATTCCAAACATACTGTATGTAATACCACGTTCAGATTAATGCATGCATATGAATGAACAATGCACCAGCGCCATTAATGAATTCATATGTTAACCTAAAGCAGAAATAATTGTTTGATTATGTAAAATGTTACCTCCTTTGTTATTGTTCAAAGAATTCTTAAACTACGTTACACAGGAACTTCAAAAGCACCCCAGCTCACCCTCTCCCGCTCCTTGTAGGAGGCAGGAAGAAGATGAATCTCAGTGATGGATCCAGGGCTAGCTGTACTTCGAGGAGAAGGTTTATTTGCTTAATATTGTAGAGAGTACAAATAACGTCTGTTTTGTGGAACTCCACCTTTAACTACTAAGTTTGTCCTTACCCCCTAATTTCAACCTTATGGCTATCAGTAGATACATTGAGTCAAACCTATTGCCAGGAGTTTTGAGGGTGCGTAGAAAAAAAATGGCTTGAAAAAAAAAGTCAAACAATCCATGGGCCCATCAGACAGAGTACCTCATTGAGAACGATGGGAGATTTGTCGGGCAACTAAAAACGTTCCAAATAACAGGTTTCAATCTTACTTATTTGCTTTGAAACCGTGATGCACAAGTTGCCCAAAAATTGTTACGTTCGTATAAAATTTTAAACAATTCCCCCGCCGCTTGCATTCATGAAATCTTATGATCATGCTTAAATAAACGTAACTTTGTAATGTTCTTGTAACATCTGGAATCAACGTGTAAGAGCCGCACCATTGCGTATATCTTCACTGTCAGACTGCTGCTGCTTCGCTCAAGTGACACTTCGTCTGTCACACTTAAGGATGTTGTAAATGCCTGGAAAGAATGACACACAAGCATGTAGACTCTCTGGGGATGGAAAAAGAGAAAAATCTTGCCAGTTAGACACAGCTCATCATAAATGTAAAACAGTTCTACCCAACAAATTCAAATGATTCTTTAACCGGACAACTCTCCAGTAATAGTGTGCGGTCTAATTAATTTCACACTACAGGGCCATGTATCATTCACTGAGTATTGCAGGTTGGCTTCAGGTTAATGTTCATAGCCCTATTGGTATAACATTTAATATAGAGACACCCACTATAAGCTTTGTAGCTCAAGTGCATTTTGTACAGGATTACATACAAAGCAACATGGGCTGCAACAACTTAAATCAAATGGATTTTTCCTAAAACCCATTTAAATTTGAGGTGGCCCTCTGTGCTATGAACCGGCTTAGCCAAGTAGTCAACAGCTACAAGCACTAGAGTGGGTTTTATGGGGTCAATAGCATGTGTACCAGAATAACACTGAATCCTTTGTGGAAAAAAAATTTGGGTTTATTCACTAAACGAAGAGTTGGGGCGAGGCGTTATGCATTTGATGCTTTCACTTCATTATCCGTTATTCATCACTACTACGTTTCTTCAGCAACAAGGGCTGATCTGGCCCTGTATAATGCCCCATTCAACTGGTGAGGACACTATAAAGAAATCTCACTGATTTAACTATACATTTTACAGGGCCAGTCAAGTTCTTCCTGCAGCAGAAGCTCACTGGAGGTGGACCTTCATAATGTATAGTGAAGTCAAGGAGCTGAAGCTCTCCTGTCAACTCACCCTTTAGTGAATAAAGCCAATTGAGTTTCACCACCCAATGTGTTTCCCACTCCCTAGTTGTCAGACAGCAGCAGTAGATAAGGTGACCATACTATACTACACTATTATATACTATGAGAAGTTTTTATTGGGGTGGGGGTGTCATTATGTTTGACTCATGACATCTGCTTTACATTTGTGTTTAAATCTGCATAATTACCAAGCATGACTAAACGAGTCAATTCACCCATCACCCCAAAAATGTTTAATGAAAACATTTTCAATAGTCCATAGAGCTTACCGGGTACTTGAAAAGCTCAGCTGGCCAATACTGAATAAAGACCTCGGATTACCACCTCGGATTACGTCTAGGAGCCATCCAGGATATTTTTTTCTGAAAGTATTAAATACCATACCAGTGATAATCCATCCTGGCTTAGATTGTTAAAAAAAATGATACATTGCCTTATTAAAACATGTTTCAATGTGTGTGATTGTATTATTTTTCTATAATATATTCAGATGCTTCTACTTTTTTCTCTTAAATGACTGAAGGGTGAGGGAGTTTGTATCCCAGGTTCATTAAATTGCTCCCTCTGCCTAAGGCAGAACTGCCAGCCCTCCCCTGAGGAGCCCCCTCCATGAAGTAACTTCCAGTCTATTTCACTAAAAGGGGTTTCCTGATGTCCACATGATAGTTTCTTTCAACCAGAAAAAAATATGTATAGAACAATAATCGCAGATGGACCTTGCGGATCAGGGATAAAACCAACATACTTACTTGTTCAAATGAATGGCTGGTTAGGGTCAGGGTGCCTCAGGACAGGAGTAGAAGTAAAAGCCAACATGATGCAATGGAATGAAAAGACAGCCAAGGTTTGAGTGGAAAAAAGAACAATATGTATATTGATATCCGGAGCTATTAGAAGTTTTTTATTTTTTATTTTACTTGCCTTTTCTACTCCTACATTTTGCAGTTCCTTACACTATAAACCATGTAATGGTGCATAATTATATATCTACATATAGATAGATAGATAGATAGATAGAGGGAGAGAGAGATAGATAGAGAGATATGCCATGCAAGCTTCTTGCATCTTAACTTCTGGTTATCAGACTTTTTTTAATTGTTTCTCCCCATTAATTTATATTCCTGTTGTTAAGTTGATCTCCCTATTTGGTGGCAGCTGACATGTCCTTGCTGCTTTTAAAGGATCTGAATTGATATGCTGGTTCTGCCAATATGTATATATATATATATATATATATATATATATATATATATATATATATATATTTTACCCGTATTCCTTCTGAGACCCAGCGTTCTATAACTCGGTGCAGCCATGCTTCTAGTTATTGCTTTGCGGAGGAGGATAAAATAAATCTCCTCTGCATTTATAAGGTCATCAATTGACCCTTCTGGGCACATTCTTCAATAGTTGTATCATAGTTCTAGCATTGTCTGACTTGCTTATGAATGAATATAAAAACAATATTTTGCGTCCCATGAAAGTGTTGCTTAGTACTTGCTCGGGTAACCTTCTTTTTCTTTGATTGGAGTCCTGCTTGATTCAATGGATTGAAGAGTTGATATCTTCAAAAAAATGTATTAGGAATCTTAGAGTGAAATGTTTCACATCTGCTTCAGTAGTCTCCAAATATTTCTTTTTTCTGCACAGCATCTTCCTCCGCTCCAAGCCAAGAATCCACGTTTAGTGCAGCACATCATCCAGTGAGTGTCCCATGAGAAGCTGGATGTAAACAATCTTAAGGATAAACATTTCTGTTTTTTTATTCCATGGGATTTATCTATATGATTATTTACAGATGCACTAAAAAACCATCATTGCTTTACCCCCAACAGTGATGAAGGACCGAACAATTTGATTTTTTGACAAATGTTCACAAATATATCATCAAGGTTTTGGCAAAGTGCCTCCTAAAGAAACACGGAGATTTCCTGTTATGAAGTTTGCTTGTCCAGACTCAAGAACTGATTTAGAATTATATGGTGTCAACAAAGCCTTTTTATTGGCTCAAGTCTTTTGGTTTTATTGTGCTTTGCGGATTTGAAATTCTTTTCTCTTCACCCTTGGCAAGAAACGTGTAATATGAGAACAGCTAGTGTATTTATAAAAGAAGTTTTCTTTGTATACACAAATGCTAGTCAATCTGAATGAATCTGAAGGTAACTATTTAGAGTTTTTTTGAAAATAAAATCCATCTATATATATATATGAATGGGGGATTAACTTTTTTAATCCTCCACGTTTATACAAATGTATAATACTATTGGGCTGATTCCAAATATCCAAATGAATGAATTAATAAATACCTTATGTCTTTAGAAACTTGTAACAGGAAATTAAGCGTGTTAAAATCTGTACATTGAACAGAAGAAATGGCCAGCCATGACCGGACCAAGAACCCCAAAGGTTCTCCAACTGCTTTATCAAGTATTGAGGAACTGAACTCCTCATCTCTTCAGGGAAATCATATTGTGACAGCTGGAGGAGAACACTGGAAACATTGCTGAATGTTCTTCACCACTAGAGCCACTAGAGCAAATCTCTTGATGTTCAAACAGACCTGTGCATAAATCATATATTTTACAGTTAGACAAAATAATTTAAAAAGTTACGTGACCACATCTGAGAACTTCCCAGGTTACCTGGGGCTCTCCCTCTTTTAGAGTAGCTTTGTGAATTGCCATGACAATTAACATGTAGTGTAGGCATAATTCTCCATAGGGGTGAAGCTACTAGCCCTTTTTTTGTCTGGGAGGGAGGTGGATGTGGTTAAATACAGTTCCCCTGCCCAGAGAAAGAAGAAACTGACCCAGAGACCCTGGGAAGCAGGATTTAACTCCTGAGCGTTCCTTGACATCCATGTAACTGTAATGCAGATAAGCAATTTATACATATAAAAATCTGCATGATTATCCACTTAACTTAAGTTATTGAAGAGAAACAATTATGCTGATTCTGAGAATAGCAAGTTAAGATGGCGACCCCAGTGGTAACCATGCACACACATGATGGGTTTATTGTGTGAGGATTTGCAAAAAGTGACAGATCTGTAAGATTTATGATGATCCAGAACTGTTCTAATGTATGCCTAAAAGCCAAAAATATTATAATTAATTAATATAATTACAGTTACAGAAAAGAAGGACTGACACATAGGTAACCATGCCAAATGGCCCAGTATGTAGGAGCCGGATAGATATTTGGCTATTTAGTCTAGTGTGCTATTTAGTCCAATGCTCAATTACTGACAATGACTGCCCAGGGAGCTGATAAATGTAGTGCTCAAACAATCTGAGGGCAGGCAGTGGACAGAGCCCAACACCCCCTTCCACAAACACATCCATATCTAGATTCCAGGGGTCCAGATTGGGACGCCTGTGTTAAAGACTGTGTCAAGGAGAGGGACCAGCACTAGAAGTACGCAGGGGCAGGAGGATAGTCACCCTCCCTCCTACAATAGAACAGACCTTCATTGATCTCACAGCTCCCTGGTCCAGACGTCACCAACCCAGCATCCTCTGCTCGCAAAAAGCAGGGCAGTGTGCCAGCTACCTAGGAGACTGCTAAAATAACAGGACTGTCCCAAGAAAACCAAGACTGTTTCAATGTATGCACAATCACTCCAGAGGTCAATGGCCACAACGGGTAAACATATGATAATCTTTCCTGCCCCTGTTTAGTACTTTTGGGGACCCTCAGAAAGCCAATATGATACTGTAGCTTGCAGATTTCTGGTGGGTAGCAGGCCGGACTATGATGAAAAGTGGCCCTGGCACTTTAAGTGATGTATGTATGTCTGCTACATTAAAGTGCTGCTGGAGTGGCAGTGCCATTTGTCTCTTTTACCAGATGGCCAGTCTGGGTCTGATGGGTAGATACTTCCAGTAAATATGGGAAGTGTAGCGTGTAACCAGGTGTATCCAGCCCGGGATGCACGGTTTTGATTTATGGACTCCTGGGCTTAAAGTGTCAGCGTTGATATATGGTACCAGTCAGGTCGTAGCCATGATGTAGATTTATATTAATTCCAGAAATTATAACTTTCATCTCATTACTGTATAATTCTGTATAATCTACAGGGAAAGTTTTAGGTAAAAGGCCTAAAGGAAAAAACTGAGGAGGCCCCCACCTGTAATGCAAGTGAGAAAATTAAACATAAACTAAGCAGGACAATACTTATGAGATGAGACATTATAGTGGAATCATTTATGAGGAATCTGTGTTTCGCCTCTCATTCCCTGAAGGAGCCCCTTAGACCAGCAGGACTCTAAGCTGCTAAATCGGTTTATAAGTAGGTACACTTTTATTTATCATAAATCAGGGCTGATTCCGTCTTTAGGTGACTGAACCCTGTGTGAAGAGTTTGCTCGGTCATCTGGCACTCAAATGGCTGAACCCATCCCATTTGGAGAGCAGATTTCTGTGTGTCTTAAAAGAGTTTTAATGTCCTTCAAAGTCCCACTCAATGATTTTCTGAATGGACTTCAAAGGACCTCAGATCCATCATGCTCGCTGTTACTTCTCTGGTCACGAGCAATAGCCACATGCTGCCTTATAGCACAGATGGTAAATTATATATCGGCCAAGAGCTCTAATATCCCAGAGAGACATGGAATAGACATGTAGTGCCGGAATCATCATCATTTTTGGCAGTCTGTGTTGAAGTCTCATCAAACATTTTGGTGTGTGTACTCAATTCACGCGTGTTTCAAATTAACTCCTATACGCAGATTGCGGTAAATCAGGGCCCTGATGTGTTTTTATTTCAGCGCTTACACATTTCTTTCATTATCTATACAAATGTTTGCTGCAGTCGCTGTAATAAATATTGCCATATTTCAATCAAGGATCTCCCCAAGGGAAACGTAAATTAGTGTTGGTTTGTTTTGTGTGTTAAATGCCTGGCAGTATTTGAACATTATTATTAAAGTAGCTTTATTGTTTTGTGAGAGGGTGTAGAGCGTGACCTTCCCCTCCTAACCAAGAGACTTTCTGAAATATCAGATAGGGTGAAGTGATTAACTCCTATGTCAATCTCTATCCTGATCACATATCATATAAAACATAGGGAAGCTCCTGTCCAAAGAAGTTCCCAACTAGTTTGTATCTCCCAAATACTGCTTTTTGAGACCAAAATATTTGGTAATAACTAAATCCATTTATTAAAACTGTGAATCAATGAGTGATATAAAAAAACACCTGGACATTACTCTCCTTTTAAAGTGCTCTTTAGGTGCAGCAAACAGTAGGGAATTTAGAATGACATTATTTGTGGAACTAGTCTGTTGAAGACCAATGGCTAATTTGTACAAATAAAGTTTTATAATTAAGAGCAATTGTTGAATCATGTCTCTGTTAATAAAACTTTTATATTTTTATGTTTTTTTCCCCCAGGGTCGATAATGCTTATTTTGCTATACCTCACAAGCTTTGTGCTCTTCTCAAGTGGACAGCCATTAAACAATAAGCTCAAAGGAGACCCCCAGCAACTAAGGTACGTCTGCAGTATACCAGGATTACCAGGCCCTCCGGGTGCCCCTGGGGCTAATGGAGCTCAGGGGCCTCATGGACGAGTAGGTCTTCCAGGCAGAGATGGGAGAGACGGCAGGAAAGGAGAAAAGGGGGAGAAGGGAACAGCAGGTACTAACTATATGTCCGTCTGTTTACTGTAATTATTAGTGTGTGCAATGTGATGTTATGAAGGGGAAGTGACAAAGGAGCATGCGACCTAAAAGCCAATTCATAGTAACATACCTGGGAACTCTCCGCGGCTTCTCCACTTCTCCGGGTCGCCGGAGCAGGGTCCTGACACGCCCCACTTCCCACCCATTTCCCCTGTAAATGAGGGTGTTTTCAGCGATATCACCGGGAACGCCCACTGACGGCAGCAGGAACACCCAGTGACATCAGCTGGAACACCTCCAATGTCATTGAGCAGTCCTGGCCATGTCCCACAAGGGAAGGCTCCGGATAGCCGGAGCCCACAGGTTCCCAGGTATGACATTAATTAATATGACATATTAATACTTACACTTTTTTCATTTTAACAATTCAGCCTAAATTCAATTATTATCATCTAACAACATTCTTTTATAGAAAGACTTTTACAGAAATGACTGATCCAATTTTCAGACATCAAAACATATTATTTTTTTTTAAATCTCTACTTAATGTTTTATTAGGTGATAGATTTACCTAAGTGCCAGCAGTTCTGAATATCCCAGGCTTATGTCCCAGGCAGTGCTTCATTTTTCTGGACTGCAGGCTGTGTGCTATGTTCAAATCTACCACTGCACACATGCAAAATGTGGTGTTCGATGAACTGAATGTCTTGTTGCATATGTTGTTATCCACAAAATGGGGCTAGACCTGCAGGTGATGTCACATGCTGTTGGGTGTCCTAGAAGAAGGGACCTAATGTTGGTAAATATTGTTGTATTTTAGTTATTTTAATTTCATCTAAATCTGAAAATGTTTACATTGACTTTGGATGTGCTTGCCACTTATTTCCTAAGTGCCAATAATTAGGAGTTTCAGGGCCGGCCCAAGACATAATGCTGCCTGGGGCGAAGTTTAAAATGCCGCCCCCCCTGCCGACGCCAAGGGTCATTATCTACCCTTCCTTTCCCTCCCTATTATCCACCCTTCCTCTCCCTCCCTCCCTCCCTCCCTATTATCGACCCTTCCTCTCCCTCCCTATTATCTACCCTATCCCTCCTCCTTTGTACTTCACTTACCTTTCAGCAGTCCTGCGGCGAGTCTCCCTGCTCTGCCACGGGGCGTGCTGCTTTACTGCTGAGCGCCGGAAATGACGTCATATTCCGGCGGGTACTGACAACTTGGTAAACGAAAACCACTCGGCACCCCTCTCTCTCCTCTGCTTTAAAGCCGCCTCTTCAAAAGTGCCGCCTGGAGCAATTGCCCCACTCTGCTCCATGGTAGGGCCCGCCCTGAGGAGTTTACCAAGGGAGTTCACCAAGGAGGGCAACAAGGAATGACAAAGAGGGACTTGGAAGCACCCCTTAAATCAAAACGGCTTTGATCTGTCATTAACTGCTGGCATGCTGGTTTATTGTGTTTGTTTCACTCCCATAATTTCACTCCCATCATGATCTTTCCCCAAATACAGTTATTGCTATTCTCAATTTCCCCTATTGTCAATAGAACTTTTATCTATTTCCAGCCACCAGCACTACCACCACACTATATCTATATTTCTCCCTCGTTACTTTGTTCTCCCCTTCTCTCATCCCTGGCACTTTTCACCTTCACCACCTCCCTCTGCCAAACCTCTTCCAACTCACAACAATTTATTCTCTCAGACAAGTCCTATTCCCAAGTTCTCTAACCAAATCCTGGGCCTCCCTTACTTCTCCCTTTCTTTTTCTCTGCCACTCAAGGTTCCAGAAACCTCAATAATGTAGGCTTCCAACTCCCGTCAACTGGCACTTTTCAACCAATTCCCTCTGTTTCATTACTCTCTTTCTCCATTTATGGTCCATGCTATACAGCCATCTCTTTATGACTTCCAATTGTATACCGTATCCCTGGCCCTGCTAATATATTTCTTGACGACTTCTTCTCATGGCTTCCCCACTTTCTTTCGTCTAATGTCCCTTCTGTCATCCTTGAAGACTTCATCATCTCAGTAGACACCCCTTTGAGTCCTGTGGGTTATTTTTTTTCCCATTACCTCCTCTTTGATCTCACACAACATATTAACGCCCCTACTCACGATGATGGTGACACTTTGTCCCCTTTCCTCTTCTCTGACCATCATTTCCTATCCTGCTCTCTTACTTTCTCTCTCTTCTCCTTCCCTTTTCTCCCAATGACCTTGCCTAACCAGAGACCTTAGAGAGAATCTCAGCCGATTTACTTCGTCTTCCCTCTCCCATCTCAAACATGTCATGCCTTAACCTTGCTACCTCTCCCCTTCTATAACTCCACCCTCACTATGTTGCCCCCGCACATAGTCCACGGAAGCCTTTTTCTATGTCTATGTGTTCCTACTACTCTGCCCTTACCAATGCTAGGGAACCCTAGTTCACCTCCCTTATCTTCTCCTTGTCTCAAACCATAAACACCTCTTCAGTACTTTCAATTACTTTCTTTGACCTATCATAACTACCCCTTCCACTAACCGTAATACCTCTGACTTTGCCACATACATTAATAATAAAGTTTATTAATAATATTTATTCATAATATTATTATTTATTTAATAATATTTCCTCTTGTCCAACTACATGTCCCCTTATCCGATCCCAACTATCTTACCCAGTCTGTCTCATGAACGCTTGCCCCTATACTAGCTCATATCTTCAATCTCTCCCTCTCTACTGGATCTGCCCATCCTCCTTCAAGCATGATACCATTACACCTATTATGAAAAAACCCTCCCTGGACTCTTGATCTCTCCAACTACAGTCCAATCTCTCTACTTCCAATGGCCTACAAGCTTATTGAAAGCTTGTTTACACCCACCAAACTACATTTCTTTACTCAAACCCCTTACTCGACCCTCTTTAATCACCTTTCTCCTGCTTTTGACACTGTGTATCTTCTCCTAAAAACTCTCCATGATCTTGGTCTCCCTTTCTGATCGTACATTCAGCGTCTCCCTCTCTGGAAACACTTCCCCTCCCTTTCCCTTTTCAGTCAGAGTACCCAAAGGATCAGTTCTAGGACGTTTTCTATTTTCACTTTACACTATCTCACTTGGCAAACTTATCTCAACCTTTGGCTTGCAATACCACCTGTATGCTGATGATACCCAGATCTACCTGTCCTCTCATGATCTCTCACCTTCTGTCTTAGATTGTGTAGCTACATCCCTTGCCTCTGCCTCTTACTAGATATCTGCACAGTTCCTAAAACTCAATCTCTCCAAAACTGGACTTCTCATCTTCCCTCCCTCCACATGCTAACATTTCCCCATCCCCTCCTGCTTGCTTCCTTGGTGTTACCCATAACACGGACCTCTCATTCACCCCCACATACACTTTATTAAAAAACTGTGGTCTCCATTTTAAGGCTCTTGTCCATGCCCTCATTATTTCCTGACTTGACTATTGTAATCCTGACTTAGCTGGTACCTCTCCAATCCACAATGAATGCGGTTGCCAATACACCGATCTCTCCGCTCATCCAGTGATCTCCGTTTGTTCTCTCCTCTGATTTCTAGTTCTCGTGCATGCTTGCAAAATTTTTCAAGGGCTGCCACTATCCTCTGGAATATCCTCCTCCATCTTATCTGCCTTTCCTGCCTTCAGTCCTTCAAAAATCCATCAAGACCCACTTTTTAAGAACACCTACAAAATTAACATGTTAATACCCTTCCTCCCATATTCCTTTAGCTCACCTTTCCTAGTCCCTCTCCTGCAATACTTAAATTAGTGTGGTTGGTCTGTCCCTCAGAGTGGCACTTTTACCTCTTGTGTAATACACCCTTAACTCCCTCTAGATTGTAAGCTCATGTGAGCAGTGCCCTCCTCACCTGTTGTTTCTGTAAGTCTAATTGTTATGCTATATCTCACTTGTTATGTCTACCCATTGTACAGCACTGTGGGATTTGGTATCCCTATATAAAATTAATAATAACGGGGCCCATTACACAAGTGGTTTGTCGATCGATTAAGAACTGAAGACAATGTTTCAAGCTGGATCTTTTAAAGCCATTAATGCAAAATACAGGATATACAGAGTTTTACTCTCTGATAGTTAGCGTAAAGGCCGTTAGTTTGGTTTGCAGTATGCAGCAGATCCTTTCCAATGAGGGCTGGTGTTTTGTCATTTAAGCATTATGTCACCTAAATATTGGGGAAAAAAGGGAAACAATAGTTTTTTACGTTTAAAGTATAAAGAACTCATAATTTCTGAGAAAGTAAACTAGGGAGAAATTATGTGGAAATCTAATGAAAAAGGAAAAATATTGAAGTAAAGTATAAACACTTGCAACATTGCTATTCATTATCCATTGAGCAAACTCATGCCACATCTTAGCAGGGTTCCACAACTCTTGGTGGTTATAGACACCTACCCCTAATATGTGACGACTTGGAAATTTTGATTTGGACCCTGTAGTTCAAGCATAAACTATGTTTAACTATGTTATGTCTAATTTGCTGATTTCAGTAATCCTGCTCCACTGTGACCATTCATCGACAATGGTCAAAGTCAAGAGATAAACTGGCTCTCTTTGGCCATGGGCTGTAAGATACTCTATACTCCAAGTCGGTTGCTACATTTACATAGTGGGGCAGCTTTTCTCCCAAATATCTCGGAATGTGTTACAATTCTTATAAAACATACATAGAACCATTGTGTGAGAACTATTTAGTATTTAGTATGTTTTTCATGTTTTTAGTTCGGCCAAACTGTGCGGAGTGTACTTGTATGGAATGTTCATGGTTTAATGCCAGTTATATGGTTAGGAACCAAACTGCTTTGCGAATAAAGAAATTACAACACAATGTGTGATGGTGATCATTTTAATGAATATGAGACATTTTCAGAAAGCTATTTTCCCTAATTCAGACATGGAATTACATGGTTCATAGATTAAGTTGGATGTAGCCTGCCTGGATTAAAAGTATGAGAAATGTACACCATATATGGACACAACAGCCAATATGAACAATCTACACGAATAAGCAATTATTAATACAAGGGATTATGTTTCATACTATAATGTGTATAACAAGTCAATTAGAATGTATAAATACCATCAAGACACAGGAAACTAAAGAGGAATATACAAACTAAACAAATTGGTGTTTACTTGTGTTACTGATTGACATATCAATATACAGCTTCCTGAACATGATAAATAATATATTTTTGGAAAGAAAAATATCAAGTTATCAGATCAGATTGAGTCTCAGAATTCACATGCTATATTACAGGGTTAAAAAAGAGGGTTAAGTGGGACAATGACTTCTATTAATCTCAATGTTGCATTTGAATAAATGGTGACCTTGTTTGGTCATTAAATTAAACTACTTTAAGATTTGATTACATTTCAATATTTAACTTTCCCAATATATACCGGTGTGTGTGTGTATATATATATATATATATATATATATATATATATTAGCATCAAAATTTGCAAATATCCATTCAATTTAAGATGGTCAAAACATTTATTCATGCAGGAACAAATGAGTGTACATTTAACTTTTTTTTCCTAGAGTTTGACAGCACATCAGAAACATAATGCCCACTTATTATTCTTTAAGGAATACTGTATGCGATTCTAGATACCAAAATTAAAAAAAAATCAAAGACCATTGACAGTCTGGATGTTATGAATATTCCTGTATTACCACAATTGGAACATTGCTTAATTCTAGATCATCTGTGATCCTTGAGGTCTGATAGGAGAACATCCCAAAATGAACCTGTCAACTACAACAAATCTATAAACGCAGATTTATATAAATCACATTTTTGGTAATTTTATGAACATAAGTATGCAAAAAAATTATATGTATATCAATGTCTCTTTTAGGACTACGAGGAAAAACAGGACCTCTTGGATCCATTGGTGATAAAGGAGACCAAGGAGAGAGTGGGAAAAAAGGGCCAATAGGACCACCTGGTGGCAAAGGAGAACTGGGACCTGATGGGCCACTTGGAACGAAAGGCGACAAAGGACAAAGGGGAGAGCGTGGGGAACCTGGCATATGTAAATGTGGAAGTATAATGCTTAAATCAGCTTTCTCAGTTGGAATTACCACCAGCTACCCACAAGAAAGACTCCCAATCCTATTTAATAAAGTCCTTTTCAATGAAGGAGATCATTACAACCCTTTAACTGGGAAGTTCATATGTGCTATTCCAGGAATTTACTATTTCTCTTATGATATAACGCTGGCAGACAAGCATTTAGCCATCAGCCTGGTACACAACGGAGAATACAAAATAAAGACATTTGATGCCAATACCGGAAACCACGATGTTGCTTCAGGATCAACACTTCTTTACCTAAAGCCTGAAGATGAAGTGTGGCTTGAGATATTCTACACTGACCAAAATGGTCTGTTTTCAGATCCCGCGTGGGCAGACAGTTTATTCTCTGGATTCCTTTTATACCCTGATACTGATTACTTGGATGCATTGTCAGAAGATGATTTTTTGTGATCTATAGACTTGATTAAATGTTTCTTGCAGTTTTTGCAAAATCAGATATGGTTGATATTAACATTATTATTATTATTATTATTATTAATTTGTGTGGTAAAAGCAAGGTTGTGCTTATTTGGCAGAATACATCTTGGTAATAATTTTTAAATCAGAGATCAGACCATGAGGCTACCATTCCTATGTTTGCATACAGTAGGTTTGCCATGAAATGGGGCATTTATTTATATTGCACCTTCTGTGGTGAAGTTATATAGAGATCAACTACCATGGGTTTGCCTACCACTGCTCCAAAGGATTTACCAAACTGCTGTTGTGGTGGCTATGTGGCTATGGCACTCGGCTGAGACTGACTCATCAGCAGGTTCACCATTTCACCTCATCCAGTAGAAAATGAGTCTGGTAGCAAGTGATACATTAAGTTTACCAATGGGGAGACAAATCCATAACAAAACAAAATGTGCAAATGGTTGGGTTCTGTTCACTAAACCTTTTATTGTAGCTGTAAAGTTTGGCAGCAAAAAGAATCAGTGGATGTTGTGTGAGTCTGTACCATCTGGGACCTTTCGTTCAAATCATTCATAATTTGAGGAACAGATTAGACTTAGTCCTCATTGACTTGGAGGAGAAGTCAAACTCCATCTAAGTCACTTCAAACTACTTGGGGTTGCTGTCAGGATTAGGAGAGACCACCAGCCTAAACTCAAATTAATATAGGTGAATATGGTGAACATGATAGGTGATTTATGATGGATATACCTGAGAATTGTCAAATCTCATGTCCACTCAGACCAAAATGCTTCATACCTTTTCCAGCATACACCAATAAACCACACTTTATTGAATGTTTTATGTGTTAAGATTTGAATAATATTAATACAAACTATCAGGATAGCATATCCACTAATGAATATTTATGAAAGTAAACCATCTTTAATTGTATGTATATGACTGTGTAGTGTGTATATGTTAATGACCTAAAGCTTGCATGCTAAGAGGACTCTTGAATACCACATTTAATGCTTATTGGCAAATACTAAAAAAAAAAACTTAAGAAATAAGAACAATGCAATGGATACAAATGAGACTTAAATCGACGTAGCGCCGCTTTTATCATTGAGTATACATCAGGAAAAATGATGAACAAATGATGTAAACTCTGGTGGCAAGCAGTGAACCACTCATTTTGTGATGCACAGTTGGGCTTGAATGTGAGGTCAGGTTTTCAGGTTGTCTCCTTAAAAGTGGCCTTCCAGTTTGCTCATGTTCCCATGGAATCGACCACCCAAGGCCTGCTGGCCTAGAAAATGTTCGGAGATGTCATCTCGGAAAGTGCACAGACAGATTTAATAGGCCAACTCTGTCTTTCTTGCTGGTAAATTTGCCTGGGGCATTTGCTACCTGATGGCCCCTGGTGCTAGTTACGGAAGCTCAGGTGCTGCATGCTTTATGTGATTTGTGATCCTGAACTAAGTCCCTGTAACACAGCTGTAATATCTGTTATGTGGGTTATACCCTTAGGTTAAAGGTGCTGTTCCACATTGGGTTCCTAGTAAAATATCACAAAGATAAGTGCTGTGTCATGTAAAGAGAAGTAATATAAACCTGTCATTTTATTTTTCTCCTCAATGTTTCCTGTTACTTCCAAACTGCATTAAAAGGTTTATTGAGATACTAGAGTTGATTATTATACAATACACAATGGGGACAATGTCAATATGGTCATTACATTATAGTAAAATAAAGACATGGAGGCATGGAGATAAGGCCTTAGTTTTATTGAATACTGTGACAACATATTTTAAGGCAAACAAACTGTAAAAGTATATATATGAATAAACTGGTCAGACTTGTTAACTTAAGCTTGCTAACTGATGTGATCTTCATGACTTGCTGGAGTCCCTGAGAGTAATGGCATAGACATAGTACCAGTATAACATCCACTTCACAGTGGACTGCTTGCCACTAACCTGGGACCCAGCCCGTGGTGAGTCCTGCACTTAGCTTCTTGTGCTAGTGTCACCCAAATTAGCTAAACCTCAGCCAGCTAAGTTCCACACTGATGCCAGCCCTCATGAGTGAGTGAGTAAATGAGTGCTTTAATGCATAAGTGTTTGGGGGCAGAAATGGCACAGGCAGGCTGTTAAGGGACAGAAGTGGCACAGGCAAGATGCTTAGGGGCATAGCTGGCACAGGCAGGCTGTTTAGGGGGCAGAGATGGCACAGGCACAGGGAGTTCCCCGTGATCTCTGACAGCCGGGGGAAGGTCTGCGCGATGGACACAGACAACCCCCGCCGCTAACCGCAGCTCCTCCCGGCTGCAGCGGAAGTTGTCTACACGAATCGCGTAGAGCTCTGCATGCTGCCCGGACTATGGGGACTACGGGGACTCAGAAGCTCCGGTAAGTTTGGAGGAGGGAGGGAGTGTTAAATGGGGGGGGCATTTCTGGAGGCAGAGTTCTCTGTGAAGTGCCTTTTAACCCCCTTAATGCCACTCGGCCTCCAGAAATGCCTTTTAACCCTCTATACGCCACTCTGCCTCCTGAAATGCCTTATACCTCCCTATATGCCACTCTGCCCCATAATATGACTTTTAACCCCCTAAATGCCAGAGTGGCATATAGGGGTATAAGGCATTACTGGAGGCAGAGTGGCACATAGGGGGTCAAAAGGCATATCATGGGGCACAGTGGCATATAGAGGTTTAAAAGGCGTATCATGGGGCACAGTGGCATATAGAGGGTTAAAAGGCATATCATGGGGCACAGTGGCATTTAGAGGGTTAAAAGGCATATCAGGGGGCACAGTGGCATATAGAGGGTTAAAAGGCATATCATGGGGCACAGTGGCATTTAGAGGGTTAAAAGGCATATCAGGGGGCACAGGCATAAGGCATTTCTGGCAAGCCTGGGGGCAGATGTGCATAACTGGGGGGCAGGTTGGAAAATAAAAGGAAATAAAAACAAAAAAAGATTTTTCTCAATCATAGTTTTTTTAATCTTTTACATAGTTTACATGAATTAACATTTACTGGTAAAACTTTTTTCCTATAGGGTCATCTTATATTCAGACTTTTTTTTTCCCTAAATTAATATTCAGATTTTGGGGGGTCATCTTATAATCGAGCAAATACAGTATTACGAGAAGCTGCTTGGGTGCAATGATGGCACAGACCAGCTGTTCAGGGCAAAGATGGTACAGGTAGAGTTGGGTTTGGGATGGCACTGATAAGCTGCTTGGAGGTAAAGGTGGCACTCACAAGCTGTTTGGGGGCAAATGTGGCACTGTGGGAGATGGTGCTTAGCCACAGGGCAATTTTTGCACCAGGGCCCTGAGGTTTCTGGTTACGTCTTACCCTTCTGAATGTATGTGGTTTAAGAAGCGCTGCGTACATTGATGACGTTGTATAAATACATAATAATAATTAAAAGTTCACAGTGCACAGTTTTAAGAAGCTCTGAATCCAGGCATAACAGACTAAATCTTAATCTGCATATTTTATTTTCAAATACAAATAGCCTCAATATGCTAAATAAACGTCTTAAGATTTATGTCTTATGAGAGATGATGTAACATTTTAGCCACTGCCAAAATCCAAAATCTAAGGCAGCCCCTCCCTCTTTCTGGCCGGAATGCTGGGAGTGGGTGTGTCCTTCTGCCAGTCTCTGCAATGGCTGCTGCTTTACTCTGTTCAGTCCGGGCTGTGTGAGTAAATCTCCGGACTGGACCGAGACCAATCTAAAGCATTATTAAACTGTCAGTAATCCACCGGACTGGCCCCGTCCCTGTGCGGCCGTTCTGCGGTGTACACACCGAGCACATAGCACGTAGCAATCTGTTGAATGGGAACGCTCGTTAATCTTACCGGTGCCCCAAAGCTGCCGTTGCAGATGCCGGTTCTGGTCGAGGAAATCGCTCTTGCCAGTACCTATTGACCCCTGCGTCTCCAGGGAGGTGATGATCTCTGGTGTCCTGAATCCCTGTAGGTGTTGGTCCCCGGCTGTGGGGTCTCTTTACTGGTCCCAGTCCAGCAGAGAGGATCTCTAACTGGCATCGAGATGAAAACTAGTGAAGACAAGCAGAGGATGGTGAAGGAGGTCAGTGTGTAACGCGTATTAAACAGACACTGATACTGTGATTCATTGTATCAGGAATCCACCGAGCCCTCTGTGTGTAACAATCAATAAACTTCTCTCCTGTCATCTGTACAAAGGGGCAGCGTGTAGCTTGAGATTATTTCCAGGAGTATAAAAAAACACTTGTCTGAAAATAAAATGGAATATTAGCTCAAAAACGGATAAAAATACTTTCAATTGCAGGTTCCATAGGAATGTGTTTTGTTTATACTTTATTATTATTCTTACTCTATATAAAGTACATTGCGTGTTTTCTGATGAGTTGGGATTTGTCTTTCTCTTTGTGTGTGTGTGTGTGTATATATATATATATAATATTAGACGCACATATACAGGTTAATATTCCCATATGTAGTCCTGTATGTGGCAGACATTGTCACCGCAGCGTCTGTATACGGTTGCTAAGCGCCTACCAAACAAAAACCAACTGTTTTGCTGTTGAAGTTACCATCCCCGCAGGACAATAGCCGCAGCTTCTTGTAAATATTTACTCCCGTAGTAGTGTCTTTGATGCTGTTGCTTTATTTCCTCTTCGCCATACAGTGCTGTGTACACTAATGTAGATTAGCATTGACAAAAACCCACATATAAAAAGATATAAAAAGTGTCCATGGCAAGATCTGTGAAGGCCCCTGGAACACCATTAAATTGTCCACTAGAGACCCCAGTAAATGTCCACCATGAGTAATGTTGGTTGTCTATCCCTGTGTGTGTGTTTACCCGTGTGCCACTGCTGGGGGGTGGTCAGCCGTAATTGTTTGGCATGAAACAGTCCTAGGACCTCAGCTGAGAAGGCTCAGGTCATCCAAGTCACCCGGGAGGCTCTGCTGCTCTATGACCGCTGGTTTCAGGGTTATAATCGCTCACTAAGAGAGATTTAGCGTTCGCTAGAACCCTTGAATTTTAAGACGCCTTCACAACTCTAAACTCAGTAGTTATGCCACGAGGAGCACAGTTGTTCTGTGCTAACAGCATCTGCAAGGCTCAGTTTCCAAACGTTTGATTCTAAAGTAGGCCAATATACTTTACGGAAGTTATTTATCTAAAAAAAAAAATTGCCAAAATTGAACCACTAAGGAGGGGAGGCCAAAAGGTACTAAGCATATGCCAGAAAATGAGGTTTCTGTGGAGCTTCTCAGCCTCCCAAATGTCTGTATATCTGACATTGTGTTACATCACGTTTCTTTTTTTATTGCCAGAATAGCCTGCTGCTCAGTATTTGGACAGAAATCTTCCCACACTCCCCTGCCGCCCATACAGAATCATAATATACAGCATAGCTGGCCTTTAAAAATGTCAATGAAAACCTAAAGTTCTGTTTGATTACTCATTGCATACAATCTCAAGACTTTCTGGATTCCTCCAAACTACAACAAAATGCTTGCAAACGCAACTGCTTGCAAACACTGCTAGTGCTTACCCCATGCCCTGGGAGAGGTCCCTCGTCTATAGGTTTTTATCCGAACGCATCTTGGAGAGCACAGTGAAGTCATAATTTTACAACCCAACAGTCTTTGTGCATAATTAATTAAATAAGAATAACAAAATATTGTATGTAGCTTAAGAAAAATAATCCTTTAGTTGGTGGAGAAAACCTTGTCTTAACTCGAACCAACGTGCGGAAAGATCATTAGGTCTGTCTGTGAATCAGTTTTTTCAGATGCCTCACTAGGCTTCACCATAGATGGCGAACCTGTCTACATCCTGAAACTTCAATCTCACAATAGACTTTTCAGACCCTTGTGTCCTTTTCCTACTTTCCCATTCTTCCAAAATGGTTCCACACAACTATTTACCGAATGACCATCTTCTAATAGATTGTAAGCTTGCAAAAGCAGAGCCCTCTTCTAACTCTATATCAACATGTCTTCTCACGTGTTAATCACATTGTCAGTCTGAATGTAACGTAACTTACAGAGCTATCTGTGCGTCTCTCCCTGCCCAGAAGTAGAACATATGAGCCTGGTTCCCAGGTAATAGCGCTACGGAATATGTTGGCACCGTTTATGTCAGGAAATGTGGGTGATCCTTGTTGGCTCTGTAACGATCCAGTCTCCTTAATGTTCTCATTACAGGTTAATGGCAAGTAAATCTATACCTTTTTTTTTTTTTTTTTTTTTACTTATTCTTCCAACCCATAGGAGTTTTTAGATGATGATGATGCCGAGGTGGAGCATTTAAAAAAGACTTTGAAGGTTCAACGACAAAGAAGGAAGAAGCCGGTATGTTACATTGACCTTTATTGAAACACTACAGGACTAGCTCAGCAGGGCTTTAGTAGCGCTGTGTATAATCTCTCTTCCAATTTAGATGTATACATCAACTTTAAATAAAAGTTAGGTCATTTATTTTAATATCCTGTAGTATCAAATATTGAGAAATCTTTTTTTTTTTTTTAAGTGTTTTTGGTCAGAAATCAGATGAATATATCGAGTAAAAATACTCCAGTGTTTGTATGTCTGTCCAAATGCTCCTTTTTTTGTATAAAAACGCAATAATCTGTAATACGTCTTATAGTATGGCTGCATTGACCAGTATGTGCTTTCACTGTCAGTTTGTAGATCCAGCTGTGGATACGCGAGAAGAGGAGCTGGTGGAAGATCTCACAGCTGTCCGGGGACAACGCAGTAAGCATTGCTTTTTAATCGCATTCCAGATCCTATTATTCCATGTGCAGCGTCGTTTATCACATAAATAATGAAATACATATGGCCTGTCATGCTGTTTGCGAGATATTCCATCTTGCTTTAATATCACTTTTTAAATTGCTGCTTTGCTCTTTGTTAGAACGCGTTTCCAAATGGGGTGCAGCGTAGAGGTCTCTGGCGCTCTGATCCACTTGGGTTATTATGTGGAATGGAGGAAACTTTACGTAAACTGCTCCGGCTCTGCTTTGGTGGAGCCAGGTGTGATGCGGGATCTGGAAAATACTATTTAGAATAACTTTAGATAAAATAACAATACCATAGATCTACTTAATCACCAGTGCTGGTTTCAGTTATAATCATCCTGGCTGTAACTATACATTTTTTTAAGTCTAGATTATCTATTAAATATATATAATTATGTTTTGTATTAGTAGTAGTAGTAATTATCATGTAATTTATGCTTGATTCATCTTATTTACATTTAATAAATTGATTGTATTATACATTAGATGGCCACATAACGCAGTGAAATAGGAATATGCTGACATGTGCTTCTAACTCCAGAGGAAATTCAAGTTCTGATCACTCTGTCATCCCGGTTAGGTCTCCCCCCGCTGAAAACGTCAAGATCCAGCAATGCAGAAACGTCCGTGAGAGAACGGCTGAGAGAGAAGTTAAAGGCTGGAAGGGTGAATAATGAATCGCGTTTCTCTTTGTTGCGTTTGCCATGCTGTTTCCAAACTTTGATGAGATAAAACGGACTGGTAAACTTTGTTAATGGGCTATTAAGAGTTAATGTTGAGGATGTGGGAAGTTAAAGAACTGTTGGGTTGGCAGCCTTTACATTTACTAATATTTAAATCGGCTGCTTTACCCAGTTTAAATGCAATGTCCTGTTTAGCTCAAGGCAGTAGAGATCTATGGGAGCCCTAACATTACTAAATACCATAATTTCCTATCCTGAATCTATCATCCGTTTCCTTACGACTAAGAATAATCATATACTGTATATAAAGGTTATTATAACCCGTACACACCATTACATAGTCTTACATACTGTACTGTTCCTCAGTGTCACAGATTTGTATATATGTGTAACACTGGTACAGATAATATTACAGATTAAATAGAAACCATGACAAATATTTGTATATCCTTTGTTTTTTATGCATGTTGATTAGTCCAAAGTAGAAAGAAATCTACATGAAGATTCTCCAGGAATCTCACCACGAAGCCTAACCAGATCCAGGCATGAGGACACCACAAGAAGACTTGATGAAGGGGTAAGGGTTTCTCCAGAAGATGATAATATTGCTGGTTCATGTAAGCACCATATCCAGTGCTTAAATCTTCCAGAAAGTAAAAGTATTTTAGGAGTTGTATTTGTATACGCATTGAGTCTGTGTTCTCCATCTCGCCGCATCAGGATGCAGCTCGATTACAGCGGCTGAATGATGTTGAAGCACAGCTGAACTCCCGAGTAAAATTCCGTGATGCTGCGAGGACAATCCAGAAGAAAAACCAGGTGAGATCTCCCTGCCAAACATTTGATTGTATAAACTATTGGTTTGGTCACTTACATCTTTCACATTCTTAGTGTTTTTAAAATGATAGCATATTAGGGCAGAGTGTTCCGTTTTATTTATAAAGCACCATCATATTCCATAGTGACATTGCACTGAGGAGAGAGATTTACAATAATATTAAAAATAGCATGATAAAGAGGAGATTGGTCCTGGTCTTTCAAGCTTACCATCGATTAGGAGGTTGAGGAAGGCATATCTATATTTACTTTGGGAGCTGGCCCAAGGCAGCTCTCCAGCCGTTCCCTCTGTGGCTTCTGTCCTCCCTGTTGAGTTCCTGTATATGATGTAATATCCTGGTGTTCTGCTTCTTATGGACACCTGGCATCAGGTAAAGCATGCTATGAAGGCTGTGACAGCACAGTCTACTATAGTGTAAATGAGCTGTCTGGGAAGAACAGAGATCCCGCTTGCAAACACTCCATTGAGCCCAATGGTGCCATCTGCCCCTAGTTTTGCAGCAGAGTAGCTGCCACCCACCTTGGACCTGTTGGCCTAGGCCAGAATACACGGCCGGTGTTAGGGGAATTGAGATGCAAGGTGAGTAGTAACTACTTGGTCCAGGGTGGGTTTTTTTGTAGGCAAAGTCTCTTCTAATTTCAGTAGGGTTGTAGTGAAGTGAAGCTGGAGTCAGTGAGAACAAGTGTAGCTTTGTCTGTTCACTTGGGATGAGTTCACTTTTCCATCCCCGAGTGGGATGGAGACCAGTCGAAAAGTGCATAATAAGAAATTAGTTTCTTTTATTACATTATCATTTGCTGCTTTTTCTTGATAAAAAAAATCCCTACCACATTTTTTCATGCTTATTAAGGATAGTGGAGGATTGAAGGTTTATTAGCAGGGTTTGGTGTGGAGGCTAAAGTAAGGTCCTGTGATGGCTATAATATGGCACAAATTGGTACCATATTTGTTTTAATGCATTACATGCAATAGTAGCAAATTATTGTATTTCTTCTTTTGTTCAACATTATGAGCCCCGGCAGGTTATAGAGGGGTATAGATTTACACAAGTGTATCATTTTCTTATTATTTAATATACAATATCTATTTAATCAGTTTAATCTTATTTGGTGTTACTGAATAATAGCTGTTAAAAAAACAAAAACATGACATTTTACTTAACATTCCAAACAGAAAATACTTAAAAAAATAATTAAAAGAATATAAACCTCTAGCAATTCTCTGGGTTTCCTATCCCAAACCTATAGTCATATGACATCATGAGCAGTCATTTATAGGCTTCTCTTTATTTATATATATATATTTGTGTGTTAGAAGAGAGTTTTGATTGAAATTGTTACCTTGTCAGGTACACAATGACTTTCCTACTGCTGAAGAATCGTTCAATTTCTTCACATTGAACTTTGATCCGGAACCAGAAACAGTGGAAGAAAATAACCAGAGAAATATAAATGAAAATCAAGAAGATGATTCGGGCGAAGGACAATCCACAGCAAGACCAGAGGAAAGTGCAGACCAAGAAGAAGGAGAGGCAGAGGATGAAGAGGTTGGCACTAATCTCATTGACTATGGTTAGCAGTGATGCCCTAGAGCGGCACAACCAGCTGCACAGCCTCTTCTTCCTCGCGTAGTTCAGTAGATTAAGGTTCTACTTTTTTACCAAACTCTGGTCTCCATCAAGTATGCATTTTAAATACTACTTAAAATATAACATACCCCACAGTAGATTGGTGTTATTGGTGAGGTATTTAATCTTCAGCATCAACGCCTTTCAACACCATTTTCTCCCGATTTCACATTGCTCCCTATTTAAGCTATGGAAAAATAAATATATTTCTTTGAGCATTAGATCTGTACACAGTAATGCAGTTTAGCTTTGTAAATGTATTCCTTTATCTGTGAACCTAGAGACTGCCATTGTCGGCAGTAATTTGATAATTGGCCCTTCTCCAACACTACACAGCTGATTCATTATAGCGATTTTACTTAAGTGCTCCATGTCCTACAAAATCTTTCCATAGACTTTTTTTCCTTAGTCAGATGGCTCGTATTGGTGATTAAGAGTAAGCAATTCTATTGTTTACTACAAGGCAGTGTGTTTATGCACATAAACGATATACAATAAGAAAATATGTATGTTATTATTATTAATTGTTTTATATAGCACCATCAAATTCTGTAGCGCTGTACAATGGGTAGACAGGACATAAGTAGTATGTAACATAACAATTTGACTTACAGAGACAACAGGTGAAGAGGACCCTGCTCAAAGGAGCTTACAATCTGAAAACCTTTTTAAAAGAACAGTAAAGAACAATATTTTTGAAAGCGAATACTAAAAATACTAGCACATACATATTGGGGAGAATTCCCCTTTAAGGTAAAGTTTCTTGGTTGCTTTTCAGTACTTAATGTTACTCCCCTTGTTTCAGGGTGAAGGGGAATCTTTGGTGCAAGAAGATGACTTTTTTGTCATCGACCAGACAGTACGAGATTTTGTAGAACAATTACCTGCTCAGTATGAAGGCTATCATAGCCGACTGGAGAAAGAAAAAGATGTTTTATTTATACCAAGTATTCGACGGGGTAAATATTCATATTATTTTATATCCTTTTATATTTATATTTTCTTGCTCTCATTTACAGACTTATTCTAAAAAAAAATCTGCTTAAATAGTAATTGTGAAATTAATACAAAAAACAGTATAAACATTGAAAACAAATGCAATAACAAAAAAGGTGGTACTAAACCATTTCATTGCTGGTTGTAATGGCAATACACGGTGCGCTCCCAAAAATATTTTTAATAATATAATACGGTAATAATTAGTTGCAGTAGTGGAATTATTATTATTAGTTAATATTTCCATAAAGACAGTATATATACCCATTTTGGGAAATTTAAAATGAAGAAAAGTTAAACCTGTTTGAGGCAAAAAAAACACCAAACTGATTATTTCTAAAAATGAGAAAACAATATGCAGTCATATGTGAGCTGATTTTGCACTTTTCTTTACATATCGGCCATAGCATGTCGTGATTATATTTGCAATATCCCTTCAAGTGCGCTATCCAGGTTGATTTTCCATTGGAATTTTGTGTTTTGTCTTTTAAAATTTAGTGCCAACATCCCAAAAGGTGCCTGAAAACATGCAGCCCAGATACCCGGAAGACGAGGGCCTGTTTGTGGGTGAAAGGCCTGAAATATCCTCGACTAATCAAAATATAATAGAGAACCGGATACTCCAGCAAGATGAGGTCAGCCGATGTACAGAAGAGCATCTCTTTTTCATTAACGATAATAATTTAAATGGGATCCATTTTTTTTGCTGTAATTTAAAAAAATATATAATTCGGTGCTGCCGTATATCACAGAAATCCGTGACCTGAATCACCTTTTTCCACAAAAAAAGCTTCCATGTGGAGATTTTGTATAAATGTTATATAGCTATAGAAAATGGGCCAAATAGAGATTGTTTATATAAAAATCCCCCATAACCGAATGAGAAGGTTGTTGAGGTGAATGTCTAACGGGAATTAACATTTGGGAAAGATTAATTAAGGAGGAGCCTATTGGGGCTAAAACACTATTTTTAATTAATGGAATTTTAATTAATTAATTAATATGTGCTTTTAAAAGAAACGAGTATCGCAGCGTAAATCACTATACTATACACTTGAATTAACCCTTTTAACAGCCCATCATGATGATTGTATGTAGTGATTCACTCTAAATTTTAATGAAATGCCTGTAATAATGAGTCCTTATGGAAGGCTTGACTTATTATTTAAAGATACACTTAAATGTCAACCATAACATAATGACAGCAAAAGCTCCAACTAGGTGTCAGCTCCGGACTGACAATTAACATTAAGACCCTCAGATTGGGGCAAATGCCCTGAGACTCTGGGTTAAACCCTGAGGGTCCCCAGGTATGCTGATAAGGAAAAGTCAGGTCACAGAAGTTTATGGTGGTCACAATTTAGCCAATGTGAATAGATTGTGGAGGGGTAATGAGAGATGTGATAATGGCACTTATAAAAACTAAACAAAAAAAGAAAACCCCCAAAAACATATACATGTATCTTTAAAGTAACAAAGTCTAACTCTGTTAAATATGCAGGCTGCATAAACTAGAATAAACTGTAGATAATGTCATGAAGTTCTGGTAGTGTGACAAGAATCCTATGTCTATGTAAAACTATCAAGAGTCAAGGATTGATTTCAAAGCGCTAAGAAGTTCATATATATGTTGTACTTCAGTCTTCTATTTATTCCATGATTGATGCCCCCCTTTGCCTGTTGTTATTGCTTCTGTTTTGTCCCATTATTTTTCCCTAAGAAAAAAACATATTTGGGACTCCACTAAATGCTTTTCTGAGGTCTTTTTATTTTATTTTCTAATATTGTGTGGTTTTGTTTAACATGCAAGCTAATAAATCCCATTTAAATACTTTGTTCCATTGGGAAAGGGTGTGCGCCTATACCTCATGAGCTCATCTTCATAGTTTCGTATGACTTTATGGCCCTGACATTATTTAAACTTTTTTTTTCTTTTTTGTCCTTCGATTTTCTATATAAACATTATATCACTAATGTATCATTAACTGTTTTCTTATATGTATTGTTATTGAATAATTATTTCAACTATGTTACCCCGATTTCTTGTTCTTAGGGTAAAAAATGGTTTGGTGATGATGGCAAAATATTAGCCCTCCCCAACCCAATCAAACCATCCTCTACAAGACCTCCCGTATTTTCTCTTCATGAGGGAATAGATCCAGCCCTAGAAACGGTATACATAAAGGTAATGTATAACGAATAATGTATGATTACATATATGTGCTCCTGGGTCAGAAGTTCTTTTTCACGCTCTTGGAGAATGTGTTATTGAACGGTATTAAGTGGAATGGCATCATTATTTTACTGGATGCTGGCTTTACTTTAGATGTTCTTCAATGGCTGGATAACTTTGGAAGGTACATCATGGATTTTATTTAAAATCGTTAAAGCAGATTTTATTCTGCTTTTCAGGGACCGTTTCTCTCCCCACCCAACTATTTTCTGGTGGGCTAAAGAAGGTCCCCCATGCTAGACTGTAAAGATGTTTATAAACTAACAAAGACGTAGCCAGGTTTTTCTTCATCCAATATCAATCAATATTTCAATATAATATATATAATGTCATATCTAGGCTAGATAAAAGGGTCTTTGTGGCTTTTGAATGACTTCTGATCCCGGTGAGGCACTGTTTCCCGTCTTTATATAATTATTGTATCTGTTAGATGATGTCATAGATATCTAAGAGACATGGCCTCTTGTATCAGGATTTCATTTGGATTGCTCTAAGAATGATGTAACGTCATTGAAATCTATTCACTTGTTTCCATTTTATCAACAGGCGATTCCACCAAAGCATGCCAACCAGTACATTGTTGGATCCGAAGGTCTCCAAGGCAACTTTCAGTTGGACATTGATATTTCAGGAATCATATTTACTCACCATCCCCTTTTCAGTCGGGAACATGTTTTGGCTTCGAAGCTAGCACAGTTATATGATCAATATCTAGGGAGGAAACAGAGAAATCTCTCAAATCTTTTGACAGACAAGGTATGTGGGTACCCGCGGATTTCGCACGTTCGGCTACACAGAGCCTTCCACCTTTGGCTTGATGGGCTTAATGATGGATGGGGTTAGACGCGGATATGTGGAGAGTTACTCATGAGAGGAGTGGGGCTAGCTCCAGATAGCTCAAAACTGTATGGGAGCAGAAGGGGAATAGGGCAGGTAGTAGATATGCCTAAATGACCCGGTGGTTTGGGTATGTGTTATTGTATCAAGCTATATATAATCATAGCTAGTCTTATACAATAACACATACCCATACCTATGAACTCTCAGGCACGACCCTTGAGGACTGAATTGGAGTACATCTAAATGTCACGCAAACTGCTTTTGCTATGGACTATAACTCACTACTACTTCTAATTGGGCTATTCGTCAATTGTTTTCCTCCAAAGACTATGTTTTGTGAATAATACTTTTTGGAAGTCTGATTTGGAAGTGTAAAGATACAAAAGTAGCTTGCGTGTCATTTAGCTGTGGTCCAATTCAGACCTCAAGGGTCATGTCGCCTGCCGGCATTGTAGAGTTTCCTAATTCTCATTTAATTAACGATATTAGTCATTAAGAAATATATAAATATGGTAAGCTTTTCTTTTAAAACTTGGTCAGTCTGTAACAACTTGAAATCCTTTTTCGAGAATCTAAGCAAATTATTACCCTGGTGCTTAATTAATTTGTATCATGAGCACATCATTAATTGCCTGGATAAATAGTATATTTTTTGTGTAAGTATCTTTGGTATTAATGACATCCCAAAATCCAGGGATCTCATTATTTAAATATGTTTTAACATGTATATAGCGCTGGTGGTGAGTGAGTCAGTCAACGATAGCTTTCTTTCAAGTCTTTCTAACGCAATTTGAGCTGAATGTCATTTGGATGCAGTCATTGATTCACAACCTTATATCGTTAGCACAATAAATGATGTTACGATAGGACTAATTGGTTCCAAACTATTTAATTCAGTTTAATAATGCCTCTGGTGTTTCTTAAGTTATGGTGTGTGGGGGGGGTAATGGAAAACTCCTCTACTCAGAATTATTACCCCCCTCCCCCACGCCATAACCCTTAATAAGGGTGGATATTGGCTTATTGCTTAAGGCTTGCGGTAATATCCGCAAGCCATAAGCAATAAGCCAATATCCACCCTTATTAAGGTCCCAGGTGTGTATATTTATATATATATATATATATATATATATATATATATATATATATATATAATATATGTGTATTTATTACAGTTTATTATTTGCATGTTGTGTAAAATTCTAAAAGTATAATCCATCTTCCGTATTGTGTTTTAAAGCTGCATGCGCTAAGGAACGCCATAAAGAGCATTTCTACAAGCAGCTCGGCGCACGGATCCAGCTTTATAACTGAAAAAAGCGTCTCTGAATATAAAATGGAAATCAGGTAATGTCTTTAATGTCTCGGTGAAATATACCGATGCAATGTGTTTACGTTATACAAATAAAGGGACAATATATCACCTTCAAATTCAGCCTTGTCATTGTTACATGAGCCTCCTCCTACGTAATTACAATAGGCAAGCGTGCCGCGGCGCTCCCATAAGGTCCTCCTAACTGGCTGACTCGCTCCCACTCCTCTCCTTAGTGACAGCGAGCCGCGGCCGCGCTTACTGAATGACCGCGGCCGCGCTTCTAATGAATGACCGCGGCCGCGCTTCTAATGAATGACCGCGGCCACGCTTACTGAATGACCGCGGCCACGCTTACTGAATGACTGCGGCCGCACTTCTAATGAATGACCGCGGCCACGCTTACTGAATGACCGCGGCCGCGCTTCTAATGAATGACCGCGGCCACGCTTACTGAATGACCGCGGCCACGCTTCTAATGAATGACCGCGGCCGCGCTTCTAATGAATGACCGCGGCCACGCTTACTGAATGACCGCGGCCACGCTTCTAATGAATGACCGCGGCCGCGCTTCTAATGAATGACCGCGGCCACGCTTACTGAATGACCGCGGCCACGCTTCTAATGAATGACCGCGGCCGCGCTTCTAATGAATGACCGCGGCCACGCTTACTGAATGACCGCGGCCACGCTTCTAATGAATGACCGCGGCCGCGCTTCTAATGAATGACCGCGGCCACGCTTACTGAATGACCGCGGCCGCGCTTCTAATGAATGACCGCGGCCACGCTTACTGAATGACCGCGGCCACGCTTCTAATGAATGACCGCGGCCGCGCTTCTAATGAATGACCGCGGCCACGCTTACTGAATGACCGCGGCCACGCTTCTAATGAATGACCGCGGCCGCGCTTCTAATGAATGACCGCGGCCACGCTTACTGAATGACCGCGGCCACGCTTCTAATGAATGACCGCGGCCGCGCTCCTAATGAATGACCGCGGCCACGCTTCTAATGAATGACCGCGGCCGCGCTCCTAATGAATGACCGCGGCCGCGCTCCTAATGAATGACCACGCCCATTTGACTCAAGAGACTCTGGGAACATCCCTACCTCTCGCTCTCCGACCTTACAATATCTGAACCATACAACAATTAGCCACTTAAAAATAGGAAAGAGATGATAACATTGGCAGAATAATAATAGAAATATCAAGAAATACTTGAATTTTAATACTATTAAAGGGATAATATTTAAAGTGTCTGAGTCATCTCATTTAGGAAGTTCTCTGGAATACATTACCCTTAATTCCAGCAGACCGTTGGGGTTTCTCAGATGATTCATGTTCTGTATCAATGAGTAAAAGAGGCAAAGTATTATCATGGAAGCCAGGTGCATCTCCTAAATACAAGTTCATCACCTCTGAAGCAGATGATATAATCAGGGACCCCATCTACTTTCCACACAGGAACGGCCACAGAAATAGTTTATGGAGCCTCTGGCCCCTTTACGGCCTCGGTTTAATTACATTAGATTAGAACTCATGAAGCGTGGCATAGTGGGAATGAACGGTTTCGCTTATGTATCAATTTAATATTTGTCCTTAATTAATGTGCAAGCGCTGGAGAAGACTGTAACCGGCACGGTATTGTTGTGCAAGCCTAAATCTTTTAAACGAAACCAAATTGTCTTTTATTACTTTATTTACGTTGTGGCTAAAAAGCAGCAAAATAAAGGCAGAGTTCTTAGCTTGCCACCTACAGACTAAAAATGTACAAAAAAAATAGTTTAGTCATTGTCAAGCTTTGGAGCTGTGTTATACTACTTACCCTGCCCCAAACACCGGCAGCTAGACAACTCTATAGCTTTTACAGTTAAGCAATTGGAATACCGTCATGTTATTACAATTATTCAAATAATGTATTAGTATGATTTCATACGCCATATCAAACATACGTGAGACATCCTGTATAATGAAGCAATGTGATATATATATATATTTTTTTAATTCTTTTCTTGTAGATTAACTAGGAAATATCGTGACACCGAGCAAGAAAGGGATCGTATGCTTCTTAAGTCCATTTTAAAAACCTGGAGAGAAATAAAGTGTCTTCGTGATTTCCAGAAGTTTACCAACACGCCAGTCAAACTCTACCTGCGAAAGTAGGTTTTATAAAGCGGGTTTATTTTAATGTGTTTTTGTTGTTAAGGCTTTCTTATGAATTAAAGGAGAGCTGAAAGAATGAACCTATTATACATACATGCTCTATACTGTTGTTCGTTCAGCAGGACCATGAGTTGGGTTCCTGGGTGACACGTATGTGTCTTCTACTATAATGCTTTGAAGAATCCTAACCCTAACGTAGTAGAGTTTGGGCATAAGAGGAACATTCCGGATATCCACAATAGTAATTATAATATCCATATGCAACTTTTTCGTTCATTTTCACTGGGCTACCAACTTGACCTGCACTATGTGTTTTAGATGACTGCCTAGTCTTAAGGATCCAGAAAATATGTACACCCTGCCAAAACAAGGCATGTACACCACAGAGAGTGCTGTTCCAATATCATTTTCACTGAGTGATCATGGGACGCAGTGGGACATGTGCATGACTTGTGCTATGTCATGGTTTTGGGTGATGTTTCAGCTGCAACAACATTGAATAAAATAGCACAATACATGACTTCTAGTGCTGGATTCAACTGTGGGTTTATCTTGGATTTGACAGTTCCTTGTATATATTTCCTTTCAATCTAGAGCTACGCCATTTGTGGTGCATTTAACTGGAACGCAATGCTAACGCCAACGTAGCTTTAATGTGTAGTAATGGTTTGGAAATTTAGTTTTATCTCAACATGCATTACTGAGGCTCAAGGTGAACTTGGTGGGCAGACATTGGTGAATTAATTTAAAAGTAGTTTTAATGTGTTGACCCAACACTTTAAAAGTTATCACCCAGAACGCTACATTCACAATTTAACAGCAGTGGATACAAATTAAAAATGTTTTTCATCTTTCAAAAATGGTGGAATTAAATGTTTATATATAGTCTTGAATAAGAGCCGTGTATATGTTTGTCTTGACATTAAGGGAAGAAGTTAATAGGGAAGCTGACGAGCAGGCATACAAAGCAGAAATCCAGGCAGAGATACAAGAACTTATGGAAGAATATACAGAGGAATATGAAAAGAATCTCACTCAATATAAACACGATCTACAGCAGTGGAAAGCATGGAGAAGAGCACAGGTATGGACACTGCTGGGTTTGCATTATTTGTGCCTTCTGGAACATAGACAACCCACCACCATATTAAATAGTTTAGTTTTTTTAAAGTAACATTTACTGATGCCTAGATTGCACTATATGGATATCTAGACCAGGGATGACCAAGGTGTCTGTGACAAGGCTTATGGAAGTCATTTGATACCTATCAGGTCATCCCTGGTCACTTAGTGAAGTATCCATCACAGAGCTTCGAGGTACCAACCCTTGATCTAGTTCTGGATTTAAAGCATCAATTGGGGGAAATTGATATGTTGTAGTTACCATTATTGTTTTTATAACATTCCAAGCAAGATACAAGCCCGGCTTCAAACATGTTAATTTACATACTATTTTGATGCTGTTATATTGGCACAGGTTTTGGTGTCCCTTCCATTACTTTACATGAGCACGTTGTGAACCATTTTTTGGATTTGTAGTCACTGAACACCCTGGGAATTGGGGCACTTGTTGAGAAAGTCGGAAATAATGACCCAAATCATACTTTTACTTAATCAATAGAGGAGAAAGAAGAAAAAGGAAAGTACAGAAGAAGACGAGACAGAGCTTGTTTACTCGGGAGAGGGACCATCAAAGCCTGTGCCGCCTGTGATGATGGACATACAGGATGTGGAACAGAATGTTAGAGACAGAGCTGCCCGCATCAGGAGGAAGCCTGGAGAACCTATTCTCGTACCAGAGCTTAGCTTGTCTGGAACTGTAACCCCCAATGAGATGTGTCCAAGGTAGGGGAATTAAGGCTGTAAAGAATGTAACACAAGTTGTAACAGTATTACCTATTTTAAGATTTGTTTATTCATTTACACTTAAAAAAGAATGAACGTTACACCTAGTACGAGCTGTATTTTTGTCTTTATTCATCTAGGGTGGAAGTACTGAGACGTGAGGACACACAGAAGCGCTCACTTTTTGTTAAAATAATGTTCAACAATAAAGAAGTTTCCCGAACTGCGTCAAACAGTTTGGGATCAGACTTTCGTGTTCATCTGGGACAGATATTTAATTTGCAGATTTTTAACTGGCCTGAGAGCATTAAACTGGAGGTAATGGAAGAGAAATCCTTATTCTAGATATCTGTGTCTATGTATGTTTATTTATATATATATATATGTATATTTGTGTAAATGAAAGAAAAAAAAAAAAAAGAGTATTGCAATATAAAACAATACCTTTTTTTTGGACTAACATTCCATTTTAAGGATTAGCTTTCCAGAGTATAAACCTCCCTTTGTCAAGTCAGGAGCAATCTGAGGAGTCTCAGATAAATAAAATGTAGATGGATGGATAGATAGAAAATATATATATATATCTTGTTTGTGAAGATGAAATGGCCATTAAACGCTCAGGATACTAATTAGGTGAGCTGGTGTTCACTTTGTTGTCAATTCTTTCATTATTACAAATGTTCTTAATAAATAGCTTATTTGAGAATTGGTTACAATATGTCATTCATACACATCTGTAAATGTTTGTAACATGTCTGCCGTGTTCCATTGTCCTAACTTTTTGTTGTTGTAGGTATTTGAGACCGCTGGCCTCAGTGGTACCACGTTGCTGGCCGATGTCTTCATTCCCATCCCGGAAACCAGCGTTTTAACAGGAAAGGCCCCCGTGGAAGAAGTGGAGTTTAGCAGCAACCAGAGAGTGATGTTCAATCATGAAGGCGTTGGCAGTGGTAAGTACCCCGGCGCTAATCACATGGTTATATAGGTCATCAAAAGGTAGCAAATTACATTGTTTGGAAACTAGGGCCTGGTCTTGTATCCTGGTCAAAAAACCCTGTCAAGTTACGATAATTCAAGAAATATTTACTGTATTGCTGAATCTTGTCTTGCTATGGATTCCAGAATAAACATAAAACAAACCCCTCAAAAGTCTTTTGTAAACGATAAATAGGAGGGGGGAAAAAAACAGAAATACCAGGAGAAACATCTAGAACCTGTCAGGACATGACAGGAAACCTCTCATTATTAGCATCTTCCTTTATTAAACATACCACGCTGCACTGTACAATATAAAGATGGGGTAGTTCACAAATGCACAACAAATATACATTTGCACATACAGACACAACAGGATTTGAGGACTCTGCCCATGAGCTTGCCATCTACTCTTATGGGACTTACGGTTTTCTGGCAAGAATAGTGGGCTTTTCAGGGCTTGTAATTTTACAATCTAAAAGGAATTATATGGGTAATTGAGACAAAAGGAGGGGTAGTGTGAGGGAATGGTAGCTTTCTTGTAGCACTAATTATGGGTATTGGGATTAAAGGATGCAAAAAGAGAATGAATTAGAGGTGGGTGGGTTATAGGTTGAGGTAAAATGGCGGCTTGCAGAAAGCTTGGTGTAGCAGGAAAACTAGAAGAGGGATGGATAAATAAAAGAGGCCACATTTAAAGGAATTGATTGATGGCTATAGACGACCAGAGAGCGGGAGTCGATGAGGAGAAATAGCACATTTGGAAATGTAAACAAGAACAAGAGGAACCCCATAATACATACATTTGGTATGTATATCCATACAAAATAAAATATTAAAAATTGATAGTATGTGTGATAGGATAGTCTAAATGTGATTTAATACCTTTCTATCTTTCAAGTAACCTGAGGTAAGATGGTGGCTTGCAGAGAGCTTGGTGTTGCATAAGACACCAATGTGTTTTGGAGACCAGAGATCTGTTTGAAATGTAGAAGCCGCGGGGACATTGAAATAGCGTTTTAACTGGCTATAAAACATGTACACAACATCGGTTTTAAATTATAGGTGCTTTTGATGAATAATCTGTCATGATGTGTGTCCGTTTCCCTTAGGTCTTTGTTAGAAAGCTAACATATGTTAGTGAGGGATGATGTCATCGACCACATCATATTGACTATTACAATATGGTGCATTTTCTTTGTATTTGTGCATTCAAAGGATACTTCAATGGATCCAAGAAGAGCGATGTCTATTGTTTATGTAAAAGTACCATGGATTAAGTTTATAGAGCGCTTATGGGCTGGACATTACTAAACAAATACACTAATATTCTTAAGCCTGTGGTAACCACTTTAAGGCTTGAATCCACTGAAAGTCTTGAGGTTCCTTTGGATTTCACCTGCTGGCGATATAAAAAGGACATTCCAGTCAAAGCAGCTGTGGGCACCAATGGAGACAACTACCAGAAAATGTAGAGATAGACACAAGTGCCAAGTTGGAAACCATTAGCTATGGTCTTAAGGCCCACAGGTGTGGATGGTGGGTCATATGTATGATGATGTACAGGTGTTTTTTAATAATGAATGTTTCTATTAGCATGTATATGTGTATAAAGAACGTATTCACCTGAAGGTGGTAGCTGGTTTGTTTTATCATTATGTTTTATTTCATTTTTTTGGTTTCAGATGTTCCATTTTCGTTTGAGGCAGATGGTAGCAATAAGATGTCTTTTATGACATCTGGAAAACTGTCCTACTGTGTTTCTTGGGGTGTTGGAGACAATGGAGTGCCTTTGGTCCCTCCTATTTCACAGCAAAATACCAGCATGCAAAGGTGACCAGAACTATATTCAACTGTAATGTGTATGTTTTATAACGCATATGGCATTTTATTGTTTTCTTACAAGCATGTTAAATGATATTTCTTCGAACTGAAGAATGTAATAGATTTCTCATTAACTATGTCTATCATATTCCTCTTTAACCAGCTAGTGACACACGTTCTATGCTGCCCCTATATCCAGATAATTCTCTCATAAAGTTTATATAATTGTTTACTGATACATAAGGCACTTCAATCTAAGGAATAGTCTACAGCTGCCCAGCTGCCGCGGAACTAACAGCTACCATATAGCTGTTGACATACGGCATATAATGTCTGGATATCCTGAGCTGGTCCTTCAAAAACTAGAATCCTGTTCATTACAAGAGTACAACGACATGCATCATGCGACATGCTAAAATCCAGAAGGATTTTTTAAATCAAACTTAAAAAAAGAATTATAGACAATTACAGATAAACCAGATCCTATACAACTCCTGAGAATGTTGACATTGTCCTTAGGCTTGGCAGCAGGGGCAAAGTCCGATATAAATGTAACTTTTATAAAGTTAAGATTTTGGTCAAGATTGTTAATGAAAAATAGCAGGAACTATTTACACACTCCATAAAGTGGAACTCCTTAAAGTTCGTCACCTCCTGGCTACTTTTGTTGATGCCTCCTCCTCATGGCATCTCGGTGGACATTAATTTCCTACAACACTGCAGCCCATCGGGAGAGGTTTTCCACGTAGTGCATGAATCGGCAAGTGTGAACCTACGGATTTCCGCTCCCGTTATCTACGCAGCATCGCAGGGGTTAACGGAAATGCGTAGGTTAACCCCTGCAATGCTGCGTAGATACGGTAGGCTAGATAGGGAAGGGACCAGGGAGATTGTTGTGTGTCTTTGTAAACGTTTTCCTGCCGATTTGTTCGTATGTTCGGTATTTGCGCTGAACAACAAAAATGTTCGTTTTCATGTTCACCCGAATACGAATGCACAAGTCTAGTAAGAACCATGGGCGGAAGGCAAGTATCCTTAGTACTGAGGTTTCTCATATTATAAGAGTACTGAATCTTGTTCACCTCCCAACGCCAGTGCTTACAGAGGTTTTTTTCTTGACTCAACAAATCCAGGTCCATGTTGTAATTTGTTTTTTTCCCTCATGTTAGAGCATTCAATAGCCTTGATGCGATTGCATCTATCGGCGCTTCTGGATTAACTGATATGAAGAAATTGGCCAAATGGGCTGCTGAATCCAAGCTCGATCCAAATGACCCCAGCAACGCAGCTCTGATGCAGGTTATTATGGTAGTGTATGCTATTTCTTCCTTTATTTGTTAACTTTTGTTCAAGTCTAGACCTATTAGAAAAGACTGGTCTATTTAATAGAACTTTGATTTGCTTGCAGAAAGCACAGTAGTCTGGAAAGAGAGAAAGAAACCCAAAGTCTACCACTTTTTTCCTGTCTCCTTAAATTTAATAATCTAGTAAACATTTTCAGTTGATTTAAGATACGACACAATAAGTAATTTTCTTTAATGTTAAGAAATGCGATATGGTCATGCCAGAAATTAGTCAGTTATACTGCCATCACAAGCCATTTGGCCAGGTTCCAGTTTAACAATTGGCTATACTTCATTAACTAAATGCTATAAACCAAAAATAATGTTATAAGACAAATTCTTAACGGACACGAGATACCAAACATATTCCAAATAACGAATTAGTGAACAAACGTCATTGACCGTACGGTTTGTCCTTTTTTCTACGTTCTTTGTAGATTGCAAACTCAGGGGATGCCTGTGTCCCTGAATTTTTCAGACTGGAACAGCTGCAGAAAGAGTTTGATTTTGTGTCAGATGAAGAACTCAGCCGATCAAAACGCTTTAGACTCCTACAGCTTCGCAACCAGGGGGTAGCAGAATTTCGCAACTTCAAGCATGTTCCCATTAAGGAACGTGAGATCCCGGAAAAGATCTTCCAAGTAAGTGAAATCACTGCCTCTTATATGAAAAACGTGCAGCAAACTGTAAAGAGGTGTGGAGATATTACAGATATTACTATCTGGCTATTTAAATCACCTGAACCACTGCTTATTGCTGTTGGAAAATACTGTTGCAAGTGCAAATAAAACTTTGCACTTAAAACGGATAGATCACACAGTACGGTAATGAATGTAGAGACTCTGTCTGACCAGTTATGTGTGTTCTTGTCTTCCGCCATGAAGGATTACGAGAAGAAGTTGCATGCACAAGATGCGAGCACCACAGAGAATCATTTGGATGCACACAGAATCTTGGTCGCCAAGTACCTTCAGAAGGTCAGATATATCTCTAGTAATTCTTTGCTTGTATACAGAGTATATCTTTCCATACCTCCCAATAGTCACGGTTTTTGAGGTCCCAATTTCAAGGCACTGTTCTGGTGTCCTGGTTATCTGCCCCGCTGCCCTACTTTTGCAGCCAGTGGAGAGCATGGGCCTGTTGGACAGTCCTCTGACCTCTGATCTCCCCTGATGAACCCAAGGAGGTAGAAATGAAATGCAGCACAGACCTCCATTGGAGCTCTCGCTTTGCAATTCTGATAAGCCGAGCGGGGGACCAAGCCTACCACTCGTGCCCCTTCCCTGCCTTTTGTCGCTGATGGATAAACCAAGATAAAATATCATGTTCACAAATCTATAGTAAATAAACATGCTTTTCTGATGTTTAAACAACCATGCGATTAATGTAGTTACCCGTCTCTCTCATGTTGTTACTGCTCTCTTTTTGGACAGGTTAAAGAATCTGTAATGAACCGTTTCCTGATAGCAAAGCATCATTTCATTCTCTCTGATGTGGTTGTTGAAGAAGGGATCCCGAGTCTTGGGTAAGTACCAATGTGAATAAATGTATCTTTATGTATTGCTACAATACAGAATTAAAACACTTAATTCTTCATTTAAAACCCAAACATTATGCTTGATAAAAAGTGCTGAAGGGGTGATGAGATTGATATTAAAAACAGTGTAAATGAACACATGATACCGCAGTAGGGAGCAGATTTTAGGAGAGACTGAAGTATTGTTCAAACCATGCACTATAATGTACTAAAAGTATTGTGGCAGAGTAGACATTCCGGTTCGTTTACTAGAGAGGGTGTTGGCAGGAGAGTTGCAGTTTCATCTTGAAGACTTTACTTTATATTATGGATGCTCATCCCCAATGTCTGTTTCTTGAATGCACAATGAATTCAGGAGGTTGAAACCTCAACTTCCCCTTTAGTGAATAAACCCCATCATAGATTAGCCTCAAGATGTCTAATGCCAGTGAAGTGAAGGCAAAGCACACAGGCATGCAAATATAATGTGTGTTCTTATTTGTCCTATAAAAATATAGCCAAATCTGAATGTATAGCAGAAAGGATGCACCTCTTTAAGATGTTCTTAACATTTATCTTCTGAAGAGTGCAAGGTGTTCTGCTCGGATAAGCAGAATAAATGCCTCAATCAATCCTATCTGAAGACAACCTTGTCTTATCTGGGGAGACTGAAAGCCCATCATTTGGTGGGAAGCCCCCTCTGAGAGGCTGATGTCATAGTCCAGTATTAACACACAGATCTGACTTTAGTAATTGTTTGATGAAGTCATCCCTTTCCTTCCTGGGTAGACTCATGGGAGCCAGTGATGCCGTCAAGTTATGATGCTATTTCTCATCACGCTTCCTACAGAATCCTGCCATGCCAGAGCTCTTCATACCTTTCAATTTAACTCTTTTACTGCTAAACTCCATCATGTGCATGTTTTTCTCTACTAGCAGGGGGTAGCTGTGTATCTAGATGCATGTCTCGTTTTTATGATAAAGGAGAGCCCAAGCTCTTGGTTCTTTCCATGTTTTAGCTAGTACCTGTACCTCTGAAACTGCTTGTGGCAAAAAGTTACCGATAAATAAGTACCATGTGTCTTATCGATTTTATTTGTACTCTTCTTCTGCTTTGCATGGTTTGCTAAGCTCCGGTGGCTCCGGGTATGTCATTGCTCGTTCCCATACTGCTTTTCATCAGACAATTTAACCAAGAGCGTTACTTCCCCTACAACTGGCCTGCAGTTTCCAGATTAATTATGATATCTAGATATATATAACAGCATTTTCAGTGCAGTAGTGATGCCTAGAAAAGTAATTACCTCTTGGTTATTGTCTGCATAACCATCCAACAAGCAAAACCTGCTCCATACAATATGGGATAGAACTTGAGAACAATATTCCTATTTGGATTGGCAGATCCCACTTTTTTTTGTAGCTCATCTTTACACGTTCTTTGTACTTGGTGAACCCAAAAGCTGGCGTCCAGATGGAGGATTTAAAACTTGTGTTTGATTTCCTGCCACGTATGCTGGAGTCCCAGCGCTTCCCCTTCTTCTTTACCTTTCAAGCTGGTTTGTCTGTGGGGAACGGAGGGGACGTAGGTTAAGAATGTGCAAGGAAGGGGTCTGGTCTTTTGAACATTATTTTTGCTAGTTTTAAGTCTCTTCACTTGCTTTTTGTTGTGCTCTCACTCATTATGGAGCAGATTTTAGTTTGTTAGTCATTCTAGCACCGATTTCAATCCTATTTTTAAGGTCCTCCTCGTGCAATTTTCTAGAAAACGGCTTTAAAATTGGAATAAAAAAATGAGACGTTTTAATGAAAAAGCTCAGATTTTAGGAACTGGATTTAATCCATAAACGTAAAAATAATTATCCAGGCATGGTCACCTTGCACACTGGTTTTAGGAGTGCAACCCCATCCCACAGTTATTTGGAAGTCTACTGGTTGGTCACGCCGGCCTCGAACAGCGTATGAGCTCGGAGCAATTGCATATTAAACAGGGAAGTTGAGTTATTCTTCATTGTTGATTGAACATCAATATAACAGACTATTATAATTAGACGACATCGTAGCATCAGGTCCAGCAACAACAGCCAAGGCCAACACATACAAGCTGGAAATTATCATGGCAAGAAGTCCCTGCACATATATTGAAGAAATAACTTAGATTCTTTGTTTCTTTAATTCCCCATGTTACATCTATTGAAGAACAAAAAATCCCCAACATTATTTACAAGTTCAAACATTAAAAATAAATCATAATGTTCTGAGCTTGTTGTACCTCCCTAAATGTCCATAGACCATGGACATTTCCAGTCCATCAAAACTTAATCCATGCAAAATTGTATACATAAACAATTTGTCATCTGGTTAGATTTCTGTGGACATTATAAATCTAGGAGGACTTGTACGGTGCATTATGATGGTATCCATGTACATATTAATTATACAGATCTCATAAGAACAATGGCCTCAGGACCATGTTTAAGCCATTTCTGGAAGACTTCACCGAGGACTGTAGTGTAGCTGAGCAGTTAGTACGGTAATAATAATCCAACAATAAAATTTTGGAGCAAAAACCATGAGAGTGATGCATTTTCTAACTTTTGTCAGAATCCTTGGAATGGATCTATTTAAGCTGGCTGAGCCAAAACGCCCATTGAAGCCAAGACGGAAAGAAAAGAAAAAAGTAACCGCTCAGAACCTGTCAGACGGTGATATCAAGGTCCTTGTCAATGTCATTCGTGCCTATGACGTTCCCGTCAGAAAACCGGTGTCGAGGTAAAGCATCAAAGCGTCTTATCCAACAGTCCTATGTGATTTGGGGGGGGGGGGGATTATTTATTGATTTATACAGTGCTATGAAACTCCACAGTCATGTACAACGGGATAAAACATAACAAGTAGTTCTACTGAAACAGTCCGTGTTGAATGGAGAAGGACTTTATTTAGTGGTCCATTTGTCAGGCGAATTCCTGTTTCCAACATCTCTTTTAAATCCAAAGCATGCAATTCTTCCACCTTCCACCTTAAAGGGAAACCTCACTGCATATTTTTTTTTATCATTAGCATATTTACAAACACTGTGCGTTCTTCTTTTTTCAGTTCTAGTTTTTGTATAGTGTTTTTGGTAATGCTGCATATCAGTCATTTGTATGTGTTCTAGCTCTGTTATCATAGCCCAATCTATTAGACAGACACCCGGTCTATTATCGCACAGCCTGTGCTGAACGAGACGGACGCTCTGGGTAATAAAAGTCTGTGAGGGAAAATACTTTCCATTGGCTTTGCCGGAAAGAATCGGCTCAGTGTGGTCTTTAGGCAGGGTAAATCATCCAATGTATCACATGACGGACAACACTGGCTGCCAATGGGTCTGCAGATGAAGTTTATTGGAACAAAATTGAATAAAATCAATTTTTCTTCCGCTCACTAAAAAAACCTGGTTCAGGGGTTTATTCACTAATCCCTCCTTTGTTCTTAGCAAACCAACACAACCATCCAGGTCTACAAGATCATTTAATGAGATGTTTACAGCAACTGCATCTCCACAAGGACAAGGACAATCTCCTGAGTGGGTCATTAACCAGGTGAATGCCTCTTTTACAATAATCAACGTGGGCAGATATTTCTGCTTTTAAGGTGCTATCCCACTTTAATTGTACACTCTATGTTTCTATGGCAACAATATATCTCGTAAAAAAAAATAAATACTGGAATGAAGTTTTGTTTTGTGTAATCCTAGGTCTTAGTGCGGCCGTTTGTAGAGGTCTCCTTTCAACGCACTGTGTGTCAGACATCAACAGCAGATGGACCAAACCCAAACTGGAATGAAGAACTTGAGCTTCCGTTTAGGTGCGATCAGAATATTCATATATTTGTGCATTTGTGCATACGCGTGCAACATGGATTCATCCTAGATGATAAAATGAAGGTTCTCGCGTATAGACTATCACAAAATGCATATAATTCACTATTTAAAGGAGAACTGGAAATCTGTGGTCAATGACAAGGCCTGCTCATTAAAAATATATTTTCAACAGTAGTGTTCTAGTATAGATAGTATAAATAATAGTATAGAATAATACATAAGGTTGATATTGATATGTTAAGAGTTACGTGTCCTGGTCACACAGGCTTGCAATCTAGGAGGAAATAATTAGCACTGGCCATGCGTACTGTAACGGTATAACGGTGTTTATTAGTATTTGACTTTTCTGCCATTTCTCGGCAGAGCTCCTAATGGGGATTATAGCACCTCCAGTTTGCAGTCAGTGAAAGACGACGTGTTTATAAATGTTTTTGATGAAGTATCCTATGACATCTTAGAAGTAAGTATAAAATGTGCACCTACGCCTTTTATGTTAATAAGAAGCTAGAATATTGTTTGGATGCAGTCAAGTGGATGCAATTATTATTTTTATTCTGTATAAAGTATAATAAGTCTCATATAGATTATATGACGTAAGTGACTGATATTTATGTAAATGAACTCTTCATCAGTCCCATTCCATTGTGTCCATCGTAAAACAGGGACAGCCGACTGGTATCCATTTAGCTGGTTTTGAAAGCCAACATCCATGATTATCACGTTGGTGAAGAATCATGGGCATTGGGTGTGTGTGTAAATGTATGCATGTATATATGTGTGTGTATATGTATAATATATATGATATAATACTTGTTATTGTCTTTAGGATGACCGTGAAAGAGGAAGTGGAATCCATACAAGAGTGGAGAGACACTGGCTGGGATCTATACGCATTCCTTTTACGACCATCTATTTTCAGACGAGGGTATGTCACGATTCTGTTATGTAAATGGTGACATGGTAGAGAAACTTAAGCTTGGAAGTTTTGTTTTTATTATTGTTTTTGTCACTATGATGCGGACTGGTAAGCAGTAAAACCAAGCCAATAATGAACAAATAATACAGCGGCAGAGCCGTAAATACTTACCTGAACCCACTAACTGCGTTGTTTTTCTCCATTTTTTTTAGATTGAGGGCACTTTTCAGATCGAAGCTCCCCCCGTTCTTCTGGGATACAGCAAGCAGCGGGCGATGGGCAGCGAAGGGGGTTATGATGCCGTCAGGAGTCTTTCTCAAGGCTCTTTTCTAACCTTGTTTATGACCATTGAACCCCAGCTGATGCCTGGAGAATCCGTAAGAGAAAAGGTGACTATATCTTGTTTTAGTTTTAAGATCCGGTAAAATAATTTGCTTCAGTGTCACGGCTCTTTATAGGGATGGTTTACTGGCCCATAACAGTCCCTAATTAATTAACAAATTAACCCCTCCAGTCCTGGATGTTTTCATAACCATTTTTTAACTTATGATTGTTAAAGCATGATTCCCCTTTTAAATAGCAGTAATGTGTCTCGCTGTCGCCATTATCATCATAGTATCAGTACAATAGTGGGCAACCCATTGTACAGCGCTACGGAATTTGATGGCGCTATATAAAACAATAAATAATAATAATTACCCTGGACCACAATTGGCAACATTGACATGGGCTTGAGACCATCCACTGGTATAATACTTTGCCTTTCAAGTCAGGGACTAAATACTAGTTTATGTGAAATTATAGCCAGTATAGAAGCATGAAGTAACTAAAGGAAAGCTGTTTTTTTTTTTAAATTTAAACTATATATGTATATTTTTAAAGTTTGATAGTCGGGAAGATGAAAAGCTGCTACAGGTAGCAGAGAAATTCCAGTACGAAGCAGCTACAAAGTTTCCAAGGCGGCAGTGCCTGACCACCGTAACGGATATCAACGGCACAATGGTTTTTGTAACCAGGTACATCAAGCCCTTAAATCCCCCGCAGGAGTTTCTGGATGCCAACCCAAATAATACACAAGCAGCTATGGTACGTAGGCTCCAAACAGTTCACAATGTCACACAATTACCATTTAGAGAATATTTTCCCATTATTGTAGAATTTGTATTTGTTAAATGATCTTTACGTATTTTGTGTTTATTTCTGGACAATTCATAATTTTCTGTGTTTCCGGTTTTTTCTCCCAGCCATAGAAACATAGAATTTGACATCAGATAAGAACCGTTTGGCCCATCTAGTTTGCCCCCCTTTTTTCCTGCTTTAAAGGCTTAAACCTTAATCATCCCTCCGCAATATACCCTTATCCGGAGTTCCTTGGTTAATACTCTTTCATTGGGCCAACATAGAAAAAGATCTGAAGAAAGGACCTCCTGAGTTCCTGAAGCATTATGTGAATCCACATCTTTGTTACGTTGGTCCACCTTTGCATTTGGCAGAGCCAGGACTTGTCCGTATTCGACATCCACTGTTTCCAGAGCTCTGCGTGAATACGTGTTTCCTTTTCTTATCCCGCAGGAACTAGCGGCACGTTATGTCTCCCTGATCCCGTTCCTTCCTGATAACATATCGTTTTCTGGCATATGCGATTTGTGGAGCACAGCCGATGTACGTACAATTACTTCCTATCATACTTACACGTGTGTGTATATATACATGTACACAGCTGTAAACACATGGTCAATGTTATATTTATTTTTAAAGAAGGACAGAGAAGGACCTCAGCACAGGCTATTGATTAGATGACTCTTTGAGGTAAACCGTTTACACTAATAGACAAACACAAATAACAAGCTATAGGTAGGCTTAATAAATGTATTTAATTATACTAAAAGGGTAGAGTTATAGTTCCCTCCGTTCAAGACACTCTGCGCTTTCTATACGTTGCTAAATGTGGACTCTCTCAACTTCGTTAATGGCGTTTGTCGCATGTGTTACCAAGAGGCAGTAACATTTACGGGCCGACCTATACTCGCGCTAATACCCACCGTTTAGAAAGCCAGCAGAAAAACTGTATATATTGTGTTTACACGACACATTGATATCTATATAAACCATATAATGCAGCGGGGCTGGTAGAAGCAGACAGGCCAAGAGTAAAGTATAAGGAGAAAAGAAGTAGCTCTAGACTACTAATTCTCCTAATAATGTCCTTTTTGAAGCAATAACTTATACCTTCAGCATGCTGGTACACCAGTGACTGGACCATAACCATTTACAAACACACCAGCCAAGTCTTTTCAGCAAAGAATGTGTGTCTGATTTCAGTAATCTTCAGTATTTTATTCCCAACTCTTCAGCAATTCCTGGACTTGTTGGCCGGAGACGAAGAGGAACATGCAGTCCTGCTGTGTAATTACTTCTTGGCCATGGGGAAAAAAGCATGGCTTATAATAGGGAACGCTATTCCTGAGGTAAAGAGCTCTTCTATGGATTGATTGTTAGTTATTGTGCATAAGCTGCCAAGCCTAGGGAACATATGTCTGTGGTGATGGCCACGTGAAGTCTATGATGTCTATACTGCATTCATAGCACATTCATATTAGTGTAGATCATGGGCAGTTATCACGATCCAGCTACTGTAAAATTAGAACTATTAATGGTCATCTAGGACTAGACTCAGTGCCTTTTTAAAGGTTTCAGGAGAATTTTAGGTCCTCAAAAACTGGAGATCTGCCTCGTACATGTGCCTGTATAACACACACACACGCAAGGATATACGGCTTATATACACGCATTAAATATTAAGGGTTAATAATTGGTATATGCTTTAATCGCCCCTCTTTCCATATCTCATCTTCTAGTAACACCAGAATGTCTATCCACACCCAACTCCACCCATTAGCCCCACCCCTCTGTATAGTTAGCCCTGCCTTCCCAATATAGCCCCGCCCCCTCTGCCACAGCAGCAGGAGGGCTGAGCTCCGGGGTATGGGCCCTGTGAAGTGAAGGTATTTAAATCTGCCCGTCTTATTTAGGGGCTCCTGGACCAACAAGTGTTTGATTTTTGCACATATAACATCTGGTAAATGTAGGATGTTTATCGTTATTGCACCAAACAAAATAATACAGATTTTGAGATAAATAAAATTCTCACTAATGTGGTCTTTCCATGACGTTTATCCAGTTTGCATATGGGAATGTTTTCCTGTTTAATGTTTATTGTATTTTTGTAATGTTTCTAGGGACCCACCTCCTACGTGCTGACCTTCGAGCAAAGCCAATACATCATATGGAATCCTAGCAACGGGCGGTTTTATGGCCAGTATGACACCTTCTGTCCTCTGCAAAGCGTTGGGTGCCTGATTAACGCTGATAACGTAAGTGTTATGTTAGAAAGGTACAAACCTATAATTTATCTGAAGGTAACGACCACTTGGTTCATCTAGTCTGCCCATTTTCTCTGATGTACCGACTCAGACCTTAATCAGTCCTTTGTCTTGTCTTAGATTCAGGACAGCGTTATGTCTCTCGCATGCATGTTTAAACGCCATCACTGTATTAACCTCTACCACTTCTGCTCTTACATCATCTCATTAGCATAAAGTACGCTAACTTGTCTTTAACTACATTTCGAACATTTGAAAAGCTGTGAAAACTTTGTGGCTTAGAGATACTTTGGCAGATGGGGAAATGACAGACTAGATGGGCTAAATATTTACCTTCCTACAAGCTTTGTAGCCTGCAATAGACAGAAGCTCTCCTCCAGAACATCGGGTCTTCTGAGTTCTCCATACTCATGTTTAGGGTTTACATGGCCCAATCAGTTGACTTTTTTGTTGTGTGTTTTTTGCAGATTTGGTTTAATATCCAACAGTATGATTCTCCGATTTCCATGAGTTTTGACACAAGCAGACCTAAGCTGTGGAAACCATTCTTCTCACGAAGTTATCCAAACCCTGGTCTTTCCAGCGTGCAGGTAATCACAATTACCTACAGATTTGCCTCTACAGCTAAATGACATCCTCAGTAAGGATGTTAAAATGTGTTGTTTTTTTTTTTTATTTGCTCCTGTTCTTTATACGCTCTAGCCATAATATTTTTCTTCCAATACTCTTTCTCATCATATGTTAAAATATACTCTCAAATGAATGTATTTATGTTAAAATGAATAAGCATAATATTTTGTTTATAGCCTGAAGAGCTAATTTATCAACGTGCAGACAAGTCAGCGGCTGCGGAACTTCAGGACAGGTAAGACAGCTTTGTGGACAAATGTAATGATATTGCAGGATAGATGCCCAGGTATTGTTGAATACGTTCATACATAAGGGCATTTGGCTCGAATAAAATTTGAGGTTGGGCACAGTGCTTTTTTAGGCACCAGTACTGTTCCACCTTCTCTGCTGAATTTAACACTTTCATTACTAAATGCAACAGGGAAAACAGTATTCCTAGAACTGTTGAATGCCAAACTCTTCCTAGAAAATATTTTTTAGTAAAAGGCAAAAGATGAAACGCTGGCACTCCATACAGATGAAAGGATCAAAGAACGTTTTGCTGAAATAGAATGAATTCCTTTATTTGGGTTCCTAGTCCCATATTTAAAATATTTAGTATCAAAAATAATACCAAAAACCTACCAGCCTCTAGAACAGGGAATTTGCTTAACGTGTTTTGCACCCAAGACGCTTTATCAAAAGCCGACTTCCCTAGACCCATCACCCATAATGTAGACCTGACAATTAAGCTCTATAAATTCAGATAATTAAATAGACACGATAAATGTAACGGCAACACTTCCCATCATACTATAAAAATAAAGAACAGAAGAGAATAATAAAGAAAGTTTATTTGCTTAACATACTAGTTTGTGCAGCTAGAATTTTGTCCCGAACAGCAATGATATGTTTCATTAATACATGCCAATATTTTTGATCCTTTGCAGCTGCGTTTTGATTATATAGTATCTTCAAATCTTTCTCCAACAGTGATTTGCCCAAGCTTGTTTAGTTTGTACACAGCATGCATGCTTTTGCTTCCCAAATGCATTATTTTACATTTATCAATGTTAAATCTCGTCTGCTGTTTTTGTATCCAGTATTCCAATTTATTGAAATTATTCTGCAAACATTGAATATCCTGGTTAGCATTTACAATTCGGTGCCATCTGCAAATGTTTTGCTTTCAATACACACTTTATATATTGAAGTGGACCTCGAATAGACCCAACAGGTACCCTACTTAGAACTATAACCGAATTAGAGAGAGCTCCATTTACAACACCTCTCTTCCTTCTCTTCTCATAGTCTGTCCAAATACAAATGCTCTCTTCTAGTCCTTGCCCCTTTATTTTAAACATTAACCTCCTACAAAGCACTGTATGAAATGCTAATGTATTTAGGGGATACGTCAGATAAATATCTATATGGACCACAGACAGTTATACGGTTGTAGTAATAATAACACTGAAAGATAATTGGCCTGTTTTTCTAATGCCCATATCTACAGGATTGAAAAAATGCTGAAGGAGAAAATCATGGAGTGGAGATCACGGCATCCTACACGCTGGAACAGATACTGCATCTCTATGCTCCGCCATTTCTTACCACTGCTGGAGCAAAACCATGGCAAAGACGTCGAAGAAGATCATCGCACAGAACTACAGAGACAGCTTGGGGAATATAGGGTAAATCAGCCATTTTTAGATTTAAAAACATATTCTGTTTGTGGTTTTCTCTCCAAGTCTCGTCTCCAAGTCTTTTTTCATATATTCCAAGCATATTCTACAATATGTACTCCTGTATTATACTGTAACTCTCCAGCAGTAATATGAGACATTTGAGAAATATGTTCAATCATTTTATTTTACTTTCCAAATTATGCAGAGTATAATGTTACACGCAGTGTGTTCCAATACAACTTCAGATCAGAATTGCTTAACAGCATCCTTGGGAAAATAACATGATGCATTTACATAATGTTACAAGAATAACTTAAAATAAAGAATTTTATTTTTTTTTTTTAAAGTGAAAAAAGAACATTCCAAAAATTTAAGAAAAAGTATCTCTACCAGTTGGCTACATTGATGGCCAGTAAAATATATTCAATAAGCTTCTTAGAAATTTTAGAGTAATCTCCCCTGTTTAAAGGCTGCCTGATGCCAATCTGTTACACATAGGGACAGTATCAGGAAAATATAGTGCCTCTTGCTCGGGTGACACCCTCTACTATATATATATATATATATATATATATATATATATATATATATATATATATACATATATACATATACATATATATATATATATATATATATATACATAATGTTGTGCAAAAGATTTAATTACCGCTGTTGAGCTGGAATGGGTTTCGGAAGTCAAGTGTCTGCAGGGGCGTAACTAGACGCCTCAGGGCCCGGGTGCGAGAATCTGTTAAGGGCCCCCCACCCCCTCACCCCCCCAAAAAAACATGATTTTTACCCAACAATTTTTTTTCAACTAATTCAACAAATTCAATTTACATATTGAATCATATCTGTAAAAAAATCAAAGAAAAAGGGGCGCATGTACAAAGGGCATAATCCAGGGGTGTCCAAGTTTTTTCTGCAGTGGGCCACTTCATCAGAATTGTATACGTGCGCGGGCCGCACTCATTTTTCACTGTGACAAAAAATATGGCCTTTAATAAAATATGCAGATTAAAGTAAAGTAAAATGACACAAAACCTTTACTCTTCCTCTCACTGATTTCTGGGCCTTGAAAGTTTTGCGACTACAAATTCAGGATTCCCTAGATTTATTCTAGGGATGAACTAAAATGAAAATTCTGGACCAAAACATTCAGGGTTCACTTAGCCAAAACCGAAAAAGACCCCCACCTTTAAAAATAATAATAAAAACTCACATGTTTAATAAAAGTAGGTAACACACAATTGGACAAAATTAGCAATATGACTTGGCATGATAGGAGTGTGATTGCTAACAGGCAAACAGTAAATGCTGGTACCTAGGCATGATGGGACTGTGCTCGCTGTGATTGCTGTTAGCAATCACACTCCTATCATGCCAAGTCAGCCAATACATGCTGGTACAGGGTGGCTGTAAGTGATGTGCAGACCCCATACTGCTGGCAGCATCAATACACAAGGGGGGCAGCTATCCAGGTTTCAGCATGTACTGGCTGACTTGGCATGATAGGAGTGTGATTGCTAACAGCAATCACAGTCCCATCATGCCTAGGTTCCAGCACTTACACATCCATCCAGTAAATGCTGGAACCTAGGCATTATGGGACTGTGATTGCTGTTAGCAATCACACTCCTATCATGCCAAGTCAGTCAGTACATGCTGGTACAGGGTGGCTGTAAGTGCAGACCCCATACTGCTGGCAGCATCACTACACAAGGGGGGCAGCTGGCCAGGTTTCAGCATGTACTGGCTGACTTGGCATGATAGGAGTGTGATTGCTAACAGCAATCACAGTCCCATCATGCCTAGGTTCCAGCACTTACACATCCATGCTATCACACACACACACGCTCATTTATTCATATAATCATTCATTCACAGATTAATTCCCTCAATCACGCACACTCATTCAAACACCCTCCCCACCCTCTTACCTGCACTGCAGCTCCTCGATGCCGCTCACAGACTTCAGCAGGGGGCGCGGCCTCCCTCTGCCTTCTCTGCTAAAGCACAGAGGAAGTAGGATGTCACGTGAACTCCGCTTTCTTCTGTGCAGTCCAGAAGACCCTCCCACAAGTAAGTAGCAGGGCTTGAGGTGCGGCTCGCGTAAGATCGGTTGCCCTGGCTGCCGATCTTACGCGGGCCGCACCTCGAGGTCTCGCGGGCCGCATTTGGCCCGCGGGCCGCATGTTGGACGCCCCTGCCTTATTTTAGAAAAAAAACAAAAACGGAAAAAAGATTTCGGGCGGCCCCTTGGCTTGGGCCCCCTGCCGCCGGGGCCCGGTCGCAGTCGCGACCCCGGTAGTTCCGCCACTGAGTGTCTGTATTATGACAATATGACAAATCTTGCTTTAGAAGAGAGTGATGGTTCTAAGTGATAAGTGTAATATTTTCATGAAAACCTTTTTTTTTTTATCTTTTCAGTTCTCCGGCTTCCCGATTCACATGGCGTTCTCTGAGGTGGGACCTCTGATCGAGGCTGTGTACAGCACAGGAGTCCACAACAGTGAAGTTTCCAACATAGAGTTTGCCCTGGCAGTATACGTCCATCCTTATCCAAAGAGCATCTATTCTGTATGGGTCTACGTTGCATCTCTCGTACGAAACATATGAATAAGAACATGTTTCCATCTGTGTCAGTAGTGTATATTTATTACACTTTGATCTCTAATGACGAAAACAACCCTAATTGGTACAGACATTATTATTGTTAATCCTCCTGTAATGTTTCACTATAACCTTTGTCACGCTAAATACATTGTCTTGAACGATCCAAGGGTTGGAAGCCACAAGTTAATTCGACAAGCCTTTGTTGCAGGCAGTGATGTTCCTGGACTGGCGGTTTCAGTGGTTTCCACTACTGTAAAGAAGTGTTTTGTAAATGACGACCATTTTCAGAAGCAGTCTAAAGGGGTGAAGATCAACAACGAAAGAACGGCATTTCTGTTCCTTGAAAGGCGAATAGAGTCTCTTTTATATCGGATCCTCAAGACTACTTTCAGAGATTGTGTTTTACAAGTCTGATAATAAGTAAGCCAGTGACTATAATAAGGTTAAAAATACCATCTTAAATCTGCATATTTTAATCATAGTGGTAGCTGAAACTAGTCATTTGGTTTTATTATCCCTTTCACCATTTGTTGTGTCGAAACTACACGTTTTCATCATAAAATATTCCTTAAGCCACACGGCCTCTGTAAATGTCTTCAGTAATGGCAGCGCTTTCTACTAAATTAATTACCAAGCTTTTTTTTATCCCTTAATTTTTTAAGACGCGTATATTTTTTAATGTGTAGCATTACCTGTGCAATAATCAGTTGAAATAAAATACATGGATTTTTTTGGAGACAAACCACAGTAGAAAAACTACCCCCAGCCTATATACAATGGGGCTTTAAAAAAAATGTATGCTTGACCAATATACCAGTATATGACTTTAAAATTAGCCTTTCTTATAACATAATAACCCCACTAAAACTTTCAGGGGCATCCTAATTATTATATGTTAGTAGCCAAAAAACACATGCAGGGAGATGTGCGGCTCCAAAGAGAATATCTGCCTTTCTCTGCAAGCTTGCATGGCTTGGCTCCATTACAGACTCCGATCTGTTTGGTGAGTGCAAACCCCGAAGGAGCCTATTCACTAAAGTTTGAATTGAATATGAAATGTTTAGTGTCCCTGACTCATAACGCACGGTTAGGTTGATGGGTGGAATGTATAACGTCTCCATATTTTTCAGCTGACTTTCCTTACAGCTGGGCACCAAGAGCAGAGTAAATTGGCTCCTCTTTTGAAGGATGTACGTCTTGGTCTTGGCCCTCCATGCGTTCCACAACTGGCTCACCCATCTGCAAATACAAAATGTACAGGTGCAAAATGTACAGGAATATGTGTTCCTGGCAGCTGCTCCTATATCTAAAACCAAAAATCTCCTACCCATCATACTATGCCAGTCTCAGGTCATCATACTATGCCAGTCTCAGGTCAAAGCATGAATGGGGATGTGGATTATGATACATGCCATCATTCCACCAATTGGTTATAAGGTTACGCTGCAGTAGATACATTTAATGCAGTTTTATAATATATTTAAGTGGCGTATATGACAATGCGGTATATATTTTTAACTGTACAGCCATAAATGTTTTCTGAATCAAATTGTAAATATTGGTGTATTTATTTTCATTCTATTTCTTATTTTTATACAGAACAATGAAATAAAATGCTTTACATTCACAGATTTGGCAGTTTGCGCCTTTCCTTTTTATTCCGCATACCCTGCGATGTACCATATCTGAGAGGGTTGTGTATATTGGTTTGATATGAGGTTTTCCATCCAATCACAAACTGAATGTGTAAATTCTTAGTGCCACAAAAATCCTGGAGCTGAATCCAAATATTCTACACTGGTTTGAAGTTTCTTACATGGCGTACTTCAAACAAGTAATCTTGTCGTTGTAATCCTTGCTTGAATACAAGAATTCTGACATCAGAAACCCCACAAGGAACACAAAGTCCTAGCAATGGTAAGAGGTCATATATTAAGAAGTGGAGTGGCAATATAGTAATATAGTGGCAATATAGTAAATTGTATGGTTTCAGCAAAAACTTTGGGGCATCTATTCTCTAAAAGTAAAATTTGCAGGAGAGTTGAACATTTCAGCTCCCTGATAGAATTATAAAAGGATAACCCCCAGTGCAAGAAGGGCTAGGTTGGTTGGACCTACATATTGCATACATAATACATAATATAGATGTCTCAAAACCCTCCTCATTGATCTAGCTATGATTACACATGGCCAGCTTGGATATATATATATATTAGACTTGCGCATTCGTCTTCGGGCGAACGTGTAAACGAGCACGAAGAGGCCGTTTTTTTGTTCGCGCCGAAGAGAATACAGTGCTGGCAAAACGTAGGGGAAGACGAAGACTCACAACCATGAAGAATCGAAGATCGTCTTAGTTTTTGCCGCACAGCCGCCAAAATTTCAAACAGGAGTGAGCTGATCCTCGTCTCTCCAATCAGCTCGCTCTTGTGACGTCACGCCAAGGGTCTCGTCCAATGCCTTTGCTGCTGTTTTTTTAATTCTGAAACCGTCTTTATAACACCAGAGCTTGCCTGAGAGATCCATTCATTTTTCGCTGTGACTGCTTTGGCAACACTGCTGTGCTGCATCCGAGCGTAACAGAGAGAGATTGTTCTGTTCTGTGTGAGACTGGTAAGCCTCAGCCTGCCATTTCTCACAGTGTACTTCATCCTCACTTCAGTTCTACTGAATTAATAATATTTAATAATAATAATTTTATTAATTTAATAATTTTTTTATTTAATTTGTCATCAACTGTGTAGTGCTGTTGAGGCACTGGGGTGCCCTTGCCCTGGGCTGGCACTAGTGCCTACTGCCTGTCTTGCTTAAATAAATTAAATAATAGAATTTATAAATAATTTAATAGAATATATTATTAATAATTGAATACATATAAAATTATATATATATTTGTCAGTTATATATACTATAGTTAGTATAGTATTAGTAATAGTATACTAGTGTAGAGTGTACTGTAGACATTCAAGACATCTACTAGTGTCTAATCTAAAATCAGTAATATCAATAATTCTATAATTCTTTCTTATCTTAATAGTTAATTAAATTCGCTATAAATATAATTATTAGTACTGGTGCTGCAGCTCTATAGTTTGTGCTTTGTTTTAGCAAAAGCAAGAGACCAAGTCAATTTTTCTTAATTAATAATATTTCATTTTATTTCATTTGTTTTGCTCACCTCAGTCCATCAGTGAAGTGAACTTGTTGGGCTAGTGAGTGCAGCCGCATAAGTGCTGTGTTCTTTTTTGATCAGCAAGCAGTGACGTTAACTGTTTTGCAAAGATTTTCTCATTTATTTTACATTTTATTTTAATTTTATTAAAAGTACCCTTAGTGTTTTGCTCACCTCAGTCCATCAGTGAAGTGAACTTGTTGGGCTAGTGAGTGCAGCCGCATAAGTGCTTTGTGTTTCAGCAAGCAGTGAAGCTAACTGTTTTGCTGTGACATTTTATTTTATTTCTAATTTGTTTTCAAGAAAAATTGACTGTGTGACAACAACAACTGTACTAAGCAAAGCTTCAAGCTACTAGCTGTAGTACTAAAATAATTCTAATCTTTAATCTCAATCTATAATATATTATATAATATAAATTCTTATTCATAATCTATAATATATATAAGTAATTCTTTCTAATTCATAATCTATATTCTATCTATAATCCATAATATAAGTAATTCTAATCTATTAATAATATAATATTATATATAATTTAACTTCACTTTAGCTTAGTGGGCTTGAGAGCGTCTGCCTAGAGTTAGACTAGAATACTAATATAGCTTTAGGTTTAGCATAGTAGTAGGATAGGCTCTTAGGCCCGTGTAAATTCAAAGTCTTTAATTTTTTTATCCCCCTTTAATTTATTTTTTGTTTTTTTTTAAAGTTTTTTTAAACACTACACTACACACACAACACAAAATTTGAAATGGATCCTCCTTTTGGAACTAAGGAGGGACAAGCTCCATCTACCAAGTGTCCAAATCACTAGTGCACAATTTTCCCCTGAGCCTCCACCTTCTCCGCTACGATCATCACCATCACCACCACCACCAGCAGCAGCAAAACCCAGCAAATCTAAAGTTAAAGCAATTAGCAGTCCCACTATGGCCAGTACTGTTACCACCAGTCCCACCACCATTAGTTCTGCCTCTGTTCATCCACCCCGAGCAGTAGGAGCAGCACCCAAGGCACACTCCAAGGCTATGCACGCCCCAATTTGGGAGCACTTTGAAAATGTTGAAGAAGGGCGCTATGGAAAGTGCAAACATTGTGGGAAGCTAATAAGCAGAGGGAAAGTGTCTGGACATTTTACCAGTGCTGGCATGAAGCATCACCTCAGCACTCAACACAAAGCTGTGCTATTGGGGAAAGATGCAGAAGTAAAACTTAGTGCAGGCAGCATAGCTGGTGGCCGTGGAAAAACCCCAACAGCTGCTTCTGAGCCAACAGCAGCAGCAGCTAGTGCTGGCAGCCAGAGACCAAGGCAGGTTGGAGCACTGCATGTCCAGCCCACCCTTGAACAATTTGTGGCATTCCAATCCAAAAGGTCAATGCCCAAACAGCAGGCCAATAAAGTAACCCGACTTATTGGTCAGTTCATTGCTGTTGGAGGGGCATCCTTCTCTATGATCGAAGGGGAGCCTTTCAAACAATTGATGGCGGCTGTGGCTCCACAATATAAAGTTCCGTCACGTTCCACTTTCAGCAGGAACATTGTCCCCTCATTGTATCGGTCCTGTGTTGCAGCAGTGAAAGAGGAGCTTTCCAAGGCTGCTGGTCAGTCTGTTCATTTCACAACAGATTTGTGGAGTGCACCTAGTGGGCAGCATGCCTTTCTTTCTTTGACAGCACACTGGTGGCAGCCCGGTGTGCCCAAGGAAGCTGCTGCAGCAGGCTACCGATCATTCCTTCTCCATGCAGAAGTGATGGATGAAAAGCACACTTCCCAAAATATTCTGCATGCGATGAGGAAAATGTTTAGCCTTTGGGTGGGAGCAGAGGCGGGCACCAATGTTGAAGTTGGTTTTGTGGTAACTGACGGAGGTGCCAATATGGTGAAAGCGCTGTGAGATGGTCATATTGTTGGTGCGCGCTGTGCAGCCCACATCATCCATCTTGTAGTGAAGGCAGCAATGTCAGAAGGAACTAATGTAGTTCTGTCCCGCTGCAGAAAGATCGCTGGGCACTTTCACTATAGTGTTAAGGCTAGCCAACTTTTGAGGGAAGAGCAAGAGAGGTCAGGTCTTCCCGTACACTGCCTACGTCAGGATGTCAGTACACGGTGGAACTCCACGTTTGACATGCTGGAGAGGATTTTGGAGCAGCAGAGGGCAATCCATAATCTTGCCTCAGAGCACAATATTGGGATTACCTCTCCATTGAATAGGGAGGATTGGACAGTGATCGCCCAGCTAGTGGCAGTCTTTAAACCATTCAGGGATGCCACTGAAAATTTAAGCTCAAACACTGCCAGTCTGGCCCAGGTAATCCCAGTGTTCTCCCATCTAGGCAGCAAGATGGATGTGTTCCTTGAAAACCGTGAGGCTGTTCAAGGTGGCACTCTACATCCTGACGTAGCAGCCATAGTCAGGAAGCTGAAGGATCTGCTAAAAGTACACCTTCGCAAACGAATGGAAGAGAGTCCCGAAATGATGCTAGCGTGCCTTTGAGATCCAAGAATTAAGGGAAAGCTAGCTTTGAAATTCAAACTCAGTAGCTACCAGGAGCAATTGGTCAACAAGGTGCGTGACAGGCAGCGTAAAATGGGAATGCTGTCCGAGGAGGGAGAGGTGCAGGAGGAGGAAGAGATGATGTGGTCTGCTACTCCTAGCAGCAGCATCAGCAGCAGTGCCACAAGCATCACAACACAGCTGAGTGGAGCAGCTGCTTTTGGGAAGAGGCACTTGGGAGTATAGTTGGACCATCTGACAGAGCTAGCAGCAGAAAGGAGAGTAGTGCTGCTGAAATGGTCAAACTTTACCTCTGTGAAGTTCCTTCTGCACCTAATGTTGATCCTCTTAGCTACTGGGATGAAAAGAAGAGTGTGTGGCCTGCACTCTCATGGGTTGCGCAGCAGCTTCTATCATGTCCGCCAACCACTGTTCAAAGTGAGCGCGTGTTTTCTATGACTGGAAACATACTGAGTCCACAGCGCTCACGCATGGCACCTCATCTGATGGAGCAGATTGCCTTTCTTAAATTCAATCTGCCCAAGTTGGGTTACCCAGCTCTTAGCTTGGAAAGTTAATTTGTTCAAGGTAGTTTCTCCCCCTGGGACCTCCACCGGTGTAGCCAGCTTACACTAGGGCTTAGTGTCTGAGCTCTGGAAGTCCGCTGCCAAACGTCTAGGACTGACAGTTGTTTGGATGCTTTGCCCTGGGGTGAAACAGGTGAGTGGGTCGCCAGTTGCCCACTCATTCGCCTTTTCCATTTCCATTTCATTTTTTTCCGTCTGATACACAGCCTACCAAACATAACACACACAATAACACATATAACACAGTGACATAACACATATAACACACATAACACATATAACACAGTGACATAACACATAACACACATAACACACACATGTACAATTCACAAATCACAAGGACCTTTCCTCCTGTTTTTTGCCCTGGCCTTCACTTCTACACTCACTAGCATTAACGCTATAACTCACACTTCACCCTATAACATTTTTCCATCCACATAGCTGCCAACAGACCCAACTTTTTCAGGGACAGTCCTGCTTTTTTCCTGCCCCATCAAATTTAGCTAAACTAGGTATGCTAGTGCACATAGGTATAGCTGGGTAGGGTAGCACTAAAACATTAAATACATATAATAAAGTAAATAATAATAAATATAACTTTAAAATAAAATTCAATAAATCCATTAAAATTAAAATTAAATTATTATTTAGACATAATACATCTTTAACCAAAACAGTGCACTGCTTATAATCTTAAAAATAACTGTACATTAACCCTAAGCTTTTTTTTAGTTCTTATCCAACATTTTTCTATTCGCATACCTGCCAACACACCCAACATTTTTGTGGACAGTCCTGCTTTTTTCCAGTCCTGTCCAGTAAAAGTTGGGTTGTTGCAAAGTATGCCATTATAAATAGGTAGCAAATGTTAGGCATGTAAAGTGGTCCAAAATCAATTTAAAAATGTAAAATAATCCCTATTCTTTTATGAAACATCTATGGATGTGTGATTGTGTATGATAAAAAGGAGGCCAAGTTCCTTGGAGCATTTGTCTAGGTCATTTTGTGTACATAACACCTCGGTACGTGTGTGCAACTCTATTGGTCGTTTCGGCAGGGGGCTCGCCTGCCATCAACGAATGAGGTGCATTCTGCAGTTCTGCAATTCATTTGTTGATGCCAGACCAGCCCCCTTCCGGCGACCAATAGAGTCGCACACACGTACCTTCACGGCGCGAACGCATCTGCTGCTGCTGCTGCTCCGATGTGTTCTTAACCCCGTATTAACCCCTGCTACACAGCCGGGAGAAAACAAAGATGAAACGAGCACGAAGAATGGCCACGAATATTCGCCCGAAAAGAAGACAGGAGCGGGCGAATATTCCCGGAATACGAAGGTTTTTTTTTCTCCGAAGACGAGTACGAAGACGAACACGAAGAGCCCCCTGGTGCCCAAGTCTAATATATATATATATATATATATATATATATATATATATAATGAACTTTCTGATTAAAGCACTGCTTCCCCAAGCCCCCTTTATCTTTCTCCATGCCCATTTCCCCTACTCCTGCCATCCATTTAAGATGCAGGAGAACTCTGCGTAGCCAGCAGCAGGAAATGAGAAATCTTTGAAACGAAATGTAAACTACACAAACTTTTATTGAAATGTAATGTCTTCCATCTCAATCTTCCATATATATCGGCATGAGTAGGTCTACCAACCTTTTGCGACGGATCGGTGACTTTTTTTTTTTTTTGTACAGCAATAGAACTACTCAAAGAATACTGTGCTGATATATCAAGATATAAGATATCAAGATATAAGATACTACATTTCAATAAAAATATGTGTATATACCAAGAACTGGGATCATTTTTTTTTAACATGGTGTTTATTATCGCCTGTAAAGAGGAATATTGGAACAATTGGAAAATCAGATCATTATCAGTTTTCATACTAAGTGCACAAAGACTTTAGCTTGTTGTATGCTGATATATGTGTAATAATATGTGTATACCTTCATGTGTATGACCTCTACCCTATTAAATTGCTGACTGTTGTTGATCTGTTCAGGCTTCCTTCGTAAGGGTGGGAAGAAGAGCTGGTCTGGACAGAAAATTCTTTACTAAATGCTCTTCTGGTCATTCAGAGCCAGATTTGTTTCAATGAGGAAACAAAAGATTTCCAGAACAATTACACGGACTGCTAAACACAAGCATAAACTTTTTAAATAACCAATTAAGGTAAAAGCTGCGGAGGTGACCGTTGCCCCTTAAGCCTGCGAATGCCACACGTCTGAGCAATGAACGGCTTTGAGAAATGACACCTCATCCTAAAAGGGAGCAGTAGTTTTTGTTTGTATTACAAAATCGTTTGTTGGCTTAATTCGGTATTAGCATTTACCGCCCTGTCAAGCCAAGATTAACCTAATTTCAGAAGATTGTAATCACATTTAAGCAAGATTCTTGACAGCGAGCCCAGTGGGCCGGCAGCGCGTTGGTCCTGCTGCAGCATTGTGTGGTCGCCTTACAAATCCCATTACTTGACACATTGGCTTTAGCTGACCTATACGTCTCATTTTATTAACATATGGAAGATTGAGACCGCGTTATACGGTTATGTCTCCGTTCTCGCGCTGTAACTATGTTGTGACTTGCTACTGTCCTTATAGCGGGGCTCGTCTGTATAATGTATATCAGGCGGACACAAAGCAAGGTCTCCTCTCTCTCCATAAACCACTTTAGATGTATTGTTCAGCGGTTTTGAGGTTAACATAAACATCCATATTGTGAAATAAAGGCATTTTCCCTTAAGGAGTGCTATGTTTTAAAATAGCAAAACGCTACTTGTACTTATTGCCCAATAACTTGCTGAAAAAGGCAAAAAAAAAACATTGGGTATTTATAAACTCGGTACAAATAGTATAATCTATTTAGCAGGTTTTTTTCATTAGCTCTTTTGGATGAGTAAAATATTTTTCGGGTAAAAGTCAGAATTTTTTTTTTCAATTTTTCATATTTTTTATTTCATGGGAAATTTTAATATTATCAAAAAATGGCATCTGAAGAAAGCCCTTCTTCTCTTGAAAAACACATATAACTTGTGTGGGTTCCCTAAATGAGGAGAAAATGACATCTAAACACAAGCACCACAAAAGTGTTAAAACAGCCTCAGTCCCAAAGGGTACAAAAGGTAAAACACAGCCTGGTCCTTAAGGGGTTAAAGAGGTCATTTGGTAAATGAATAATTTAGCCGGCGCGTTCTATTTTGGTCATCTCATTTACGGCTTCGGCAGGGAATTGCAATGTCTGGCTGTGGAGTTTTGCCTGTGATACAAACCCAGATGTACACAACACGTTTAAGTTTAGAGTATAAACCGCGCAGATCAAAAATAAAGTAACGCCTGTCATTCGTAAATCAATTCGATCCTGAGGCACAGAGGCCAGAAAGAGAAAGCAAGAGAGGTATTGAGAATTACACGGACAGGCATACACACGATTGTACGCACCATAGCCAACACACATTTCATTTGTTTGAGCCGGTACATAACACGTATTCCTTTTATTTTGTAGTAGCTTTTAGATGAGTGAAAGGTGCATTTTAATTGGAATTGCAAGGGTTTATTGTTCCCGTGCTGGCACCGCAAGTGTTAAATTACACATCCTGCCATTTGTGTAGTGTTGCAGCACATGTGTGAGTGATTTTAATGGATTTATAAGGATTGCGTGTTGCATGAATCTAGACTTTGCTTTGAGTCAGTCCTAAACTGCCAGGAACGTATGAATTTATCCTGTGAGCTTTACGGTATTGAAACTGGTCATATCGGACGTGTTAATATTGGGTCCATGGATGAATTACTACCGGGGGAAGTGCTGAACTATTGTCGACAGGTTTTACCGAGACTTGTTAGGAGTCCTCGCTGTGGGTTGGTGGTATTGGAAGGTTTTGGGAGTCAGCACGGATAGAACGTGAAATCCTGTGTAAAGCAGTTCCCTGTCACTCAACAGACGGACCTCTTTACCTCAAACGCATAGGGGGTGCCCATGACTGCAAATCCAATGCAGATAAAATGTGAACTTAACCTGTACTTTGTACTTCTGGCGCCTGTAAAGTACATCATAAAAGCCTGCGCTGCGTCCTGCACGCATCACACGAAGATGAGCAAAATACCCCTGAAATCCATTTTTGTTTTATGGTCCACATTCTCATACTGGTGAGGAGCTGCACCGTCAGCAGAGTATGTTTCATAGGCAGTAAATACACTGGATGCGTTGGAAAGTTCTAGTTAAAATGATCACATCAAGATTTCAGATTAACCCCTTAAGGACCAAGGCTGTTTTAACATTTTTGCAGTGCTCGCATTTAGTGAACCCACACAAGCTTTATTTTGTTTTTTTCAGGACAAGAAGGGCTTTCTTCCTATACTATTTTTTTGATCATATCGTCTAAGTTCCTATAAAAAAATTAAAATGATGAAAAATAGAACAAACACTTTCATTTGAAAATTTTTTACTCATGTAAAAAAGCTAATAAAAAACCTGCTAAATAGATTTTTTTCTACTTTTTGTCCTGAGTTTAGAAATACCCAATGTTTTTTTCTCTCTTATTTTGGGCATCTTTGAAGCCGGCCAATGCAATTTACCCCATCAAAACAATATATTTTTGAAAGCCAGGCACCCCAAAATATTTAAATTAAAATGTATTTTAACCCTTTCCATGCACAAGATTCTACCACCAGCCTTTGACAAAGTTTGTGGTAGTAATTTTTTTCTTCACACAAATTGTAATTCAGGCATGAAGTTATAGCTCCTGGTATACATCACTATCAAGACCCCAATGTGTTCATCAACATCTCCCGAGTACAGTGATACCAACCATGCATGGATTTGTCAGGTTATTTGGGAGGTAAAAGGCCACATTTGAGTGCGCATTTTTTTCATCTTGGAGGTTTGGCATATGGTCCTTCTGGCACCATGTCCTATTTGGGACATCTTTGAAGCAGGTCAGCTCAATTTACCCCATCAAATTATATATTTTTTTAAAACTAGACACGCCAGGATTTTTCAAATGGCACTTATTTTACCACCAGCCTGTGTCAAAATTTGTTGTGGTACTTCTTTTTTTCCCCCCACATTGCAGTTCAGGTATGAATTTACTACTCCTGGTATATGTCACACAACACCTCAATATGTGTTCAGCAACATCTCTTGAGTACAGTGACACCACCCATGCATGGGGTTGTCTGGAGGCCCAAAATGACACATTTGGGAAGTGCCTATAGAATTCTGCATTGTTCAGGGCCAGTACAGATACTTATTTTACACAAATATAAAATTTAATGCTGCAGACAGGCAAATCCATGTTTCAATACCAAATTGGTGTCAATTGTGTCATCCATTTTGAAATGAAGCCTCATAAATGACTAGACCAAATAACATCAATGTAACAGTAACTAGACAACATGAGAATGGGTTCAGTCAATGAAGTTTTATTAAGCAAAAACTGTTACTACACTTGACAGTTTGCCATAGAATTACAATGTATCCTGCTCATTAGGAAATACTCCACAGGGGCTCCAAAACAGACTTAACACAACATGAGTGAGTAAAAGGTAAAGTGCATGAGAGAATGGCTGCTCAGATGGGTGAAGGAAGCTGAAGAGAGACACGGGATCATTCACCAGATCGGCAGCAGGCCCGAAAACCGCACTGCAGGTTCTGGCATCCACTGGCGGTATCAGCATGGGGACCTACACAAGAACAGAACGCAGGTGAAAAGGCAAAATAAATACATCTCCCGAGGAATTCTTTAATATCCAAGCTCGTGGGGCATACACCAGCCATCTTCCACACACCTTTTACCATCCCCCTCTGCTTTGTCACATGCTAGAAAAAAGTTGCTTCATTATGGAAATGCACATCACATCATATTGCCCAACTTCATTAATGAGACAAGTCATGAGAACGTAGGGAATTTTCAGCAGGCTATGCATCAGACAAAACATCTGAGGAGCTGGGAAATGTCGTTTAGAGGGTAGATCGGCATATTATACAGTATGGGTCCAAATTAAAACATTAAAGTCTATTTGGATATTAAAGGCCTGATACTGGCAGTACACAATGTGACCCCAAGGATAGTTGCTACTGTTTATCTGGTCGTGTCCAAGAAATCATAACCACTTCCCGCAACACGGCTTCTGTTGCTTTCAGTTCCTCTTTTCGTGCACCGGAAGGTCTCTCTCTCTCATATATATATATTTACAAAACCCAACAGACCGATTCCTTTTAATGGAGCAGATCCTGTAAGCAGGCTTTCACTCACGGGCTTATAGCATCAGCTGACCGTCATTACAATGAACACAGGATGCAGAACATATCAAGTAACCAAACACACATTACCATTAATGTTGTCACAGTAATAGAAATGTTCATCATTAAGAGATGGACATGCTGAAACCAAATCCTGCAAACCGGGTCCGGTCACAATTAGACATCCAGAGAGATTTAGGTGCTCCAGGTAAGGTAATCCTCCCCACAATGTCAACATCCTTTAATCAAAGAGAAGCAAAACAGTTTGTTAAGGACAGCAGATAATCCTTGGAACAAGCAATACAGTTCGTTAACTGGAGACGTTTCCATATAGCATCTAAAGTGGCCCCAGAAGATTTCCCACTAACGCCAGTATTCATTTAGTACACTACATTATCATGGATGATTTAAACTACTGGACAATTCAATATCGGATTTAAACAGAATGTCAGGAAATTAATACAATGTTTTCCAGGTCAATACAATAACGTCAGTAATTATGCTTACTACAATTACATTAACTAAAAATATATATATATAAAATAATCCATGTGAGATTCCAACTTCAGCATCCTCTTCATAGAATTTGATGATCATTTTCCCCATTAATTTACTTCTCATTTTGGCATTTTTTTTTTCTTTTTATGTTCCACTTTTGCGGAAGCGGATGCCTTTTACAAAGGTTGGATGATGAGATAACATCTGGGGGCCGGAAATCAGTTGTTATGCAGCTCTGCCATCCTCAGATCCTAGATCCCTACCGTTCAACCAAGTTTTTACAAAACCATAAGGCATCTCCTTTAAAAGGTTATGCCAACAATGACTACAAAGCTGAAATTGCCCACAGCCTAGAGTGCCAATGACAGGTATTGGCTGGGTTCAATCCCATTCACTGGGTGCAGACAAGAGAACTTCAAATGCTTGTGCAAAGAAGACAGAGACCAGATTGTCTCAATGAAGCCTCTTAATCAAAGGGCATTACAAACAATTGCTTGATGAATCGTGTATATCCAGGTTACAGGATACTTCAAGCACCAGGTTTATTTTCTCATTTAAAAGGTTACCTACCTTAGACCGTTATCAGTTATCTGACGACAACCTGAAAGACTGAGGAACCGTACACCCCGTGTGACTAGATCAGAATTTGCACTCCCCGGGCAAAAGTCTGTAATGTCTGAGCGTGTAGTCCTTTTTCCAATTTTGCACAGAGCAGAGGACCCTGGGAGTGCTTGTATAGTCCTTAGTTTTCCGCTACCGGAACAGAAAGAATGGCCACAGTAGGTGAACCCAGCAGATCTGCAACGTTGCTGCCAGCTGACATTAGTCCTCACTCCGAGCATCGGTCTGCTGCTGCAGCAACCAGCGCTAAAGCAATTCAGATCCAAAACACACAGTCCCCCTGTATTTCTGTACTTCCAATCAGCTGCATCTTCAATGTCGGCCAACTTGTCTGAATCTAGAATCCAAATTTGCGAAGATGCATAAGACTCAGACTTGTTGGGCTCTGGCCAGAGCGCTAAAGAAAATAATCCGCTTTCACCGGCCATGCTGCACCGAATGCTATTTGCGATCTCCTTTCCTCCCCATGAGCTTTTCATGTTTTTGAGATTCTGGCAACACTTCTGCAGCTTCTTCCTATAAGACGGCAGCATACCAAGCGCATGAGATATCCTTTCTAAAGTCAGATCCGTGATCTTTTCACAACCAGACAAGTCAACATGCTGGAGATTCTGGCAACTACCGAATGACCATCTGAGGGGGGGGGGGAGAAAAAAACCATTTAGATAGAATTATGTAGCATAAGGACACAGAACGCCACATGCGCGACAAATTATATTCTCCTTTTAAATTTAGAGCATACTCGCACTGAGACATGTAGACAGACTATGTTATCGGCAAAAGCAACTACACATCTGTAAGCTGTGTAAACGGCAACATTTCCACAGCAGAGGCAATGTCTACTGAACAGCCTGGGCTGGACAAATTACTGCAGCAAGTGGGCCAAACGGCTAGTGTTTAATACAATTTGTATGGGAGTACACATCAGCGTTCTACTAAAATGCTCAGCTTAGCTTGTGCATGTTGCATGATTTCAACTAGAACTGCCTCGGATTCTTGTTGCATACAGCCTCGACTAGGTATTGCCAAAAGACTGCCCGTTTAAACTAACCCATCAAATGCAGAATCAGATATATCAGTCTGGGTAAGATCAAGGTGTTCCAAGTTAGGACAAAATTCCAGCATCTTACGCACCTAAAGAAAAAATAAAGCAATCAAATAAGTTAAATAATCATAGTGTTTGCACATGCCATTCATCATACAAAGAATATACTTACCATTTTGCTACTTGTAGCAGAGCTGTATGCAAGGACCAGAGTTTTCACCGAATGTCCTGCATTTGGTAAAATGCTGTGCATCAAGCCTTGTAGTAATTCTTTTTCCCGCTGTGCCATATTGATATGAGATTTATCCTGCTCAGCCTCCTCTGTTAACAAAAAAACATTTATATGTGTGCATTGGCATATTATATCTATATACACATGTGTATAATATATATACATACACACACACACAAACACCTGCTGCTACTAAGCAGGGAGCCAACTTCTCCCCATACAGTTTAGAGCTATGTGCAGATCAGATCCCCTTGGAAGCCAGTCTTCTATGACATGATTGCCAGAGATCAGATCTGAGTTTGCAAAGCTTCTCGTATGCCAAAATTTGCTAGCCGTGGCAAGCTGCAGAGATGATATGAAGTACAGTCTAGACAAAGCACATTGTAATATTTTAATATCTTAAAATGCTGCAAGTTAATAATTCTTAACCTGATTCATCTATATCGGCATCTTCATCCCACTCTTGGTAGGCTTGACTTTCAACATGTCTTCTTGAAATCCATTCTTCATCTGGTTCAGTGTCAAGCTGTGTGGGGGGGCCGTTGTACCAATCTCCTATTAAATACAGAATGGTTATATGAACAGGTAACAGTTTTATATATATATATATATATATATATATATATATAAACAGATTAACACCTATACAGCATAGTGCATACTGCCCTTTTCCTTAATCAGATACTGACTTTGCTAAACGGAAGGAAACACACAGCACAGGGTCAAAATATTTTAAGTCCAGTTCAGTATCTTCCTAACCCTAAAACTAAGTCGCCAACAAAGAAGCAGCATGACGCAGTTCATGGAAATAGCAAATAGTGTATGTTTGCTATTGCTGGTGTTCGTACGTACCTGAACTGCAGAAGAAAGGAACAAACATTCTCATCCAATCTTGAACAACATAATACAAAGGCATTACACAATGTATTTATTGCCAAGACAAAAGCAGCATGCTTTAAAACGCTACGTTAGGTGGAATAAGGACAGAAAAGTAGAGGTCACAGGAATAAGACGTATTGTAGTATTGCATTGTCCCTACATATAGTAGCTTCAGCGAACCACAGTTGGTGCCTCACCTCGAGCCCACAGAACCGGATAAAGATGCTTCCAGAGAGATCCCGTTTTTGCCAGCTGTGCCCATTTAGTGTTTACTTGAATGCAGCGACACAGCTCCTGCGGATTAAGGTAACTAAAAATGTTCAGCATTACCTCCGGGGGAAGATGGGAAATGGACGTAGTGCTCTGCTGAACCTTTGTTTCTGGAGGGGAGGGAAAAAAACCACATTACAAATATAACTTTTCATTATCAAGCTCTTGGTTAGCAAAACAGACACTGGAATTGTGAATATAAAGCTTGCCATCAGAAACCAGAGCACTTAGAGAACGGATGACAGCACCTGGAATTAGTAGTGTAGATATGACCTCACTTAGCATACGTACGATAACTCTCACGATTCAGCAAAACTCTGGCTGCTTTGAAGTATTTGCATGTAAGTCATCCAAAGTAACAAATTAAATGAACATGCCATTGCAGTCTTTTTCGGTCAGGGAAGTATATTTAAGGATGTACTATATGAAAATAAGCCAAGTCGGGGGGCTATCATGTTATGCCCTAGCCCTTCCCAACCCCTAGGCATCTTACCACTTTCTTGCTCCTGTGAAATAGCCATGTGGCAGAGGCTGGGGCTCCGCGTGTATCCAAGATTGCCTCTTGTTGTGAGAAATTAATACAGCTTCATTTAAAGCCGTCTCTCGTAGAGGTCTAATCTCTACTGGCAACTCTGACTGCAGAGGCTTCTCTACATTTAATAAAACTACAAGCTGGCATCGCAAAGGGGAGGCGAAAACACCCCTACCTTTCTATTACAAGGTCGGGTGCAGCCCTCGGCTTCCCTTATCTGCTAAAACTGCTTACGGTTGCACATCAGATCATTTCTTTAGCATTAATCTGACTTGGTTGTTCACAATGATTCTTGTGTATGAGCTGAACGTGCTGAGATTGCAACAGATCGTTAACACTTTACTATTCCAGGTCATGGGGTTTCTAGAATGTAGCAAAAACGTGTTTCTAGGAGAGTAAGATGTCTTTCAGAGTAAGCCAAGTACATGATACACCTATTAGAAGTGCTCTATATGCTTTCCACATATCCTTCACTTTAAATGTAAAGTGTTTCACGTTACTAATAAAGAACCATTTAAATTGGTGTTCATGTGAGCGGGGGTTTCATATGTTTTAGGACAGAATCTTTCACCCAGCACGAGACGCGAATAGCCCACACGGAGACGTACATACGGCATTCTCAGAAATGCCACTTTTATGGCATACTTCAGGGTTAAAACAAGACTGTGATCCTTCGCAGGACATCTCACCTTGCTCTACCTTTTCATCTACTGAATATTTAAGCACTTTCTGAAGCTCTTCCGCCTGGTTCCAGAGGCTCAGGCCTCTCAGGAGCTCCGCGGTGTCGTTTTGGGAGCAGTGCTGGGCGATCACCTTCTTTTTGATATCCTTGAGCTCATCGTAAGTGAAATATTCCATCAGCATGGGCTGAAATACCTGCGAGGGTACAGACAATTTCCAAATTCCACACATTAAAGATGTGTTAAATACAAACAACTTTATATTGATCAAGATTATATAAAGTGATTCCAGGCCCATAAGAATAGCACCAAATTCAAAGAAAATCTATTTATGACACCATGATTTCTGTAAAAACCATTTAATTTCAGATTTGAAATCCATTTTACTCACCTCCTCCTCTTCCTTCATGTGCGGAAGGAAATCGCTTGTAAAAGCTTCCAGCCGCTCCTTCAGCTGCTGAGCATAGTTCAGCTGCTCGCACTCATTCTAAAGAAATCATAGAAAAAGAATGGCTTTCTATGCAATATACTTTATATAAAACTTATACGCGTTTCTAAAAGAAATCAGATAACCGCAGAGTGTTCTAATAGAGTGCCGGCATCTCCAATGAGCAGAACAATAGTCTGAGTTACATACATTAGGAAATAGTTTTTTTAGGGGGTGGAAACTGCGACACCAGGAAGGCGATCACAATGCCAGTAAAACGAATCAAGTTCCTTAAAAGGTTTCAGTAATGAATGAGACGGGCCAACCCAGCTGGCAAATAAAACAGATTGCAGTGGGTAATGGACCCTATTTTGGCATGCAACCAACACCAAACCCGGTGAACAGATCAAACATAAAATAAGACATAAGTAACAGGTAAGTCATCAAAACTAACATAAAGAAACTAACCCTGTGAGTTAAAAGGCTATGCTCCAAAAACTTTACAGCTTTCATGTAAAGTTCATAGGAGCGAATAATACATTGCAGGGTGGGCTGCACCAGATCCATACAATGTACAAAGCTAATCTAACACACACAATATTCTCCAACTGAACACCTGTGACATTTCTTGACCTACGCTGCCCCTACAAGCTCGTTCTTTGTCTGGTGACACTCTTTGCGGTTGACACAACTTACCTTGACATTCTTCAAGCCTTTCTCGAAGAGCATGAGCATTTCGGACAGCTTGTTGTCCGAGTGCACGTTGTACACGGTCTGGCTGCGTTGCTGAAGCAAGCCGATGATGTATTCGTTCTCAATCTGCTCATGCATTTTGAATTCTTCAAAGGTTTCATACAGCGACTGCAGCAAAGCCCGGAAATCATTGTTGTTGGAAAAGTTGGTCTTGGAAAGCTGAACGAGAGAAAAATCAGACCGTAAATCATTAAGACTACAAAAGGAAGATTGTATACGTGCTTCTACAGGTCGTGTTCATGCCTCCGTTAATCCCCAATAACGCGCGATGACCGACACACCCCGTTACATATTTTTCCGGCAGCTGAGCTAATGTGCATGTTGTGTAACATTGGGTTATGTGAACACCAGAAAGCAACTTGTTTACAACTACATTACCAAACCAATATATAAACATTGTACGACTCGCCGACCTCCTGGAGACGGGGAGATACGGCTGCTACTTTATTTCACCGATATACAAATTGCAGCCTACGGCTTCTGCTGCACAACAGGGAATTAATACCACGTATACTCCGTACATTTCTATACATCCAACAAGTATAACAAAGTCATCTGATCCCCGAATAGATAATACATATATAATATATATACACACTAAACACTATCCTTTCTCCTACAAAACCATTTACAGAAAGAGAGATGAAGAGCAGTTAATTCAAATCTGCGTCCACATCCCGCCAGAGAACGCGGCGCCTCAATAACACCAGCAAAAAAGTACCAAACAACCCGCACGCTCATAAAACTTATATAAAGATGTGTACATGTGTCACACGAATAAGGACACAATTTCTTCACACCTTTGATAGATTGTATACACACACACATTTATTTTTTTAAATGATGGGAGTTGACAGTTTTCCTGCTCTGAGGTGGCATCCCTTCTCGTCCAACCTTACAAAACCCAACCAACATCTCTGCCTCAACCAATCAACATCTACAGACAGACATAAGATAATGGTAGGGAGGGAATAATCATATGAAGTGAAAGCAGTAAAGATACACGACCGTAACACACTCACAGGCTGGGTATTTAATACTTTAAACTCACTTTAAGTTTATAAACATCGCTACGCAGGGTTATTTAGTGTAAAATATGGGATTTCACTTTAAAGGTATCAGCGTTGAGATAATAAAGTGTTATTCCAAATGATTTCGTAGCCGTGCGTGCCAACATACTCCACTTTCTGGCCCGGCTCCTGGGTGTGGCATTGAACTCCCTGCCAATCTTGGTAATGGTTCTGGACTCTTCTATGATAGATCATCGCGGAACGAACACTTCGTTTAATGCCCAGACACAAACTGCGACATCACCTTGCAGCGTTTTTCTCTTAACCGCAAAAGCAAACTTTCCACTCATAAACCCGTCACTCAATTAACGTCTGATGCAACATTTACTGGGCTCTCAGTCACATCTTGCATTGCCGGCCAATCTGCATACAGAATTACTGATCGTCAAAACCCAAGCCCAAAACGGCTTTTTAAGCAGGAAAAAAGTGTCAAAACAGGGCCAAAGTTGGCCACCCATTACTTCTTTGCACATGTTTGTTTATCTGGAGAAATAGCTGAGTAATGATGACAGTGAGAGTAACATTGAAGGGGGGTAGTTGTGCCAAGATTTGGAGGAATCAGTTTCCCCAGCGTTAGCGTTCAGGATCGCCACGCTAGGCTGCTAGACAGTAGCCATGCCAAAGTACGACGTCCGTAAAAGCAGTAGCCATAATCAGCTAAGACAACGAAACTTTCATTCCCTAAACGAAAAGAAAGCTAATTCCTACACACTGCAGTAAGGTCTGATCCATGTAAATAAAAGCCCCAAAGAAGTATTAAGAAGGTCTATCAGGATACACGGCGTGGAATCACACAATCTCTTATTAATCACTACGGCACACACCAGCTACTGGCCACGGCTACTGCATGTATTCCTGTCAGAACTAAGCATTCGGCATGTGCACTCGATGTTACAGCCGTGTACATCTACGGCTTTGATCACCGTGGCCAGTCACAGGTAACTCAACAGATTCCAAATAAAAGGAAATGAGAGACAGGATCCCGTGAATGTCACTGAAAATGCCACGGTGGGTTCCTTACTGAACCGTGATCACAGAAGGGAAAAAAGCCAAGTAGAAATAATAATACAACTCATTCATACATACATAAGAACACATCACATAGTATTATTATCCTTTATTTATATAGCGCCAACAATCTACGCAGCGCTTAATACAATACATATATTCAAGGGATATGACAAGACGAGAATTGACAGACTAAGACAAATCGATACATTAGGTGGAGAGAGCCTGGCTCGCAAGCTTACAATCTTGAGGGAATGGGGTGACAAACATAAGGCACAGAGAAAGGGTGAGAGGTAGTGCGGGGGGTATCAGTGACGGGTGAGAGGTAGTGTGGGGGTATAAGGCACAGAGAAAGGGTGAGAGGTGGTGCGGGGGGTATCAGTGACGGGTGAGAGGTAGTGTGGGGGGGGTATAAGGCACAGAGAAAGGGTGAGAGGTGGTGAGGTGGTTGTATCAATGACAAGGAAGTTCTAGCAGCTAAGATGGTGCGGCTTCTCTGAAGAAGTGGGTTAGTAAACTTAGAGGTCATCTACCGCGAAAAATTCACGTAACTTCTATTGTTAATCTGTATTTTTTTTTCTTAGATAATTATTTGTTTTATATAGTGCCATCAAATTCCGTAGCGCTGTACAATGGGTAGACAGGAAATAATAGTATATAACATAACAAATTGACTTACAGAGACAACAGAAGAGGAGAGTTTACAATTTATAGGATGATAATACAGACAGTACAAAACTATTGTGTAACCGTAAACAGTTGATTCATTTTTAACTTGCGTTGTACGTGACATAACATACGCCTTATCGGTTCCGTGTGCTACAGAAACATGTAGTTTTATTGTTTGACTGACAACAGAAAAACACGTAAAGCTATCATTTATAATGAATGCAAGTACTGGGGTTATCAGCAAATAGACCCACGACATATACCTTCTCCATTATCTTCATGTTATCTTGTATTACGCCATTATATATCATAACATATTACTTTATTAGAATGTATTGTGATAGAGAATGTAATATATATCACACTTGAAACATAAGGTCTATTCCAAAGGTTGCGCTGTTTAAATAAAATGTTATATTACGCATATATAATGTAATGGAAGGAAAGGGGTTTCATACATTAAAACACAAACATCCAAACCTATATGAAAGGGCATTCCTTGGAGGCATGTGACAGAAATAACATGCAGACTCCTAGGGTTACAGGTCGGAGAAATTTACATGAATGGTATACATCTAAAATTGAATCTACCTATATACTTAACAGTAATTGTAGAGGTGTTGGTATATATGCCTGATTAATGGACATATATATATATATATATATATATATATAAATATATTACATTATATGTGTAAAAGCAACGGGGGTAGTGTTAAGTGTGCAAGAGTTACCATGGAAACCAAGCCTAATTCTCAAAAGAATAATCTATTCCTGATTTGCAGCTTTGAAAACATGGTCCCGTTTAGTGGCGTTTTGCTGATTCGTGCGACACACTGTAATCTTGCGCCACCATGACAGCAGATTCTACCCCATACTGCCCCGTGTCACATGTCACATACATGCATTCTCCAGCATTACTTGGGTAACCCCAGACCCCCCCATTTCCCATTCAGGATGCTTTTGATCCCTGCACTTCCGCATGCAGACCGTGCCAGTCAGCTGTGCAAAGGCGCTTTATTTACGGGATGTACCTTCTCGCAGTAGCCTCCGACCAGCTGTTTCATCCGCCAGTGCGGGGCGGTGAACACATCCACCTCGTCCGGGAATGGAGCCATCCTCGGCTCTCCATAAAGCGGTCGGTAGCGTAGAATTAAGAACAGCCAGCGGACTCCCGCGATATTCACTCCTTGTACCTTGACGACAACTGCCCACCTCCCAGATACAAGTGCGCAACTACGGCCTACTGACAGCGCGCATGCGCGCAGACAGCCACTAGGCGCGAAGATACCTTCTGCGCGTGCGCGCAGACAGCGCGAGCAAAGCGAGTCTCCTTATTGCGCATGCGGTTTTCACGAACAAGATCGCTTATGAAGCGAAAATTTTGTGTCACGATGTGCTTTACTGCGCACGCTCCAGTGGTCATGTTTCTTTATCTCCCAGGCTGCAACTAATGTTTATGTAGCAGTATATCTGCTTTCCTAATCACCGCATATGCGTTTCTATATAGTGGGGGTAGAACATAAACAAGGGGCGGGGTAACGTCTACATACATTTCTCAAAATATACTTCCTGCTGTCAGGACTGTATTGACAGGAGCAACGCAGGTGGCCGCAATGCTGAGTATCTGTGGTGCTGCAGCTCGCCTGTTTCCGTGGTGCTTGGCGTAGCGGAGCAACGGTTCCTTTTTTGTAGTAATATGTGTTGAACAGAACAGTATTATCAAAAATGCTGCAACCCCACTTAGTAAATTTCTATCAAAGTGCCATAACGCTAGATGGCGAGCTCACGGGCCAAGGCCCTCAACCCCCACTGTATATGTGTAAAGGTACCTTTGGTATCCCGTTTATCAACATATTTAAATTCCACGGCGTGGTGGAATATGTTAACATTTAACCCCTTAAGGACCGGGCTCGTTTTTTCTTTTTGTACCCTGTGGGACCGAGGCTGTTTTAATACTTTTGTGGTGCTTGTGTTCAGCTGTAATTTTCTCCTCACCCATTTAGTGTACCCACATAAGTTATATATTGTTTTTGTGTCGTCTGCAAAAAATCCCTTACCATCAAGACCTTCTGCAATATCACTAATATTGCGGTATAATATAAAAATATTAAATAGAATGCGTCCAAGTACAAACCCCTGAAATAACAAGATCTTGGCATGACATCGCCACATGACCAAATACTACCATTTGAGGGAAATTATTTTAGGAGAAAACTAAATGAGTGTATTTGTTAGAGGCCACTAGGGGGCGCCAATGCAATTAGAAGTAAATGATACATTTAATACAGCAAGTTACTCGTCACAGCTCCGTATTGGGCATGCGCGCCCGCTTGGCACCCGCAGGCGTTCAAGTCGACACAGTATTTTGGATCTCCGTAGCAGCAACTGTTCAACCAATTACAATAGAGAAAGGTGGGAGACTCGTTGAGTCGAGTTTTATGTACAAGAGCTGTGTTAAGATCGTAGCCTCATTTTTTGGAGACCAAACGCAGGTTCCAGTGTTTTGAGCTTTACTGGCTGCATAACCGTCATAAAGTGTTTCTTCATCGCGATACGTTTGCTGAAGATGTAAGTAGTCTGATTCAAACCAAAACACCGCAAAATATTCGATTTTAGGTTCCATCAGCAACTGTTTATTTGTTTCGATATTATAAAGGTTACTGGAATTATTTTGAATATTTTGATGCACTAAGTGTATTAATTGTAATAAATATCTCTAAACTCATACCCCTGATTTAATGTAAAGAGCAATGTAGGAGTAGATAAATCTGCATACCCGGACATGCAAACACACATACCGAGACAAACATACATATTTACACACTTGAGCCTTCCAGGGGTCCCAAGGATTTTGTGTTATGCTACTGTTTGGGGGTAGCACACTAATTTTTTTAATGAAAGTGTATGTTTTGGGGGTTTTTTAGGTTTTGGTTTTTTTGCATGTCATCTACTTTTTTTTTAATACAGACGTATACAATTCCTTTTTTTTATCCAGGCAAAAATCTTGTTGTCTTTTTCCCTTTGGGACCCAGGGCCATTCGGAGCCTTCCTTACCAAACGTTTGTACAGTATAAATTTCTGTTTAACTCCTCCAAAAGACAATTGTAACATTTTTCTCACGATTAAGGTGACATTCCTTTGCAATATTTAAAAGAGTAACACACACAAAAAGAATTAGGAGACTTAAAGTTTATTATTAAATAAAATACAATATGTGGACAGAAGCAAAACGTACACATTTACCTCAAAGGAGGTCAGATATAGGGCTACCTCTGGACTCACAGAGAGTCTTTCTTCAGCTCGCAGGAGAGAAAAAACCTAATTGGAGGAAATCTCTGGGGGACCATGGCTGAAAGAACTGCCCTTCCCTCTGGGCATTAAGAGGTTAATATAAATTCTGACTGTGCTTTTCTACACTGCATCTTTTACTATAGACTATTCAATATTTCTACATTTACGATGCATTTGTTATCCCTGTAAAACAGAAAGTTAACATGAAATAAAAAAGGGACGACCGCCTTGTTGCAGATTTTGCAGCAGCCATCTTCAGATATCTCAACCGGAACCCTGACAAACTGCCAGGTAGCCAGCGAACTTGATATCTCTAGGTTCTCTTGTCGAAAGTCTTCGGATATCTCAACTGGAACCCTGACAAACTGCCAGGTAGCCAGCGAACCTGGTATCTCTAGGTTCACGACGTAAGTGTTAATATATCTGACTGGCACCCTACATATAAGCAGCTTCTATTGTGACATCACAATGTCAGTGTCTATGACATCATTTCCTGTTCTTACTCTCTAAAAAAGTAAAAACCTTGCAAGAAGTTACTGGCCACTGCATAAACCTGTACATACTAACTAGGACACAGGCCCTAGGCTTTGTGACATCTGTTCAAACTAGCAAAAAGGCTGTTTAGCTGTGAAAACGATCATTCATCAAAGACAGTGTTCAGGGGTTCAACATACAAAGACATTTTTCTTGGTCTTACTAAAAGAAAAAAATAGGTTGTAAAAACGTAACTTTAAATGTAACACCAAAATAAAAAATGTAAGGTGTATGTAACACATCACTCAATCAAACTACAGTAAGGAGCATGTACTGGAAATACTAGATTCTCACATAGTTCCTGCCCTGCCTTAACAGTAATGAGATCTGATACAGTTTCAAGTGTTGTAATGAAGCTATGATGACCTGTAGAGTGGTGCTTTATTCCTAACTTTAGTATTGCACCTCTTTGCTGTATGTAAAAATAAGAAACACCCTGACACGTGTTTTGCTGGCTTCATCAAGGGAACCTGCACTTCTGGATTGAGGACGTTTAAATAACCTTAGATCTTCAATGATTGCTCCAGCTCTTCTGCTCTTCCCACCACACATACATGGCGGCTGTGATATTCAATACAAATGTGTGTAGTATTTTACATTATGTTACAGGTAAAGGAATGTGCTGTATCTTATTTTATTCCCGTTCCTGGTGTTTACCTATAACTACCCATCTATGAAAAGTGGAGGGAAAGAATATATTAATTAAATGGGTAGAAACATAGGAAAATATCAAATATGATGTGACCTGTCATACAGGGCCCCCAAGGTACTCAGAGATGGCTCCAGCCTGGCTTGCAAACAAAGATAGCACCGGTAGGAACTCCATTGTTTAACTAATCCCATTTATAGGATTGCTGCCAGGGGAATTAAAGGTTGGGTTGTATACATGTATCTGTTTATCTATGTTAACCCCCTCAGGACCGGGATTTTGATACTAAGGTGTCGCTAAAGGACCGGAGCCGTTTTTATGTTTTTGCTATGTCTTTCTTCAACTGTAGTTTCTCTCATCAATTAGTACACCCACACAAATCATATATTGTTTTTTTCAGCACAAGTATGGCTTTCATTTGAAACCATTTTCACCGACAAGTGATCAGGTAATAATTATGTTTTGTTTTTTTAATTAATAATTTGTGTTTTTTCATAATTACCCTAGATGACCCCTGTCTCTTTGTAGGGCAGGGTCATCCATGGGCTGCCATAATGATCCGATCACTCCTATTGGCCAGGAGTGATCTGATCATCATTAGCCCAGCCCAGCATTTGACCTGGAAGCACCCTGGACTTTCAGGTCAGCGCTGTTATTTTTTTTATTTATTTTATTTTTTAATTTTATTTACATTTTTTTAACTCTTTCAATGCTGATGCTCCATTGAAGCACAGCATTGACTGATATTTAGTCCCCACAATGCTGCGATGGGGGTCATACACAATCGCAGCATTGAAGGGGTTAATTGAGCAAGAGGGGGGGTGGGGGCTGGTCTCCACACTCATGTGGAGACCAAAGAACCCTGTCTCCCTGTCCCTGAAGCTGCCTCTGGCAGCTTGGACACAATCTCCCATAGATTGGAGATTGCAGGGGAGGAGTCTCTTTGATCAGTCCTACAGGACTGATCAAAGGGCTTGTGGGGGGCTCGTTTTTTGCTGTTGCTGGTTACTGGCAGACCAGGCAGACCACCAGCAGCAGAGCCCCATACAAAATGGGAATTAACCCCTTCAATGCCGCGATTGCGGTTAATGCTGCACTGACACTCTCATGGAGCGATCAGGCAGCAGGGGGTGTTGTGTCAGGTCCCCACACTTGTGTGGGGACCCAACCAACACACAACCCCCTTTCCTGAAGCTGCCTGTAATCGCGGTTTCAGCCTACAGAATCACTCCGTGGGAGTGATCGTAGGCTTGGGGGCGGGCTTAGAGTGGCTGTGCTGGTCTGCCCAGACTCCTGGGCAGACAGCAGCAGCAGCGACCCCGCGATCACCACGATTGTAGCGATGTGGGGGCGGTTTTTGGGGATGACGTACCTGGTACGTCCCGGTCTACCGGTGACCTATGACCAGGAAGTACCAGGTATGTCCCTGTCCTGAAGGGGTTAATGCAGGTCTTTGGATATATAAGGCTATGTTTTACAACAATTAAATTAAAAATATATAATCCATATTGACCCATTTAATTTGTAACCTGGGAGAATGTTTCTTACTGAGCCTTTCAGCTTTCCTGATTTTTGTCATGTGTTTGGGGGTTTTCTTTATGCTTCCCCTTTTTCTTTAAGCAGGTTGGACCAAAAAGTTGCTGAAATCCTCAATAGTAGTGTCTGTGTCTGAGGCCTACATGCCCATGAAAAAAAGACTTTACGAGATCCTATTGTATACTGACAATGAAATCTATTTTCCAAAATAAATATTTTGTTAATGCTCTAAATTTTAAATGTTGTTTTTCTTCACTTTATTGTCCAAAGTGTCAGTTTCGTGCTTGAATATAAGCAAGATGTTGGTCTTGAAATAAACCATAAATAAAGGAGATCACCATGAAATGAAGATTTGAAGTCCATGAGTGGTAACAATGTAATAAAAGCTGTTCTTTTTGTAATCCACAAATGTAAAAAAACAATATATTTCTTACTGAGACTAAACAATGCAGAGCTGTGAAAGCAAATGCTTAGGATTCATTGTTTATTTCACGCAACAATGGGGCATGAGACGTCGTCTCAGTTTGGCTGGATCTTTGGACTGAGCCCCCATATGTTGGTTTGTTAAGATGTTGATCTTGCCCGCACCCTAATATCTCTTATTGGCTCTCTTCAGTAATTCTGCCTATTCTTCAAAATAGAATGGATATCATTATTAGTCACAGAACTTCTGTTATATTCAGGAAGAATATATTCACCCTCAATCACATGTGAGTGTAACCCTGTCACGGAACTAGGGCTGCGGAGTTGATTCCCCGTGTTTCTTCATTTTCATTTATGAGTATAATCACACCCTGCTGTTACCAACCAGGATTACCGGTTCCTGTGCCCTGTGCCTGACCGCCCTGGTGCATTGTGAAACTGCTGGCGCTTGGGGCCCTGACTCCGGAACATGTCCCTCTTTGGACTGGAGAAACTAGCCACCTGAGCTATACATCCATATCCTGGGATCACCATTTCACCGAGATCACCCTGTAAACTATGCTTAGAAGTAAGTTGAGTTCAAACCAAACTACACACATATGAAAGAACCTTGTGAGGAGCACCATTAGGCTACTGGCCTCATCTGGGCTCCAGCCAAAACCCTAATGCACACTCCATCGTTGATATAAATAAATAAAGCCAAAGTGAGCTTTATGAGTAATCTAAACCCGTTTAGCTTGAAATCAATAAGAGCAAAGTGCACATTGTGATACCATATTCTTGTATGAATATATTAGTAAAGAATATGTATGATAAATGATAAAAATTTATCTGGTGAATACTTTTACCTTGAATACGATAGTAGCTTGTGAATCATTTGCTGTAGATAATTCCTTGGCGTAAGAGGAATGGTCAAAGTGCAGCAAAGTCTATTCACTGAAGCCTTGTCTACCCGACAACTGGTGTGAGAGTAACTCCAGAGTGTAGTAAGTATGATCTATAGAAGTTACAAAAAAAGGGGTGTCAATTTTTGTTGTTGTCAGAAAAATAGAGGAAAAGGCTCGTACTTTATTTTATATATAAAATTTGAGCTAATATGTTGAATAATTTAATTTAATCATAAAATTTTATATAAATGTGTGCTCAATGTAAGGTATTATCCATCTCCTAGATTAGGAAAACCAATGTATTTTTGTGTCTTACCATGGCATTTTCACTCGCACCATTAAATGTGACCTGCATCTTCTTATATTGCGTGGTTTTTGTTCTTTGGTGGAGGTGAATGAATGGTTTGATGTCATGTGTCCTTGCAGTTGTAGAGGGGTGAACTACATAACACATACTTGACATAGGAAATACTGCATGTTGTTTCTGATACACTGGAAAACTAAGAAAATATCTCTGCGTGGACGAAAATGCCTTGTTGATGTCAGAGGTCGGAGGAGAATGGGCAGATTGGTTCAAGATGACAGAAAGGCAACAGCCATGACTCAAGTAACCACTCGTTACAACCAAGGTATGCAGACAGGGCCGGCCCGACAATGGAGCCGAGTGGGGCAACCGCCCCAGGCGCCACTTTTGAAGGGGCGGCACAGATTTCCGGCGCTCAGCATTACAAGCCGGCACCGAGACCGAACAGGGAGACTCGCCGCAGGACTGCTGAAAGGTAAGTACAAGGGGGGGGGACGACGGAGGGAGAGGAAGGGTAGATAATGGGGGGGGGCGGCAGGGACGGAGGGAGAGGAAGGGTAGATAAGGGGGGGGGGGGCATTTTAAAATTCGCCCCAGGCGGCATTTTGCCTTGGGCCGGCCCTGTATGCAGAATACCATCTCTGAATGCACAACACGTCGAACCTTGAAGCAGATGGGCTACAATCTTGATTCCAGCTGCGACATTCATATACAACATAAAAGCATGGATCCATCCTGCCTTGTATTAACGGTTCATGCTGGTGGTGATGATGTAATGTGGTGTGGGGACATTTTCTTGCCACACTTTGGGGCCCTTAGTACCAATTGAAAGCCTACCTGAGTATTGTTGCTGACCATGTCCATTCCTTTATGACCACAGTTTACCTTCTGATTTATCTTCTGATGGCTACTTCCAGCAGGATAATGCACCATTCACAAAGCTCACATCATCTCAAACTGGTTTCTTGAACATGACAATGAGATCACTGTAGTTCAATGGCCTCCACAGTCACCAGATCTCAACCCAATAGGTCACCTTTATTAAATTGATTTAAATTCTGCCTTTAAATCAAGATTTAGCATAGAATGTCATGCGTTTGTTATGAATTTGCCGTGTAACCAATGTAATAATACTGATTTAATATGTAGCCAGTGTACCAGGGAAGGTTTGAATTTGTACATAAAATTAGAATTATTATCTATATTTGGGTGTATAAGAGGTTCTACTATGAAAGGAAATGAGCTTCATGAGTCTCTGACCATAAAATGCAGTGTTGGTGCATTTACATTAGGACCCTTTGTGAAATCTATTTCTCTCTCGCTCGCCCCTTCTCTCTCTCTCTCTCTCTCTCTCTCTCTCTCTCTCTCTCTCTCTCTATAAATGTATACTTATGAACTTTTTTCTTCAGATTTTTTTATAGGTGGTGATACTAATTATTAAGGATGCATATACTTTATGTAATGATTGGATACCTCTTTATTATAATCAATACTGTGCAGTTGCAAGTGGCGACAGTAAAGCAATTTACTGGACTGGGTTCAACTCCTAACCTAGAAGAGATCATACTAGGGAGGTGCTACGATTATACAGAAACAGTGAACCCTTCTGTGGGGTAAGTATATTATTTGGTTAGCCATCAGATCCATGAGTTAGAGATACGTTCATAGAAGACATATGAGATGTAATATTAATCCCAATAATTTACAGGGTTATACCATTTTGGCCATTTCTACCCTAATTGGCCAACAAAATTGCTTTGATTATATAGTTCCAAGACTACTTAGGTCTGTTCTTCTGGCATATTAAATTATATGGTATAAAATACCCAAAGAATAGACCTAAGTACATTTCAAAGCTTCCAATCTAACACAATGCAGTCGGTAAAAGTAAAGGCATAATCTTTCCCAAAATTGCTTAAACCGTAAGCATTTAGCTTTATTAAGAAATATTCTACATGGTGCTCCAGTTAGATTGGAGGGTTCTTTATTGTCCATTAGGGCATTAACTGTGAACAGGGCCGGCCCTACCATGGAGCAGAGTGGGGCAATTGCTCCACTTTGCCGCCCCAAGCCCCAAGAGAGAGAGGGCGCCGAGTGGTTTACGCTTACCAAGTTGTCAGTACCCGCTCGGCGCCCCTCTCTCTCCTCTGCGAGCCCTCTAGCTCGGTCTCGGTGCCGGCTTGTAATGCTGAGCGCCGGAAGATGACGTCATTTCCGGCACTCAGCATTACAAGCCGGCACCGAGACCGAGCAGGGAGACCCGCCGCAGGACTGATGAAACTACAAAGGGTGTGGGGGGGTAGATAATAGGGAGGGAGGGAGAGTAAGGGTAGATAATAAGGAGGGAGGGAGAGGAAGGCTAGATAATGGGGGGGCGGCAGAGGAAGGCTAGATAATGGGGGGGGCGGCATTTTAAACTTCGCCCCAGGCGGCATTATGCCTTTGGCTGGCCCTGTGTGACTAGGTATGATTATTTCCCCCTCTGTTTAAAATTCTACATCTGACATGCTGCATGGCTTCATACATACAATGCAGACGTCTTTGTATTTGCCTGAAACTTTCCAAACTTTCCTAATTATATAAATACGTACACTACCATTCAAAGGTTTGGGGTCACTTAACTGTTGCCATGATTATACAAGGGAATTTCTAGCTGTGCTAACCTAATTGCAAAAGGGTTTTCTAAGATCCTCTTAAACTTGGGTTAGTGAACACAACTTGCGATTGGATCTTAAGAGTAATGAGAGTGATAAGGCGCTCCTGAACGTCTATGAAGAGATTTCTTAAAAAAAAAAAAATCAGCCTTTTCAGCTATAATAGTCATTTAACCCCTTGATGACAATTGCCGGTCCGGGCACGTCACGGAAAATCAAGTCGTTAACGACAATTGACGTGCCAGGACCGGCACGTCTTTAAACGGGTGCAGAAAGCGATCTATTTTCGCTTTCTGCACCTAAACGGCGTTGCTGTAATGCCTCGACCTCGAGGCATTCAGCAACTCCATGATCAGCACAAAGGGGCCATCTCTGGCGCCTCCCCGGGGCGTCAACATCCGCCATACTTTGTATCCAGTGATCTCTGCGGGGACGCGCGTCTGTCCGCAGAACGGACCTGGCGGCGGCTCTCGCCGACGGAACGAGCGGGAGGCTGGACGCCTCTCAGCTCCCCTACCCGCGGGACAACGGAGGAGGTAACACCAACCACTTACCTTGGGATGGACTGTGACCGCTCCGGAGAGCGCAGGTGCCGGTGATCTTCCCCATCAGCAAGATGGCGGCGGCCCGGGAAAAAACCAATAAAGACGAAAAAGTTCGCTAGATGGTCTCCAGACCCTCTAGAGAACTCTGGCTCCACTTGCAGGTTGAATACAGGTACTGCATTCAACCATGCAAGTCAATGGAGCCCAGCTTTCTAATCACAGTGTGATTAGTAAAAAATGTAAAAAAAATAAAATAAAATTAATAATAATTAGAAAAAATAGTAAAAAAACAGTAAAATGTAAAAATAATTTCCCACTGATGACATTATCAGGGGAACCTTCAAGTTGAAAAAAAATGTTAAAATGTTTTTTTAAAAAAGGAAAAAAATAAATAAAATATATATAGAAAAAATATATTTTTGTGAGCAAGTCCTAAAATTAGCATATTAGCTCAAAACAAATCTCGCATGGAAAGGGTTAAAATACTGGGATATGGGGTGTCTACTTTTAAAAAATGTATGATTTGATGGGGTAAATTGAAGTGGCCGGGTTCAACAATGTCCCAAATAACACGGGGGGGGGGGGGGAGGATGGCCACACATCTAATTTCAAATTAGAAAAATGCACACGTACCAAATGTGGCCTTTTAGTTCCCCCAAAAAATGACAAACCCATGCATGTGGGGTATCACTGCGCTCAGGAGATGTTGCTGAACACATATTGGGGTGTCGTGTGACAGCGGCAAAAACCAGGAGCTGTAAATTCATACATAAAGTAGGTGTGTGGGGGAAAAATACACACAAAAAAATACTACTGCAAACTTTGAAAAAATTCTGGTGGTAAAATGTGTGCATGCAAAGAGTTAAAATACCAGCATTTAAAATACCCTGGGGTGTCTTGTTTTCAAACTTATATGGTTTTGTTGGGCACACTGAAATGGCCCGGCTCAAAGATGTACCAAATAGGGCATGGGCAGTGGATCCCCAAATGCCAAAGTTCAACATTGAAAAATGCGCATGCCCCAAATGTTGCCCTTTTGTCCCCCAAACTGCCAGGCAAAATCATTCATGTGAGGTATCGCTGTACTCAGGAGATGTTGCTGAACACATATTGGGGTGTTTTGTGATAGTGACATATACCAGAACCTGTTTATTCATACCTGAAGTAAAATGTGTGTGAAAAAACAAATGCAAAAAAATGACTACCACAAAGTTTGACAAAGACTGGTGGTAGATATGGTGCATGGAAAGAGTTAAAATACTAGCATTTGAAATACCCTGGGGTGTCTAGTTTTCAAAAATATATGGCTTTATTGGGCATACTGAAAAGGCCCAGCTCAAAGATGTACCAAATAGGACATGGGCAGTGGATCCCCAAATGCCAAAGTTCAACATTGAAAAATGCGCATGCCCCAAATGTGGCCCTTTTGCCCCCAAACAGCCAGGCAAAATCATTCATGTGAGGTATCGCTGTACCCAGGAGATGTTGCTGAACACATATTGGGGTGTTTTGTGATAGTGACATATACCAGAATCTGTTTATTCATACCTGAAGTAAAATGTGTGTGGAAAAACAAATGCAAAAAAAATTACTACCATAAAGTTTGACAAAGGCTGATGGTAGAATTAGTGCTTGGAAAGGGTTAAAATACTAGCATTTTGAATACCCTGGGCTGTCTAGTTTTCAAAAATATATGACTTGATGGGGTAAATTGCATTGGCCGGCTTCAAAGATACCCGAAATGGCACATGGGGGAAAGAATTACCGGATTTGGAAAAAATGGCTTTGAAATAGCAAAACACTACCTGTACTTATTGCCCCATAATGTGTAGAAAAAAGCAAAAAAACATAAAAACATTGGGTATTTCTAAACTCAGGACAAATAGTAGAATCTATTTAGCAGGTTTTTTTCATTACCTTTTATAGATGAGTAAGATTTTTCAACTAAAAGTTAGAAAAAAAAATTTTCACCATATTTTATACTTTTTTTAATAGTAAATAATATGATACAATCAAAACAATTTCATCTAAAGAAAGCCCTTCTTGTCCTGAAAAAAACAATATCTAATGTGTGTGGGTTCAGTAAACGGGAAAGAAGAAAATTACAACTAAACACGAGCAGCGCAGAAATGTTAAAACGGCCATTGTCACGAAGGGTACAAAAGTAAAATCAGCCTTTGTCACGAAGGGGTTAAACCATTAACAAATCTGCGCTGTGTTTCTGATGCTTTTCATGTTACTTTAATGGACAAAATTTGCTTTTCTTTCAAAATCAAGGACATTTTTAAGTGACCCCAAACTTTTGAACTATAGTGCGTATGGAGATGATCTTGTAAGAATTACTATTTATCTCTTATTCCTACAGTAAGAAGAACTGTTCGGAAATATGGGAAGCTTTGAAAATGGCATTTGTCCACAAAGATCCATGTTCGGTTTTTCCGTCTGATTATGAGCTTTACATCAACCTTACATTACACAAAATTCCTGCAAACAAGGTATTTCATTTATGGTATTGACTAACCAGCAGATTTTAAATACATTTTTCCCACTTGAGCTATGCATTTGCCTCCAATGTCTGTAGCAAAATGTATAGCTCATCCAACATGCTATATTAGTTATGTATGTATGTAGTTATTATTTGTTATTATAAAGTACAACAATTTGAAAAATGATTTATTGAGATTTTACTCACTAATATTTGTTATAAAAAAAAAAAACACATTTCAGATTTCCATTTTAAATTTGGAGGAAGCTGAAAAATAACAAATGTAACTTTTGTTTTATTTTTTTAGTCTCTCTTCTGGGAAAATAACAAAGACCTGGTGCATAGATACTCAGACAGGACTGAGCGTTACATGCCCCTGGGCGATACCCTCTCTGGATGGTTGGCAGATAATTTAAACTGGTGTGGCACGGCTAATGATCCAGGTTATTACACATGACAGATGCTGTGATTAGCACTGAAAATCCTTAAATAACATGCATATGTGATAGAACAACTTAAAATAAATTATTTTAAACAAGGAAACTATAGTTATTTTATTTTTTACAAAGCAAATAATCCTTTCTAAAGCTTCACTTTTTAAATATATTTTTTTGGATTAAGTAAAATCATGTCTGCCCCTAGATATTATATTAATAGCTGTTAAGTGTCAGTTGGTGCAAAACTAAGCCGGGCATCTTCCATACATAATGAAATCATTAAAAATGGATAAATTGTATCATTTAGGACTAGAGTACAAGTCCTGTCCCACTACAGCAGAATGTGAACACAATGCAATGGAATCCTTTTGGAGAATAGCCTCTGTTAATGTAAGTATGTATACCTTTCTGTATAAGTCACATCGTTAGTATAGTCATTAAGTATATCCCATGCATGTTAAGTTAGAGGCAATGCCAATAGTTTAAGATAATCCCCAACATTTAAGAATGTGGTGTGGTCACAAACATAGGCAGCATTGGAGGTCAGGCCGTGATGCGTGGGAGCTACAAAGCCTTCTAGCCGCAACTGTCACGTATCCTGTCTAACTGGGGCTTTTGTTCTCACACCTTTCAATAGTAGGTTCTTTGTCCCCTACACCCTACCGTCTACCTAATGTCTTACCCCAAATGCCTTAATGCTCATGTGCTCTCTTGGTGTTAGGTGGGGCAGAATGCTCATGTAGTTGTCACGTTCTGCCCAGGCTGCGGAGCTGCATATCTGTCTTGCTTCAGTTTCCCTGTTTTGCTTCGATCCATTCCTGGATTTCCTTTTGCTCTGTTCTGATCTTCCATTCCTTGCTTCTGCTTCAGCTCTTTGCTTCAGCTCTGTTTCCTTTATAAGGTGTGCTCCACCTGTGTGTTCTATTTGTCTCAGTCTGTAGTCTAAAGGTATGTCTCAGTGCTATGTGTTTGGTTTACATGTTTAGTTTGTTTCGTACCACTGTCAGCAGGGATTAGCGTTAGGACCCACCGTCATTGGAGTACTTTGGCGTAGTGGTGGGCTAAGCATACTATGGCCATATGATGTGACGGAATCTCCAATTGTTATCAAACAGTCTTAGGCTAGTTTCTGTATTCATGTTTGTTTGTCTCTTATGTACCTTTGCCCTTCTTCCTTGTATCATCTGAGGATTCTGGTTCCTCTCTTCTCTCCCTATGTCCTAGTTTATATGGCCTATCCTTGCTTAAAGGAGAAGCGTCCGAGGATTCCGGCTCCTCACTCCTTCCCCTGTGTTCCTTGCCTTGTTCCCTGTCCTTTGTTGTGCCCTGTATCATGTATATCTTGTCTAGTGATGTTTATTCCTTGTCTGGTTCACTGTAGTGCCCTGTAACATGTATGCCTTGTCTGGTTATGTTTCGTGCCTGGTCTCCCTGTCCCTTGCTTGTTATGTTTCTGCTATATCCTTTGCTTAGCTTCCATACTCCCAGCCTGCAGCATCCTGCACGTGATTCCAGTGATATGTTTCATGCCTGCTCCAGGGTGCCTGCAGGATATCACTTTGTTTCATTCTGGACTTCATCCGTTGCTATATCAGGGCTCTGGTGTTTGGCTGCACATCCCTAGATACTCAACACCTGGGTGAGTGTGGTCGCCCTGCAACCAGGCCCTGTTCAACTCCACTACTGCACCGTAACTCCTGCACACAATCTTTGGGTGCGCTGGTTCCTTTCAGTCATCTGTTTGGACCCAGTCCGTGACAGTACTCTCTTGGTGTTAGGTGGGGCAGAATGCTCATGTACTCTCTTGGTGTTAGGTGGGGCAGAATGCTCATGTACTCTCTTGGTGTTAGGTGGGGCAGAATGCTCATGTACTCTCTTGGTGTTAGGTGGGGCAGAGTAAATGGGGAGACGTCTGAGGGGAGTTCAAGTTTGCAAGGGGGCTGGTTTGGTTCCATATTATGTGCAAAGTATGCAGTAAGTTGACATTCTAGGGCTGATCAGCACAGTCGTGTCAGTCTGATCACCCAATTTTAGAAACAACCTGACAAGGATTTAATTTACACGAGTGAATCAGACCTTCATGCTCATAGGACATTCGCTAAACTATTAATGCACACTTCATGCCGGACAAGGTGTTCTATGTTTTCATTGACTGTACAAAGGGCGCAGTTTTGTTTTCTGAAATGTTAAAGATGTGTGACGTTTTTGAGATCATTACATGGACTATGTTGGTATTTTCTAAATAATGCATAAGAATGAACAGCAACTTTGTTCTTTTATGTTTCTCTGTAGTATGCCAAACAAAGCTCTGGAGAAGTGCAGATCATGCTGAACAGTTCCACCCCAGGAGGGGCTTTTCCAATTCCCAGGCAATAATAGATTAGTTTAAACAAGGTTGTGCACACATATTAATTTAGATTAGCACTGTTACATACTCATATTTACTTGTATGCACTAATATATGAACATACTTATAACAAAAATATAAGCTTTCACTACTGTATTTCTTTTAAAACTTGCATAAAAATCTTCTAAAACCTCATATACTTCATGCTTAGCTTTTTAGCGGACTTTGAGATTCCCAATTTTGAAGTAGAGAAGATATCTATAGTCAATATCTGGGTGATGGATGACATTGGTGGAGGAGACATGTGAGTATGTTTTTTTTTTGTTTTTTTTTAAATTAAATCAAGAGCATTAATTGCTCTATCATCCAGAATAAATGCACTAATATAAACACGCATAAACACGCATTTTACTGTGCTTTTAAGCATCCATATAATTTTCTATGAGTAAAAAATGTATCCTTCTTTATTACAGCAACATGGAAATGTAACATCTTTGTGAGTGCTAAATTATACACCCCCTTGTGAAAACATGACACTGACGCAGTGGTCAAAGAAATTACCAAATTATTAACTTTGAGAGGTTTTTAGTCTATAATGTAAATTTGCTAGGAGAGCATGAAAACATAACTGGAGGATCCAGAAAAGTTATCCAACTGCTGTTAGGTAACAAGTCTTATTTTAATGCTAGTGGGGTAGCGGTGATTACTAATAGGATATATTTTGCACAAGTCCTTGGTTGTGCAGTATGAAATAAGTACACGCAGACAAAATATTAGTGAACAAAGAATGTCCAGGTGGTCACATTACAAATAAGACAGAAGGAAGCAGATTGAAAACTGTCTAGGACCCACTTACCTCCTGTGTAAAGTGAGCACAGGAGGACTCTTGAAGGCTGTCTTCCCATCCTTGGACTTAACACAGAACAAACTCAGAGTCTAAATTACTATAATAGGTAAGATGAAGCCACAAAATGTTCCAGTTTATGGATAGTCCTTTTCAGAAGCAGGGAAATGTAGGATGTGGAAAGCAAAAACGACCTTAACTAAAATGAAAGGAAACTTGACACTTGACAGGCTGAGTCAATGGCTAGAAGAAAGACTGAGAGCCAAGCCATGAATCACAGTCTGAAGAACTGTGAGGAAGACATGGCCTTCAGATATTGATATTATACGACTACTGCTGGAACCTCCTTAGGCACATTTCCAAGAGGACCTACAGGAGAAGCAGAAGGGATGGAAACAAAACAAGCAATGGCCAAGTCTACTTTAGGGACTTTCTATTCTATTTTATTTTTCCTCTTAGTAGCCTGAATATAATGTGTCTGGGAAACTAGGACATGATCTCCAAAACCATGGGGAGCTCGCATAGTTTGATAGGTTGGTGGTAGGTGTTTTTTAGTACAATGAACAATCAATAAGAGGGTAAAAGGGTAACTGAAAAAAACCTGTAAGGTTATCTGCCAGAAAAACAGCCAAACAGGTCTAAAAGAGGAGCCATGCTTCTAAAGAGGGTAGCACAGGAGGAGATCTACAAACTGTAGCCCTGCCGCAGATGAATAGGTAGGCTTAAAATGGCTGCAGGTAGCAGTCATGACTAAATTCAGCATTGATACCAAGGACTTCCATATGCAATGTGATAGACACTACAAGGGCACCAATCAACGTGACAAGGATTTTGTGAGTTGCAAAATGTAAATCCCAATTGGGGATCCAGTCTGTTGCAAAATTTAAGTTGGATCATTGGCCTGGCCTGCTCTCCAAATGCTCCACCCCAGGGACCCATATACCCAATATACACACCATCAGTGCATAGTATTTGCATGAGCTTTATGATGTCAATATATATATATATATATATATATATATATATATTCATGTTTATCAGCACAGATCATAAAAAGTAAGGGAAATCACTATGTCCTCATCCATATCTATCTTTTTCAGAAACTCATGTGGAAGAGACAGTGTTGCTGTTTTGGAAGATATGTTGGCAGCAAAACATCTGTCGTACAGATGCACTGATAATTACAGGTCAGTAACATTATAATAACTAAATATTTAAGTGGGTTGTTAAATATAACCTATAGTTTCTATTGCAAACACAGCAATTCAACACCAGTTCTAGAAAGCAAACAGTGAAAATGATGGCCCCTACGCTACCATGGGCTAAAAGACCAAGCTTTGAATGAAACATTTGTAGTTATGAAACCTGGCGTATTCGCATTGATTTTCAGTTATTTGTTGATTATTACATTTAATGCAATTTACATATTTTTCACATTGTAACATAATTTGTTGTTACCATGGTTTCTTGAGTTGTTGTTTAACTGATTTTAATTTCTTCACTTTGTAGACCTGTCAAGATCTTGCAGTGTGTGGATTTCCCCAGCCATGAGGATTGTGTCACAAACAGTGGCAATGCTCCTCTTTCCCTGTGGGTTATTATGATTCTTCCGTGGCTTGGCCTGACCATTAATCATTCAGGTCTGATAGTTTATTAAAAAAGGCATAAAATAGCTAATTCTAATTAAAAATGGCAATCGAGAAAATTACCTGCAGGCCATTCACAAATATTTACCTTCTCTGAGCCCCTATTTCAGTTTGAAATGAGTGTTATGTCAAAGCCAATACTCGCATACACACGTTTAACTACCGCAACAACACCACTAGATGGCGCTCATATTACAACTGCTGAATGAATGAAGCGTTACGGGAAGTAGGGCTGGATACATTCTTTCTGAAGTATCTGTATTGGAATGCATTGTTTAGTTACATTGATTTAATTAAAAAAATTGTAAAGAATGTCTGATTGGAGGAACAACTTAAATTGTTTATTATTCCTTACATATACATCTGAGTGAATGTATCTGTACAATACAAAAAGTGCATACTGGGCCCCACAATTTCTGATAGCAGCACTGTGGAGCATACTGGTAACCAGCATTCCTCATCTCACGTACAGATTTGTCGTGTAGATTCTTGGAATCTAGAATGAAAAAATACTCCACATGGCTTAATTGGCTTAATGATGTTTGGTCAAAATGTGGTAAACCTTTTTGTCCCTACAGTATGCTCCTGTTGATAAAAAAAAAGTATTGTTGATTAGGTTTTCATTCCCAAATATGAAATAGTTGTCATTTGTGCCTAGGGGATTTTTGTATGTTTCACCCAGGCTAAAGCCAGGCAACTGATGGGCTATGTTAAGGACAATGAGTTATGTAAACCGTGGACATCTGTCAAACTCATCCACGCAAAAGCAGCAAGAAGAGGGTTAAGAGTTACTTTTCAGTCTTCTACTTCTTTTGTATTAATAGGCCAAAACTCAAATGCTAAATACTTTTTCTGTGCTGTTATTACTAAGCGCTCTCTTTATGTTGCATGGCTTTATAATGAATCATAACACTGTGGGCAGAGAATGTCTCCCATTTGAATATTGATAATGACCATTGAGCCCGCACTAGAAAAAGTTCTAGCATTTAACATTTTGTGCACCAAGAGAGCAACTTAACTTCCGAACAACATGCAATGAATACTAACCATCTTCTTCTTTTCATGTTGTAAATGTTGGAATAAAATATATTCATCAGCACTACGTCAACTAATATGCATTATACAAAACATCTTTATACTTTGTATAATATAAATAAATGTATTCTTTGGTGATCATGTTATTTATCTAAAATAAGACAGACTTGGGTAACTGTGAGTAATGCAGTATGTCATCGCATTGTTTTCAAACAGAAGACCTCAATAACGGCTTTTAAAGCTAAATTATTACCAAAATGTCCACGTACCTTCAAAGTAAAATACACCGTTGAATATAATTGATAGATAACCAGGGTCACGCCCTAAAGGCCATTTCACTGGCATTTTGCCTTTACGTCCTTAAGCCAATTTTACTGGCATTATACCGTGACTAGCCCTTTAGGCTATAAAGCATTTGGTTGTGAGTACATACGGTGCATTCTTGCAAATGTTGGGCATTCTAAATGATATAGAACCTGACTCTGTTGTTTAAAGTGGCCTGGATACTATGTCGATTTGGCCCCTTGGATGGTGGTGTTTCTTTCATTTTGAAACAAAGGCAATTTCCATTATGTTTAAGTTTCGCAGTGAGCAAAAAAAAAAGTCTTAATAAAACATATAATCTACCCCATTTTACTGTGTGTTGCGTTCGCTATAGACGGACGTCCAAATGCTTAGTTGATTTCAGTACTGCATTGCTTGACCGATGCTCCTATGGATTCGGTCAGCTGCACCTCTTATTACGTTCTGGTGATATATGATCATCAAAAGCTTTCCATTGGTGTTTGGCTAGATCTGCATAAAGCGTATTTAAATAATTGAGGCACCTCCTGATAGAACTGTGCGTTATGCAGAGCCAATACAACCATTCTCACAGGGAAATTAGTCTCTGGCCTATTTTTATAACTTATAATGAAGTCAGGGAGCCGAAACAACAGCTCTTTTTCAGGAAATAAACCTTTGTTGTGTTTGTTTGATTCTGTCTAGGATTTCTATGTTATTTATCAATGTTTTATGAGGTATTGAGGCCTGGGAAACTGTCATTTTAAATGTTATAAAAACTCTTTCAGGGGTAATAAACAACTTCATATCTTGTATGTGCATTCCCTAAAATTACTGCAATGCATTCTTAAGATTTTAATGTATAGAATCTCCACTGAATAATTTTACACAGCTGTGTCTATGTTCTGTTTATTGTTCGGACAGACATCCTCCATTCATTCCTGAAACCTAGAACTACACCAAACCAGACTCCAGCCCGGAGGTACAGCTTCAGCAGAGCTTTAACTCCAATACATCCTATAGCAGGGTGACCCTTTCATCCAATTGCTGCTATCCGGCTACCAAGCAGGATGTATAATATTTTTATATTTTTATTTCCCATGTAGCTGTCTCTAAAGTTTATAGATTCAGAGGTGGGAATCACTTACACAGACATCCCACTTATTGGTTAGTATTTGAGGTTCTAGTCAGTTCTGCGTGGTCTGAGCACATAAAGCCCCTTTTTCTATGACATAGTCAAATATGCAAATATATAATGTGTGTGTAACTCTGCACAGCGACTTCTCCATTTTCACGATTATGGTATTTCCTCTTATTCTAGTAAGCCTTCTCTCCAACAACCTATGAAATAGACCTCTGTGTGACCCAATCAGGGGTGAGCTTGAAAAAGGAAATGACTTGCATTGTCTATGCCAATCCTGCCAGAGGTCCTGTCCTGCATTTGCTCCCAAAAGTCTAGAAGAGGTCACCGCTGCACCACCAGAGTTACTGAGTGAAGTCACAAGTAGATGTGGTGAAACTAGATTGAGTCACAGTGTTTGAACAAGATCTCTGTGCAAACCTGCACTCTGTGTGTCTTATATCCAGTTTTTACCCTAAGGTACCACCTCTAACATTTACACCCAGGTTACCTACCCACAGTATCCAAAGGCCCCTCCTAAGTCCAATGTACTCCTGAGGGATCTGAAATTAGGATCATGGGTGGGTGGAAACAGACTCCATTGTGAGGACTGTTGGGAGTTGGCATCATCGCCTGAATAATGGAAATGCTGCTTAAGTACAAACTTACTTTATGAATTGTAATTGTTTTATATTAGTATTATGTGAAGGATATCCTTTTCCTAAATACTGTATGTAGTGGGTACTATACTTAAGACAAAGTCTCATTGTGTCAGTGCTTATAGCTTGTGGTTAGTATTTTCTTAGCAGGATATGTCCATGGCCGCCCCAGATATCCAGGCTAGGTAGAGGTACTGCTTCGTTAGACCCTCAATCTCCCAAGAACCTGCAGGGCTTTAGGACTACCTGTTAGTACTAGTCTTTTAAAATGCTATTGCCTACTGTAATTTATTTTCGATGGTTGAAAGGCAAAAAAGGTGTGGTTTAAACCACAATCCTAAACCACACCGCCAAAAGAGTCAATTGTTGGTCATTCGAAATGAACAAAAATAGGAACAAAAAAATAGAACCAGTAAAGTGGGCTTGCAACATATTATGGAATCTATAATAGGAAATGCGATTTTGCAAACTTTTTAAAAAATCACATGGTTCTCTTTAAGGACCTGGGTTAATTTACAATGTTTCCAAAAGCAAAAAAAACCCAAACATTTTTATCTTTTTTCAACTGTGATTTTTCGTGTGAAAAAGAAAATACACCCACTTTGAATTCCACGATTTTACAGGAAATAATAATCTGTTCCTTAGTAGGTCTAAAAATTAGGTAAATACAACCTCAGATCAACAACAAAACATGACATATTACACCGTGTCATGATTTTTTCATCATAAATACAGACAAAATGGAGAAGCAATTTGTGAAAAACTAACTACACCTTTGCTGCTTCCATAGGAATTAAGACGCTAATTAATCATAAATTGTGACCACCTCTATAAAAGCCAAAGTTTTAGGAGTTTGGTGGTCTGTAGCATTCAGGTGTGTGTTAACACAATGACAAGGAGGAAAGACATCAGCAATGAAGAAAAGGAATTGTTGCTGCAAATCAATCTGGAACAGATTATAAAGCCATTTCCAAACAATTAAATGTCCATCATTCTACAGTGAGAAAGATTACTCAAAAGTGGAAAGGATGCAAGACAGTTGCCAATGTTCCCAGGAGTGGACGTCCCAACAACTTCACCCTAAGGTAAGACCGAGGGGGTGGCCAAGAGAAAGCCTCTTCTCTCTAAAAAGAATGACAGCATGGATTAGTTTTGCAAAGTTGCCTCTGAACCAAACAAGACTGCTAGAACAATGTCTTTTGGACGAACGCAACATATATTTGGAGATATTTGGCCATAATGCATAGCCCCGCATTTGCCGAAAACCAAACACAGCATATCAACATAAACACCTCATACCAACTGTCAAGCACGGTGGAGGGATGATGATTTTGGCTTGTTTTGCAGCAACAGGACCTGGGAACTAGGGTGACCACATGTCCCGGACCATAGAATTCAAAGTACCTTCTTTTTCAAACAACTGTAGTTCACCCCATACATTATATACCGTATATTGTGTTTTCAGGAAAAGTAGGCCCTCATTTTTGAAATAATAATTATATACATACTAAATTTAGTATGAAAAAAATCTTAACAATTTGGAAAATTAAGAAATAAGCTAATTCTTTCAGTTTTGCCTATAGAAACTACACATTGTCCGTGCAAATGGAAAAAAAAACATGCATTACTGTTTCCAAATTATATTTTGTGACTATTTTGTGAAAATGCTGGGAGTTGGGCACCAAGAGTGGTTAGAAAAAGCAAAACTGCTGAACAAAAGTATATATTTTTTTAACCCCTTCATGGCTGATTTAATTTTTTGGTACCCTTCGTGACAATGGCTCTTTTAACATTTCTGCGGTGCTCGTGTTTAGCTGTAATTTTCTTCTTTCCCGTTTACTGAACCCACACAAGGTATACATTGTTTTTTCAAGACAAGAATGGCTTTCTTTAGATGTAATTATTTTGATTGTATCATATAATTTACTATAAAACAAAGTATAAAATACGGTGAAAAATTTAGAAAAAATGACTTTTTCTGAGTTTTATTTTAAAAATCTTTTAACTCTTTCCATGCATGGTTTTATCTTATTTTGTGTTTTTGGTGGTGGGTTGGTATCCTTAAAGGGAAAAAAAATTGTCCTCCTTTAACGTAAAATTTAGTGATCTGGAGGTTACTATTGTTGTCAGTCATATGACATTTTGGGTGACTTTCTGTCCTTGAGCATCACTCTGAGCCAATTCTTTATGGTTTTTCCATTGACTTAATTAGCCAGGGGTCCCTCTGGGTGATTAACAAACAGTCATTCTAATGTTTCCCACAGGCCGAGTGATAAGGAGTCAGGAGTCTAGTAGATTGGGCTAAAATAGTAGTACTGGTTTGTCTAGTAGATTGAGCAAACACAAATGGTTAATATACAGCTGTCTGAAAACATTATATTATGCATAAGTTATAGCTGTTTTGGAAAACAATATTTTTTCACTTAATACTAGCAACAAAAATGTGGGAGTTCCCCTTTAAAAATCATGAAAAATAGGAGCATAACATTACATATTACAGACATAAAAGTCACTGACTTGACCAAAAAGATCCAGGTTCATCCCCTTTAAGTGGTGCCCTTCTGTAAAGTTGTTTACATCTAAGTAAACAGATTCCATACAGTTGAAGTTCCCTTTTAAAGCTTCACAAATTATTCTGTGGTCTGTTAACCTTTCCAGTAGCTTTTAAATTCGGCCCTTATTAATTATACAAAGATCACAATATATAGTAATATAACTTAGGTATACCATGGGAAAGATAAACCTGGGAAGAGAGGCCCCCAGGCACCACAGGGTAATGTGCATGCTTGAAAGGCCTGGCACCTCCTTGCGCTGACCTTTGCTTTCAGTAGCAGATGTGACATCATCACGGGTCATGACATCTGACCTTGCCCCAGAACATGGAAACCTAGAGTATAAAATATTGTAAGCAGTCACTAAGCGTCATAATATAACATATTTGGAAAAAAGGCCCATATTCCATAGTGTGATTTGTAAAGTTTTATTTCAATCTTTTAAGGGTTTCTTCATCCATCATGTGTACTTTAATGCATATTATAGCTGTATTGCCCATTACCCCATCCCTAGCTGTTTTTCATGCAGGAAATGTGTTCAGCATGAGATAACCTAATCTCCGTTCAGCTTCATTGTTGGCTTGGCGAGCACTAAGGACAGGGCCGCACGCTCGGAAAGCACTCCAACTCAATTCATGGAAGCTGCTGGTGCTGCCTACTGGGTAATCCAGCACAGCAGGAAACCTTTCGGTGTCATTCTAGATGCAAGAAAATAACATTTCCTCTCATAGGTGCTAGTGAGTGCTTTGTAAAAATCCATTATGTTTAACTTTATTGCCCTTCTTGGTATAGGAGGCTTTCTCAATCACAGTTCCACGCAGGGCTCCCTTTGACACGGAGCAAAAGGGGTTCAGGCTCAGACTGGCCATGTGGCACACCGGTGAATGCCGACAGCTGTATATAGTTGGCCACACACTATATCAACATAAAACATAGTTTGCAGCCGTGTAAATCCAGACATCGGCCGCACTTACCTTCGGTACAAGACTGTGTCACTTTTGGTCCTCTCACAGCATGAAGGATTTCTGTGCAACTACTGCAATAAACCTGTCTATGACTAGGCCGTCACGGTCTGCGACAACCTGAAATTGCAATGTACCGTAGCTCCGCATCGAGTGGTACACAGAACATGAGCATAACTGGGAATTCTCTGGGTTTCGGCCAGAGACTTGGGGACAATTGCTGCTTCTCTGGGTCGCTACCGGAAAACTCCGTATCGCAGGAGCGGCGTTCAGACACGTCCCACTCCCCACGCATTTCCCCCTTAAACAGCGACGTCAGCGGTGTGGAAGTGGGCTCATACAAACACATTCAGATGTTATACAAAACAATAATAAAATAATAATAAGCACAGCAGCAGACTTGCATTCCTGGCACCTATTTCAATTGCAGTAATAATAGGATGGGTAGGTGGCCCTCTGATTAGTAAAAGATTTACTTCCTCACAGAAAGGACAGGTAGTGACTTTTATTTAACCCCAGTTTAAATCTTTTTGAAGTCCACATCAAACAGCAGATGTAAATGTTATGGAAGATGCCATTGATCATCATTTATAAAGTTTATCATTTTCTAAAGTCCTTTTGCTATTTTAATTAGTATGTTGTGTGTTAGTATTGTCTTTTGATATTGTAATTAATTTATCCATAGGATTGTAAATTGTATGTTGTGTGATAGTGTTAGTATTGTTTTTTGAATATTGTAATTAGTTAACCCTCAGGATTGTCATAGGAATGTTAATGGAATGTCCCATAAAACTAGAAATCCTTTGATCCCTCCCTTTAGGAACTCCCTGTATATCCTTAGTTGTGTTACATCTTTTTGGGGGAATTTATTGTGATTCTGAACCACAGTAATAAATCCTTGAATAATTGGAAGACTTTCTTAATTTTTTATACCATAAGAATTTTAACACCTTTTTAACCGGAATCCCCTTTTCCCAAATTTATCCCATTTCCGACAAGCAGGACCTCACACCAACTTCAGCGGTAAACGCCGGTGACGTCAACGGGGCTTCCTGCTCACATCCCGCAAGGGGGGCCATAACGTTTCCAGCTATGAACATGGAGACTTGGTGGAGTGGTCTGTACCTGCTTCCCACTGCAGCATCACTGATGGCAGATACAACTGAGATGTCCCAACTACATGATATTACTAAGTGTGATGACCACACTCCAAAATGTAAAGGGAACTAGGAATTTTATTCTGCTTCAACTGATCATTGGAACCCCTCTTCATAGCACATGTAATGCTGGTCTCTATGCATCGCTATATTATCAGTGCTTTGAAATAAATTGTGACTAATGTGTTTTTCAACATACACAGTGCTGCACTTTGTCACTCTTCCCTTTCCTTTTATGTCCATATGTGGTATACGTCCATATACGTTTCTTATAGGGGAAGTTATCTGGATTTAATTTTCTTTCTTTAAAACAAAATGAAAGAAAACAAAACCACCGGTGACCGCGCCCAACACACCAATAGATGCGATACACAACAAAATATATATAATAACAAAAATAATGATGTAATAATATGAATCCCCAAAAAGTAGATCAATCAGAGGGATAGAAAATATAGAAATAAACACAACAGATAAAATAATATAGTGTAGTATGTAACTAAATGTATGGATATAAGAAATCAAAATTGGGATAGACTCTTAAGTTAAATAGAGCTTCCCCAAGCCCATAAATATGTGTGTATGATATTCAAGATGGACAAACGATAATCATCCACTTCTCTCCTTTAAAATATATTATGTTATCTGTTGTCTATATTTCTATATTTGGACTCAGCTATCCTTCCGTTTGATCTACATTTTGGAGGATTCATGTTATGACATCATTATTGGTATTATATATATATTTTCGTGCATCACATCTATTGGTGTGTCGGGCACCGGTGGTTTTGTTTTATTTTATGGAATTTAAGTGAAACAGCAGTGGGGTTTGTTTCTTTTGTCGTACCAGCAGCACTTTATACTTATATTTATTACTGTATTTTATTTATTGTGCACATCACTTATTGTTTATTCTTCACTTTCTTTCTACCGCTACCCGAAACAGATTGAATGTATTTAACACTTTTTAAATGACTATAATTAGTAATAATTCAATAACAGACCCAAAAGTCGGTGTCACAATCACTATAAAAATCGAAATAAAAACACACGCCTGTGAAGGAGGAATTTTACATCACAAGAGTTACAGGGAGGAGGGAGCAGAAGATCTGAGAGCAGCCAGACTTTCCTTGTAAGCCAGTAATGTGAAACTTTAGAATGTGGAAGTGGGTGTTTCGCTTGCATACTCCAAGCTGAGAACCCACTAGACAAGTCACTTTCACATGCATTTTGTGTTTAAGGCACTCGCTGCAAGCCATTATGCCTCAATCCAGCAATTTTTGGTCTAGGAAGAAAATAATACTTTTGGCAGTGGCTGTTTTAACGATTGTCCTTGTGGCTTCTTGCGTTGCCGGCATATATTTTACATCTCAGAAGAGTGAAGAGTTGAAAACCTGGAAAGGCAAAGGAACTACAAAACACTTTAAAGAGATTTTTCTTGGACGGTGTCATGACTACTTAATGCAAAATCCAGATATTGGGTAAATTATTACATATTGTTTTTTATAATGATTTGTATTATGAACATGTCCTTGCAATTCATCATTTAAAATGTATTTATATTTATCATCATGTCCTTGTAATTTTTTGACCTGTTCAGTTAATTTGGCTTTTGAATTTAATGCAACCTACTGATTTAAACAAACAGTCTTAATGTCCCTGACACAGTAGATGATGGGCTCCATTATACCTCCCAAATGTGCCTCTTTAGAAGTGACAGTCCCTCTTCAGGACTCAAATATCTCTCTCCCTTGAAATGTTTGCTGATTATAGTATATCCCATTGGTCTTTAGCCCTACATATCCCAATAGTGTTTATTATGTGTGCAAATAAAATTAATTATTCTTATATAATTATTCTTTATTTATATATATCTATATAAAAAGAATAATGCACATTACATTAACATAGTTTAAGTCCTGCTAAATCCTGTAAGTAATTGGAAGAACTAGCATAAATATTATTGTAACATATAGGGTAATATCATTTTTGATGGATCTTCTGGACACCTACCTATTGTACCCTTTCTCTACTAATGATGATGAAAAAACAGATTCGGTAAGGAAATAGAGACGTCTCTGTAGTCAAAAACAAGAGTGTGTTGCATATCAAATGTGTTTACGGCAGCGTACCGTCAAGCAGCAGAAAGTGTTTCCTAATTTAGCAGAAGAGCATGAACACATTTAGCATACAGATTAATGCACACACTGCCTGCTTAAACGACTAGCACAGGATTTACCCTGCTGAACATTGGATGTGTATGTAATGTGTATCTTAGGCAGGCTAAAAGTACATTATTGTACTTATGTTAGTGCAGACATTTACTTACGGAGCGATGGATCGATATACACTATATGACCAAAAGTATGTGGGAACGCCTCCAAATTATTGAGCCCCATTTTACATGTGACCAAAAATATGTGGACGACCCTCCCAGTTATTGAGTTTAGGTGTTTCTGCAGCACTTATTGCTAACAGGTGTATAAAATACAGCACATAGACAGCCATCACAAATATTGTGACCCCTCAGTAGACCACTCATACTCATAGAACGGCCCCCGAGTGCTGACGCACTTAACGTGCTAGAATCACCTGTTCTCTGTAGCATCCCTCACTACATAGTTACAAACTGCATCTGGAAGCAACATCACCACAAACAGATGGCTGGACCTTCATAAAAATTGGACTTCCACTACTGTATTGGACTTCTACTACTATAAAGCACACCACTACTGGAGCAGTGGAAACATGTTCTCTGGAGTGATGAATCACGCGTCACCATCTGAAGCCTGAAGGACAAATCTGGGCTTAGTGGATGTCTGGAGAACGCTACCTAGCCAGAGTACAGAGTGTCTGCTGTAAAGTTTGGTGGAGGAAGGATAATGGTCTAGGGTCGTTTTTCAGGGTTTGGGTTATGCCAATGAATGGTGATATTAATGCTATATCATACAAAGACAATTGTATGCTTCCAACTTTGTGGCATCCGTTTGGTGAAAGCCAGCATGACATTGGTCCTGTGCACAAAGCAAGGTCCATAAAGACATGGTTTAATGAGTTTGTTGTGGAAGAACTTGAAAGGCCCACTCAGAGCCCTGACCTCAACCCAGCTGAAGACATTTGAGATGAATTGCATTGTCAACTGCGAGCCAGACCTTTTCGTCAGTGCGCAACGTGTACGACCAAATGGTCTTTAGGCTGAATGGACATATAAACGACTGACACACTCCAAAATGTTGTGGAAAGTACATATAGGTACGATGGTAAGGTGTTGTGTGAGACACGACACAACTTTAAAACACAGTTACTATACTATGCTGGGTGCATAAAGCTATACATCGAAAATACGTGTATCATCTGCTAGATCCAGAATCTAAACAACTACTTTTGATTTTAGGGTACCTCTTTCCAAAGTTAACTTAGGATCTTACTATTATATATAATGTCTAGTGTGGTTATTGATTTCTAGTATTATCTTCATACTTGGGAACTCTCAAGGTTTGACCTTGAGGGTTTTTGCTCCAATCTCAAGGTGAAGGGGGAGATTCTCAGGGTCACATAGTCTAGAACTTTCCTACTCTACACAGCAGTAATCACGTATAAGATTCCCAATCGGTTCCCTCCCTACCAGTATGTTATGGTTGATATCCCCGCTTGTAATACAAGTGAATCAATTAAGTTTATCTTAACTAATAACAAATCAAGTTTCCTATGAGGACTTGTATTAGAGCTATTTGGCTGACACGGTTGGTGAGTCACTACATAGAATCTTCACAATGGTCTATTAAAGGGATAATATCTCAGGCGTCTTAGGATCAGCTCAATTATAACGTTCCCAGGTATGGTTACATTACATTTCTGTTGAACCTCTTTTCCTCTTGGTGTCATAACCCTTGCATTATTAATGCAGATAAGCTTGTCCATTTAGGTTGATTTGGGAGGAGACAAGACAAGCTAGTGAATGCTCTAAACACACACTAACCTGAAATAAAACAACTCAATGGTGCAGAATGCCTTGTGTGTTCGGTCATTTGAATTGTTAATTGATTGTTAACGCACACTCATCATTCATCTGGTATGAGGAATGTATCCTAGAAGTTTAAGATATTCAGCATGCATGTGTAAGATAGAAGTGTGGGGTCAACTGGGATATTCCACTAAGCTTTTCAGCACAGTATTATCTCAGCTTAATATTTTAATTATGGATACAATATATGTTTTAATTATTGTGTGTAAGAAGATATTGTAATGTAAATGTAGGGTTAAAGTATATTGACTGATGGTTATAATAATCTGCTATAAAATGGTGCTTGGTGCTTTAAAAAGGCGGTGACACCTACTCTTCTTCATCCATCGGTTTTCCAAGTGTATCTCTACAATCTCTACGATTATTTTTTCCACTTAAACCCATAACACGTGCAACTTTCAAGGAATGAGGCTTCCATCTCAACACCACTTGATGTAAACATCACAACATCATAGCGGAGATGCCACCTTCATCCAGCTTTATACTCTGGCCTGCTAGACAACCCAGTGCATGGAAACTGGAGGAGCATAAACACACTGGACTTTATTATGGGATCGTCAAGGTGCTTCAATATTTAAACATATCCCCAGACCATATCATACCTCCCAAGAGTATTCATTTCAATGGTACAGTCTCAATTTTAGAGTACTTTATTTTGTAACTACCCCACTTTTGCAGGCAGTGGGGATTACTTAGTAATTCTTAAATGGGGGGTCTAAATACAGATTGCTAGAATTGGCTCAAATATTAAATTTCTGCACCTTATAAACATGTTTATAAAGTCAGGTGGAAATATTTTGAGCTCTTTTTCCCATGCATTGTGCTACACACCCCTTGTCCAAGCCTGCAGGCAGATTCTTTACATTTATCTTTTCTACAGAAAGAGACAACGTAAGCAGGAAAAGGGAAATTAGGCACCAGATGTGTGCGACTTAGATTTGTTTAACATACTGACTTGATTTAACGCTACGGTTTATTCATCCTCAGAGGGAAAGGCTTAGTGTTATTTTACATTATGGTTCCCGTTGTGCGGTAAAGAATCTTGACATACTGTAATGTCTTGACAGATGATGTCATGTAATAAAGCCTATTAAGAGACACATTATTTGGACTGAAGGCCTCTAGTTTTAGGGATTTGAAATGTATTTGTATTTTTCTTCCAGGATGCTGATAGTTTCCATATGTTGCTCAGCAGTACATGTGCTGACCTCAGATATATGGGACGTATGAACTCTCAGAAGGGAATTTATGCATATAATTTCGTATTGTATCTTGATACATCCTTCCATGGGTTTAGATATAAATAACAGGGCTATATCACAGTCAGTGCTGGCATGTATGGTAGAATGTTTATAAGTGTGTGTCTGACAGCGCCACTAGAGAATAATGCATGTTAAAGTACTAAGTATACATTGTCTACATGAGGTAGAAGCTGCAGCTGCCTTCTTGCATGGCCCAGAGATCAAAGCAGCAAATCAGTGGCAAGAAAGCACTCTTATTGAAATCAATAGGAGCGTTTTCTAGGCATTTCTATAGAGGTCTATATAGCCCGCAGCTATCATATGAATTAAAGTGCATGTGATAGAGCGTCCCTTTAAGGAAGGCAGATGCTTACCCTATTAATTAATATTTTAACAAAAAAAAAACACAATGCTGTTTAGTAGTCAGTCTCAGTGGAATCATTTATCTTGGGTGTTTGAATAATCCCCGCCATGGAAAATATTTTAGTAAATATTGTTACAAGTAATCTTTTTTGTGGTCCTTTACAGGGAGAAAGATTGTAACGAGATCTGGCAAGAAGTCACTAAAGTAGTCCATAAGCAAGACCAATGCGCCATCACCGAACAAAGCTACGAGCGCTTAGCAGAACTGGCTGGAGAAACTGTGCCCTGTGATAAGGTAACATCTCCAGAGCTCTTCAATGTCCAAACACTCCCCGCACTCATAGGCTGTCATAGAAACGCAATGAGACATAAAAAAATATTTTTTGAAAAATTGCCCTTTATAAAAGTTTATAAAAAAGTTTATAAGAAGTTGCGTAGCTGATTATAGCAAGAGGTGGATAAACAGTATGGCTTTCTTGAAAAGTTCCACTAACTGCGACTGGGCCGCGTCTCCAAAATAACTAGGAAGGTGTAAATATGTGGTATGCATTGAATGTGCCATATCACATATAGCTGTAGCATTTACTTCCATGCAGTATGTGGGATGTATAAACTCAATCCTGGAAGCATATAATTCATGATAGAGAGTAACATGTAATACATATGGCCAATATATTGCCTATCTCTATATAATGCCCTAACTGCATTCTTTGCTCTGCCAACAATTTGCTTTTCTCTTCAATCATTATCACTCCTTCCCGTTCGCATATCAAGTTCTCACCCACCTTGCTTATCAGTCTCTCCCTTGGTTATTTTAAAGACTCTCTAAAAACTCATATGTAAATCTATGGAATTCATAATTTATTACTTTGATTACAATAAAAAACAACGTACTATAACATGACACTAATACTAATTTAGTCTCTTGTGCATCTCATCTGGATTATTCACCGCTCCAATCCATTCTGAACACCTCTGCCTGACTAATTTCCTTATCTCATTTCTCTGTATCTGCTGCCCAACTAGTTACTCAACTGGCTATTATTTCCAAATCCTGTACTATATACACTGCCTTATTCCCTACTTATTTAACTTTAAACATGTTCAGAGAAGAATACCATACCTCCCAACATTTCAAAATGTGAAAGAGGGACACTTTTTTTTAAATCTTGCGGAACTCACCGATACAAGCAATTGCACTTTAAAATGTCACGCTTGAATCACCACTTAAAACACGCTTCATTTTTGTCAGCACAGTCATGCATATTAAAAATAACCAACACATTGAATTGAATTCCCATGAGGGTCAGCCAGTGTCATGGGAAGTGCAGCAGCAGTACAGCTGCAGATGCTAGCTGTGAACTAAAATTCCTATGAGCATCATTGGAAGAGTAGTCCACAGCAGCAGAGATTTTTTTGAATTAAAAAAGGCGATTGTTAGCCTGCCTCCCAGGACCCCTACACACTGCCTTTACACACACCTGCCCATACACACATATACACATACAATGCCTTTACACACACGTATACACATCCACTGCCTTTACACACATGTATACACATACACTGCCCTTACACACACCTGCCCATAAACACACATATACACATACACTGCCCTTACACACACCTGCCCATAAACACACATATACACATACACTGCCCTTACTCACACACATACACTGCCCTTACACACACACCTATACACGTACACTGTCCTTACATGCACACATATACACATACACTGCCCTTACTCACACACACATACACTGCCCTTACACACATGTACACTGCCCTTACACGCACACATATACACATACACTGCCCTTACACACATACACTGCCCTTACACACACATATACACTGCCCTTACACGCACACATATACACTGTCCTTACACATACATACATGTACACTGACCTTATAGAAACACATATACACTGCCCTTACACACACATATACATGTACACTGCCCTTACACACCAGCTACCAAATAACTATACTGCTCTTACACACACCGGCCCATACATATACACAAGCTTACAAACACATACATACACATACACTGCCCTTACACCTTTCTCCCCATCTCTTACCTCTTCCTCCATCCTTCTTCCTCCAGCCTCCAGCCTGTATCCTGCATCCTGTGGTGGGAGTGCGAGGTCTGTCACATCCTCGCTTTACTGCAAAGCGGGACAGAGGAAGGGATAGGCGGGACATAGACCCAAAATCGGGACAGTTGGGGGGCATGGAATACAATATGTCCTCCCTGATACCCACAAACTGTATTCCGAAAACATCTATTCCTCTGCACCTCCAAGATCTCCACGTCCCTGACTACATTACATGGCCCTTAATTCAATGAAATCATCATCCCCCAAGCAGTCACTTCTGCCTTATTATGTGGGGCATTCTTTACAAATCCTAATAATGGAACTGCAGTGTGTTTGCAAATAAATGTAATATTTAAAGTGTATATTCAATAAATTTCAGTAAATGTACTGCGTTAGTCATAATTAGTTTTTTCTCCCTTCGCTTAGTCACTTCTTTGGAGCAGAACAAACAGGCTTGTTCACCGATACACAAAAGCAATTGAAGGCTTTCGGACCTTGGAGGATACTTTTCTTGGCTATCTGTTCAATGGCCTGACTTGGTGTGGGAAAACCTACAGTTCAGGTATATAGTCCATGCCAATATAGTCCACAAACATACTTTAAAGAAACAATCCGTGTTAAATAATGCCTACGTGATTTACTATGCCTCTATAAAACAAAATCTACATAGAGGTAAATAACCCCCAATAAAGAATTATCTTTACTTATTTAATGTACATCCTTAAATGTCTTGTAATTGCTCATTGAGGAATGTTCTTGTAGTGATTTTTTCAGATCATGTGTCAAATATTCTTAGACAAAACAGCTCCTCTCAGGAATCTTTGGATGGCCTTGAAAGGTTATGTTTAGAACCTGTGGTTAAAAATATTTGCAAGCTTTTTATGTTGACTATAATTTTCTAATGTTTCATCTATAATCATTTAAGTAATTTTAGATATCTTCTCTGGATGTACATTCTAACTTGAAGGGCAAGCACCTTGTTAAAAATACATGTACTGTTAACTCCAAACACCCTTCTCGGACTATGAACATACACCGCTGATGTTCCTCACATCCTTGTGTTTAAAGAGCAGGTGGGATGTAGGTGCATCATGGCCAAAATAATGGTGAAATGTTGACATGTTTTTCAGAAGAGCCACACTGTGTTCTGCTAAATTTATGAGTACTCTGGGGAAACGGGCAATCAGGCCCTGTCCCTCAATGATGAGATGAAGGATACAGACTAGTTTATCCATAGCCAGCGAGGGGTTTTGCCATTCTTCCGTTGCAGTTGTTTTGGTTTTGCTCAACCAGTCTCCCCATATGATAAAAAGAAAGATGGGGTCTTCATTTTTTTAATTAAAAAGCATATAAAACACACAGTGCATTCACAGAAAGGTTTTAATATAAAACAAAATATTTTTATTGTAGAGATGAATTTCCAGTCTTGCCCGGCTTGGGATGAATGCTACAATAATTCAATGTCCTCTTTCTGGAGAGTGGCCTCTGCCGCAGTAAGTAATTCAATTGAAATGGTGGGAATCAATAAAGATGCTCTGAGAGCAAACCACCTTGCTGGTGGCACAATGAGCTACCCCTGGGTCAATCCTGAATCGTACTACAAGCAGATCGTGCACACAAACCCAGCACACCTGGGTGGGGGAGGGGTTCTGGAGAATCCCCTCCATGTGCATTTGCGTTCCCCAGCTTTGGCTGGTTAATGAGATCCCTGCCAATAAGTGGAGCAAAACTGAAGATCATGGAGAAGGCATTCTTTTGCAGCTCTGGATCTGGAGCTACAGCTTCTCCCTAAGGCTAGTAATTTTTTTGTATTGTATGTGAATTTAAAAGTGGACACCACCATAAAATTAATGGGATCTCTCAGATATTATATGCATTAACGTGCATACAATAACAGCAGTGTCCCTTTAAGTCACGTAGCACCTAATGAGGCAAAAATCCAAAAGGCTAGCAAGTTTAGTATATAAGATATGTCTGCCTGCTCAGAAATTAGTATTTGTGACACTTGCAGCTTGTTCTTTGAATGCATGCAGATTAAATATTATTAAACCTTATTTCATTGTTTGCCTTTGCAGTTTGCAAGATCATCATGCGGTGTGGTACATGTAATGCTGAATGCTTCAGCAGATGGTGATATTGCCAGAAAAGAAAGGTCTGAGTTTTTTGTTTTTTTTGCTGTTTAAATGAAACTTAAATTTGGTAGCCAGTGGCTTAACTGCATGCTGGTACCATCACATCAAGACAAATCTAACCTCATTTTAAAAGCTTCTCTTTCTTTTGACTGTATTGGTAAGAGGAAGATTGAAATGAGAAACCAGATTAAAAGCACTGACAGTACCAAATGGGTGAACCCCTATCCAGCATTGTTAGTACAACCAACATACTCAGTGAACCCAGCTAGCACCTTCAGCGCTTCAGTACACACATGGACCTCATAAGCAAATTCTGACATAACCACTTTTCTGAGTTTCTTTTTTAATTGTAATGTCCTTACAGTATCTTCAGAACTATTGAAGTACCCAACATGCATCCAGAGATGGTATCTGTAGTAAGACTCTGGCTTATAAGTGATATTAATGGTCCAGAGAGGTAAGTGTTGCATTCTTACTTCCTGTAATGTAGCTTTTGAAAATGACATAATAATTTCCTGTAAAACTGATTGCACGGAATGATTCGGAATGCATATTGATAAATAAGCCTGTTACTGTTCTATTGTTGAACCAAAGGATACATAATAGGATGGAGTTATACTTATTATCTGTAAGGATGAAGAGCATCTCTCATGTAAAGTGGAGATCATCTTGCCTCTTCTTAGAATACCTCTCAGTTCTAGTGATTCTGGATCCATCTTTTTTTCTTGGGTTCATTTGGCTCAGAATAGTTATTATTCTCTTGGTGCCATGTCCATGGTGTCCATATCCATAGTTTTTGCAGAATAATACACTTTTTACGAGACGCTTGGGCTACTCACCCACTCTAGAAAATACCTCACTGGTGCCAAAGAATAATAAATGTTTCAACCATGCCTATATTAGTATTCATGCAGATAGACACCAGCTACTGACTGTTACACATATATTGGATCCAGTAAGCAAGAATAATGGTCATGTGTACCTTATTAAAGAAGCCCACCTCCCACAACTTTAGTCATTAGCTTGTGTGAGTTATATTGTTCGTGAGCCCAGTTCTACCAAGTAAAGACAACATGTTATGAAAAACCTAGACCAGGGAACATGGAAAAGATGAACACTCAGGACATATGTTTAATGTAAAGTAAATATTGGAGCTAATTATGTGTTGTATTTCAGGGTGTCATGCAATAGTGAATCAGTACTAGAATTGAAACATTACATTGAAAAACACAAGCTGGAATATAATTGTGTTGAAAATTATAGGTAAGTTCTGTCAGGCTTCCTTAGCATATAGTTACTTTATGGTAAAGATATAAATAGATTTTCTGTATGCAGAGACTATCTATGAAGATGAGGCTATTTATCTGCAAATTCACATATGGCCACAAGGGGGAGTCTAGTATGTGCATAGCATGTTCCTATGGCAGTGTTTAGTTGTAACAGTGAAATCTGTGTTTATTGACTTCGTTGGAGCTGTTGCTGTTAAACAATAGACAAATAATCAGAACCAACCCTTACAGTTACATACAGCATTTTAGCTATTTCCTTATTTTACTATTCCCACCAGAAAGTTCAGTTTTAAGACTGAATAGCCTTTATTAAAAACCTACTATTTTAAGATAAAGTGTTTTCATCATTACATTACTGCTGGGTTAGTAATAACAGAATGTATTTTGTTTTTGACAAAAGGCCAGTTAAGCTTCTGCAGTGTATAGAAAACCCTGACGCCCCTGTCTGCAAAGTATGCCATTAAGAAAAGGAACACTAAAGATGACCCGCCACTGGACAACATCACATGCTGACTGTTAATGAGGTGGTCTTACACTTTCCGACCCTCACAATTCTCGTGAAAAAAGTGCAGTCTTGGACAACATTTATTGCCATGCCAAGAAATAACTGCTTTGATTCAAAGGAACAAATTAATGCAAACAATATATTATAAGGTTATAACATGTATTTATTGTTTTTTGTTTACCTGCAGGGAAGCAACATTCATAGGCTCCAGTTTATTATTGTTATCAACTTGCTGATAAAGACACATTATATTAATGATACTTGCTCAGTACCTAGGCAAAAAATGTATTTTTCACTTTTTAGTAATTTGGGTAACATGAAGGTTAAATGTATGAAACCACAGCTATGTGAAAACCTGTCGAGCAACCTTTCATAACCTCCTGCTTTCCTGCGTTATAACCTTTTTTTTTTGCAATCATTAAGACTGCAAACTAAATCCTTATTATATATCCTGTATCCTAACTCAATGTTCTTATATACATCCAGCTATCAATTGTGTTTTTCATTTTATTTTATATTAAAAAAAAAATTATTTGCTGCCGATAAAAATGCAGTAATATTTAATACATACATTTATTCAAATTTACAAATGTTTTGTGATTTTTTTTCTTTTTATTCGTAATGCATAAGCTAGCTCATTAGCACAGTGTTGATGTTATTCCACAAGGGGGAGACAGAAAACATTATTTTATCAATCACTGATAATATTATCAGGAAATTGAATTTTTAATAATATAGTATGTCTGTGTATCCTCAGACTGAAACACTGATTTCTAAAACCATGACCATTACATAAAATATTTTGTGGAATTTGTGTAAGTGCTCTATTTACTCTGTTTATCTATATTGTGACTGTAGGCACTCATGTACTATGTATTGGTTGTAAGTGTAGACTTAGTGTAAGTGTAGTGTAAATTGCTTGATAAAAAGTGATCATTAGGGACCGGTTAAAAAGGTACACCTCCCTAGTTTGTATGTGGTGTGTGTATACGGGCAGTGTGTGTATATATATATATATATATATATATATATATATATAGGCAGTGCATTTGTGTGTGTATGGACAGGCACTTCTAAGAGCAGTGTATGTGTGTTTATGTGTATATGTGTGTGTATGGGCATCCACTCCGAGACATCATAATATATGTGTGTATGGGCATCCACTGCGAGACATCATATCCTTGCCCGCCAAACTCAAAGCAGCTAGCCTTCCTCTGCCCTCTCTTACATACACGTGCATACACCTGTTTCTGTTGATTAATCCTTGCCTCACATCATGTTTTTTCTTTTGTTTTGGAAAGGGGTAGAGGCTCTAGTGCTTTGCTTTGCCCAGGACCAACAATGCTGTTAATACGACCCCGGCCGTTTCAGATCATTAGTTACTGTCTTTTTTCTGTGTCCTTTGTTATTCCAGATGCCTGACATTCTGATCCTGATCAATCCGACTCCATGTTGTGCATTGTTGCCTCATTGTTGCTGCATTCATTCTCACATTCTCTGTAATCTCACCTTGGTTTGTCTGATCATTATTATTATTATTATTATTATTATCTTTTATTTATATAGCGCCAACAATTTACGCAGCGCTTAATACAATACATAAGTTCAAGGGGTATGACAAGACGAGAATTGACAGACTAAGGCAAACCGATACATTAGGTGTAGAGAGCCCGGCTCGCAAGCTTACAATCTTGAGGGAATGGGGTGACAAACATAAGGCACAGAGAAAGGGTGAGAGGTAGTGCGGGGGGTATCAGTGACGGGTGAGAGGTAGTGTGGGGGTATAAGGCACAGAGAAAGGGTGAGAGGTAGTGTGGTGGTTGTCTCAATGACAAGGAAGTTCTAGCAGCTAAGGTGGTGCGGCTTCTCTGAAGAAGTGGGTTTTGGGATTTTTGTTGACTGTTGGGAGGGAGGGTGAAAGCTGAAAGTTCAGTAGAAGTAGATTCCAGAGATATGGGGCAGCTCGAGTGAAATCTTGTAGACGGGAAAAGGAAGAGGTGATAAGTGAGGAGGAGAGCCTTTGTTAGGAAACAGTTAAGGACTGGAGGGAGTTTATGGTTGGAGATGATAGGAATAAAATTGGTTAGGTTTACCATGTTGGTTAAGTTTGGTGGTTGCGAGTGATGGGAATAGGGAGGAATATGTGGGGGACAGAAGTAGCAGAGCAAACACAGGCAGGTTTCACATATAAAGATTAGTGTAGAGGTACTGGGATAGCTGTCATGGCAGAGAGATGGAGAGGGATGGTATTTGAAATGGTTTAATGGGGAGAAGTGGGTACTAAAGGGATCCAAAGAGTTGGTGCCCTCTACTGGCATGTTTAAATAGATCTGGTAATTACCTGTCTATATATTAGGACAACACTGGGGCGGGTGGGAGAGGGGCAGGGAGGGCGGGCAAAAATTCAGTTGTTGTGGGGAAGATGGAGGAGTGTATTTCAGGCTTTGAGGGCTATAATAGAGAGTGTTAAATAGTGTTAAAGTGGACGGGGGCAGTAAGAGGGCAGATATAGGAGATAAGGGGTTAGTGGAGCAGAAAGATAGAAAGTAAAATATAACAGACTTAAGTAGTGACAGGCATCACATAAATTTTACCAACTAATAACAATCAGTGAAAAGATGCTGCAATTCCCAGTATGGGCATCTGTAACTGTTCTTGCTTGCTACTATATTCATTGCTGTGCTGTCGTTAAAGATATGTATAAATTAGCAAGCATATGCTTACCTCCTAAATTAGCCTGTGGCCCCATTTAATTGCTGCTAGGAGGCCACCTGATGGAGACATGCTGACTCTAAGAAGATGACGGCACCCTTGCAAAATAAAATTTCTCCCAGAGGATCTTTCCTGAAAACTACTACTACAAATTTTATCAAAGGCTAGTGGTACAATTAATGCAAGGGAATGGTTAAAATGCCTGCATTTGAAATACCTTGGGGTGTCTTGTTTTAAAAAATATATGGCTTGATGTGGTAAATCAAATTGGCTGCATTCTAAGATCTCCCAAATAGGGCATGGGCACAGGATCACCACATGTTAAAGTTCAACGTTGAAAAATGTGCACCACCCACATGTGGCCCTTTGGCTACTAAACAACTAGGCAAAGCTATGCATGTGTAGCATCGTTGAATACATACTGGAGTGTTCTTTGACAGTGACCTATACCAATATATATAAATTTATACCTGAATACAATGGGTACAATTTTAATGAAAGCTGAGGGTATAATGTATGCATGGAAAGAGTTTAAATACCAGAATTTGATATACCCTGTGGTGTCTAGGTTTAAAAAATATATGGTTTGGTGGGGTAAAATGAATTGGCCAGGTTTAAAGATGTCCCAAATAGGGCATGGGCACAAAATCACCAAATGTCAAAGTTCAACACTGAAAAATGCACACCTCCCAAATGTGGCCCTTTAGCCCCAAACAACTAGGCAAACCTATGCATGGGTGGTATCACTGTACTCAGGAGATGTTGCATAGTGGGGTGTTGTTTGACAGTTAACATATACCTAAAGTAGAAAAATACTACTGCAAACTTTCACAAAGGCTGGTTTAAAATGTGTGACCCGACAAACGGGTCCCAAATGGCACATGGAGGCAGAATTATGAAATAGAAATATGCTACTTGTGCTTATTGTCACATATCTTGCAAAAAAACATAAAAAGGGAAAATAGTAGAATTTATTTAGCAGGTTTTTTCATTAGCTTTTGTGGATGAGTAAAAGATTTTTCAAATAAAAGTAAGGAAAAGGTGTTTTTTTCACCATATTTTGTAGTAAATTAGAGGATATGCTCAAAATAATGGTATCTAAAGAAAGCCCTTCTACTATATATAACTTGTGTGGGTTCAGTAAATAAGAGAATATCACAGCTAAAAAAACGAGCACCGCAGAAAGGTTACAACAACCATTGTCACGAAGGGTATAAAGAAATAAGACCAGCCACTGTCATGAAGGGGTTAAAGTAATTCTTTAGGTGAGCTTCAGGCTTAAAATGACATTATCTCATATGATTCATTGAGCCGCCATGATTTTATGGTGGGACGGTAATAGGGCGCCTTAATCTTCAAGGCGAATGGGGAGTCTGATAAGCCTTTTTCTATATTCTTAACAAGCCTTAAATGATAGTTTAGTAAGAAAAAGTTGATCCGCGAACTGGATCTACATGTGCGCAGTTAGGTTTGTCCTGGCTTGATTTAATTCTTAGGTTTATTCATCCTATGAGGAAGCGGCTTAGAGTTATTTTCTCACAATGCTTTACATAATGGTTCCCATAGCGAGTTGTAACATACTGTGAGGTTTGGATCTCACTCGATGGTGATGTCATGTAGTTAAGACTATTGAGAGCCACCTGTTTATCTGGACTGGGCCTCTAGTTAAATCGATTTGAAATGTAACATTCAAACCCTTGGGTATTTTGTGTCAAGTATGAAGATGATTTCCATATGTTGCTCACAGCACATGTAAAGTGCTGACCTTCAATATATGGTAAGTATTATTATTATCATTATTTAGTGTTTTATATAGCACCATCATATTCCGTAGCGCTGTACAATGGGTAGACAGGACAGAACAAGTAGTATATAACACAACAATTTGACTTACAGAACAACAGGTGAGGAGGGCCCTGCTTAGGCGAGTTATGGTGTATTACACAAGAGGTAACAGTGCCGTTGTGAGGGACAGACCAGCCACACTAGTATAAGTATTGCAGGAGGGGGACTAGGAAAGGTGAGCTAAAGAATGTGAGAGAAAGTTTGTAGACATCCTTAAAGAAATGGGTCTTCAGGAATTTTTGAAGGACTGAAGGCTGGGAGAAGCACTTAGTTGTAAATGTGTCCAAAATGGGAGCGCAATAACATAGGGAAAAATCAAAATAGTGCGATATTGTCAGATGTGACCTATCTAGTGATTCTTTAAAGGGTTCTTTTATTCTTTACTGCTCCCTCATCACTACGAGCCGGCAATTGATGCCGAGCGCCCGAACATGACGTCATTCCCGCGCCCAGCATCAATAGCCGACGCGTAGTGATGAGGGAGCACGGAAGCCGAGGTTTGAAGTGCCAGACCTTGAGCTCCCCAATGTTGGGATAGTTAGAGGGAGGCCGTGACCTCCCCAACCAGCCCTGCTTGCACCTACCTCGGCGTGGCCCTGAAGACCGGCCCAGGGGAGGCGGCTTCTCCGCTCGCCTCTCCCCTAGAGATAGACTGCAGTTTTGTGGGGAATCTTGATTCTCCGGCTCGGTAAGTTTCAGTACCCGGTGTATAAGATGACCCCCGACTTTTGAGAAGATTTTCATAGGTTAAAAAGTCATCTTATACGCTGGAAAATGCGGTATTTTGAAATAAGTAGTTACACATGTAAAGGCTGTTTTTAGCCTGCATTTGTGGGAGAGGTATTTATACCCCCTTCAGGACCCTCTCCTTCAGGGTGTTTTGTTAGAATTTGCAGGGCGTTTTATTGGAGCTTCCAGCGCATTCCGTCACACTCCCAGGGCTTCTCGTTTACATTTCCGGGGCGTCTCGTTGCTCACTTTTCTGCATTTCGCTGCACCTCATCTAGTCTCTCACCACCTTGGACGTCCCTCTCTCTGCCTCCTGACATTCTCACTCAGCATCTACTCTCTCCCTCCTCCATCTTCAGAATGGGTGATCACTTTCATTTTCTTTTCCTTTTATGGGCATAGGCAGCAGCTGTGCAGGGAGGGAGCGGGTCTTGTTTAGACAGAGCTGCTCAGCAGCTCTACTCGTTTCATGTGCAGAAGGAGGTGGGGGTTCATTTTCTACTTGTTTCATGTGCAAGGATGGAGGAAGAAGGGATCGTTTAGACAGAGATGCTCATCAGCTCTACTCGTTTTATGTGCAGGAAGGTGGGCGGCTCGTTTTCTGCTCGTTTCATGTACAAGGAGGGGATTTATGTGAAATTAATAAATAAAAAAACCTTTCTCCGTACATTTAGTTCTACCTTTTGCCACCTTCTCCGACACTAAATCACAAACTTCCCCCTAAAACTATTAAATTATACATAGCAGACATACAACATAAGGTGTCCCTACCTCACCCGGATAAGCCTTCCCTTCTTAGTGCACATCCCAGAACAGAAATTGAGAAGAACCTTTAAAGACGTAAATGCATGTAGTCATAATTTATTACTTTGAAGTAGAAGCAGAAGTATGAATATTGCTATAACAAAGTACTATAACATGAAGCTGCTAAAACACTAATTTACTTCCTTTGTGGATCCCATCTCGATTATTGCAAATCCCTACTAACTAGCCTCTCCCGCCTTTCACCGCTCCAATCCATTCTGAATACCTCTACCAGATTGGTATTTTTGTCCCTATTTCTGGGACCGCCAGCTGACGTCAGTGGGCAGTCCCACAAGGGAAGGCTCCGGGTACCGGGAGCTCTGAAGTTCCCAGGTATGCTGCCCACGGTCTGGCTGATGCTGGTGATCATTCCCACTGATGTTGTGGGAAGCACCCCCATTTTAAGAGGAAATGGGTGAGGAGTGGGGCGTGTCAGTTCCCGCAACCCAGAGCATTCAGGTGTCGAAACCCTGAGAGTTCCCAGGTATGCTAATTTATACATTTGCTACTTTGATGCTCTATAACCTACAAACAGCTTTATAACCTTTTTGTAATGCCTACAACAGTTAACACTGCAAATTGAATCTTTATTATCTCACTCGTATCCTAACTCTTTTAAACATAATGGTTTTACAATCAGGGACCCCATTATACTAGACAACTGAATATATACCTCCAGCAATGATTTGCATTTTTCATTTAATTTTATATTATAAAAAAAACACTGTTTGTTGCTGCTAAAATGCAGGGAAATAGAATACATTTATTTAAATGCACAATTGAATTGTGATTTATTTTTTATCTGTAACACAGACATTGCTTATAGAATACTGTTCCTATTCATTCCACTAGGGGGAGACATAAAACATGATTTCATCTATGACTGATAATATTAGCAGGAAATTGAAATTATAATAATATAGTATGTCTGTGTATCCTCAGGCTAAGGTGTTCATCTCTATAACCATAAACATTACATAAAAATGTTGTGTGAGTGCTCTTCTTTCTGTGTTTATCATTATTGCGGTGACAGGCTCCCATGTAATATGTATTTGCCGCAAGTTTATGTGCATATGCATGAATGTGTATGTATATATATATATATATATATATATATATATATATATATATATATATATATACATAAATATATAACATTTTAAAGACTGGGGATAATTACATTTAAAGATACCTATGGCTGAATACGCATAGTCACATGTTACATTTTTATACTCATGTAGCGCACAGTCACTTGTATTTAGCCATTAGTTAGATACCCCATTGCCTGCTGGGGCAGTATTGGCAAGTATGCGGCCCTGTCCCTGTGGATGATCAGTAAGCACCCATGAAGAAAGGAGCACATGCCTAGTTTACCCTATGGGAAATCTGGCCTGAGTTGCTTCTCCCATATGATGAAACAGTGGAAATATGGCCACTACAAGACAACGGACAGATTAATGTCCCAGGCAGCCTCACCAAAGAATAATGCATAACAATAATAGAATATTATAATGTAGGCATTAATAATACCACTTATGGAGAAAGGGCATCTCCAGAGTCTCCTCTCTGTGCTGCAAGCATTTTAGAGACTATTTGGTTGGGTGGTAGATAAATGGAACAGCCTCCCATCATATTAGGACTAACACATTGAGGGAGTTGAAGCATCTATGCATAGGGCTATCCAGAATCTAAGACAAGACCAAGGACTGATTAAGATCTGAGTCTCTACATCAGGAAATATGGGCAGACTAGATGGCCCAAATTATTTTTATCCTCTGTCTTAAACTACGTTTCTATATATGTTGTATGCTTTCTGAGGGGTCTCGTTAGACTCCCAAAGAATGATTGTCGACACACACAAATGCTATAATATGCAATAAAATGCACATAATGGCTAAAGTGTCCCTTTAAATTAATAGTATAGTGTCAATGCTGGTCAGCAGAACCGATCTTACCTTGGGTTAAGCGGAGGAACTTACCTCCTTCATTCCAAGAATCCTTTGCTGATACACAACGTTGAAGGTGAACCTGACGCTGTCCCGGCATAGCCTGTGATTTTTGGTTAGTTAAAAGTGCACATTATGACTGCGGCAGGATCAGCATTATCTAATTAATTCCCTTTCCTAAGGTTGTGACACTCCTTTTCAACACCCCCCCATTCCAGGGGTATCAATGTTATCTATAGTTAGATCAGCGCCACTCCCATGAAATTAACAGCTTATTAAGTATTTTCACTTTTCGCATTAAAGCATATACAGTATGAAGGTTGTTTTTGTGAGAACAATCATGAAATTAAGGGAAGAATTATGTGAATTTTCCTTTAATACAGAAAAGTTTCTAGGGTTCATAGTATCTGTAGTGAATCAAGCATGAGGGGGCTTACTTGATTGGTGTTTAAGGCACAGTAGAACCTTAACCAGATTCTTTCTCACCCCAAAGATCTTCATCTTTTTTAGAGTGTGAGCTGCTTCAAACACAGGCAGAAGCTTGGCACGGTAAGTGAGCTGTGTGTATGTTAGAATCTGCCTAAGTATGTATGTTAGTGTGGGTCTGCCTCAGTGTGCATGTTAGTGTCTTACTGGGTATGTTAGTGTGTGTGTCTGCCTTGGTATGTTAGTGCCTGGGTATGTATGCTAGTGTATGCATGTGTGTCTATCTGGGTATGTAAGCATGTGTGTCTGGGTATGTTAGCATGTGAACATGTCTCTTTGGTTATGTTAGACTGGGTGTCTGGGTATGTTAGCATGTATATATGAGTAACATAGTAACATAGTTCATAAGGTTGAAAAAAGACCAAAGTCCATCAAGTTCAACCTATATACATATTGTGTCCCTACTGTGTTGATCCAGAGGAAGGCAAAAAAAACCCTTATGAAGCAGATGCCAATTGCCCCATACCAGGGGGAAAATTCCTTCCCGACTCCAAATATGGCAATCAGAATAAATCCCTGGATCAACGTTCTGTCCCTATTAATCTAATATCCATAACTTGTAATATTATTGCTTTCAAGAAACACGTCCAGGCTCCTTTTGAACTCTTTTATTGAGTTTACCATAACCACTTCCTCTGGCAGAGAGTTCCATAATCTCACCGCTCTTACTGTAAAGAACCCCCGTCTGTGCTGGTGTAGAAACCTTCTTTCCTCCAGCCGTAGAGGATGTCCCCTTGTTATAGATACAGTCCTGGGTATAAATAGGTCCTGGGAGTGATCTCTGTACTGTCCCCTTATATATTTATACATAGTTATTAAGTCCCCCCTAAGCCGTCTTTTTTCCAAACTAAATAACCCCAATTCTGATAATCTTTCTGGGTACTGTAGTCCTCCCATTCCCCTTATTACTCTGGTTGCCCGTCTTTGAACCCTCTCCAGCTCCACTATATCTTTCTTGTACACTGGTGCCCAGTACTGTACACAGTATTCCATGTATATTATTGAAAGTGTGTATATTAGTCTGTGTGAGACATAACATTAGTGTGTGCCTGGGTGTTAGTGTGTGTGAGTATTTTAACGTGTGAACATACACCAATCAGCCATAACATTATAACCACTGACAGGTGAAGTGAATAACACTGATAATCTTGTTATGGTGCCTGTCAGGGGGTGGGATATAATAGGCAACAAGTGAACATTTCGTCCTCAAAGTTGATGTGTTAGAAGCAGGAAAAATGGGCAAGCAGAAGGATCTGAGTGACTTTGACAAGTGCCAAATTGTGATGGCTAGAGGACTGGGTCAGAACATCTCCAAAACTTCAGCTCTTGTGGTGTGTTCCTGGTCTGCAGTGGTCAGTACCTATCAAAAGTGGTCCACGGAAGGAAAAGCGGTGAACCGGCGACAGGGTCATGTACGGCCAAGGCTCATTGATGCACGTGGGGGGAGAAGGCTGGCCCATGTGGTCAAATCCAACAGACAAGCTACTTTAGCACAAATTACTGAAAAAAAGTTAATGCTGGTTCTGATAGAAAGCTGTCAGAACACAGAGTACATCGCAGTTTGTTGCATATGGGGCTGCATAGCTGAAAACCACTGTCCACTGCCGAAAGCACCTACAAGGGACATATGAGCATAAGAACTGGACCACGGAGCAATGGAAGAAGGTGGCCTGATCTTATGAATCACGTTTTCTTTTACATCATGTGGATGGCCAGGTGCGTCGCTTACCTGGAGAACACACGGCACCAGGACGCATCCATGGAGACCCCACCTCGCAACTTCCAGGACTTAAAGGATCTGCTGCTGAAGTCTTGGTGCCGGATACCACTGCACACCTTCAGAGGTTTAGTGTGGTCAGGGCCGCTTTGGTGGAAAAAGGGGGAGCTACACAGTATTAGGCAGGTGGTCATAATGTTATGTCTGGTCAGTGTATGTCTTTGGGTATATTAGCGTGGGTTACTGAAAGTGTGTGGGTATGTTGGTGTCTGAACATGTGTCTTAGTCTAGGTATGTTAATGTGAGTGCTGTGTGTGTATGTTGGTATTTTAGTGTGTCAACATATGTCTTTGGGAATTTTAGTATGTGTGTGTTCGGGCATGTTTGTGATGTGTGTATGGGTATTTTTGTGTGTTAACATGTGTCTTTGGGTATGTCAGTATGTGTGTCTGGTTGTGTTAGTTTGAGTACCTGGGTATGTTTGTGTGGGTGTCTAGGTGTGTGTAAATGTCAAGTGTCTGTGTGTGTTTGTGCTGAATGTTTAGCTGTGTTGCTGTGAGCGTCTGGATGTGTGTCTGGGTATGTGCTAGTGTGAGTGTCTGGATGCGTGAGTCTGGGTGTGTTAGTGTGAGTGTCTGGGTGCGTGAGCCTGGGTGTGTGTTAGTGTGAGTGTCTGGGTGCGTGAGTCTGGGTGTGTGTTAGTGTGAGTGTCTGGGTGCGTGAGTCTGGGTGTGTGTTAGTGTGAGTGTCTGGGTGCGTGAGTCTGGGTGTGTGTTAGTGTGAGTGTCTGGGTGCGTGTTAGTGTGAGTGTCTGTGTGCGTGAGTCTGGGTGTGTGTTAGTGTGAGTGCCCGTCCCGAAGGTCATGCTCTGAATCCGCTGATGCAAATCAGATGAAGCCTCTTTCTGCTCACTGAGGATGCAATTTGAAATCCTCTGCTATAGGAATGGACGTACCTCCCAGATACCCTTAAAGAGACAAAGCTTACAGACACAGATTATATGTCAGGCAATATATTTTAAAAAAAAAGGTTTTAAGACATAGGTTTTAAGATTATGCAAGACATAATCTTGTAACACACACACAATATTGAGCTGATAATGCAAAAATGAAACTTTCCAAGTCACCGTGTTAATTAGAAACTACAAGAGTATATTGTATTTCGTTGGATTTTTCAGGGAATTCCTACACAAAAGGCAAGGTCAGAATTCCTGTAAAGAATTGTTTCTATGTGAACAGGCTTCTTACACGTTCCCACAGGGCTGAACGGCTGAGAGAGGTGTAAAGCTTTATAGCCAATATGCCATTTATATGCAAATAAGGACAATATATCTACTTTTTAAAAAAATACTTGGTTGATACCATTAACACTCAGAAGGCCAGGTCCCAAGTAGTTTCTAAGACGTGGTTTAAAGAGACACCTGTGTCCCAAAGAATGTTCTGTGCCACTTGCAAATCACTGGCGAGGAAGCACTCTCCCTGCATGGGCATTGTGTAGGGGGTACTGTTAGACCCCCGCTGGTGCTCACTGGTGGTAAGTATACCACGTCAGTCACATATATCACATGTTTTCCCGCACGGAGACCCATGGGCGTAGGAACCCCTAAAAATCTGGGGGGGACAGCATTTTCCCCCATCAGATCCCCACTTTCTCACACTATCTACTCCCTCTCCCCCCCTCTCACACTTTCTTACTATCTACCCTTCTCACTAGCTAACCTCTCCCTACCCTTCCTTCTCACTAGCTACCCTCTCCCTATCGCCCCCCTTCTCACTAGCTACCCTCTCCCTACCACCCCCTTCACACTAGGTACCCTCTCCCTTCCCCCCTTTCTCAATAGCTACCCTCTCCCTACCCCCCCTTCTCACTAGCTACCCTCTCCCTAACCCCCCTTCTCACTGTCTACCCCAGGGGTGTCCAAGTTTTTTCTGCAGTGGGCCACTTCATCAGAATTGTATACGTGCGCGGGCCGCACTCATTTTTCACTGTGAGAAAATATGGCCTTTAATAAAATATGCAGATTAAAATAAAGTAAATGACACAAAACGTTTACTTTTCCTCTCACTGATTTCTGGGCCTAGAAAGTTTTGTGACTACAAATTCAGGACTCAGGATAATTAAAAATGAAATAGTTCTATTTATTCTAGGGATGCACCAAAATGAAAATTCTGGACCAAAACATTCACGGTTCACTTAGCCAAAACCGAAAATGACCCCCCACCTTTAAAAATAATAATAAAAACTCACATTTTTCATAAAAGTAGGTAACACACCACAATTGGACAAAAAAAATTAGCAATATGGCTTGGCATGATAGGAGTGTGATTGATAACAGCAATCACACTCCTATCATACCCAGGCAGCCAGTACATGCTGGTACAGGGTGGCTGTAAGTGATGACCCCATACTGCAGCATCAATACACAAGGGGGGCAGCTAGCTATGTTTCAGCATGTACTGGCTGACTTGGCATGATAGGAGTGTGATTGCTAACATCAATCACAGTCCAATCATGCCTAGGTTCCAGCACTTACACATCCATTCTATCACACACACACTCATTCATTCATATACTCATTCATTCACAGATTGATTCCCTCAATCACGCATACTCATTCAAACACCCTCCCCACCCCCTTACCTGCACTGCAGCTCCTCGATGCCGCTCACAGTCTTCAGCAGAGGGCGCGGCCTCCCTCTGCGTTCTCTGGTACTCCACAGAGGATGTGATGTAATGTCACGTGAACTCTGCTGGGTTCCGGTTCCTCTGTGCAGTACAGAAGACCCTCCCACAGGTAAGTAGCAGGGCTCGAGGTGCGGACCGCGTAAGATCGGTTGCTCCGGCTGCCGATCTTACGCGGGCCGCACCTCGAGGTCTCGCGGGCCGCATTTGCGGCGTTTCTATTGGGGGGGGTTCCTACGGCCCTGGGGGGGATTTCTTAATTATCGGTCCCCCCCGCATGAGTTACTGGGGGGGATCTGTCCCCCCCGGTTCCTACGCCCATGCGGAGACCACAAATAATTAAAGGGACCATGCAGCTATCATTTTGGGATTTAGTGAAACTTAACAAATGCCATACCCATCCTTGGCAGTAATTATACACACACATATTTTTTCATGTAGGCCCCTATTGCATATGCATGGGGGGGGGGTCTGTAAATTTCTCCCATTGCCTCTTTCTCTACTCCTGAGCTGCTAGGCTTGCAGATCTGTTTGGGCCATCTCCTGCTGCCTATGCCCACATACTATATTCAATGCCAGTTATCCCCAGTGCCGGCTTCGAGAGTATTCCAAGGGTCTAATATAATGTAACTTGTATGAAAACTGAACCATTGAAGGGGGCTTTTGCTGCAGCTGTAGAACTGCAGCTTCTCCTAAAAGTGGTTTAGTATTATTTTTACTGGCTTAACAAACGTATATTGAAACACAAAGTACTTTATTATGCATTCTTTACTGGTGAGGCTGCCGAAGACATTAAACTGTCTCTTCAAACCAAACTGTACTCATCCATGCTGTTTGAGAGCTTAAGTGCCTTCCGAGCGCCTGTTCTGGACATGCTCATAAAGTCGCATAAACATTAAGAAGAAGAATGTATTTTATTTATATAATTGACTTTACAGATACATTTTTCTGCTGTTTAGATACATATTATTGTGACTTTTGGCAATATAAAGCGGTGTGATGCATTAATACACTGCAAACATCCTGAGCTCAGAGAAGACAGGCACATCATGGGAAGAAAGACATACAGAGGTGTTTGGGTCCTCTACTGGGACTGCCTGTAGTAAATCGGTACACTTGGGAGGTATCTGTCTGGCTGCGGTTGATGGGATTTGAAATACATTATCATCGCTTGTACTGCTTTTTATGCCACAGAAGGGAGTGGATAAGTGTAGAACACTACTGACGTTATTATATAGTACTAGGAATATCTATTTAAGAGAATTTCCCCATAGCCTATAAAAGTGGACTAGGCATGTAGCAACGGGTCACACCGCTAAATCTACCAAGCTTCTGTCATTCATTGATTAATGTTCTCTAAAAAATACAGATATTTATAACATATCCAACACTAAAAGCATAAGCGAGGTTCTGCAGCAGTTGATTGCTTATAATCAACTCCCACAACAATAATCCCTGATAGATAGATAGATAGATACACACATATACAGTACGAGCCGGGCTCTCTCCACCTAATGTATCGGTTTGTCTTAGTCCGTCAATTTCCGTCTTGTCAAACCCCTTGAATATATGTAAAAAGTGCTGCGTAAATTGGTGGCGCTAAATAAATAAAAGTATATACCGTATTGGCTCGAATATAGGCCGCACTTTTTCCCCCCACTTTAAGTCTTTAAAGTGGGGGTGCGGCCTATATTCGGGGTCTAGCGCCCGACGCCCGGGACATGCAGTCCCGGGCGCCGGGCAGGCAGCGGGGTTAGGATACAAAAACCCCTGCAGCGGTGCAGGGGACCTGCATCCTACTCCCCGATACGCTCAGACAGCCTCCCCTGCCAGCACTTCCCACGGGGGGGTGCCGGTACGGGAGGCTGTCTGAGCGCATCGTTACCTCTGCCCCCCCCGACTTACCGGAGCAGACTCCCGAGTGTCTTGTGGGGCCGGCGGGGGACATCTACGCAATACGCGTATACAACTTCCGGTGCCGGCACATCCGCTGAGACAGAGTGGGGAGACAGAGTGGCAGCATGTTTTTTTGGTGCTTTTTTAAAGAAAAAAACTTTCTTTAAAAAAGCACCAAACTTTTAGGGTGCGGCCTATATCCGAGCCAATACGGTAATAATATATATAAATATACATACACACACGAATATATACACACACATTATATATATATATACACACACACACACACATACATATATATATTTATAATATAGATATACATATAGACAAATATATATATATATATATACACACACATATATATATATATATATATACATATTTACATAACACACACACATATATATATATAGCTAGATAGATAGATATACATAGACATTGACACATGTATATACACACACACATAAATATATAGATATAATATAGTGGGGACACAGCAGGCTCTCCCACGTCTGGCATTCCAGTAGCCGGTCCATAAGATCCCTGGCACAGGTGCAGTTGGCACAGGTGCGGGTAACAGGGCCGGGCACCGCCTGGGGCTACACCTGGCAGTCACATAATACCAATTACAACCAGGAAGTGAGAAAAGCCCCGGGGCAAGAAGGAGTGAGAAGGGCAACATCCGACTGCACGTCTTGCCAGGTGATTGGCTGCCCGGGCTGGGGCGATAGTCAGGCGTTCGGTGGGGTGGGAGCCCGTGGGAGGGCGAGGACGGGAGGGTGACTCACAGTGGAGTGACGTGTCCGTGGAATGAGGGTGCGGCCGCAGTCGCCGGGTGGCGGGGCTGCTCGGAGACCTGTCTGGGCGAGTCACTGACACACGGCAGCCCGCGTAACCTACATACAGCCGGCTCCGGCAGGATGCTGCTCGGGACAGGGAAGGAGTGAGACCCCCGCGCGGGCAGCCCGTCAGCCTGACCGGAAAAATGCAGTCTGGGCTTTTTCAGTTATTCTATTTTTAGAGGGGTGTGTGTGTGTGAAAGTGTATGTGCGTGCATGTGTGTATTTGTGCATGTGTGTGGTGTATGTGCGTGCATGTGTGTATTTGTGCATGTGTGTGTGGTGTATGTGCGTGCATGTGTGTATTTGTGCATGTGTGTGGTGTATGTGCGTGCATGTGTGTATTTGTGCATGTGTGTGTGGTGTATGTGCGTGTTTCTGTCAGAATTGTCCTTTGATGCCTGACCTGTTATGTCCTGTTTACAGTTTATCTCATATATAAAACAATACGTAAGAAGACTATTAAGACAAATGTTTTCTTTTTTTCTTTCAACTACTACTGGGCCCGCCACTTTAGAGGACACGTGCGACAAATTGTCCGCAGCCACACTTGCATGCTGTGTAATGCTTGCATGCTGTGCAAGCAACCATTCCTTTACCGCCCAGGAGAATCAGGAAAGCAGTGTGGTTACATTATGTTAGGGGGGGCAGAAATGGCACAGGCAGACTATTTGGGGGAAGGGGGCAAAAGATGGAACACTCTTTGTTTGGGAACAAAGATGGTACACAAGGCTGTTTGGTTCAAAGATAGCGCAGAGAAGCTGCAGCTGCTTGAGGCAAAGACCACACAGACAAGATGTTTGGGTGCCACATGTTGAGTCTGAGGTTGGGGGGGGCTTTTCCCCATGTGCTAATTTGAGCCTTTTAATATTCTTGGTTCCCGGGATTTCACCCCTCTGCATTACCGGCCTTCCTGCCTAGCCCCTGAATATGACGTCCTAAGGGTGCGCCGGGTGGAAATTTACTATGGAGGCGTTGTCCAACATATTGTTAAGCAGCTGGCTAGGGAGATCAACAATCTTACTTTTAATTGGTCCATTGAACAGAGGAGCTATAAGGAGAGAGTGATTTGCTCCCTGTAATGCGACAGAGAGGTTGCCCTCCCTTTACCTGTAACCTCTGGCCAGAATACACCACGGGGGAGGGGGGTGAGAGGGTGCCGCATAATGTGTGTGTGCAGGGTGTTAGGGGCTGCCGGATAGCGTTGTAAGGGGGGCGGTGGAGAAGCTATTGGGTATTCTTGTGTGGAGAGGAGGGGAAAAAAACTAGAAGAAGAGGGAGACCCAAGGATGATGAAAGAGAAGAAGAAAATAATCATGTCATTTCATAGGCACATAAGCTAATATATATATATATTATATACAGAAACATTTGATAATTATACAGACTTATGTTGCATTTACCCCTCTGTGCTTTTATTTTTCACTTTGCATGTTTTACTGGAGGTAGTGGTCTTTATAGTAGGGGATACTTGTGACTTCACAGACTCTTTATCCCCGGATGCTAGCAGGGATCAGAAAAAAGCACAGTAGCATACATGTACATACATACACAGCCATGTGTCATGTTTTGGTAAGTTAGTAAAAGTGAATAACTGGAGGAATTTCCTCTTAGTAATTACTTAGTGGGGAAATGCTACATAAATACCCTGCAGGTAAACCCAGGATTCAAGTCAGTCAAGTCATTAAAATCTGAACAAAACTCAGTGTTTAAATAAATGATACTCTTTGCTAGCAATTTTGTTTTCTTTATCGAAACATAACAGAATTCAATTCAACACCGACATTGGCCTTCAAGAGAAAGTGGTCATTAAGCAATTTAATGATGCAGATTATATACATATGATTTAGAAAGATGAAAAATATACATGGAAAAAGGCTGAGTTATGTTTGAAAGGTTGTGAAAGCTTCCACACAATAAAGACACGACACCACAAGGTGTCACAGCTTTATCAATCCATTACATACTGGTCAGGATCTAATGCCAAACCAATAACGACCCCCAACATGCAGATACAACCATTAACCATGAGTTCTCATTCTGAGTGGTGCCATCAACAGCTAGCAGCACTTTACTCTAGTCATTAAGGCAGACCTGCCTTCTTCTACAACCAAGGTGCAGCATAACAAGTACAATGAGACAAAGCGCAATAACATTACAGATACACTTTAGGAGTGGATATTGGAAGCATGCTTCTCTTCACCCTGATGTTGTCCAAAGAGGGTGAATCACATGTTTCCCAAACATTATAACCTCCATTGATAAAATGTTCCAGCATTAACCACCAGACCACCAAATGACGTTGAGTGACCTGGTTAGCGCCAACTTCCCTTCCTGATTGGTCCAGTGATCTTATCACCATAACAACCGATAAAATATATTACTGCTGAATGGACCATTTTCGTACATTGCTATGGCGCTAAAACCACCAAAATAACTTTTTTACATAATTTGTGTTATACCTTTCCCATAACTATATTGCAGCAATTATATACATTGAAGAGAATTATACAGAATTATCCAACAAAGGAATAAATACATGGTAAATAACCATGGTAATTGCATGGTTCACGAGGAAGGCACATTCTTCATTTAATAAATTATTTTGCTTCAAACATAAGGTGTTTTTAAAAAGTTTTTCTTGAGCTTTGTGGTATTTCTGAACTAAATAAATGTCAAGGTGATGTTCATAGAGCAGAAGTACAAACCGTATAATAGAACAATTATCAAATAAAATAATAGTGAAACATTCCGATGTATGTAGTCATAAGCCGACCAAACAGAAGCCATTGATGCGTTACGCTCACCGCTTTATTGTCTTTGTACTGTACGCAAAGTAACTCTCTAAATATCCCAAGGCTAAGGAAAAAGTATGAATGAAGCAGTGAAGTTACATCGGGTGTTAAATCTGCAGTTATAACATTGTGACATTCTCCAGGAAAAGGGAAATAAATAAAAAGACAAATCTGTACAGCTCAATCTTTCAGAAACCCATGTCTTTGTGTTTTTGAAGGTGGAAACTAAAGAGAAAAAGGATGTTCTTACATTGGCATTTATCTATGTGCTTCATAATCAATCCCGTGTATACAAGTAAATATCGCACCGACGGGTAACCTGCTTTTCAATTACACGCTGCAGAACCTTCTAGAATTTATCTACGAGTTTAAATCTTCTACAGCCACAGTGGCTCTATTGTCACAAAATGTTATCTGATCTGAATTTAAGCTACTCCTTAGCCACTGTATAAACGATATTTCTTCTTTTGGGGGATTTTTTATCTGCATTTTTGTCTCTAGCGTTATGATTCATTTTAGTATCTGCCTAGATTTACATTTACACATATATTTTGGCGCTGCCCAAGACTACAAAACTAGTCGTTGAGCTCCTTTAATAGTCATGGTCATATATGTATTTAACTATTGGTGTTTGTCAGGGGACACCTTTTTTCCCGTGGAGAACTGCGCCAACATAGGCACAGAATACATCACACTGCTGAGGGTTGGCATCCTGATCTTAGAACCATCAGCAATTAAATAAAAATAGAACGCACATCATATTATGGGATTGAGTTACCAAAAGGTAAAATAATTTCATTTATAAAGCATGATACTTTTTTGGCTCTTTAGTCCCTATCACATGATGAAATTATACGCACCACAGTGAATCCGGCACCTGATGGATGCCTCTGTCGCACTCTGTTGAGTAACCCACCATAACAAACATTCTTATGGTGATGACTATTGAAATGCAAGATAAATGACATTACAAAGTCATTACAAGGTCTTTTAATATGTCGTTTCCTTATTTTTTATTTTGAACCCAAAGGAATGGCAATTGGATTTTAAGATTACAATGTATAAGAAAACTGTCTGATTTTCATATGCCAAAGATCTCACAATTCCAACCATTGGCAAAGACACTTCCAATATCTTGCCCCGCTATCTAAGAATTAAAAGGTTAAGTGTTTCTTTCAGGAATTTTTACTATTTTTTTTTTAGTATTTTCATATTCAGTGGCACCATTTTTTTTAAAATAACTATTGCAACAAAAACATTAAGTTTTCTTTTTAGTGGTTGTGAAAACCTACCAAATGTCCAATTAATTATATCACAATTGTCAGACATTTTCCATCACTGTATAAAACGTGTTGTTTTTCTAACTTTTAGTGAGTATTTCATGGCCAAATATAGTAATTGTTTGCAGTAAAGGTTGATTACCTTCATTTTATGTCCTGTCACCAAAACCCCACTGTGTGGGTAGAAGTATTGCCTATAAACTATTTGTAGATATAACTCGTCGCAGACATGTTCTGGGTCATGGGTCGCAGGTAAGAGCTATAAAGCCGCGGATGGTACATTATATACTTTGCTTCTACTAAGTCTTCACTGGTCAATGTGCTTTGGCACTTCGGCTTTATTGTTAATGTACATCCAGAAATAACCATCCACCCATATAGTCTGCCCGCTTTCCCTGCTCTAAAGTCTCAGACGTTAATCAGTCCTTGGTCTCATCTTAGATTCAGGAACCATACGTCTATCCTATGCTGATGATACAAGGGGCTCTGCGACCCTAACCCAATGTACACACAACACAACAAGGCATGGATTTCAGTCCTTCTGCCGGAGGAGCAAATCTGTTTTACGTGACCAGCAGCCATACTGTGTGACAGAGATCGGAACTATATGAGAAATGAAAAATAAGTGTATTTGCATGGCAGGGAAAAGGTTATTAATATATAGGTCATTTTATATACACATATAGAAAAATACACAGATGGACCACACTGGGGAGTTGGTTGTTTTGTGGTTAATCATTTGTAATTAATTTATTTGTAGAAGAGCATTTGTTTAGGTCACAGAATAGTATCCCAGATTATATTTTGTATATTGTATTTTGTTTCACCTGATTTTACCTCTATGGGTTAATTCCTTGGGAGGTAAGAAACTGATATCTTTTTCATACGGTGTTCTTATCAGACGCTCTTAACTCAATTATCTAGGTGGGTCAACCATGAGAGGAGGGCAGCCAAGATGCCTGAGATTTAAGATAGAGTAGACAGCCCTGTATATGTGAAATAAACTATGTTCTGTAGATTGTAAGCTTGTGAGCCGGGCTTTGTTTACCTAATTTTTCGATTTGTCTCAGTTCTGTCAATTCTAGTTTTATCATACATTTTATATTTATTGTAAGAAGCACTGCGGAAATTGTTAATTCTATATAAATAAAAGATACTAATAATAATAACCTCCAGAAATGGTTATCTTTCCACATTACTAATGCAGTACATTGGTGGGGAATTTAAATATGCATGAGTTGGGTTTATGGTCATCTGGAATCTAAGACAAAACCCATGACTGATTAAGGTCTAGGTCTTTACATCAGGGAACATGGGCAGACTAGATGAGCCGAAAGGTTCTCATCTGCAGTTAACTTAAAGGTTTTTCAGTGCAGTATAAGCACATCCCAAACAGTATGGAGATAATTATCTGTAGTAATTATTCAATCTACTACGTAAGAAGTGAATTCATTTACACCAAAATGTTTCTTTTTACATAGGGATTTCCTGATCTTCTTCTCTTTATACCTGATATTCTTCCCTTGATTGAAGTCAGAGGTAGCACCAAAAAAATAAAAAATAAATGAAAGCACCTGCAGGTAGTTCCAGACTGATGTGAAGAGCAAATGGAAATATGTAGTTTTATTGATGACCACAATCAGTGTATTTTGGATAGTTGTCATTTAGATTGTACAGTCTTATCTATTTATATTAGTTTTTTTCTAAAAGCTTCAATGGAAAAGGGGAATTCAGTCGTTGTGACTATGTTGGGCTGGTATATGTATGGGAAAAGTCTTCCAGAATAATTTTACCAATCTGACTCTAGAATTACAGCATAATTTACAAAGGATTAATCGCCTGATGAATGCAACAAAAGAAGTATCGGTCAACCCAAAGAAGTGCAGGAACAAAGTGGATATTGGATGCTTACTTCAGTGCTTGAGTGTTAGTCCTATGAGACTAGGCAATGGCAGACGATTGTTCATAATAATTTGGTTCCCCATGATAAATAATTAAGTTTGAGGATAGGTTCAGGTGTGAGCTACATCTTTCTTGTACACAAATAAAGGAAAAAACCAAAATATTCAATCCTTTAACCACATTTATTCGATGAAAAAAAAAGAAGAAAATACAAATGTTTAGGGGTAGTACACAGTACTGAAAATTTACAGCCAGGAACAAATCCCAACTCAAGACTAAAATGGCTACTTTCATCCATTATTGTAAATAGTGGAATGTTAGAACATCACACTGGTAACACGTAACCATATTTATCCTTTTTTGAATCAAAATTTAAATAAAGCATTACAAAAGCCAAAAGCATCTTTATATATAACCACAATTTGTAATTTTGCATTTTACAAAATAAAGTTCTTAGCAACTTTTACTCTGCACCATAGAGAGGAAGAAGTTGCATAAGGAGCTCCAGGATGATCCGCAGTACTCCTCGGCTATTCTTTTCTTTTCAGCTGTGTCTTCATCCTCTAAACATTCTTTCTTGGCTTCAGTCACAGTGTCTGGTTTTGGTGGGTTTACATCTCTCTGACTGTTGCCTTTATCCTCGGGGACAATCATACTGGAGATGATGTAACGCATGTGTGCCTCCTGTGGTCCTTTTTTACAGTCTTTGGATTTCAGAACAGCTTTAGGATCCTGGCAAATGTTCTTCTGCTTTCTTAAAGCTCTAGCAATCTGCTTCCAATAGGATTTTTGATTTTCAGCATATTTAGGGCAAGATGATGGGTTTCCAGCAAATGTGCATGAAAATGTAGATTCTCCTTTAGTGCACTGTACATTTAAATGCACTGTCTCCGTACTGGTTACTGACCAAATGCAGTCTGCTTTTTCTTTGCTCACGAACTTGCCTTGAAGCGAGCCTTTTTGTCCCTTAGATTTGCTGTCCTTATTATCTGGGCTAGTTCTAGCTTGTTTTCCTTCTTTAGCTGCACCTTTCTGTCTTTGTTTTCCAGTTCCATCTTTCTCTCTTTTTCCTTCTTTTTCTTTGTTGCCCTCCACCAAAAGCATTTGGCACAAAAGCAGAGCTACCACGCTCAAGTATGCTACACACTTCAACTTCATCTTCCTTGCTTTTATTTCTGCAACTGGAATAGAACCATGAAAAACATGGACATCAATACATTTGATTGGTGGACAATTTCATGTCAATTATCCAGAATTATAACTTATATATCATTATTGTAACTTATCCAGAATATCCTTACTGTGTCTCAAAAAATGCATTAGACTTTTAAGAATTAAAAATAAAGTTTACAAAAAAATATACTTCTGTTTTATAAATAAATCCAAAATGTATTATTTTGAACTTTGTACAAAATTAGTTGAAAAGGAAGTAAGAACGCCTACCTTGTTGCAATGAATTTTATGTATTGGGATTCCCTCTGATCTCTTCCAGTGCAGCTTGTTTAATCACATGTGTTACTACTTGTAAACTAAAGGTATTTATAAAGTGTCGAAGACACACCTATATGTCATCAGAAAAGGTTACGACACAACCTGTTGAATTTTTGGTCCCATACACGACTCCTCACCACACCTCCACTGGATGTAGGCCAGCGCTCCAGATCAGTTTGTTCACAGGTAAAATCAAAGCAGCTATTCAGGGAGAGTATCTGCTGATGTGGTACTTGACAACCTGCATTGTTTGGCTGTTGTTAGGAACTCCTTCTTTTTTTTGTGTGTTGTTAAGTTCATCCCTGTAACACTTCTTCATAACATAAAACATCCGACATTCAGAATATGCAGAAGAACAGGTTTTGCTAGCAGCTGGGGTACAGTGGGCATAGGACAGTGAGCATAGGTAACCTTTGTGGAGGGTCACAAAGCCAGAAAATCTCAGTGGTACATGTTAACAGAGTTAATGTTAAAAAAAAATTTATGTTAAAAAATTTCTTATTTTTGTGTAATAAGTGCATGTTTGTTCAATGCAATATATATATATATATATATATATATATATATATATATATATATATATATATATACCGGTATATATATATATATATATATATTTTTTTTTATATATATATATATATATATATATATATATATATATATTTATATATATATATTTATATATATGGAATGCTATATATAGACATTAGCAGTAATGGTATATATAGACATTAGAAGTAATGTTTGTGGGGTTTTTTGTTCGTGTTAAAACCTGATGAAGAATTGCCTGCCATTCTTTACTTTTTCCTCCCACTCACAGCTATTAGAATATCCTGTTTCGCGAGAATTATAATTCCTAGAAACATAAGGAACTATATTACAAAGCATACGTACCACCTCCCATGCACGCAAAGGAGCTACGCTAAATGTTACTAGATTTAACATATGGGTCCACTCAAAATATGTGGATAAACAACCCATCTTCACCTATTTTATGTCTCAACCCCTACAGTTAGGATAATGGCTGTTAGATAACACTTAATTTTTGGGTTGCCAGCTATATGTAAATTGTCAAAACCAGCAAGTTTTCATTGGTTGTCATGGTGATCGCTCCACTTTCAGCACCTTTATCTAAAATCAGGCCCCTACCTGAAAATAGGCCCAGTCAGTGGCCGGCAGGGCCGTCTTTAACGCAGGGCAAAAGAGGCATCTACCCTTTGAGCCCGCAGCAACTGTGGTCGCCGCACTGTGCAAGCAATGTCTCTTCTACCGCCAAGGGGATGCAGGAATCCAGTGGAGTCATGCCACGTATGTCACATGACCCTGCTGCGCGTCTGGTTCCCCTGGGCGGTAAAACAGAGGTTGCTCGCACAGAATGCAAGGAACACAGAAGGAAGCTGCAGGCCCGTACAGAAGTCTGTGAGCAGCACAGACATCTGCAGTTCAGGTATGGGGGTGGGGGAATGAGTATGTTAGATTCAGTGAATGAATGAGTAAATAAATGAGTATCTTTGAAAGAGTGAATTAATATTTGTGAATGAGTATATGTAAATGAGTATCTGAATGCAGGAATAAATCTGATTAATCTGTAATGAATGAATATCTGTGAATGAGTATCTGTGAATTAGTGAATGAATATTTGTGAATGACTGAATGAATATGTGTGTGATAGCATGCATATGTAAGTGGGGGGGCACAGGCACGCTGTTTTGGGGGCAACAATGGCAAGTCTTATGCTTCCAATCTGGGTGCTAGGCAGGTCTGGGTTCCAGGTCTGATTTCATACTAAAGGGAGGGCTGGCTGGGTGGCATAAATACACAATATGGGGCTGGCTGGGGCAATACACAAGAATGTGGAGGCATTAATTCACAAGGGGGGCTGGCTGGGGCATCACATACATTAATACTAAAGGGTGGCTGTCTGGTGGGATAAATACAAAATGTGGGGCTGGTTGGGGGCATAAATACACAATGGGGGTCTGGCTGGAGTGCACAAATACACATGGGGACAGCTGAGGCCATCGCATAAATCAATACCAAAGGGAGGGGCAGGCTGGGGGCATAAATACACATAGGGATGCCTGGGAGCAATACACAAGGCTGTCCAGATGCGAGTGTCAGTGTGGCAGAGCCTGTCATGGTGAGTGTTTGGGTGTCAGTGTGGCACATCCTGTCCCGGTTTGTGTGTGTGTGTGTGTTTGGGTGTCGGTGTGGCAGATCCTGTCCTGGTGTGTGTATGTTTGGGTATCGGTGTGGCTGATCCTGTCCTGGTGTGTGTTTGGGTATCGGTGTGGCAGATCCTGTCCTGGTGTGTGTCTGCATGTCGGTGTGGCAGAGCCTGTCCCGGTTTGTGCATGTGTGTGTTTGGGTGTCGGTGTGGCAGAGTCTGTCCTGGTGTGTGTATGTTTGGGTATCGGTGTGGCTGATCCTGTCCTGGTGTGTGTTTGGGTGTCGGTGTGGCAGAGCCTGTCCTGGGGTGTGTGTTTGGGTGTCGGTGTGGCAGAGCCTGTCCTGGGGTGTGTGTTTGGGTGTCGGTGTGGCAGAGCCTGTCCTAGGGTGTGTGTTTTGGTGTCGGTGTGGCAGAGCCTCTCCTGGGGTGTGTGTGTGGGTGTCGGTGTGGCAGAGCCTGTCCTGGTGTGTGTATGTTTGGGTATCGGTGTGGCTGATCCTGTCCTGGTGTGTGTTTGGGTGTCGGTGTGGCAGAGCCTGTCCTGGGGTGTGTGTTTGGGTGTCGGTGTGGCAGAGCCTGTCCTGGGGTGTGTGTTTGGGTGTCGGTGTGGCAGAGCCTGTCCTAGGGTGTGTGTTTTGGTGTCGGTGTGGCAGAGCCTCTCCTGGGGTGTGTGTGTGGGTGTCGGTGTGGCAGAGCCTGTCCTGGTGTGTGTGTTTGGGTGTTGGTGTGGCAGAGCCTGTCCTGGTGTGTGTTTGGGTGTTTGTGTGGCAGAGCCTGTGCTGGTGTGTGTGTTTGGGTGTTGGTGTGGCAGAACCTGTCCTGATGTGTGTGTATGTGTTTGGGCATCAGTGTGGCAGAGCCTGTCCCGGTTTGTGCGTGTGTGTTTGGGTGTCTGTGTGGCAGAGCCTGTCCTGGTGTGTGTATGTTTGGGTATCGGTGTGGCAGATCCTGTACTGGTGTGTGTCTGGGTGTAGGTGTGGCAGAGACTGTCCCGGTTTGTGCGTGTTTGGGTGTCGGTGTGGCAGAGCCTGTCCTGGTTTGTGTATGTTTGGGTATCGGTGTTGTAGATGCTGTCCTGGTATGTGTTTGGGTGTCGGTGTGGCAGAGCCTTTCCTGGGGTGTGTGTTTGGGTGTCGGTGTGGCAGAGCCTGTCCTGGGGTGTGTGTTTGGGTGTTGGTGTGGCAGAGCCTGTCCTGGTATGTGTGTGTTTGGGTGTCGGTGTGGCAGAGCCTGTGCTGGTGTGTGTGAACTATTTAATTTTTACTTATCCAGAGATAAAACACTCTCCTGGATTTGTAGTCACTTCAGAGGACAAAACTTTCTAGGCGCAAAAATCAGTGAGAGGAAAAGTAATGATTTTGTGTTATTTACTCTGGAAATTTTATTAAAAAGGATTAGTGGCGCTAAATTGTGGCTTTAGGGTCCCGTGTATGAAGACTTTTGTTAGTGTATTGATGTATTCCCAATCCCATCACATAAGATTCTATTTTATACTATCTGCCTACCACTGATGTTCTCTTTATCCAGTACACATGGTTGCCAAGGAGTTAATATTCTGTCTATTTCAGTTGTCCCCATAAAAGGGCCCACCAAAATCCTCCAGGCCCATGATGCTCTTGTCTAAAATGGGTCCTTATATGTGAGCTCCATTGTTCCAAAGGTAAACATATCAATTTTGAATGTGCTCACCATAGACCAAATACTAAAGAAAACAATAAGTTAAATACTATATATACTGTATATATACACACACTATATGGACAAAAGTATTGGTATACCTGACCATTACATCAACAGGGACTATTATAACTTTTATGGTTTAAATTGGTCAGATTTCCCAATACTTTTGACCATATAGTCTAGCTTGGCAAAGGAGCACAGGAAACGTGGCCCAATGATGTATCGGTCTGCTGTCCCATGTTTTTACTTAAATTTTAAAAAAGACTTCTGCTGGCCTCTTAAATTCTCCAAATCACGGTATTTCATGACACTCTCTGCTTTACTCAGTAGTCACTAGAATCCTCAAGGAAAAAATAATCTGATCATTAAATAAATTCCTGTACAGTAAAGATGGTAGTAACTCCCTTCCAGGAATCCTTATTTTTAAAGTGATTCATAGGATTTATGTCATAATATCTGTTTGCAAACTTAACCTTAAATTAAAGCAATCAGGGGCACACATTACCTTATTATGTCAATTTTCTCAAGCTGTAAAATGGAGCTTCACAAGCACAGATAACTTAATGGTGCTTATCCTTCGGGTAACGACTTGGTGAAACTTGGTTGGGTTTAAAATAATTACAGCAGAGAGAGCTTCTGCATTTTTTTTATTGTATTTATTTAGTTTAGGTTACTGTTTGCCAGTAATGAGTCACTATTGATCTCCCCCACACGCCGTGCATGGCGCATGGAACAATAATCAATCTTGGTTTTCCTGTTCATAAGATCTGTTCAACTACTGCGCTCATTGTACCTCCCATTATAATACCGTAAACTGTAAAGCACTCGCTACATACAGTATGTCAGAGCTAAATAAGTGAAAACATACAATTTAAAGTGAAGCTGTGAAATGGGTAAAAAGGTGCAGCCCTCCCCAGGGGGGGTTTTCTATAAGCACTTCCTGTCTGAAATGTGAGGATAGTGTATGGATATCTTCTATCTTCTATCTACTCATACCCAGCAAACAGTCCAAGCTCCTGAAAAATAGGGACATCAGCGGGAGCAATATGATGTCATATCTTGGCACTCAGCAGCACAGAGTATGATGACACTGTATAAATCAAGATTTAGTAATATGATACTTACTGGCCCAAGTTTACTTCAGTTTTTACTTTAATGATAATAATTCAATAGTTGGAACTGTATGGTCACTTAGCTCTTGGGGTTTTATAGAATTCTAGGAAATCATCTGAAACATGCACGAGCAGCTGAAAATACACTATATGTTCAAACGAATGGGGGCACCTGACCATCACACCTACTGTATATGAACTTGTGGGACATCCCATTCCAAAACTGTGGACATTAACATGGATTTGTCACCCTTTTGAGGCTATAATAGCCCCCTTTTTCTGGGAAGGTTCTCCACAATACTTAGGAGTTTGGGAATTTGTGCTCATTCAGCCAAACGAGCGTTTGTGAGATCAGGGACTGATGTTGAGCGAGATGGCCTGCCTTGCAATCAGCATTCCAGTTCATCGTAAATGTGTTCAAAGTCAGTGTTCTGTGGAGGGCACTCAAGTTCCTCCACACCAAATCCTTGCTTTGTGCACAATCATGGTGGAACAAGAGAGGGCCTTCCTAAAAATGCTGCCACAAAGTTGGAAGCATACAACAACTTTCTGAAATGTCTTTTTATGCTGTTAACTTTAACTTTACATGTCACTGGAACTAAGGGACCCACACCCTGAAAAATAGCCCCCCATACCATTATCCTGCCCCCATAAAACTTTACAGTAGGCACTATGCATTATGAGTAGGTAGCACTATTCTGGCATTTGCCAAACCAAGATTTGTTCATTAGACGTCCAGGCCATGAAGCCGCGGTCATCGCATCTCTTCCATGGAAACCCTTTTGATGAAAGTCCAGACGCAAAGTACTTGTGCTGATGTTGCTTCCAGAAGCAGTTTGAAATTCTGTAGTGAGTGATGACACAGGGAACAGGCCATTCTTACAAGGTGGCTGCTTCAGCACTCGTCAGCCCAGGTCTGTGAGTGTGTGTGGTCTACCACTTCATGGCTGAGTTTTTTGTTCACAAGGTGCCAAAGTGCCAAAAGGCCAAGGCGGTCACCAGGTCCCCTTCTTCTTTTCCTCTGAGACTGCACTCCCTGAGGGGGATATGTGGCCCTTTCCTTCTCTCTCCAGAGGACTATGCAAGGGGAAGGACCACTGGAATCATATTAGAAGGAGGGGGAGCCCAAAGGCTAACTATTTCCTCCCTCACCAGAAAACTGATACCTTTCTAGGGAACCTGGTTCCACCATGGCATTTTAGGTGTACAATACAAATTCTGGGGCTCAAATACATTCCTTGTATTAATAAAATAAAAAATGTCAATGAAAAACTTTTTAAAAAATCACACAAAAAACATTGAAAAATAAAAAGTGCTTGAAGGGTCCAGAGTGATCAGTGCGCTTATCAACATGTTCAAAAAACATAAAAAGTGATATGCTGGGGGGGCGGAGTGAGCGCTCGAAGAAGATGGCCGCTTAAGCCTCTAGCTCCGCTCACCGTCCGACTTTTTCGCTTCTTTCCGCGCCTTTCTCTTCCGATGGGGAAAACTAACCGGGTGGGGAGCACCCCACGATCTTCGGGGACGCGAGACAGACCGTCTAATCCCTCCGTGAGGTCTTATTTTCAAGGTCCGCCAGACCAAGACTCCCGAGACTCGGAGCCCAAGATGGCGCCGTCTCCCGCCAGCCAGCAGAGCGAATGCTCGGAAGAGGGCCTTCGCGATAGTGAGACGGGCTCTCCCCCTTCGCTGGCGGCTGGTCCACCCTGGCGAGAGGCTCTGAAGGCGCTTCCCACGAAAGCGGATTTGGTGACCGTGATCGATTCCTCGCTGGACCAGGCCCTGCGGGGCGTGCGGGCCGACCTTGTGGTCATTAAGCATGACCTGAAGCAATTGGGTGACCGCGTGCTTTCACTGGAGGAGTCCTATACGACCGCCTGTGACCGGATTGACTCTCACTCTACCACTCTCCATGCACACACAGACACCATCCATCAGCTCCGGCGACAGCTAGAGGACCTCGACAACCGGGGAAGGCGAAATAATCTCCGTATCCGTGGCTTACCTGAGTCGGTCCCTCCTGAGCAAATTCGCATGGTGTTGCGGCAGGTGCTCAACACTCTTCTCGGCTTGCCGGAGGATGCACCGATCCAGTTTGATAGGGCTCACCGTGCCCTGCGGCCAAAGGGTCCTCCATCTTCTCCTCCACGGGACGTGGTGTGCTGTTTTCATGAATACTCGGTCAAGGAGGCGGTGTTGAAGGCTTGTCGTACCGCCAGCGCTGTGGAATATGATGGGGACAAGCTTTCCATCTACCAGGATCTCTCACCGCGCACTCTCCAAAAGCGCAGAGCATTGCGGCCGGTTACAGCAGCGCTTCGAGAGGCTGGGGTGCCCTACCAGTGGGGCTTTCCGTTCATGCTGATCGCCAGACGGGATGGCGCTACTTTTACCCTGCGACATCCGGGTGAGCTAAAATTCTTCTTGGAGGATCTGCGTCTTCCAGTGGTGGAGGTTCCCGATTGGGATGAGGCTTCCGCACCTTTGCCACCTTTGTCGGATCCGGCTGCCTCCTGGACTATGCACTCCAACCGTCGGAAGAGGTCCCGCCGCAATCATGCGACTCCGGAGGATACCGGCTGAGCTTTTTTTTTCCGTGGCACCCTGATGGCTTCGCCTTCATAGTGGGTCTCATCGGCGCGTGAGTGTTTCTGTCCTTCTCCCGCTGAACTTTGCAATCCTCTGGTTGTCATCACGGTCTGGACTTTCGCAATCGTTCGGGTATTTCGTTTATCGGCCCTTTTTTTATGTTTTTCCGCTGTTTTTCGATCCGTCTCGGTTTTTCGGCGTTCGTTTTCAGTTTCGCATACACTACACATGTACTCGTGCTGAGCCTGTCAGCAACTACCCTGCTACATGTCGCCTACACTTGGCTTAGTTGCCGCTATGGCCTTGCTATATGGGACACGTTTATGTATACGTTACCTGCCCTGAAGACCCTACTCTGCTCGCCTGGTTCGTCGGTCCTTGGCGTCAGGCTTGCGGTGCCCCTTATTTTGGGGCCCCCCCTCATTTATTCTGCTTCTGTGCTGTCTCCCCGGTCTTCCTCTTCCCCATGTTCTCCTCTCCTCTCGCCCATTTTTATTACTCTTGCCTTGTCTGCTTTTTTTTTCTTACCGTGTGTGTGTCTCCTCTTCCCCATACGGCGCCTTACGCATCCCCCCTGCGGGGTTGCGAGGGAGTGTTCGTTCCTCCCTCTGGTCCCCTGTGTTTGGCGGGGGTTTCCCCCCTTCTTTTCTGCCCTTTCGGACGGTGGGGCGGTAGCGGAGGTTTTCTCCTCCTTTCGTGCTCTCTCCTACTCCTCCTGTCATCTTCCTTTCTCTGTTTGCCTTTCCTTCTTATCCGCTTTGGTGGGCCTTCCCCCCCCCCCCCCGAGCTCTCTTGTCCTCCTGTGGACAGCGATTTTGGGACTCTTCGTAGTCCCACCGCTCATTAGTCGTCGACACTCTGTGTCGTAATGGTAGGTGCTTCTAAGCCCTACTTCCTTTTCACACTTCGCATCTCATACACTTGTTATTTTTGTTGTTGTATTTTACTGTTTGTTATTTTTGGTTTATTTGACCTGTGGTGGCTCACTTACCTACTCTTGTCCTATGCAAGCTCCGACTATGTCTTCCCACCACCTAAATTTTGTGACGCTTAATATAAGGGGCTTAAATAAACCAGAGCAACGCTCTAAACTTTGTTCCTTTCTCCGTTCTTCTAAATCCCACATTGCCTTTATTCAGGAGACCCATTTTAAGCGGAGCTCTGAGCACCGGCTATATGATCGGTCCTTTTCTCACGCCTTTTTTTCCAGCTCCCCTTCCTCGAAAACGAAGGGTGTGGCTCTCCTTATACATAAAGTGGTTCGCTTCCAACTTCTAGACGAATGGGCGGACGACGAGGGGCGCTGCGTGTTTGTCAAGGGCTATGTGGGTTCCCAAAAGGTTACCCTGGCGAATCTGTATGCCCCCAATAAATCTCAGGGTCGCTCTATTATTGCAATACTTAATAAACTGGCGGACTTCCAGGAGGGGGTTACTGTCCTGGGTGGGGACTTTAATATGGTTTTTGATCCTCTTGTGGATACTTCCTCTGGTCGGTCGCTCCTCCCATACTCTAATATTCGCAAGGTTCTCAAGCACCTTAAATTCAACCAGCTTGTTGATGCTTGGCGTACCCTGCACCCTGAGGAGAGGGATTATACACACTTTTCTGCTCCCCATGCCACCTATTCCAGGATTGACACATTCTTCATTTCCCATTTCCATCTCTCCTTCTTGCGCTCTGCTATGATCGGCCCTTCTACTATTAGCGATCATGCTCCGGTGTTTATTAGGCTTTCCCTGATTGCTCTTCCCAGGCCCCGGTGGAGTTGGAGGCTTAATGAGTCTTTGTTGGATGACCCCGGTAATTTGTCGGCTCTGTCGTCTCATATCACTGACTACTTCACTGAGAATACCACCCCTGACGTTCCCACCCCAGTCATATGGGAGGCCCATAAGGCGGTTGTGAGGGGGTGCCTGATTGGTATGTGGGCCGCGGCTAAACGGCAGCATTCGGATGCTGTTCTGTCTCTGGTTAAACAAATTGAGTCCCTGGAACTGCGGCACAAGGCCACCCTCCTTCCGTCGCTCCAGCTTCAGCTTACCACTCTTCGTGCTCGACTGGCGACTATGCTAGACACCCGTATCAAACGTAACTTTTTGCTGACGCGACATCTTTTCTATGAGTTCGGGGATAAGCCGGGCAAGTTGTTGGCGAGGGCTTTGAGGGCGAAGAGGGCTCAAACCTATCTAACTAAGATCCTAGATCGGCATAACAAGCTGCATTTCCACTCTCATAAAATTGCCGAGTGTTTCCAACAATACTACTCCTCCCTTTATAACCTTCCCCCTGAATCCCGCCCTGGCCTAGACATTCCAACCGCTAACTCCGACTTTTTGGGCGCACACCTTACCCGGGTTGTTACTGCGGAGGATAGCGCGGCTTTAGAGGATCCGATAACTTTGTCGGAAATCGAATTCGCTGTTAAAAATTCCCCCCCGGGCAAGAGCCCCGGCCCGGATGGATTCACGGCCGTTTACTATAAAAAGTTCCTCCCGCTCCTGGGCCCCCATTTGGTGACCCACTTCAACGCTATTGCCAGTGGTGAGCCCTTCGACCCCCGGACGCTCGATGCTAGTATTGTCGTGCTTCCGAAGCCTGACAAAAATTTGGACCTCTGTAGCAGTTATCGGCCGATCTCGCTGATCAATGTTGATGTCAAGTTGTTTGCCAAGGTCCTTGCTAATCGCCTCTGCCCCCTTCTACCTGGCCTGATTCACCCGGACCAGGTGGGGTTTGTGCCGGGGAGGGAGGCGCGAGACAATACGATCAAGGTCCTTGACTTGCTGTCACATGCACACAACTCTGGTACCCCCCTAGTCTTAGCTTCGATGGATGCCGAAAAGGCGTTTGATAGGGTCTCATGGCCCTATCTGTTTCAAGTTCTGGAGGGCATTGGCCTGGGCCTTAGGTTCCTAACGTGTGTACGCGCTCTCTATTCCTCCCCGGTCGCCCGGATTACAGTAAATGGCATACAGTCTGATCAGGTCACTCTCTCCAACGGTACGAGACAGGGCTGTCCCCTCTCCCCCTTATTATTCCTCTTGGTGGATGAGCCCCTCGCGGCGGCTGTCCGCGCCCATCCGGATATCATAGGGGTTGACGTGTCTGGTCGCTCCCACGCGATCTCCCTGTTCGCCGATGACATCCTAGTGACGCTCTCTGATCCGGGTCGATCCCTCCCTGCATTGCTGTCGGTTCTCGACCGCTTCTGCTTTATCTCTAACTATAAGATTAACCTCTCAAAATCGGAGGTGATGGGGTTTCGTCTAGCGCCGGAGTTGTCCCATCGTATCCGCACCACTATGCCTTTCCGTTGGAAGGATGATTGGATTAAGTACCTGGGGGTTCTTATACCCGCGGATCTGTCCCGGATACGGTCCCTCAATTTTGATCCCCTTTTGAGTTCTCTCCTTTCTGATCTCCACAAATGGGCCTTCCCTCACGTGTCCTGGTTTGGGAGGGTCAGCGTCCTCAAGATGAACGTTCTCCCCCGTTTTTTGTATCTGTTCCAGACGCTGCCTATTTTCCTCCCTCGGTCGTATTTTCGAAAATGTCATGGGGCCTTCCTCCGCTACATTTGGAGGGGCAAGCCGCCTAGACTTTCCTTCTCTTACCTGACGAGACCTAAGACGATGGGGGGGATGGGCCTTCCTAACCTGGAACTCTATTGGAGGGCTGCCCATCTTCGTCGTGTGGTGGAGTGGTCCGTTGGCGCGCGTCGTCTCTGGGTGTCTGTAGAGGCTGCTGCCTTATCCTGCCCGATTACCGCTCTCCCTTGGATTACTAATCCTCAGCGCTGCATCTCCCATGCTTCGCATCCCTTGATAGGCCCCACCCTGAGAGCCTTTGGGCAGGCTGTGCGTATGGGGGGTCTAGTGTCTGTTCCCTCACCCCTGTTTCCCATCTCGGGTCACCCGGATTTTGCCCCGGGCTGTGATGTGGCTCGCCTAGCGCCTCTTCTACCTGCCGGTGTCTCCACTCTACGTGTCTGCCATGTGACGCGGGACTCCACTCTTAAGCCCCTGCCTGAGTTGACTGGGACGGCGACCAACTCCTTCCTGACCCTCTTTCTGTACCACCAACTCAAACATTTCCTCTCCTCCGCCGGGGCTCTGGGCGGGGGCTCTCGCACGCCCACTGTTTTTGAACAAATATGCCTCGAGGCGCAGGAGCCTCCGCACCTGCTCTCTGCCTTATATGCTATTTTACTTTCCCCGGCGGTTGTTGCTAAACCCTATTATTTTAGCCTCTGGGAAAATGATCTGGGCCTCTCTTTCTCAATGGGGGATTGGGAGAGGATGCTTCTGATTGTTCACAAGGGGACTGTGTCCAGCAGGGTGCAGGAAACCCTCTTCAAAATTGTTACCCGGTGGTATAGGGTGCCCCTTGATCTACATAGGTTTCTGCCTCAGATCCCCCTGACGTGCTGGCGGTGCAATTCCCATCTGGGTTCCCTCTTCCACATCTGGTGGACTTGTCCAGCTATTAGGCCCTTCTGGGACAAGGTTGCCGGGGTTATTCGGGAGGTGTCGGACCCTACGTTTACGGCTACTCCGGCCGCTATACTCCTCCACTATACCTCAGTCCCGTATCAGGCCTATAAGGGCTCGATTAAGTTCCATTTGATAAATGCCGCGCTTACTACCCTCCCCCGCTCCTGGAGGTCCGTCGTTCCTCCCTCCGTATCTGCCTGGTTTCGCCGGGTGGAATTTATCTACCAAATGGAAGTCCTTTCGAGCGCCTCCAAGGGCCAGGACCATACGGTGGAGCTCAAGTGGTTCTACTGGCGATCATTCATATCCTCCCTGGATGGTCGCTCGGACCTCTCTCTGATATGACTCTCTCCACTTTTACCCCTTCACACCGGGTCTCCGATTTGATTTGACTTGATTTATTCTACATTTTCCTTTTATGCCTTTTTATCTGCCGCCACACAGGTCTTTGTTTTGTTTTGTTTTGGTTTGGTTTACTTGGTTATCGTACGTACCCGTCCTACCTGGGTCTTCTGACTCGATCCTACTACTGTTTAGGTATGCCATATTCTGGAGCTTGTTGCTTTCTCAGGGTACTGTGTTTATTTCTTGCTCCGTGTGCTACTTTTGTTGCCACATGTCTGTTACACAATTCCACCTGTTATTGTCTGTAACTGTAACCATCTATTGTTAGGCACTTCGTTGTGATACTCTTTCAGACTGTAACTGTGGGCGCTTGTCGCTCTTAACGTGGTGCTTATTGCCTACCTTACTTGTGCTTTATTATTGCTGTGTCGTTGTGTAATGTCCTGTTGTTTTTCAATAAACGGAGAATTAACAAAAAAAAAAAAAAGTGATATGCTAACATCACACACCAAATACGTGCCCAAATACGCGCTGATCACGTGCCCTGGCTGTACCATAGCTCAGGAGGCTCTGAAAAACCTCAGGGCTCCAAGCTATCCACACCTCAAGGCCAGGTCCAGGACCAAGCTTTTTCTTTCTTACAGGTACTCACTTGATCTTAGCGATGAGCTGTTGTTATTTCTAAATGGTTCCACTTCACAATAATATAATTTACAGTGGACCAGGGCAGAACTAGCAGGGCATAAGTTTCTTGAACTGGTTATGCCAAAGTTGGCATCCTATGACATGTTTAAAGTCACTGAGCTCTTCAGTATGACCCATTCTGCTGCCAATGTTTATCAATGGAGATGGCTGTCTATGTGCTTGATTTTATACACCTGTTAGCTATGGGTGTTGCTGAAACACCTAAACTCAGGAGCTGTGTCCACTTAGTGTTGGTCATATAGTATAGGTGGATCCAATTGTCACTCTGGCTATCGAAAATTTTCCATGAAATAGAGCCTCTTATAGTGAACTCTACAGCCCCATTGTACCAGGCTGAAGAGTTGAGTTTGTACCAAGTTCTTCCAGGTGCCATAAAATCAATTTTATTGTAAATTCAAATATAGTACTTCATTTAAATTGCATAGTTGTGACCTCAATATCATATTCTACGCTGTGTTTTCTATAATATATCAGCAGTATATAGCCCACCTGCCAGCGCCATCTGGTGGATTAAATCTTATTGTGAACGAATTACCGAGCTCCGTGAAATGAGTGTTTTTTGATTTATAGATTTAGAAAAAAATAAATGATTGTAAACATGGGAAACTACTATTATTATTTATGTCTTAGTTGCATATTCTAGTAATGGAAATCTAAAATGTTATGTTGGAAAATTTTCTTTAGTGCCTGAATTTTCATTTTCAGATGCTGGATGTGATGTGGTAGACTTGCAATAATAAAGATGCATCTTCCAGGATGTTGACCTCTTTTAAGGGCCACAATAGATCGCCTGACCCGCGTATCCTTATCATCTGGGGTCGCACACCCCAAAAGTGGGGCAGCCAAAATGCTGAATCTTCTTGGCCTCCCTATGAAGAATGGAACCACTGGAGTCTTAAAAGGGAAGCAGGGGCCCCAAAAAATGCTCTCCACCTCCCCTACAAAAGAAATTTTTCGGACATCTGCCTTCACCGTGGCCATTTTTCTTTTTTGTAATAAAAAAAAAAATAGTGACCACATATAAAGTGTGAAAATAAATCAAAATGTGAGGGCTTCAAGCCTTCCCAGCCTGAAGGCCAGAAGATCAAGTTTTTCCCTCTCTTCCTAAATTAATATGTAACTCTTTAAAAAATAGACTACTGTACTGAAAAGTTAAACCATTTAAACAATGGGCTTTGACTGTAATTATAAGTTTACCGGATAAAGCCACAGCCTACCAACACATCAAAGAAATGCTTATCAGAGTATTTTGTCCCTGTGCTGATGTGTCATTGGCGATATGCAGAAAAGTGAATGATTCCGGTAGTAAAAGCTCTTTTCTGAGATGTTGATAGAAAAGTTTAATCACGTGAGAGTCAAGTCCATAGGAACTCCTGACAAGCTGCCGCTGAGTCAAAAAAAGCCACTATAACAGGTAGCACAGTTCGGAGTATATGTGACTTATATCAACAGGATCAAGTCCATTCTTCCAATAATAATTATTAATTAATAATTATAAAAGGACTTGATCCTGCCAATATGCCACATCTACTTCCAACTGTGCTACTTGTTATTGTAGCTTATTTAAAATTTGATATTACTACTCAAGTTGGTGTGTTTGGCTATAGACTCTGGCACTAGTGGCTCATTGACAAGCTACCCCTAAGTCACATTTTGCCTCCGCGTTGCATTGTATCAAGATAAAGTGACCCCAATGTCAGTATTCTAATTAAACGTATGGTTACTTACCATCTTACATCTGCCAATTTGGACAAGAACAATACAATAATTAGTGTGTCATTAGCATGCCTGGATACTTTGGGCCTCTGGCTACCCAGAGCCTTCCCTTGTGAGACAGGGCCAGAACTGAACATTGACGTCGGTGGGTGGTCCCGCTGATGTCGGTGGGCCGGTTCCACGGATGTTAATGGGAGTTCCCGCTGACGGCGTTGGGAAACACCCCCATTTAAAGAAAAAATGGGCAGGGAGCGGGGCGTGTCAAGACCCCGCTCTCGCGACCCGAAGGATTCGGGTCTTGACCTGGAGAACCGGAGAAGCAGTGCCGGGTATGGTCATTAGTTACAACAAATTGTGTTTGTTCATTATTGTAACTTAGATGAAGATCATATTTTAAGACAAATTCATAGATGCACTGTATGGACATCCGGCACTGATGATGAGAGGGCCTGACTCACAGATTGGCACCTATTTTACCAACCTATAGCTAATATGGGATAAAGTTTTTTTAAATGTAAGATGAAAAATAATTCTAGTTGCTAATCTATTTCACTTTTTTACATTTTTTTTTATTGTTGTGATAAAATTTGTGAAAGTATATAAAAAAATTAAAAAGTAATTATTTATAGCAATGGCTTTTTTAACAATCAGAAAAATAACATAAAAGCAATCACATTACTATATAATTAATGCTAAGAATTTACAATGTACAGAAGCATGTATGTTTTATATATACTTGAGATTCCACGTTTGCACAGTTGAAGTTCTGCATATTCTATGTCCAGGGATTCTGAAGGATGCGCTGTTAAGATTTCTAAAATAACAGCCAGAACTGTATTATTTACAAAGACAGCCCCACTGACCAAAAAAGGAACAAAATCATTCCTCACGCATGTGATGTCATCATCATCATCTGGAGCTCTCCCTCTGCAAAATAAAATAGCATAGAAAAATTATGAATTTCCAGTTTACTTTCTCACAACTGGCTGGTCTTGTCATGAACTAAAAGCCAGTAGAAGATAAACTACCCATTAAAATGTTTCCAGATTCCCCTGATGAGAATCGAAACTGAAATACAACTCTTACGCACATATATTTAAAACCCCATACTATCATAATATTTCTGTTACATAAAAATAAAAACTTTTTTCCTGTTGCCATGGTAGCAAGGAGGCTTCTTGCTACAATGCTGAATACCTGTCTTTTTATTATTGTGAACACTGCTGATTGGTCTGTAATCGAACTACACAATTCTCTTCAATATAGAGGACGCCATTGTGGTCAATTCTATACATGAGGCTTCCCACTTTGAAGAAGATGGCTGCCATTCAGTTGACAAGAAAGTGGAGGAGATTGTCAGAAACGACATGAGTTAAACCAGTAACCCGGAACATGGAAGATCATTCACCCACCATGTCGCCAACAGGAGGATCTGGTCCCTGACATTCCAATCTCCACCATGTTCCCGTCAAGCTTGTATCGGGTTCCTGACAGGGGCCTTAATAAGTTGGGTTGCTCCCAGCCTTCTTTACTAGAACATTGTCTTGGTCTGTGAACATTTGGCACACACTAAAAGGGTTAAAGTAATTTCGGATATATAATCCATCTTTAAGAAGGGTCCTGTTGATATCCCATGGCAAACTGTCCCCTGAAAATAGAGATATCTAGTCACCCTACTGCTTGTCTTGATTGCAAAATTAACTAAAACCGTAAACAATTTTCTGGATGACTCAATCTGAATAAGTGCACTGACCTCAATGTATGAAGTGATGATCTAGTTTTGGGGCTGCCCTAGGCCCGACCTAGGGCAGTACCCCGCCCGCCTCCCTTCCAATGGTCATTGTCCCAAGTATAAGCTTGGAAGGACCCCCTGGACCTGCCACACTAGTTCTAGGCCATTATACGTCACTGCTTATGACTGGGATCCTAGGTAGCCATGTAAGTTCTTAAAAGGTACACCTGCTCTGGTCTCTAAATATAAGTATTGCATAAGCAACTTCAGGAGAGAGAGACCCAATGTAGAATGTGGTGGATCAATGGCCCACAAACTACCAGATTCCTTTCATTATAAGATGAGAAGTAATTCAAGGTTTGAAAATTGCTACCAATTCTTTTACTTAAACAAAAACATAATGGGTTGAGGTGTGGTACAGGTAGGGGGGAACCAATACACAGAGGTGGACTAAGGTAGGAGCATACTCCAACATCAAGTGGAGCTGATTCAGCCTGATTTATAGATGCAAGCAGTGGAAGTCTCAATTTCCGATTCCAATTAAAAATCAATGTCTGTCTGTGTTTGTGTGCAGCCATGCCTAAGCAGCGGACCCAGATAAGTGATGTGTCATGATAGCATGAGATGGGTAGCCATCAAACACTTTAGGCATATTGGGAGAACAGACAGGAGTATTTTTTTAAATGCCATGAACATTAAGATGTATTTATACATTGGAGCTTTTGAAGGCTGCCCCCCCAGGGCCCCTCTGCTACTAGGAGAGGTTGGAGCAGGTTAGAGGGGTAGCCATGCATGGGGTAGGACTAGACCCCAAATATGCAAAGGGGGCAGGGGCCATACACCATGTACCTTACATGCATCTCCAAATAGTCTCTTAACTGCACTTTTCCCTTTGCCCAAAACTTGTGTCTCTTTTCAACCATTCTTCCCACTATGGAATTCCCTGTACTATTCTGTCAGACCGTCCCATACTTACTATCACTTGAAACACTCGATAAAAACCCACCTGGTTAGAGATGCTATATGTCCCCCTAATACCCACAAAAACCCATCAGTGCTCCCCACGTTCAAGTCCTCAATGCCATTGATTTATTTACATCACCAAAGTAGTCCTTCTAATAAATTGTAAGCAAGAGTATTGCCTTTTTCTTCTTTGATACCAGTATGCCATAACAAGTAATCTTGTTGGTGGTTTTGTATATTGTGAATTTTATTATTATTGTCACTTAAAAAATACTTCAATACAAAATCGTATTCTCACGTGCCCTTCCAAACCAGAGTAATTTGTTTCACTTCAAGGAATAATTTCATGCTTTCCCAACATTTACGAAAAAAGATGACTGATATTACTTATATTTAGAATTTAGCAAAAATGTTAAAACAATGTAATGCGTTTTTTAGGATGTCATTGTTGTGAGGCTTTATGATCCCTTTAAAGCTTTAGCTCCCAGTGTAGCATTGACTGCACAGATTTATATACAGTGAAATGCATTAGGATCCAATTTAATTAAAATGTTTCCCGTAACTGTTAAAACCAAAATGTTCTAAAGTACGAACATTTAGTAACATCAGCTTTTTGATGCATCTTTGTATAAAAGTATTCGGATTCCCAATGTTTTCAATTTTAATATAATGTTACATTCACTTATTAGAATAAAGTGAACAGCAAACTTTCATGCTTGAAGGATATCCTTCAATAAGCACCTGTGTAAATCAATGTGTGTTTTTAGACCAATTATGGGGCCCCTGGTGCTAGTGTGTAGTAAGGTGGAGGGTAATACTGGAAGAGTCAAAGGGCCTCAAATACCTGCCCCTATCTGCTGATTGACTGTTTGATGGGGTTGTTTAATGTAATTGAAGGGTCTACCCAGTGTTTCACACCTGTATTTAAAAATAAACACCCCTGTCCGATGACACCCCAATGCTGTGAAATATATGTCCATATATTGCCTGGCAAATTGTACTCTTTATCTAAGCCACACCAAATTAAGGCAATACACCCAGTTTTCTGAAGACACCAAGAAAGTATAATGAAGCAATTTGACACGTTACCTTTAATTCATAAATATTTCCACCATATAGGAGCAGAATTTCTGGAAAAACCATGAGCAGTGTTCCTTAGCCACCTTCATGGCTTTAGGGTTCTCCTGATCTTCTTCTTTGTTCTTTGTAGGTGCGGGTTTCTTGGTGTCAGATTGTTGGCTTGGATCTGCTGGCTTGAACTGGGACTGGGAGGGGGCCCTTGGGCACATGCTGTTCTTTATCAGTGGAGCTGAACATGGTTTGCTCATCTTCTTCAGATCTTGGCTTAGTTGGTTCCAAAAAGCACTACGATCCTTGTTATAAGCTCTGCAATAAGAAGGTTTTCCTGTAAACTCACAGGAATATGTGTCATCTCCACTTTTGCATTCGATTTTTAGCCTGATTTCACCTTGACCACTGGTGTGCATGACGCAAGCTTCCTTGTCTTTGTTCTGAAAGGGTATCTCTTGTTCTGTATCAGGCCCCTGTGCCAACGTGCCAACACAGAAAACCAGAATTGGCAAGGAGATAATGGCAAGCTTCATGTTTGTTGACAATGGTAGAAACAAATCCTCAAAGCTGGAGTGAGTGTAAGAACCTGATCAGTGTGATGCGCTTAGCCCAAGAGATAGAGGCAAAGTGGAAGCTCTCTTTAAAAGGGGAAGAGAAATAGCAGCTTGTCTGCAGCTGGAATGTGCCTGTAATGTATAGCTTAAAGCAATGTTTAATGACCTAATACGATCGCACGGGACAGGAACAAGACACTTCTTGTTAAAATATGGAAAAAAAACTTAAATAACCGATGGATCTATGGTTCCCATAGATGTAGCCTTAATAACTCTTGCTGAGCATGTCACCGCATTGAGATATATCAGGGGTCTCCAAACTTTTCAGTACGAGGGCCACATTATAAATTTTTTACATTTTCACAGGCCGACGAAAAACATAAATGGAGGCAGGAAAGAAGCAGGGTCACGTAATGTGGGCGCAGCAAGAGTCGACCGGGCACCCTGGAGTGACAAGCTCGGTTGCAATTGTGGAGGGCAGGATGTGGCCCATAGGCCATAGAGATTGATATATTTTTGCCATTTGTTTTTCATGCAATTACAAAGGCCTCCCCTTGTAACTGTCTCCTTTATCAGTGTGATATATGGCACTACATGTCAAATCTGGTGTTTGACTCTATGCTTTCTAGCAGTCAAGCTGTTCTAACCGGTCTCGAAGTTCCAAGAATAAAGTCGTACATTATTTGTTTCGCTCCTGGAGCTGCTCTGTGTGTAATACAATGAATTACAGAAACAGGGCACAGAGATTCATGAGAAGCTCATAGTGATCTATGCCAAACAAAGAACTCAACTGGGTTCCAACTGAACTGAAGGGAGTAAGCCTTTTATTACAGAACAGTGTTCATACCTCTAGCTTTGATACGGTGGCAGGTATTTTATATTATGGCTTTGCTACCAGACCACTTGTTTTTGTTTCTTCAAAACTGATGGAAACCACTTGAGTTTCGCTCCAGATAATTCTCTGATAAAAGTTATGTAGTAGAGAAGAATGGGAACTCACCTATTCGGATCACATGGTCATTATAACCTATACATGAGAAGTTAGTCATTAAAACAAGCATTTGTCCATTTATCTGAACAACATAGAACTAGAATGTTTGAAAGGACAATACCTATGTTTTAAGCTATTACTATAGCTAAGATTCGGTATTGCTCCTCAAACCAGCCATTTGCTAACCAATGTTGTACATTGTTGTACCTCAGTCTAGGCCTTTTGGAGAAAAGTTATGGTTTCCACTACCTGATTTCTCTACTCTCTGCAAGAGTGGCCCTGCATAATGCACAGTTCAATCAGGGGTTATACGGTTAGTCTCATTAACTTTATCTTTGATGGTTTTTCTTTTAGGTTTCAAACATCTCTATAACTGCTAATATCGAACAAAATGTAGATTTTCATACAAAGTAGTGGATTTTGTCTTGACAATAAAACACGAGACAAAACTTTAAAAATTATTTTATTAGATCAGGAAATAATTAAATTGACATTAAAACTAGAAACTTCTATTAAGTTTACAAATCCAAATATTTATTTAGAGATCATTGTATTTGTTAAAATTTAACATACAATAAGAGGCCACCTGGGCATCTACTTTTTTTCTTTACAGAATACAATATTTAAAGCTGGGGAAGTTTGCGTGACATAGAAACCTCATAACCTCTAGGTTTGGGGTCCTCAGGTATAGCCAGAAGAATCACTTGGGTCTGCAAATCCAGAATGTGAGTATGCCTGGGATCATGGCCCAGCGCAGCCGACTCATCTATCTCTAATGACAACTCAAATATGGCTCTTTGGGATTCTTAATGTACATTATACGGACAAACCTTTTAATTATTGAGTTCAGATGTTTCTGTCAGACCCATTGCCACAGGTATATAAAATCAAGCACCTAGCCACACAGTCTGCATATGCTAGATATTCAACGGTCAACTGTAAGTGGTATTATTGGAAAGTGGAAGCGTTTAGGAACAGCAGCAGATGCAAGACCACGTAAAGTCACAGAGCGGGTCACTGAGTGCTGAGGCACATGGTGTGTAAAAGTTCGCAATGCTCTGCCGATTCCATAGCCAAAAGAGTTCCAAACTTTCACTGGCAAGAATATCATAGCAATAATATAATGTGCGGCGGGAGCTTCATGGAATGGGTTTTCATGGCCGAGCAGCTGTATGCAAGCCTCACATCACCAAGTACAACACCAATTGTCAAATTGAATGGTGTAAAGCACGTCACCACTGGACTCTTAGCAGTGGAAACGTGTTCTGTGGTGGAGTGAGAAATCTGACTTTTCTGTTTGGCAGTCTGATTGGCAAGTCTGGGTTTGGCAGATGCCAGGAGAATATATGGCCAAAACCCGCACTGGACAAATATTACTTGCACCTGACACCATACCTTGAAAGTCAGCAGGCTACATGAAGTGCCGTCGTAAAAATAGAACAAGGGTGAAAGTGGTTAGGCTAACACTTTGGCCACACGCATTAAATACTCTGACACACACAATAACTCTTCATTTTCCGGCATTACATTTCTTCACAACCTGTTAAACAATGGGTTTTATTCAATAAAGTGGAGGTTGGTATGAGTGTTGTGGTTCTCAACTCAAGGAAAACGCCGGCAAGTTCTCTGCAACGAGGGATAGTATAGGATAGGATGGCCCTGCATAATATATTTCAATCAACGAGGGGACTTTCTAGAAATCTCACTGATTTAAAGAAAAATTTCTACAAGTCTATCAAAGTTATTCTCGGATCAGAAGGTCATCAGGGTTGTTCCATAAAAAAATTAAAATAAAGTCAACTAAATAAAAAAACTAGCTGAACACCCTCTTTAATAAACAGATCCTGCAGACTTCACTGTGCATTAGTTGTGAAGGGCCAGCGGCAGCGAGCTTCTCCTGGAATATGGACTGACCTAGCCCCGTATAATCATACCTGGGAACTTTCTCAATGAGCTGACCCTGAGACTCTTCACATATTAACCTTTTAATAGCCCACCATGAAGATTCTATGTAGTGACTAGCCAAATAGCTCTAATAACGGTCCAACAAAGCAATTAGAGAATACCCTACGATGTACTAGATTTCTTGGGTATCCTGAGAAATAAGATTTTACTGAAAGTGGCAGTGGATATAGAGGGGATATTAAGGTCATCATGCTGTTGTATGTCTCCTTATTATGTGATTAAAGGTCTTTGGAGTTCACTTGTTACACTTGCTGATCTAGCAACATACAAATCCTGCAGGACACAGACATCAATCCTACAATTTTCAACAAATCTAAAATTCCTTTTAAACTAGGAAAATTGCCCATACTGTTTTTTTTTAGCCCATGTTAATTTTTTCTTTCCCCGATTAATATGATGCCTTAAGAAGTTATGTTGCTGGAGAATAATGATTGTTAACTTTCAAATCCATACATCAAATAAAGGGATTAGCTCAGTATTTTTTTTTATTTTTTTTTATTAAACCATATTTAATATGCTGGCTAGAAATGCAAACTCAAAATGCTTGTAGGAGCTGCTATTTTAAGTAATAATTCTGTTTATAGGATGTGTGTAACTAATATCAAAATAAATAGTCAATATAATACAAAAGTTCTTGTTACAAAAACTAGGACTAGTGTAAACACTTGTAACTGACTCCCCCCTTCGTTTTGCTATTCACATTTTTTTTCTTGGCAGTGAAAACTTTCAATATAATTCATTTTATATGTATAAAATTAACTTTATATAGTCAAATCTTTGTAAAATTAACCCAGTGGTCCTTGTGTCCATTGAAGTGAAATGGTCCAACATGGCTAGAATGAGTAAATTCCGTCAAGTATTTATAGATGCTCGGCGCTAATGTTCCAGCTGCCCAACTTGGTCTGCAGAAACTGCACACTAAAGGAGTGTTTTTCATCTGTGAAAAAGAACAGAAAAAAATCTGACTTTTGGAAACCACATGTTCAATCATTCTATTTAATAAATGTGCACGAGACAAAAGTGGTTTTGCAGCGTTGTTTTCAAGGGCCACATTCAGATATTCCCACCAACGTAACCCAACCAGTCTTTGACGTTGCCTTCTAGTCTACAGACACATTCGTTATACTCAATCTTCACAAATTGTCATCTGTCTTTTAGGGGAGCATGTTTCAGTAACAGATGTAGACCAAGTACACCAGTTTATTAGGGACAGACACAATTTTGTGGAGTAGTTATACTGACTGGCTGTTACCTAACTGAAGACTTAGCGAGTCCTCATCTGTAAAAGTACGGAGCTATTCCTGAACCCAAAAATAAGCGTACGGAGCAACAATCAGAAAATAAAACTTGCTTGGCCACTGACCATTTAGTAGAAAAGCTGAAACTTGGTATAGCAGAAAAAAATATATCACACAATGAAAAATCAGAGTACTATAATTATATAACATTACATGTATGAGTTACAAATATCCACATAATATGAACATGAGGACATGCCATTATGGCGGCAACCTTTAAGGCTAAAAATGCCATCCATGCCTAAAACTAACTTTTGATGTTTTCCAAAGACAGTTACTGTATATATATTAAAATGTCTTACCTTTATCTCCAGTGTCTTCTACCACTGCTCAACAGCACTGCAGTTAAAAGAAAAAAACATATTACTACTTGCCTTATATTGCCAGGAACTCACAGCATCAGCACAATTACTTAATGTTTTAATCATAATGAAGAAATCTCATTGATGGGTCACACATTGAGATTGTTAGGGGTTTTGGTAACACCAATGAAGACTGTGTGGAACGCCCATTATATTATGAGATACATCTGCACAAAAGGGTTACATTTAACATATCTGATTTCAAGACCTGGGAACTTTGCAGAGTAGGCTACCTAGAGCTCTCCTTTTTCTGGGGCAGTGGCTTTGTGGCAGGGGTGGCTAGCTGTGCCTAGGAGCAGGGCTAGCTCTGGACGTAGCCAAAACCCACTCCGCTGCTTGGATAGATGAGAATCTGACCTGGACACTTTGGGTCATACTCAGAGAGCTCCTTGATATGCTGACTTATTTCTGCAAAACCATGTTTTTAGTGGTAGTAATGAAATTTAGCACATTTTATATGATTTCTATACATTTTTTAATAATATAAAAATATCGAGGGTTTAAAAATTGAGGATCACAGTTCCAAATTGATTGGTTAGGATCATATTGTCCCATGGTTAAAATGATATATAAAATAAAAGCAGAAAGAGTTAGAAAACATGATTTGGTTGGGCCACAGTTATTCTCAACAATCTTTGTGATTAGGAAGTATAAATTAGGGTAAATATAAATAGGTATTAATGGAACTTGTCTGTCATATCTGGATTAATAAAAAATATGCCAAAAGTACATTTCTTCAAAGCTGTCTATTGGTAAAAATGACTTCCACTTAGGGGTGCTTGGGTTATTCGGGAAAAAAACAAGAAAAAAAACAATAGAGCGCCCCTAGGTGGAATAGGGGAAGTACTTTTTCATTTGTTATTCGATGACTCACTTTTATACACTGACTATATCATTATATTGATGGTACTGGTAACCTTGTCACTTTTCTTTAACACGTTTTTTGGTAAAAATGTACACTACATTTCTAAAGTGCCAGCTACAGATTCCCTAGCGCTGTTACAATAACAAACTAGAACAAAAAGAGAAGAGGGCCCTGCTCTTGTGAGCTTACAATCTAGTCGGTGGTAGACGGGAAAGTGAAGCAATAGAAGACTGCTCGGATGGGGATGAGTTGGCGTCATTAGGGTGATGGCTGAGAGTGTTAGGAGGAAAGGTTGTACGCTTCTCGAAAAAGGTGGGTTTTCAGAGAGCTTTTGAAAGTCGTTTCTGAATGAGTCTGATGGAATGGGGAACAGAATTCCACAGAAGGTGTACATAACGGGTGAAATCCTGAATGCAGGAGTGGGAAGAGGTAATGACGGTAGAGATGCAAGTCATGAAAGGAACAATGAGGGCGGTTAGGGGTGTATTTGGATAGGATGGTGGAGACATGTGAGGGATGAAGGAGAGACCAGATTAAAGCATGACACCAAGGCAGCGAACCTGGTCTGTCTGTTGGAAGGTGGAGTTGTCAACAGTGAAAGATATTTCATGAATTGTGGACAGAGCTGATGGCAGGATTACCATAAGATCAGTCTTGGAGATGTTGAGCTTTATGTAACGGGACGTCATCTATGATACAATTTCTGAAAGACAGTCGGTGAGTTGAGTTTGAAGAGAGGGTGAAAGGTCAGGAGAGGAAATATAGATTGGGGTTTCATCTGCGTATTGGTGCGTATCCAAAGGAGGATATCAGTTGCCCGATGGAAGAGGTGTAAATGGAGAATAGTAGAGGCCCAAGAACTGAGCCCTGAGGGACACCATCAGATAGCGGTAGGAAAGTGGAGCATGTTCCAGAAGTAGGATTTAAACCAAGAAAGAGCCGTTTCACTGATGCCATGAGCATGGAGGGTTTGTAGGAGGAGTGGGTGGTCAACTGTGCCAAAGGCTGCAGAGAGGTCCAAGAGAATACCGTATTTGCTTGATTATAAGACGACCCTGATTATAAGACGACCCCCCAGAATCTGAATATTAATTTATGAAAAAAAGAAAAAGCCTGAATATAAGACGACCCTGTAGGAAAAAAGTTTTACCAGTAAATGTTAATTCATGTAAACTATGTGAACAATTTTTTTTTTAATAAAAGCTATGATTGAGAAAAATATTTTGTTTTTATTTCCTTTTTTTTTTTCAACGGGCCCCCCCCAAGTTTTGTACATCTGCCCCCTGCCTTGCCACTCTGCCCCAGAAATGCCTTATACCCCCTATATGCCACTGTGCCCCATGATATGCCTTTTAACCCTCTAAATGCCACTGTGCCCCATGATATACCTTTTGACCCCCTATGTGCCACTCTGCCTCCAGAATTGCCTTATACCCCTATATGCCACTCTGGCATTTAGGGGGTTAAAAGGCATATTATGGGGCAGAGTGGCATATAGGGAGGTATAAGGCATTTCAGGAGGCAGAGTGGCGTATAGAGGATTAAAAGGCATTTCTGGAGGCAGAGTGGCATTAAGGGGGTTAAAAGGGATTTCACAGAGCACTCTGCCTCCAAAAATGCCTTGTGCCCCCCATTTAACACTCCCTCCCCCTCCCTCCTCCAAACTTACCGGTACTTCTGAGTCCCCGGTGCGTAGTCCGGGCAGCGTGTAGAGCTCCACGCGATTCGCGTACACAACTTCCGCTGCAGCCGGAAGGAGGTGCGGTCAGCAGCGGGGGTTGTCTGCGTCCATCGCGCAGACCTTCCCCGGCTGTCAGAGATCACGGGGAACTCTGATCTCTGACAGCCGGGGAAGGTCTGCGCGATGGACGCAGACAACCCCCGCCACCAGCCGAACCTCCTCCCGACTGCAGCGGAAGTTGTCTACGCGAATCGTGTAGAGCTCTACACGCTGCCCAGACCAAGCACCGGGGACTCAGAAGTACCGGTAAGTTGGGGTGGGGGGGGGGACAGGAGGATCCAGGTCCCCTGCATCGCTGCGGGGGATCTGGATCTTAGTCTCATAGTCAGACCTAGTTGAGGTCTGATTATAAGACGACCCCGATTATAAGACGATGGGTATTTTTCAGAGCATTTGCTCTGGAAAAAACCTCGTCTTATAATCGAGCAAATAAGGTAAGTAGTGAGAAGTGACTTTTGTTTTAGCTGCAAGGAGGTCATTAGTAAGTTTAGTGAGTGCCGTCTCAGTTGAATGCTGTGGATGGAAACTGGATTGTAGAGGGTCAAGCATAGAGTTCGAAGAGAGGAAATACGTTAATGATTATAAGTTAGTTAATTGATTGTAAGTTAAAATGTATACTGCAATAAAAAGATACAGTATTTAAGGATTTCATAAGCAAAATAACTAATAATGGATGAGGAAAAGAAGGTTGCAATTACAACTGAATTTAATCTCCAACAAACATTCCCTACTAGAACTATATAACTGTGTAGTGAGTAAAACTATATGGATATACCAAACATATATATGGTCTTTTTAATGTATATATGTATGTGTATATATACTATATATATAGTGCTGAGAAAATGTTTTAGGTAGGTGTGAAAAAGTGCTGTAATGTAAGAATGCTTTCAAAATGTTAATAGTTTATTTTTAGCATTTAGCAAAATGCAAAGTGAAAAAAAATTCTAAATGAAATGATTATTTGGTGCGACCTTTGCCTTCAAAGCAGCATCAATACAGCATGAATTGAACTAAAATTCTCTCAAGCTACCTCTCGTTTTTTGCAAACACAGAGCAACCGTGGACATTGATTCAGATTGTTGAGAATAAAAATGGATTTGTTACACCATGCGATGTGGGTTAGATGAAGTTACCAGGGGCAGAATGAACGTTTCTACACATATACCATGAGAAAAGGTTTCTGAGACTATTCCTTGGTTCCCCAACACATTGCATACAATTCACTGCACTCATGATTTGTGTACATATTTAACCTGAATCTTTGAGTAAGTCAATGGTATGCAGTTTGATCAAAACATGTAACCAGCTCCTCGCTTTGACTGTCTTGCCCCTGATTACTTAGAACACAGTAAAAAGTATTTTGCGGGAGAGAAAGTGGAGAGAGGATTAAGAGACAATGAACAGTAACTATACCTTCACACTCTCAAACCACTGGGAGAGCTCATCAATCATCTGGTGGCGGGGCTGAGGCGCGAGGGAATCTATTCAGTGTGTCATATGAAGATATGCTATTCATGCAGAAAAGCCACAGCCATGTTAAAAAAACCAAAGGATTTTGACTAAGTCCTTGATGACAAATTCTGGAACTGTACGCGGTTAGTCCCTGTCTTTCGTGTACACAGAATGGAATCTACACATCACAGGAAAAGTCACGGGTGCTTACTAAAGAAAATCTATGTATAGCTGCTCAAAAGCACACACACATCTGATTTCACATCTAAACTACTGTGCAGTTAAGAAAAAAAAGTGTATAAATGACATTAGCACATATTGCTGCCACAGCAGAAGCTCATTACAGCCAATGTCGTACAGCCAGCACTTTAATGTTTGTTGATGTTTCTTTTGATGTCTCTTCACCACCATTAAGTAAATATTTTCTTGCCGTTAATAAATAACCAAAATTTGTGTGCCAAATATTGGTATCTGAAGCTGGAGTTCTTCTGAAGGATGCGTCACTGGGTGAATTATATATGTTCTTTCTCCACTTAGTTTTGTTTTTGAACATGGTTGATATGGCGTTGGGTCATAAATATTTTCGTCTTAATGCTATAGCGTTCTCTATTTAATGACTGGTATGCTGTGCAAAGTGGATTAATACTGAGTTATTAAGGAACATCCATTCCTGGATTCAATTCTTATCTAGTATACAGACAGGGTGTTGAATTGCAAACCTATTTTCAACCACCATTGACACTGATTAAGGTTTCGGCAAGTCAGTGAAGTCCTAATGTTATAGATTAATGTCCTTATTTGGTCATGTATTGTACAACGAATACCAGTACTAAGAAAAACAATACGTCAAAGTGCACAAATACTGATCACTCTTCATAATAATATAAAATCTTGATATTTTGGGGACATTATCGTGGAAATCTTAATTTTTCTCAGTATGTTCTTCTGGTCGCAGTTGCTAGTAATGCAACACAGAATGTATAGGTATAGAGAAAATTAAGGAGCACCTCCATTATTGTTCCTTGGTATGTTCTCAGGACTATATCTCTGTAGCTAAAACATGTCACAATGTAACTATTCCTCCAATCTATTTTCCTCCATTCCAATGGTGACTACGGGAGCAAGTTAATGAGAAACTCACACGAATCAATATGTACTCTAAATGGTTTTTTTTTGTTTTTTTTGCAAAAATACTATATTACAGCATGCAAAAAAGGGGAAAATCTGATGAAAATATAAAAAAATACCATTTGTGAAGAATTCCATGCATTACAACAAAGCATGCATCAAAGGAATCGTTATATATCTTATCAGAAAGGTGAATCATGCTTTATACACAATAGATTACCTTGTTATAACAGGATTGTGAATACCGTACACACACTTACTATGATAACCATTATTACCATTTTCCATACTGTAACAAATCAATGAAACAAAATATATGTATATTAACATGTGATGATCAAAGGTTACAGAACGGTTTCAAATGAGTTTGAAAGAAATATATGGGTGTATATATATATATATATATATATATATATATATATATACAGCATTGGTTTCATGCAATAACAAAACTTAATATTTTATCAAAAATAAAAATTGGTAATACGATGATCTAAAAATCATGCATATCGTTGGAAAACTTGTGTATCATGATTTTATTACAGTGATGCCAATAAGCACTTATTGACAGTAATTGGAAAAATTGCCAAGATCAAAAAGAGTCTAAAAAAAAAGTTAGATATAAAAAGTCTTACTTTTTCATGGGAACAGTCTCAATGCTACAAGATACAAAAACAAAAGGGAAATTACTTTGATGTATTATATGATCACATAAATTAGTGTGTGGTAGTTAGGATTGTCCTGTGCTTAATCACATTTAACTCATTGTCTACATCCGAAGTACCTTGGGGACAAAGTGCTCCCATAGCACCAGTGGGTATTAATTTCCCCCAGTGTAGATTGTCACAACGAATGGAAACACAGAGAGATGGATTACGATGGAAAAGAAGATACAGCGAGTCTTAAAATAATAACAATGAAAATACTAGAAATGTGTTTACAAGTTCAATGGTAAAAACAGTTATCATAGCGTGAAATGCCATATTCCCGAGACAGAACTACTGCAGGTGAGAAAGGAATAATAGTTAGGAAGTCATTCTGGAACCGTTCATACACAAGCGAGTTTAGACGTTGTGTTATTTTTAGGTTGCATTAAGTATAGTAGTAAACTTAGTTCAAATACGTTTGTGTGGTTAGAAATGTTAATGCGGCGAGAGTCAACGGAAGGCTCTCCAGCTGTGTATGGTGCAACTTTTACTAGGGCAGGGACTATATTTTCTACAACAATACCTTAAAAAATATCTAAAAAAACATGTCCACCGGGGTCAACTTGTCAGGCCTCATGGGGAAGATGTATAATTATATATATATATATATATATATAGATATATTCCCTAATCTTTTTGCTTTAGTTTGTGTATTGCCCATACTTTCAGCTTCTCCAAATGTTAGAGAATAGGGGACTCCACAGAGATATACATTTTATTTATTGTATTTTACTTTCGCAAGAGCGTACGCCATGATATGGGGGTTTTTATGGATACTTACTCATCGTAAACATCTTCTGTGTCCATTCTGCGGTAGAATTTTGCCAACTTTATAGCAAAAATGATGCCAGGGATTAAAAATACAGTTGCGCCTCCTAAGCCAAACCAGAAAGAATTCTATGGGGAGAAAAGAATACAAATCTTTTATCAAGAAATTTCTGGCACTATAAAAAGATCAAGCCTTTTCTATTCCACGCCTGTCGGAGCCATTTCTCTTGACTTTAAATACACAGAATTTTGAAACTATTTATTACATTGCCGTGCAGAACGAGAAGTTGTTTCTTACCACGGAATCTATTACGTAGCTGCATAAAAACACATCTACTGCAGTGTCGACGACGTTGGCGATGGGCTTACAGCCCGCCACATCGAAGGCTACCTGTAGAGACAGATGACAGAGACGAAATAATACTTCACTAATTGCTAATGGCCAAATACCTTAATATGTACATTAGTAAAGTTCCTGTAATGGGAGCGCTTTTGATGATCGGCGTCTTCACGGTATGCAGCTTACTGGTGATGACTGTCAAGGATTTCTGTAAACTGCGTAAGGATCACTCGGTGTGAATGAAATGCGCCTGGGGGTAACCAGTAACATTTTATACATAAAATCAAAGCTGCCGAATGACCCTTTCTTATCTTTTTAGCAGGAAGAATACACTGAGGTTTCTCTTGTTTTCAAGTATGTCCTGGAGAAAAATAGATACCACTATGCCGCTACAAAAATTCTGAAAATATGATGATATATGTAAGAAAGGAGTCGATAAGAAACGTTTTAATTGATTGACTTTTGTGGCTGTGACATGGTTGTTATAGCATTACTGATCATAAGCAGAGTCCTCCATATCTTTAGTCTCTGCTTGTTTCAATATGCCATTATTATGACTACCTTCCCGCTGTATATGGCTGTGAAATCAGGAGACGCAAGATAATATTAGAAATCACAACAACCAATTCTAAATATCCATTTGAATGCAATCACAAAATAGAATACTTCATGATTTTATTTGTGTATTTCCTTGAAAATTGTGTATTTTCCATTGCAAAATAAGGATCCTTTCCGTCAGGTTTTCTAAGGAAACTAAACACTGGTTTCACACGACTACACATAGTAATTTCATCAAGTAGCAGATGGTTGAGCTCCTCTGTGTCTCCCAGCGGTCTATACAGTACATGACACAAATGCGAAGAACCACTTTGTTACCAAATTCTAAAGTTACTCAAACTGTGGCTTGGTTCTTGTTATTACTTTGTATAAGATTAACCTTTAAGCTATGTCTTGCGTAAAGGGCAGTCCCCTCCCGTTCTACCATCTCTATACTTTATATATAACATATATATATATATATATATATATATATATATATATATATATATATATATACACCCCTACTAGTCTATTGCATGCTACAGTCTGTTAGTGTATATAGTCCTTGGAAACATAAGTTCAGTTACTTACAGCTTCCTTCACCCAATGAATGTATTGAAAAAAGTAGTTGATGACGGTATTCATGAACTTTTTAAACTCCTGAAAGTAAGGGAAATGCCAAAAGTTAGAGATACTTAGTAAGTGCAAACGTTGTATAAATAGCACTTGGATCTGATGCATTACCTGCTTTATAATGAAGGAAGCGTTATTGTTGATTAGCAACTGCGCATTATCGATAGATGCAATCACATCGAACACCTTTTCCTGGAATACAAAGCGAACATAAGTTTCATTAGGAAATATAACGATCACGATTTAAAGCGTGTTATAGGCCATGTATAAACAGTGCCAGGTATAATAACCTGAATATTGTATTATCTAACAGCCCCATTGCTCTGCGAGAGTGTAATATATGGACCAATATGGTTGGTGGACTCAAGTACAATTTATAACCCATAAGTGGCACTAACGGGTATCAATCATACCCCCTCGCCCAACTTTAAGATGGCGGGCTACAGAGTATGTGATACAAGCCTCCCTAATTTAATGCACAACAGGAGTCTTTAGGTTCATCTGCATTAACTGTGGCCGACATACATCTGTATATGTCCAGGATAAATATTTCTTTTATTACAGGGTTTTTTTGAAGGTGCACTTTATAGTACTTTATACTTTTTGTTCCATCATAGTGACTATCTGCATCTCTTCTGCTGTTATATACAAAACCCCTCAAACAATTCATAATGCTTTAACAGTTATATAGTAATTCTAAAAAACACATGAAAACTGCAAAATTATATTTCCTACATACCTCAATATCAAATGATGTTGTTTGTAGTAATTTAATACTCTGATTTAATGTGACCTGGAAAAAAAACCATTTAATTTAAAATATGGCAGAAAATATGACTATGAATCGCATTAATAGTATAAATTAGAATAATAAATTCCAGCATTCATTTTTCAGTTTACAGAAGATTAAATATACAGCACATTTATCCGTAGGGAAAGGAAATACAATCTTAAACAATGTACATGGTATTATGAGAAACTTGGTATAGACCTTCACCAGTGGCGATGGAAAGGGAGCGGAAAAAAAAAAAGAGAGAAAAAAGAAGAAAACCGCTTTAAACACCAACTAGAGCTGTCCCCAATGCTCAATAGAAATTGTACAATGAAATACTTGTGGTGTAAGCGCTAGAAGAAACTAAAATTACAATACCGTGGAATGTCTAGAAATAAGTACAGTTTTTTTACTTCATACATAACCATATGAGTGTAAGCACACTTTCGTTGTTGTAAAAGCCCTGACGCGTTTCACCAAAAAGGCTTCTTCAGGGGTTTATGACAAAAGAAAGCAAGTAATAGCTATATTAATTGGTACGAAGATTCTAGAGTCAAAAGACTATCTGCTATTACGGAGTCCTCTGCTGTTTTGGAGTCCTTAGGTTTATGCACCAAGGAATCCCCTGATTGGCTGAGATTATTTTGATAACGGGAGAAAGGAGATGCTGATCTCTAAAGCTATTCTGCTAGTGAGACAGCAAACACTGCTGCTAGCAAAGGACTTAATCTCACTAGAAATAGATTATCATGTATTTTTTATAAATATATACGTTTATGTATAAAGTAAAAACTATATGTATATAGATGGTATTAGCCTGTTTGGGCACTCAGATAAACTCATTTGTGTAAGTAAACCTAAAGGGGTTAAAGTATAAAGTAGACCATGCAGAATAAGTAATTACGTGCAGTTTTATCAATCTCAAATGCTATACATTAAAAGAGTCATAGCACACTCCTAAGTTAAATGACAAATGACATCACAAGTAAGAAGGGTGCCGAAGACAAACATTGCTGCTTACCCTAGCTTTAACATATTTCTTGGAGGGAGCGTAAAAAGAGATAAGAAAAAGGACATGGAAAGTCATAATACACAAAGATTCTGTGTCATACATTTCAATACAGAGCACACTCTCTGACTACCACTGAATTAACTAAATTGTATATATATATAAACTGCTATATAAACTTGTGGTTCTGCAAGTTAGGCGATCCGAGTGAATTGACTATGGAGCATATTTGCTCACACTCAGCTATGCACTCGAGTCCATATCGATGAAACAAAAGACATTTCATGCCAACATTTTTTCCAAAGGAACATTATTTTATAATAGTTTAAAAACATATTTACACTACCATTTAATATCTGACATGGTCATTAGAGTAATCTCCTATAACTAACTGTTCTATCGAGTCTAATCACTATACAGACTTGTAGATGACATTTAATTTCACCACCACTGAAGGGCCAACCCTGGAGAAGTTCTTCTGCACGAAAGGGCTATGATGGCCCCGCATAACGCATAGTTAAATCAGTGCACAGTTACATTTAAACTTTAAAACAATATTTAAAAGGAACATTCTATTGCTTCCTATTCTACCAATACTCCCAGACTGCTGCTAGTAGCCTAATTAGTGGTCTTTAATCTTTGTTACTAATTGCTAAGTTGCATTAAGAAGAAAAGAATCTACGTATACTATCTCTCTACCCCAATGCAACTTGTTACCCATTGTACAGCGCTATGGAATTTGATGGCGCTATATAAAACAATAAATAATAATAATAATCCATCAAGTTAGGGCCCCAGACTATATCATCCACATGCATGACTGATTACCATTGACTGCTCCAGAGGGATAACTTGTTGAATATGGATCGTCCGTATGCTGTTTGCGTGTCCCTTTAATGCATTTCCTAAGGCTCCTTTTGGCTACGGTGAAATAAAGAATAAGATTTATGTAACATGCAATGTATACACTCAGTATGTGTGGCAATTATAGAAGCACAAGAGTAGGTAGTTCTGGATCTCAGACACTCAAAAAGCTTATGTTTTCATGGAGATCGTTCTAAAACCTCAACTAGACCCCAGGATTGTTGTTGACACAAATTCAGCTGTTATGCCCGAAATGCCTCAAAAACAGATCTAGGAGAGTAAACACAGAATTTCATGGCAAAGAATCATTCGGTCCATAAAGTTGGCCATAATTTGTCCTGCTGTAAAGACTCAAATCTTAATCTTTCCTTAGTCTCGTCCAAGATTCATGATAGCTATATGCCTATACCATGCATATTTTAACTATTATATTAAATAATGGCCTACATGTAGGGAATTTGCAATGAGCGGGACTTCAACTGAACTAAAGTAGAAACTAACACGTCATCCATTTTAACCAACACTGCTATGTGATTACAAAATAATACAATAGCGATATAACCATATCAAGGAAAGCCTTTGGGTTTGACCAAGAGTCTCTGTGCGAAGTACTGCTTCCCCAGGTCTCCGGATCACCTTCCTCCCTCTCTGGTAGGGAAGTGACATCTGTCCTTACCCGCTCCCCACCCATTTTACCTCTTACTACTCCCTAATTTAAGGTCATCCGGGGCTAGCCCCCCCCAACCCCACCACAAAGCCACTTCCCCAGAGGAGGGAGAGGCCGAACCTCGGAGGTTCAGAGGAACGGACATAACGTTTCCTGGTTCTGCATCCCAATAGCTCATGTGAATATTTTTTTTTCCTTTCCATAAATATTTTATTGATATATAGACATAAATATCACAGACGTACTACATAAAAAAAAGTATGAAAAATATGTACATCGATTACGATCCACTACAGGCTCAAGAGTCAGATTACAATTTAAACTTCAGTTTTATAACAGTATCAAGCAGAAATATTTTAACTGTTTACACAATAATCCGATAGATGAGCCATAAAGGGTACCAATCGGACCCGATTCCGATACGGATCAAAGCTAATTTACTTCATACAGGACGCATTCATTCGAAGGTGGCGGTAGGAGGAGGAAGAAGGATTAGTAATCTGTGACTGGAAGATATTTCGAAGGCATTGGGGTTTTACGGTAAATAAAGAGAATGAAATGGCATAAAAAGACTCAAGGATATTAAGATTTAAATCCAAAAAGAAAAGATATCTAAGAGATTGAATCGGAATTATATGTATGAGTGCCTAGAATATAATTAGACCAAGGAGACCATATGTCATTGTAATCAGCGAGAATTTGATTCAACAAATAAAAATATCTTTCCATATTCCCCCGATACTTTGATCTATTATCTCTTTCATGTGGGAAAGGGAAAACGTCTTAATCTAAAATAAGAAAACAGTTAATTATCAGGAAGTGTAAATCTAGATTGTAAATCTGAAAAGCTGAGAAGTGAATCATTCAGTTTTAAATCTCCTTGTGTCAAAATGTTATTTGAGGTCCAATTTGTTAAATCAATGTTCTGCATATGATATTAAAGGACCTTCAAAGGAGTGAAAACTGTAAATTCCGCATCTGTGCCTTCTAATGTTCTAAACTTATGACTTGTTTTTATTGCATCCAGTATAATTGGATTCACAAAGTTTAATTGTTTTGAAGTAGAGGGACTAAGCCATGAAAGATTGAATAAATCATGCTCATTTGCCTGAATACGTTCACATCGTAACCAACCTAAGTTTGTATCCTTTTTAAATATCCCAATATAACCCATGTGTGAACATTACAGCTTCATGTAGCATTCTGATGTCTGGAAAACCTAAACCCTGACTAATTCTTGATTTTCCCGATTTCCAGACAAAGGAGAGAAACAATTTAGAAAATGTATCTAAAACACAACCCGAAACTCGGAGAGGTATTGTCCTGAAAAGATATAACATTTTGGGGATCAAGTAAGATTTTACCATATTAACTCTACCAAGCCAAGATAGCTCTATTAATTTCAATTTTTCTATTTGAGACACAAGATTATTCAACAAAGTTTCATAATTAAGAGAGTCTAATTTTTTTAAAATTAAACATTAATCTGATCCCCAGTTAGTCCACCGACTCATTGGAACAATCAAAATGATAATACTCAGCAAGGTAAGTCTTTTGTGAATATTGAATCTATCTATGCAGCAAGTCAAATTGTTCCTTGAAGTGGCTCAGGTTTACTTATTTCTGCACTCGGTCTGGATTTATGTGAATGACCACCAGATTTTTCCTGCATAGTCACATAAGGCACCTAGAACACGCCCTAGCTAGAATTTCCGCCATGATTTTTTGTATTGGGGTACAAGGCTTAGGGCAAGACTTTCCCCTGCGTGGCCGCGTAATTGGCCGGTAAACGAAATCAGAGATCATAATGTATCCAGCCCAGTTACTTAATAATACAATAACTGTCCATGAATTCCATGACACATAATGCATTATAAATAAATAAGAATTATTAATATTAACGTATAATAGAAAGAAGCTTACCAACATATCAGCATTTTCTTCCAATTCATTAGCAAATGCCAATAGATCTACTTTGGTGCTAGTCTTGCTCATCTAAAAAAAAACAAAAAACCACAAAAAACATTTCATGTACTTAATGCCTGTGCTACGAATGTAAAAAACTATATACAAGTATCTCTCTTTATATATATATATATATATATATATATATATATATTATAAATTATGTATGATGCATGGGTTTCACATTAATGGTATATATTTTTCTGGTTAAACACATAGGCCTTATTTTTAACCCTTTTAGCACATAGTGCTAAATGTGAAGCGATATGCAGAACATTCCCTTGGTTTTTGCAGAAACGGCACCTAATAACCCTTTAGACATAAACTACAGGAATCCTAACTCAGTGATACAATTATTTTACTCTCAGACGAGATGCTCTGGTTTTCTCATTCCACAAATGAGGTAGATCTGTTTCTAAATATGACACAAGCAATGAGGTCATATTTTTCGCAAATGAACCTTTTTAAGTACATTGGTTTACATATCAACTGAAGAAATACAGGCATATTGAGAGATGTAAATCCTTTATCACTTACCTCTGTTAAGAAAGCATCAAAGTCTATCTCATTAATCCCAGTGGCGCTGAATTCCTCTAAATTTTGTTTTCCTTTTTTATCCAGCAAGACTATGTTACTCAAGTTTAGGTTCACCATATCAATTTTATCAGTTACATCATCAACGTACTGCAAAAAAAACAATAGACGTGCATCAAATTTTCCATGGTTATAACATAACAGCGCCAAACTCCAATATCCCAATCAATATCCATCATATTTGTACAAGAATACCTGCTGTATAATGTGCTGTAAAGCAAGGAAAACGACAATGTGTATTTTAATTGTAAATATTTGTATAAATGAATCTTTCCTTGCCTCTTGATGGTTCACAGTGAACATGCACACAATAGAGCTCTGAGCTTCCAAACCGAGAGCCTACTGAAGAAAACAACATTTCTTGTATTATAAAGTGGACCCTAATGTACGTTTTAATGATCTCAGCCACTTTTCCTTAAAATGTAAAGGGATAATGTAACCAATATCTAATCAGGTCCTCACGCTCAGAAGCTCCTTACATTGCCAAAACAAGAAAGCAGGCAAGAAGGAAACGATCGGTGACGAGTGGGAAATAAGATATTTTTTATTCAAAGGCTTACGATAAAAGTTTAAATCTTAATTTTCATATAAGTATGGTTTGCTTAATTGTTTTCTTAACCCCTTAAGGACCAGGCTGTGTTTTACCTATTGTACCATTGGGACCGAGGCTGTTTTAATACTTTTGCGGTGTTCGTGTTTAGATGTAATTTTCTCTTCACTCATTTAGTGAACCCACACAAATTATATGTTGTTTTTTTCAGGACAAGAAGGGCTTTCTTCAGATACCATTGTTTTAATCATATTATCTAATTTCCCATAAAAAAAATAATAAAATATGATGAAAAATGTAAAAAAAAAAACACATTTTCTGACTTTTACCCCAAAAATCTTTTACTCATCCAAAAAAGCTAATGAAAAAACCTACTAAATATATTCTACTATTTGTCCTGAGTTAAGAAATACCCAATGTTTTTATGTTTTTTTGCTTTTTTCTGCACGTTATGGAGCATTAAGTACAGGTAGCGTTTTGCTATTTCAAAACCATTTTTTCCAAATCTGGTAATTCTTCCCCCCATGTGCCATTTCGGGTATCTTTGAAGCCGGCCAATGCAATTTACCCCATCAAATCATATATTTTTGAAAACTAGACACCCCAAGGTATTTCAAATGCTAGTATTTTAACCCTTTCCATGCATAAGATTCTACCACCAGCCTTTGCCACACTTTGTGTTAGTATTTTTTTGGTATTTTTTTTTACACAAATTGTACTTTGGGTATACATTTATAGCTCCAGGTATACGTCACTATCAAACAACACCCTAATATGTGTTCAATAACATCTCTCGAGTACAGTGATACCACCCATGCATGGGTTTGACTGCTGTTTGGGGTTAAAAGGCCACATTTGGGAAGTGCGCTTTTTTTCCCCTATTTTGGTCAGTCTGTGCCTATGCCCTATCTTTGAGCCTGGCCACTACAATTTACCTCATAAAACCATATATTTTTGAAAACTAGACACCCCAAGGTACTTAAAATGGTAGTATTTAACCCTTTCCATGCATCAGATTCTACCACCAGCCTTTGCCACACTTTGTGGTAGTATTTTTTTTTATTTTTTTTTCACACAAATTGTACTTTGGGTATAAATTTATAGCTCCAGGTATACGTCACTATCAAACAACACCCTAATATGTGTTCAGGAACATCTCCCGAGTTCATTCATACCCCACATGTATGGGTTTGTCTGGTGTTTGAGGTTAAAATGCCACATTTTGGAAGTGCGCTTTTTTTCCCCCCCATTTCGGTCAGTCTGTGCCTATGCCCTATCTTTGAGCCCGGCCACTCCAATTTACCCCATCAAACCATTCATTTTTTTAAATTAGACACCCCTTGGGTATTTGAAATGCTTTTATTTAAATTTTTCCACGTCAGGATTTTTGGGAAGATACAGCGCTAATTTTAGCACTTGCTCATAATAATAAACTTTATTTTTTTATTTTATTTATTTTACTCTTTTTGGACTTTTTTTTTACATTTTGCTGGAACTGGATAGTTCCTCTAAAGCATAATAATTTTTAAATGTTACCATGTTTTTTTTAAGCTTTTTCTTTTTTTCTTTTTTTTTTTTTTAATTTTTTTTCTTTTTTTTTTTAAATATTTTACTAATCACATAGTGATTAGAAAGCTGGCCTCCATTGACTTGTATGGTTGAATGCAGTACCTGTATTCAACCAGCAAGTGGAGCCAGAGTTCTCTAGAAGGTCAGGAGACCGTCTAGCGAACTTTTTCAACTTTATTATTTTTTTCCCGGACCGCCGCCATCTTGCGGATGGTGAAGACTGCGTGCAGCTGCGGAGCGCTCTCCGGAGCGGTCACAGTCCATCAAGAGGTAAGTGTTTGGTGTTGCTGGATGCCTCCTGATCGAGGCATTCCAGCGACACCATTGAAGTTTAGGAGGTGATCGTTGATCGCCTCCTAAACGCTTTTAAAACGGGCGTCCGCCGCCATACAATGTATGGCGGCTGTTGACGCCCCGGGGAGGGGCCAGACATGGCCCATCATGCCGATCTCGGTGTTGCTGAATGCCTCGACATCGAGGCATTACAGCAACACCGTTTAAGCTTAGAAAGTGATCATTGATCACTTTCTAAGCTTGTTTAAGTCTGATGACGTGTCAGGCACGTCATAGGTCGTTAAGTGACCGTTTTGCATGACGTGCCTGACCCGGCAATGGACGTTAAGGGGTTAAGGGTTACAAATAAAGTTTACTGCCACTTTAATACACTTTATTTAATACATATATTCAGGGGTTTGAGAAGACGAGAATTGACAGACTAAGACAAACCCATACATTAGGTGGAGAGGGCCCGGCTCGCAAATTCTAGTCTTACCATGCTGATGTTCAGAAATTCATTTAGATTAAATAAATGATCCATCTGAAGTGCAGTAAAAATGCCTTTGTTGTCCTTGCAATCACTACAAAAATAAATGAAACAAACAGGTTTGTGGAAATAGTGGTTTTACATAGATGGAAACAGCTCAAAGATCAAAATAACTCCAGTTTCACAGTCAACGCATAGGCAGCCAAGTCACACAATTCACAGTCAGTAAAAACAGTTTATTGGACAATCACAGGTTAAAAAAGAAAACGTTTCAGTCAAATTAACTTATTCAAGAACTTAACTAAAAGGTTTCTCTTTTCTGCCTTTAATACCTAGGGAGTAAAGGATTTCAGTGAAGTCCTACTTTTGTGGACTTGAGTTGACTTAACACTTTGAGTGCTAGGGGTCAGGGCATATTTTTCCTTGCTGGTGGCGAGTATAGTATTGCTATAGTTACACAGGGTGTTTTACTGGCATGCCACCTAGATGATCTCACAAGAGATCAGCTGGCAGCATTCCTCTATCCACATCATGTTATCATGGTTGCAAGCAGCCATATCAGGCTGCCTGCTCCATGGTCAGATCAGACTTTAATTTTCATTTATTTATTTTTTTGTTTTTACCGTCAAAGATGAATCAGATCAGTGTACAACATAAGTAACTGAAACGACTATTCCATGGTTTTCAAAAGGTGATAATTATTGACCTTATTTGCATGCGCCTTCCCAGAATCCCTTGTGGTTGTAGCAGCACCATGAGATTTCTGAGGGAAAAAACAAGCCTTCTGGCTCGTCTGGTGTCTGTAGATGAGTGTTTAATAATACTTCTACTACCCTCTTAATTTTAGTCGAAGGGTTTTCCATCACCTTCACCCACCATAACTTATGTAATGAAAAACAGCAATACATAATATACGTGTGATATATTTATCTTTTGCATTGAATCCAGCCAGTAGTGTTTGATTCAGGGATAAGGTGGTAATAGTTTGTGAAACACTAACTTATTCTATTTATTTCTAAATTGCATATTTTCAGCTTTCACATGATGTAAGTTTTTGTACGTCTTCTCACCTAAAAAATGTTTAAATTTTAGAATATCATGTGCTATTTTTTAAGCTTGGATAGGGTTTTACTGTATGTTTTGTTTTAAGTAGCATCTCTCAACAAAGTGCATTATTCAAAAGAACTTAACAATATACAGTACATGATAAAGTCATATTTAAGGGTCAATTACATTTTTGCCTGTTCCAAGTAAATTGAGCCTTACATCGGCATCTACAGAAAGGGTAACAAGGGTATAGGTGGCACTCTTTCACCTTTGCTATATAGACAATGGGAATTACCTTGCTTTAAAGAGTAAAAATTATCAAATATATATGGTAGGACAGTGCTGCACATTTGTATAACAGATAATGAATGTGCTATACAGGCTTTCATACCTATATACTTTTTCAAAGGTGAGGTTAACATCTGCATTCTGATAGAGGACACCAGCCAGGTAGTTTTTCCACTGTGAATTTAACTGATAAGGGGAATCCAATACCTAAAGAGTAACACAAAAACTGTGATAAATGTAACTGTGTCATATGATTTCCAAAATAATTCTATTTTTTTCATGTATACAGTACAGGGCTCAAACAGAAAAATATCTCTGAGGCTACACATATCATAGGTAAGATATATATATATATATATAGATATATATATATATATATATATATATATATATATATATATAAAGTCCAAAATTAACAATTGCACACCAATTACCACTTTTTTAGCCCGGTGCCAAGTAGCTGCAACAGCAAATCATAAATATATATATATATATATAAAACATCCAAAAATAGTTACCGGCACTCCAGTCAACGTTTCAGTCTGTTTATTAGACTTTCATCAGGTCATGATGAAAGTCTAATAAACAGACTGAAACGTTGATTAGAAAACTGCAGTTTCTCGAGTGATTATTTAAAGAAGTCCCTGGAGTGCCGGTAACTATTTTTGGATGTTTTATGTATATATATATATATATATATAAAGAGGATTTCTGTTCTCAATAGACGACTCGTCGTCATGATCCTGGTTTTGGAAGAAGCCGCTACAGAGTTAACAGAAGTTAAACAAAAGACTGCAAACGTGGATCAAGGAATATACCACATACTATACGAGAACAGGAGGCCAATGTCCACTGGACCAAAAGTCAAACCCCCACATTGCCAGACTTGGTACCAAGATGGTGTTTTGTTGCGAGATGCGTTACACATTTTATCACGAGTTTGTCATTTGTACCTACTAATAATCCCAACGTTTGCTAATGTGATTAAGGAAGAATCCAGCAAAGCGATACATAAAAACATGATAGCATCCCTAAGAAGACAGATTGTAGCAGCAAAGGGAAATTTATTTTAACCTATAGCAAAAGGTTGGATCTTCATTTTTAATCTACAGTACAGCAGCATCCTTAAATACCCGTGTGAAGGACACGCCTGATTTTTTTTGTCCTAAATAAATAAGTATGATGTAACGAATCTTGATATATTATTCGTCACAATGGAAGTATGTCGCTTGTATCCCATGTTACCACATCAGGATGGCATTGAAGCCATGAGAGTCATAAGAAATCATTCCGATACGGGTCGAGGTGTTCTAAGTTCTAATGAAGGGCATACGAGGACTTTTTGGACAGCATATCGCAACTTAAAATGTATTGCTATTGACCACGTATCTCCTTCAGACTGAAGTGGGAACTTCAAACTTTTATTGCAGAGAGAAGCTTATTGGATTCGTACATTAGATACGGGGGCTTCCCAAGGACTGAATGAAGTGTGATTGAGTTGTTTTTTTAAATCTGTGTTAAAAATGTATGCTTTGCCTTAATATGGAGAAAAGGTGTATTTTTGCTATAATATAAAAAAAAACAGGTATGTTTTTTAGTGTATTATGTACTGATATTATGCCTGATATACACATATGTGCTTGTACACTATTACATGATATAAATATTTATTAGTAGATTGACGCTTTAAATTTCCCACATATATGTTACCATGGAAAAAATTCGTCTGACATCACTTCCTATTTAGATTTGGTTATGTACGCACGCGATTAATTAGGCTCAGGTGAGAATGCTTAAGATATATAAACATACATACATATACACACACTCAACCATTCAAACATTTGGGGTCACTTAGCTGTTTTCATGGAAAACAAGGACATTTCTAGCTGTAACATGATTGTAAACGATCAATTAGTCTTTTAAACTAACGGTCATTGGGACACAGGAGTGATGGGAGTGATTAAGGGCCTCTGTACACCTGTGAAGATATTCCATTAAAAATCAGCTGTTTCTGGCTACAAAAGTCATTTATGACATTAACACCGTCTGCGCTGGATTTCTGATCCATTCCATGTTATTTTAATGGACAAAATTTGATTTTATTTCATAAACAAGGACAATTCTAAGTGACCCTAAACTTTTGAACAGTAGTAAAATTAAGTTTAAACATAATGCTTGAAAAAAATGCATATTTCCTGTATTTTGTGTTCATGAAAACGATACATTCCAAGTGGGCTGTTTATGCCTCGGGCTTCCTGGGGATAGGGGCGTCACGGATCTCAATCTTCCAGACACGTTAAGGCACGATAAACTATGCAGCGCAGTATGGCCTAAGAGCATCACCAAATAGGATTTTACCCTAAAGGGCTATTTCTGGATGGATTATAGTCATTCAGAATTTTTGTTTTCTGTATTTACAAGAGGTAAACCGTAGGGCAAAGATTTAGCAATTTTAAAAATGTAAGGCTGCTCACCCAGGACTGTGACGAATGGAAACCTTTCGAGTTTTTATATAACATGCAATACAAAGGCTTTGATATAGCTCTAAAATATTTATCTCCTCCCATGAGTCTGAAGTATGTTAGTAATTTAATATGGACCGTAAATTCTCATCCGGAAGAATAGAAGGTAAGTCCAGACAGGCTCTCGATAGGATGACTATCACATTAAAGGCACAACGAATCAAACTATATTAAGTATATGTAATATAATCATCATAAAAGTATGATATATATTCTTATAATTAAACCAAACTCATACAGAGTCTATGTAGAATGGTATCAACATTGTCCTGTTTCACTCATGTGGATAAAGACCCAAGCATTCAGTCCTTGGTAGATTTATTTAACAGTTTCCAATATTATTCTCTCCCTTAGTGATTTTCGGCGATGAAGCCGAATTCCTGATCACTTTTTAAATAAATAAAGATATTGCAACAGCTTTTCTCTTAATATGTGGCGCTAAACCAGAAGGAACGGTAACCTGAGATATAATAGTATATGATATAGGCTTAAATCGCCTGCATTCCAGAATGAGCCTTGAGCAATTGTCAACCATGTCTGCTGAATGTTCTTTAGTTTATTTAACCTTCACATCCAGCTCTTATAATGTTTTACGACTACTTTTCAATTGACTGTTTGCGATTTTGCATTATTTCCTGCAAGCCTTGGGCTTACATAGTCTAAGAAAGAATAACAAAACTCTAGAATAGGAAAACTGCCCAACAGGTCCTGTAGTCCTAGTAATGCTTTCTGCTCTGTGATAGTATCTGGTGTATCTCCGACCTTTGCATTACCGAACTGTTCACCCATTGGAACGAGGGATTCCTTGGTTCCTAATTAGTGTCATTGTAGCTCTTATAGCTGTGTAAACCCCAAAAATATTTTCCTAGATCCAAACCACATATCTGTCCTACATCTTAAAACTGACAAACATGTGGTTGGATTAACCATGGGCCCTGTATTCCCCTGTTTAAAATTTTTTTTTAAACACTATGCTTCCTTTATCCCAAACTGGCTTTAAACTGAATAGGCGATAACTGTGTTCAAATATAAAATGCAACTTTAAGTCACTGCTGGTAATTAATCTATCAGGAGAGGACTGACAAACTTCAGCTAGGAGAGGAAACCCAACAAAGTACATAGCCTAGGAATACAGCAGCCTGGAAGCAGACGGCACGCTCTTAAATAGTCTTGGATAATGCACATTCAGCAAAAAAAGACTGCCTGGAATATCAAAGAAGCAAAGAAAGAATCCAGTCATTATGCAAACACATATTCTTCAAACATTCTAAAAGTTGTTGCAGAAGCCTAAAACCTTTAAATTGAAGCAGCCTTGGGGTGCATTGCTCCCGTGCCCCGCTGTGCCACCCCAGTAACTTACATTTACTAATGGAAAGGGCTTTTAAATCTTTTATAAGCGCAAGTGACTGAGGATTTTCAGGTGGCAACACACTCACCTTAAACAGCGACCTGTCTTGGAAGGGCTCACACACCAGCTTTTCTACATTCCCTCCAGCAAGGAAGGTAACGACCACAATCAGCATGAGTATCCAGGAGAAAATGAAGCTAAATCCAACCCCGCTGTAACATAAAAATAATACTTAAATTGTAGATATTATAAAGTCATATTTTGTTGAATCAAGTATTTAAAAACCCCTTTAATGAAATGGAAAAGCACACAAAGTACACATACAGAAGTATAATCTGGTCTCTGCCCATTGTTCTATCCGTGAGCCGCAGACACAGTAAGTACACAATGACCATGTACAACTCAACAAGTGCTACACATAAGGGAGCTCTCTAATTCAACACAATGGTCGGGGTAGATGGCCAGCATAGTCTGTGGATGGATAAAAGCAGTGTGACAGAGATCATTTTCCAACTACGAGGAGAGGACCGGCAACCTTCAGCTAGGGGAGGAAGCCCAACAAAATATATAGCCTAGGAACACAGCAGGCTGAAAGCAGACGGCACGCTCTTAAATAGTCTTGGCTAATGCACATTCACCAAAAGAGACTGTTAGGAAAACCAAAGAAAAGGGCCATAAGGAGCATTTTTTGTTACTCTATTTGCTCTGAGGAATAAATCCATCTACAAAAGCCATAAATCAAAATCATTAATAAAAATGAAAGACAGAACGCAAAATCAAATAAGGCACTTCAAAAGGTAAGGCCTCTAAATATGTTATATATTAGATCTAAAGATTTTGGGCATGCCAAAACGTGTAAAAGTGGTATGTGAAGAAGGATACCTACGAGCAGACAGTCTTACACATATGAGATATTTAACACTATACATGCCAGACGGAATGCTGGGTATTGCTTTTAAAGTACTGTATCAAGATGGCAGCAGGTGATATTCACCATAAAGCTGAGCACCATCACTCTGAACAAACTACAGCAAGTCCCCCAGAATTTCTGAGCTGAAAGAAGGGAAAGTTTTGAGAATTATTAAAATGTGGCAAATACTGTTTATTAATTGGTTTTGGAAGCATTCTCTTCTTCCATTATGATGCGTAGCGCCCAGTTGTCCGTTCGTCAACACATACAAGGTAATGATTGTCTTCTACTGCCTTTAACATAAAATTTGTCAGCAACCAAAACTTCTACCACATGGCGTGAACCAATATCAATGTCTATATATTTTAATTGTTCACATGAAACAAGGTTAAAAAAAGTCTTCTCAGGTTAATGGTGGGTTTAGTTCTACATAATCTCAAAACCGAAACGGAAAAATACTCACGCCATGAGGAAGTTCCCTCCGGTGTTGGAGACGCAGCCTCGGGTGGTCGGAGAAGAATGCTGATCATAGCCGCAGGAACCACAGAGCAAACCCAGGTAGTAGAAGACAACAATGAGGGCCACCATACAGCAGAGGACAAGAGATCCCAACCACCTAAAAAGAGAAATTACACTCACTTACATTAATCAACTAGGCATTTCATATGTATCAATCAATCACATGTATCAGTCATAATACAGACTTGTGCAACATGTTATATTTTTTTATAACACCGAAATATACTGTATATCACTTGGGTAATTTGTGAATTAAATGTAACATGATTTTTTGGTGCAGAAATGTTTGTAAATGTAGATTCCCTGGCTAGGATGATTTTATACACCTGTGGCAATGGGTTTGTTTGAAACACCTGAATTCAATAATTAAGAGGTGTGTCCCAATTCTTTTGTTCATATAGTGTATATTATATATATTAAAGGGTTATATTATTGTATTTTCTCTCAATAATTTAGAGATTGTTTAATACACTTAAATGTTTTTAAGGAATCTAGCATTTTTTGGGGTTTTTTTTGTACTTATCCTGGTTGGCCTGTAGGGTTACTTCGATTGATTGGTTACTTCTTTTGTGTACACCTTTACAAATCAATTAATCAACATTTAAAGGTCTATAGGGAAGCCGTTCTGATAGGTAGATGCCACGTACAGTTTTTAATTATTATGCGCTTGGTTTCAAAAGAACAGCACTTTTGGCCACCCATATACGCTGCGCAATGAAATAAAAAACAAGCTGTCGTACATTAATAAAATATTTCAAAATAACCATAATCTAAAATATCAACTCAATAGAAATTCACTGTTTTAAATACAATATCTATCTATCTATCTATATATAGCCATATAGATATACATACACACTGCACATCCTTTTTAGGGGTTAAAGTCATCAGATGGAGAACTTATGATAATTTCTGGATCATCAGCAGTTAAGATGACTACGATGGTAAATAAATACAACTGAACACCTTCAGGTTGAAAATCTTTTCATCAACATTCAGATGTTAAGGATTAATGTATTTTTTCACAAAAGACCCCCAGGGACAGTCGCATCTGTTACCTGGGAAGATCTATTTCTTGGCAAATAGTTTTGTGCACAGAATTGAGAGAGGAAGCAGAAAAGATGTTTTACAAATCTTATATATTTTTTTTCTATGCATTTTTCCCACCTGCTTAATCGCATAGGATAAGAAGCCGGACCTTGAAAGCCCAAAATATTTCTAAGACTGCCCCAAGGTGACAAAGATTTCGAGGACCACAGTCTGATGCCATCAATGGGCAGAGGAGATGGCTTGGGCTAATATGTTGCTCCTATGTTTCTAAAAGGGTGTGTATAGAAGATTTATGACATTGCCTTTCATGATCGCCCTTGGATTGATTTATGGCATATTAAGCCATGATTATGTTTTCTGAGGGTCACAAATATCTTAAGAAAGCTAAGCAATGGGATGCTAGATTGGTCCGAGTTAATAAACAATAGATGTGTAGCATGGGTTACTTATTACATTCATTTAAGATACAACGTCCACATCACATAAATTTGGTTAAACTGCTGTATTAGCCTCTTCCACTTCTGATGGAAGGCTGTTCCATTAATCTACCAGTAAAAAAAACAAAAAACACTTGCAATCTATTATACTTGTTAGTCAATAATGATATCTCGGACCAATCAAATCTGCTCTTTTTTCTTTCTACAACCAACATGTACAACTGTATAACATGATAAACCACTGAATCCATTATATCCAACCTCTCACCTTAATTTCAGCGATATACATTGAAATGGGCATTTTATACACATACCTGTAGAAATCATATTGTTCGACCACTGGGTAATATTCCCGGATGTACATCTCACCGCGAGCCAGATACAACGTCAAGTTGGAAATAATATGAAGCACAGGGATCATTTTGGAATAGTTGGAGATATTCGAGCCGATGGAATCCAAAACATTTCTTACATCTAAAATTTTTTAAAAAATGCGATAAATAGGATAAAGCAGAAGTTTTTAAAAAAAAAAATGCATGTTATTCGATTGGATAAATACACAAATGGGCCATGGAAATGGACGAAATGATTTACAGAGTGAACAGAACCATCACAGCGCACTTCACAATGAAAATAGTTTAATGAGTGGAGATTCAAGCCAGAAATTTCTTTTCATGAAGCACAACTGTGGCAAACATCTGGCACTGAATGGGTGCTTTTCTCACAAGCCATGGGCTGCCGTTCCAGGAATTTAAAGTATTTTTTTTTTTTTTTCTTATTGATGTTTGCCTTTGGGATTAATTTTTACTCTTGTGATGTGAAGCTGGAACTTGAAAGAGTATCTGTCAAGAAATAATTATGCTTCCACTAGAAATTGTATTGTTTTTTGTTTTCCATGAAAACAGCCAAGTCACCCCAAACTTTTGAATGATAGTGCAGGGCCGTAGGAAGGATGAGAAACACTCACCTCGTGCGCAGCTGCGAGGGGGTGCACAGCCGTCCAATCAGCAGCTGCAGGGCTGGTTGGGGAGATCACAATCCCCCTCTAACCAGCCCAACATTAGGGAGTGAGAGGTATTTGATGCCGAGTGCCGGGATATGACATCGTACCTTGCGCTCTGCATCAATAGCCGGCACATTGTGATGAGGCAGCACTAAAGCAGAGGCCTGGAGTGACAGACCTCATGCTCCAAAAAATGAATGGAAGGTGAGAAAGGTAAGAGATGGGGAGAAAGAGCAGTGCATGTGAATATATGTGTATGTTTGTAAGCTTGTGTGTTTATGGGCCATGGGGGGGGAAGACCAGTGTAGGTATGTGCATATGTGTGTGTAAAGGCAGGGGTGTGTAAGGGCAGTGTATGTGTATATGCGTGTTTATGGGCAGGTGTGTGTAAAGGCATTGTAAATAAGCAGTAAGTTATTGTCTGACACTCAAGTGAAGAAAGTTCTGGCTTGGAAGAAGGGAACACGTTGCCTCCTCTGATCTACAGAGAAGGTTTCTTCTCTTGAAGCACTTACAAGGAATGGCTGGATTCCAAACCAGTTCCAAATTTATCCAGATATTGAGAAAGAAAACATCTCATTAGTTACATACAATGAAAAACACATTTTATGCATTTTTGAGACTCCCTGCCTTTATTCATTTTCTGACAATTATAGATAAAATAAACTGGGATATACTGGACCCTGGATTTTGAAGACATTAAATACTCTTTAGGGAAAATATTGATCTGAGCTGTACTTTAACTGAACCTGTTGCATCACAAGAAGGCTATGAGTTAAACAGTGTTTGTCATGGATATTTTATAGGACTTAGGACATAGCAGCGCATGAAGACCCTTTGCCGTATTTTTTTATTGACATTGTTAACAAATCTGAATACAATTTAGCATTTTAAACAGCCATGGAGAGAAGGAAAGAAACAGATAACTAGATATGTGAAAACAAATTGCAAAGTTCACAGATGACAGTGTTTCATGAAACTCACCTTCCTCAACATTTCGGGTCTGGTTCTGCACCATTTCTGGTGTGTTATTAAATGCTGCATAGCCCTGGACAGATAGAGAAAGAGACAACTGAATTGACGGATGTTGAGTTAATGTCATCATATGACGATGAAACTAGATTTCTTCATTAAATTATTACATTATTAATTATTGCTAACCCCCCTCATGTATGATTGAGCCCTGGCGTGAGCTGTGCCACTGGTACACTAACCTATTGATCAAGAAGGGGCCAAGAAGCTCTGCAGAGCATTTCGCATGGAAATATCAGCCCAACAGACAATAACATAATAAATCATCTGTGCTTACTGTACCTTCTGAACAAGGCTGCTAAGGTCAGTTCTGAGAACGTCATTTAATTTTCCAAGATATCTGTTAAGATTTGGTAGCTGCCAAAAGTAGAATAAAATAAAAAATGTGTTATTATATATTTAAGCCAATATGCAGAAGTAGTACTGGTAAAACACACATACAGTATGGCATAGACTGGCAGCACGTAATCATTGTGTATTTCTCACCGCATGGAAGTTTGCATGGATTTTCAGCTGATCTAGCGAATTCTTTATGTTATTGCATGGTATCATCGCCACGTTGGCTGAGCACGCGGCATCACTTAAGGTGCTGTTCAGCTGCGTCTTGGCGTCGGTCAGGTTTGCATTCAGCTTGTCGGTGGCTTCTTGCAGCACTTCGATGGCCACACTAACGTTTTCCAAAGCTTCCTTGGTCTCTTTAATTGCTAAGGACACAATTATAAGATTGTTATGAACCACACTCAACGTAGGAACGTAGGAATATCAGCCTTATCCCTTCTACCTCTGCTCAGAACCACATTGCAAAGACAGCTTGTCCTAGTAAACAGTTTTAGGTTGTGTTAGAGGAAGAAGTAGGGAGTCTGACGTTTTACATTTCAACTCCCTGATATTGGACATTATTCGGGACAAATTCAGAACAAACCCCAGTGAGCTTCTCCTGTAAGGGAAGGTCCAGGAGTTTACTCTTGTTAAGCCTTACTGATATCAGGGAGTTGAAATATTCAGGCATCCTGAAAGCACCATTTTTTGTGAATAGAACCAAAAATGCTGGATTCATTATAAGAAATATTTATAAGTATAATAAATTCCCTTACTGGATCAAAGGATCAAAGGACCAACACAGACATTTCAACTGAAATATACAGATTATATACAGTGATTTATGCCCTCATCTGTGTGCTCTCAATTACATTTTACAGTGTTTCTGCTCACTTTAATTCCAAACCATTTACTGAACAATCAGACATGAACCAGGCAACCAAGGAATTAGCAGGAAAAGACTTTGCTAACTATACAACAAAATTATTTTCATAGCTATATCTTAAATACTCTAAAATAACCTAACAATGATGCAGTAGTTGAGTCTAGACCAAAACCCACAAAAACTGCTACTAAAAAAAATAACATGAATTTTCATAACACACAGAATCCCCCAAAAATAGATTTGAAAGACTACACAAGACCTCAAAAAACAAAGCAAGGCAAGAAAAGCAAGTCTGACCCACAGACGTTCCTACCAGCTGAGATGATCCCACCTGAAAATGGCTGAATACCACGTTCCTCTGATAACTGTATGCCGCCCTCCTTTTATAAAAGCTTTGGGAATTATAGTAACCTACATAGATTATCAAGGAGTCTACAAAAGCAACAGATGAAACATCCATTACTTTGTTTCCATCATCTCCCAATTATCCTGCTTATAGTATTATTTTATTAGCATTCGAGTTCAGAAGTACCGGTAATTTGGGCAACCCCTTATAACCAGGTTATGGCAGAAATGCACATCTATGGTAAATCCCTCGATTACTCATTGTGTCACCAAACAAACTCTATACTGAAAAACATGTTTTAATAACCTTTAAAACTTGTGAAGTACTTTGGTATCATCCATTCAGATATTGATGAATTAAATTAACAAAACAAAAAAAGGTCAGCAGTTTTTAGGTCACTATTGCCATCTTTCTATGTCAGGTTGGAGAATGTTTTATTCTTTTATTTTCATTTTCCTGGTCGTGTTTTCCATTTCTTTTCTTTAATTGAGTTACACTTGTTATGGTTGGTGGAATCTCCCTCTACCAGAGTTGACAGCAAGGCCAGATCTGTGAGAATATATGCCATATTGTCCTATTGGTATTTACAGGTTGAATGGACCATCCGGTGGTCCAGCAATCAGTGGGATGCCACGTTCCCAGTGGAGGTGTACATAGCATTACACAATAATACAACTGTGCTAAGCTGAAGATGCACAATATAGACAAACACAACTAGACAAACAAGTGTCTAAGCACTTCACACCACAGGACTATTTAAAACGGGTTTACCTTTAATAGCCCTTTCCACTTTGACTTCAAGAACAAAAAAACAAACAAAAAACAAAAACACGATGACAATGTCACGAATGAGTCGATACAAATCAGGTGTAGCAATGTTTACGGCACAACAACAACAAACATCAACCAAAAAGATTGGCATGAAAATACATGGAACACAGCATTTTTAATATAATTATATCACAGAGAAACAGCACCGACCAGACTCACTGACTGGGCTTATTGGTCTACAGTCTAGACTCTATCACCTAGACATAAAGCCCTAATCAGTGGAGTTCTCAAATGGTGATGGCCATAGACTCTGGTTCTTAAGTTGGAAGAGTTGAGAAGTTACCCACAAATCCTAAATGTTTAATTCTGTAAATAGGTTAATTCAGTAAGGGGAGAATTTTTAAGAAAGCAATGGTTTCAGATTTATCACTGAAATATACAGGACCAGCTGAGAAGGGCTGAGCTGGTCCTGTATATTGAAGACATCTCAATTATTTACCTATACATTATATAGGGCCAGACAAGCTTTGTCTGCAGCACAAGCTCATAGGGATTGGCCCTTCATAATTCAGCCACACTGCAATGTGTAAATGCCCCCAAATATAGCATACCCCGCACCCCGAACCTGATAATGAAAATAATGGCTGGATAAAACCTGGCGGCAGTGAAATAAACTATAGTTCCAGGATGGCTATATGTATAGTGTTTATTTGATGGCTTTCTTTCACCGACAGAAGACGTCAGACAGGTTCAAGCTTTTTCTGATATCTTCAACACAATTTTTAATATATGGTGCTTTTCAATCTGCTCTGCTGAACGTAACACTTAGAACTAAACGAGGCATTAGAGACATCATCCGAATACCCAAATCCTTCCCTGAAATAATTATTCTACTGGCCAATTCATATGTTCCAGGGAATGATTACCTGTCATGTGTATGTATGTATCATGTTATTTATAACAACTTAGTTCTTTTTCAAAAGTAATAAATGCTGCCATATGATAGGTAGTCTACAGACCGTTTGAGTGGGGTATTATTATTATATATATATATATTGTATATACACAATAGGTATGAATGCATTAGGAAAAAAGGTCCCTGCACCGTGGAGCTTACAGTCTCAATAACGGGACATTAAACAGGACTGATATGCACGGATATGCCACAAGAACTTGGAAATCTTCTAAGCTTTTTTGCTTAATTTGGTAGGAGGGCCTTTAATTGGATTTTTATGTATCATCGACTATTATCACACACGTCGAAATGCTGTCCAGACTACAAATTTTAGATGGAAGACTTAGGTCTTTGGACACAACTGGGATGTAGGCCCGTCCACCTTACATTAAACTTCACATTTTGATGACATTCAACAGGTTGGTCTGCAAAACTCTGCAAATATTGGATTTCACTTAATAATCGCTGTTAATATTTTGTAAGGAGAAAATATGGAACTGCTTATCGCATACAGTATGGCATATGAGGTGTGCCAACACTGAGTCTTGTGAACTCTGGTATGTCCAGCAAGCATTGTGGACCTCTAGATAAGAGGCACATGAGAGGAAGAAAGTGGGATTGAGAGATTTGGGTTCTAAAGAGGGACTATCCCTTCTAAAGAGGGACACTTAGCATGTATGCTAGATTGCCCGATTATGCCAGGCACTTTTCAACCATGCCAAATAAAAGGATTTTAAGGAGATGGTCAGCGCCTAACAATCCGAACAAAAAGCAAAGGTTTTTCAACGTTATGAAAAAAACTTTGGTGCATTCTTCTATTTTGTAGATTTTGTAAATTATTTATGCAAATATAACGCAGATAAAGAACTACATTCCAGGTTGCTACTCTTTGAAGACTAATAGAGGAAATATTTCTGCAGGGATTTCACAAAAAATGGATAAAATCAGACATTTTTTGCCAAGAGACATCTTGATCATTGCAGCTCTTTATGTGCCGAATCCCTCTGGCAAAACCCTTATGAAAGACACCTGTCTCTGCAGCATCTGCTGTATTAATCAGCTATGGGGTAACCCTTTCAACACCATAGGAGGGTAAAAAACTTCTTGCCCTATGACCCTTTAAGTGGCCTAAAGGGACACTCTAGTGCCTGCCTGCAGTTTGATGACATCATATGCAAACAGCTGTAATTATCCTATGAAAGGCAATGAAGTTGTGCAGACGTTTCTGTACATACAAAACAAAGACATCCAACAAGACATGTGAGCAAAGACAAAGTCACAAAAAGAGACAGAGACACACAAATATAACAAAAAACACAACACACTCACAGGTGGGACACACTGACCGCCAAAAAAGCCCATTCAAAAAATATATGATGATGTTAAAAAGTGCCGATGATTGACTGCCTGACCACTTACCCTTTAACTCACAAAACACAACTGGTTCTCACCATATAAAAAAAATAAATCACTATTTCCCAATTAAACTATTGTATATGAGCATTTCTTATGTTCATTCACAGACAGTAGGTTGTTCACTTCTGTCAATAATTCATTCACTTTATACTATCATTCTACAGAACAGGAGAGATATCACAGCTAACATCCCTGCAACATCTCGGTTTTTTTGGCACATTAGTGCAGGGTTGTTAAATAAAATATTGTGTAGAATAACCACACTTGTGTTATCAAATCTTGCAAACAATATCCGTTGTACCAATGAATGCCCAAATCCCACACGGAAATCATGCAGTATTAACTAAAATTCTGTTTTATTCATAACTTCAGAGGTAATGTCTGTAGTCATGTTGCACTATAACAAGACTTCAAATGTATTTTCAGCTTTGTAACATCTTAGTTGTTTCCAGTAAGTGGATAGTAATGGCTATTGGAAGTCAGTGCTTTATAGCCGGCCAAGAAACCTGCTATAGGTCACTAGTCAAGACTCAAGCTCCATTCTAAGTGTTACGGAAGTGTAATGTCACTGGGATTTTAATAAAGACAGCACAATTTTAGTATTCAATATAAAAGTCACAAACATATTGATTTTAACCAAAACATGAGAAAAAAAGGAGGGAGAAAGGCTGTCATTTACCTCCAGCCATATTAAGAACAGCATCAAAAGCCGGCCGCACGTCTTTGCTCAGCTGCTCGTGTACACGTTCACCAAGCAGTGGCGAGATATCTGGAATAGGAAAAAGATCATTATTATTGGATCAGGATGGATAACCACACATTGACAGACAGATATATGTGCCAATATCAAAATATAGCATATAGTTAGGGCTAAACATTAAAGACCCCTTTGCTCCTAGCAGGCCAAAATATTACCTCTAAGAGTTACAATATGGAATCCAGCCCTCCATATGGATAAATGTGTCCATTTATTATTGTATACTATGCGGTCACAAATAAATATTGCGTATGTGCATGTGTGTAGGATATGATATGTACACTGTGTTCATACTTATTTTTTGGCAATGAGAGGCTCCTCAGGTTTTTTAACTACCTTGAGAAGCTACGGGATGCCTGACTTGTATGCCCATTAAATACAACCCGACGGACGTATTTTCTTGATCTTGACCGGTTGAAATCTATGTATTAGTGTTTTTATGGCTGCAAAACACACTTAAACATCTCAGCCACAAATATTTTTCACAATCAAAACCAAATAGGTGTTAACGAGTGCACAGAAAAATCTCCTTATCTTTCATTGCAAAGTTTTATAGTGGGGAGACTAGCCAGAAGATTTAAATTTGGAACATGACCCCCCCCAGTCACATGACATTACATTTTTCATGACCTGCTTATTGTGCATGAAAGTTTACATTTTGAATGTATAAGTGGGACTCTCTGACCAAGAAAAAAAAAATGAGTGGTTCAAGCGATACTCATAGATATGTGCAGGATGTGGGCAAATCATTACATATCTGTTACCCAACCTTTTGGACGTCAAAGGGTTTGAGGTTTCTAACCACACACTGCTAGACCGATATCAACTCAATATTGCTCACCTCTTACGCTCTGCCCAGCGATCAGCAGGCCGTAAACCGAGATCCACTGATGGTAAAAACGCAGTATCATGGGAGATACCCCATTAGATAGCTAGAGGCAGGGCCGGCCCTACAATGGAGCCGACTGGGGCAATTGCCCCAGGCGGCACTTCAGAAGGGGCGGCACTTTGCCGCCCCAAGCGGTTTTTTTTTTGAAGCGGAGGAGAGAGAGAGAGGCACCGAGTGGTTTTCGCTTACCCGCTCGGCGCCCCTCTCTCTCTCCTCTGCGGCGAGTTTCCCTGTTCGGTCTCGGTGCCGGCTTGTAATGCAGAGCGCCGGAAGTGACGTGAATTTCCGGCGCTCAGCATTACAAGCCGGCACCGTGGCAGCACAGGGAGACTCGCCGCAGGACTGTTTAAGGGTAAGTACCGGTGGGGGGGGTAGATAATGCCGCCGCCCCCCCCCCGGCGTTGGCGGGGGGCGGCATTTTAAACTTCGCCCCAGGCGGCGTTAAGTCTTCGGCCGGCCCTGGCTAGAGGGAATACATATCTAAATCTTCCCCTTGAATTTATCTGTCATAGATTTAAAAACTAAATACACATTCGGTAAATTATTTTTCTGGTGATGTCTCTTTTAAGCCGTCTTCTCTTGGTGATTCTTTGCATTGCCCACTTACTGTTAAGTTCTGAAAGCGCTTTGTCCTTTGTAACATTAAACTTGCTCAGTATGTAGTCGATTTGCTAAAATGAAGTGAAAAGTGACAATGTTCAGAACATGTTATCATAACGGTGGAACATATATGGCCACCGTATACTTAGACAAAAAGAAACAAAGTAATACAACATTCTTTAAGAAAACAATATCATACATTCTTTCTATTCAAGCTGTTTCTTTCCACCTTAAATAAATGTTGCTGTATATTCTGATATTGGGACGGGGGTGAGCATTCATATTTTCTTATGAAATTAATATATATTATACTGAGATATATAGTTTTGCCTTAATTTGAGGTTAAAATATTTGCAACCCTTGACTCAGTAGCTCTTCTAGCGTGTAGTTTCTGTTTGCATTCCTCTATAAAGTGCATTTAATATTTTAGGCTTTCAATTAACAGTAATGGAACTTCATAGAAGGATTCATTAGGCACTATGCATTCGCTCTCTTTTTCCACTTGCAAGCGGTTCCATTGCTGAGCGCAGCACACTCACATGATACGCACCTTCGGCCTCTTCCTAGCAAGTGTTTCATGAGTTCTTGTAAGACCCCCATGTATGTACACAGAGTGCTCTCACTGATTTTAATAGGAGCACTTTCCTGCCAACAAAAGCTCTTGGTTGTTTAGCAGCCATAATTCCTGCACATTGTGGAATGAGGAGGGGGCTTCAGATAGCGAGTGACAGTGAACTGTCCCATTAAAGTTCATGTATATTTTAAACAATTGTGATTTAATCTGCAGTTTCTCATGACTAGTATATTATCAGAAAAGGAAATTAATTAAAAGAAACATCTCCTTTGCCCGTCCTTCTGAACCCAAGCAGATTCTGTATTAGATTAGCAAATGGTCCTATTTTATACAACTTTTTACAAGATTAGCAACGGAAATCCTCCAGTTCATTTGGAGCTCTTCAAAAACATATGAAGATTTCTGTATTACAAACGTCTTCCTCTAAAAGCCTCAACGTTAAAACTAACAAACATTATATATCATTTAGTGACATCTACTGGAAACTCTGCTAACAGCAAGAAACATCAGTCGGAATGGCTTAGGAAGCAATTAAATATTTCAATGTGATCTACTTAACATTAAAGATGAGGGCATTTTATTTTTATAAATTGTCACCTCGGTTAGGTCTGGCCCATTTGTAACACATTTAATTCAAAGACAATCATCTCTAATGATTCATATTCATCACAGTCATTATATAATATCAAATAAACAGAATACGCCATACCATGGGAGTATCGTTTAACAAGGCTCTTAAGTCTTTAAAGTTGCTCTGTACGAGTTTTCTTGATCCCCGTATCTGGTTGGTAAGATTCTGATTTGCAGCGTAAGCACACAGAACTCCCACACTACATATAATAAATAACGTCATTAACAGCAGAATACATACAACATAACCTACAGAATAATACATAAAAATAAGCCGCAGAATAGGTGCGGTAGAATACGTTACGGTCATAAAGAATGGGGGATCATCGTAATTCATACAAAATAAACATATGTACTAAATATTTAAATGATGCCCCAAAAAACAGAGACCAACCTACTACTCAAATACCTTTTGGTTAATGGCTAGTTAAGAGTTGTTATGTTTGAAGTGGGAAAGGTATGAGGGGCTTTGGGACATATGTAAAAAATATTCCGTAATTCATATTAATGGTTTGCTTTACTTTTTCAGCACTGCACTTATCAGAGGGCCGTGTGACAAAGCTAGAGATACCCATTGATAGCTCCTAAAACTGAGAGCCAAGATGATGTCATGGTAATAATTTTTGTAATGATTTTTATTTTTAGAATATTTTTTACATAATTGTTAAAAAAATAAATAAAAAAAGGACAGTTTATTGTCTTCTATCTCTACCTTCTAATCACACCGTAGGGTCTGTAGGGACACTGGGTGATTGACACCTACAGCAGGAATGCCTGAACATTTAAATTCCTTCTGTATAAGGATGCTGTTCATCAGCTCTTCTTGCAGGGTAAATTTACCAAGAACGAAGAACTAAGTGAACTAAAATCAGGATACTCCTCTGAGACAATGCTGGTCCTTGCTGACAGAGAGGAGACCAGTCTGTCGTCTGATAATCACAAGGACATAATATTACAATCTAGTGGTTGTTGCAGGATGAGGTAGAACATCCTAAGGGAGGGAAGATGTTATCTGTAATAACAGACTGCAGTCTAACTTCCAGGCTCAGCATGAGGGGCAGTATGTAGGCGAGATGCCCTTCCTCTACTCTGTGTGAAGAAGTCAACTTATGTTGACTGATGAGAGCCCGTCAACTACAAAAAGTGTGGCACAACGTGACTGGAAGGAGGAGGAAGGTCTAGAAAGGGTATGAGTATGGTGGGGAAACTGGCATTGGTGGTCTACTGAGGGGTCATGGTTCGGGATAATAGATTTGGTAGACAGTGGGACTATGTGAGAATGTCCCGGGAGTTCTGCATTATATAGAGCATAGTAGCATGTGACGTGTCAGGAGAATGGCAGGTACATGTCAGTAGTGGAAAAGCTGTAGATATGTGTGAGAGAGAGAGACCGAGACAGAGCTAGACAGCTAAAAGCTAAAGATGTGTTTTAGGGATATCCTTTTATTAATGGGCACATATTCTGGTTTAAAAAAAGAACAGAAGACATCAAAGCTATTTAAAAGTTATTATAGCAGACAAATTGGGTCTAATAGAAAATTTATGGTAGCCTATGAAAACACTGGCCATATTTATAAAGGGACGTTGCGTTATATGTTGGCTGCACTGCACTTTTTATAAAGATGACCTAATATATTAAACACAAATTTTTTTTTCAGCTAATAAAAAAACAAGCATTTATTAGAATTGACACAGATTGATAACATGGTAAACTATAAGAGGCTTGCAGTACTTGCCTTATTACCAACGACGAAACAAAAAGGAACGTTGCAAAGCAGCCCCTCTGACAGTCTGCGTTTTTCTTATGCCTCTGGTGCATTTCCCCGCCGCAGTTATCGCAGCAGCGACACATGCAGAAGCAAAGGCCTACCAGAGGCATCAGCACAAAGAACAGCAGCCCCACCGCCGCCGCGATAATGAAGCCAATCTCATAGCGGATCGTCTACAATGCCGAAAAAATAAAAAAAATCACACCTTTAAAAAGTCAGAATATTGAATTTCAATGCAAAGCGCCATGCGAAATGTGTTACGTTTCTTTAATTATTAAAAGGTGCTGAATTTAACACTTTCATAATGAAATTCATTTGTAGTTCTGGTGAATTCCTGAATGCTTCCTAGAAATAGTCCTTTAATCATGTAACATTGTTTTACAGGAATGCTTAAATATCTTTCGACGTATAAAATTGAAATTGAAAAGGCCTTCTGAAACATATCCAAGTTGTTTTTTGTGATTTAGCCTTCACAGGAAAGAATTCTGACGCAAGTCTTCTTGCTAAGCCCAGAAGATGCCCTCAAGTCACTTAAGTCATAACCGAGGGATAATTTGGGGGCAACTGGAGCTTTTTATGAATATTTCACTTGGTTAGCGTAATATCTATAATAAATACCTACAGCATTATTAAGGACATTCAGGTGGGGAGCTACAATATAAGCTAATTAAAAAGCTACAGCAATTAGGGTCCTTCGTTGGTCTAAGAGGTCTTTAAGAGGATCAATGGAAGAGGTCTAAATAACCGTTAAACAGGGCCCTCGAATACTTATATCAGTCATTTTTCTTTATTGTACTTATACACATTGGGCTCCTTAGAATAACCAGATTTTTTTATTTTTTGTGGTAATTATTGTGCCCTATAACACATTTGGTTTTAGGCCATCGCTCATATCTTGTTTTACAGTCAGTGGAGCAAAATCCATCAAGAAAAAAGAAAAAAAAAATGTTACTTTCCAAAAAATTAATTGAATGTAATGTTCACAGAGATCTATTCACACATGTTGGACTAGTTTAAAACCTTGGGTATCAGAAGTTAAAACCATATTAAACAGTAATAATCTGATGAAGATAGATTACCTGGAGTGTAAGGACAACATTTTCTGGCTGTGGAAGGCATGTAATAAAGACGCAGTATGTACAAAGAGTTAATAATAGTAAAAAGAAAGCGACACAGTAACAAAAAGAATGGCAGACAATTGAAAAGATACACAACACAGCTTAAAATATATAAATATATAAACAATCGTATGTTTAGTTTCTGTTCTCAAGCAAGTTAACAAATGAAGTTTGAAAAGTGGTTTTATCACCATAGCAACCAAGCGTGTTACTTATTTGGTGTAAAATCACATTCAAACTTGGTGCACAAATAACTCTCTATAAACTTTATTGTATCAAAGTTCAGGAAAGGGCATCACTTCAGAAACAACAGCAGGAGAGATGAAGACCAGGAGGAAAGGAAGGATGGGAGAAGAATGAATTGAAACAAGGAAAGACGTCAATCACTTTTATTTCATAGTTGATCAACCAAGAGAGATCCTCTGACCTCCACAACCGGCCCATGGTCAACACTGCAAAGTTTGACAGTGCTGAATAATCAGGACGGTTGGGAGGTATGGCATCAAGAACTGTCACAAAATCCAAAATAACATTGCCATAATATTTTTATTAAAATACCCATGGGGACATGATTTATACTTTCATTCTAATATGTAGTTCCACATACAATGATTTCAAACATCATTAAATACTATTAATTATATGTTAATAATTCTGGCATATGCACTACTACTACTAATTCCTTCACAAATGCCACTTTGTACTATTGGCGTAATTGTTTGTTGTGCTATATTTTCCTTTGCAGAAGTAGAAGCATTTTAAGGCTCACCTTTTGATAATCACTCCGTGTGTCACCGAACTTCTGCTGGGCAATTTTCTTCACAAGTTCTGAAGAGAAACATAAAATGAAGATTTGAATCACACAACCAGAGTAAAATACATCCTTCCATTGACCGTTATCAGAATGGAGAGTGTTCCAAATCTACATCCTCCAGCTTTTTACATGGACTGCTGATCCGAAGCTTATGTTGGGTGCCGGACGCTATTATTTCAGTGATATTTTGGATCGTATCGTGAAGTTTGAGATTTTAGGCAGAGAGGTAGAGCTCACTATAATCCCAACCACAGATGAACACAGATTGCAAATAGAATCTGTATACATCTATTCTCATTTACATATATATATATATATATATATATATATATATATCTCATATATCATAACTGGAAACTTCCCAGGGAATGCTACCCAGACCTCTCGCTCTTCTGGAGGAATGGCGTCATGATAAAGCAGGGGTAGCCATGCAAGGGGTAGGGGCTACCTGAGCAAACGCTGCTTCGCTCCTCAGAAAAAGTAGAAAGTAACCAGAGACCCAGGGAAGCAGCTCTTCACCGGAGACTCCAGGTCCAACCCAGAGCGTTCCCAGGTACGGCACACAAGATCCTGAGTATCCTCGATACAAAGTATTCTACATATCTATAATTTCTTCCCTATACGTATCTACAATAATATCATTTTAGCCATGGGAAAAAAAATAAGATGGCCATTTTATTGGCTAGCTGTGCTACCTTGGAGTACAATCATCTAATGCTATTTATGTTTCTTCATCAGGGATCTTATTTTTCTTTATAAGGCCTTAGGAGACCTAGAGATAATTTCTAAGTAGGCTGAATACCTGCCACTCTAATCCAGTTAGCCAATTATGGTATAATCTCTATTGTATATATAATTGTTCCTTCTAATCTCACTTGAGAAATAATAGAGTTTATTTGCTGTATGCATTACAGGGCATATATTAATAAATTGATAAAGCATGTCCCTTTGGTCAGGGAATGTAACACTAATCAATCAGATACCTACCCCAACAGTTCCAAAAAGTTCACTTTTTATGTGTTGGGCTAACCATATCGGCCGTATAAATAATAATAATAGTTATAAATAGTTATGAATTCTACCTACTGCAAGAAAATGACAACTGCTACTTTATGCGTTTAAAGGGGATCTGTCACCAACTTTTAGCATAACCAAATTGATCTATTGACATTAACAATAGCATATGCATTTTTTCTGTCAATCGGTATATTTCATTTGGAGATATTTAGTTTAAAGGTCCCCTTTGTGGAGGCTGAGATCCGTCTCTCATTGTGACACAGACAGCGTTAGCTAATCGATTACCTGTCCTGAAGTTCTCTCCCTCCTCCTCACCCAACCCTCCCAAAGGCTGTCTGAACTAATCAACTACAATCAGCAACTTAACATGATATAGATATTTTATTAAAAAGAAATCATGCAGACCCTGACAAGGTGGAAAAGGTTCTGACATGATGTATCTTTGTCCCATTCTTTAACATCACAAGAACCTGGCATTTTTACAGGGGTTCTAACGTCTTATGCTTACAATAACAATAACACCTTACAGTAACACACGCTAACACTCATGTACACTCATGTACACACATGCCAATACCATACACTAACACACATACACTATAAGCTGACATACACACTCATGCTAATGACATACTGCAACATGCACCCTTTTTACCGCCTACCTGTAGGAAAGCCTAGGGTGCCGGATTCACAGTGGTAACCCTGGACAGTTTTTATCCCGTGACCTGGTGCCCTTGAGCCCTGATATGTACACCCACTCCTACATCCTCATCCATACAGTAAATCCATGCACAGACAGGACTTGTAGTTTCTGGTGGCCACACAATCCTCTTAGCAGCTCTGTTCTGCAGGTCACTCAGATGATTAGAACAGTAAAAGTCTCAAAATCATACCATTATATTCTCCATGCAGGTAACGTCCTTTCTAGTTCCCATTAGCAGTTAGTTTACCTGCCCTATACATTCGAATATACCAATCTGACCATAAGGTTCTAGCAGAATGTCGGGGTTAATTTCCTATTTTACCACGTTGTCCTTTTTATCTTGGGAAGTATGCAAGGCATGACCAGCGGGATATAGCAATGTAGTGGGATCACTACACACAAAACCATGTATACAAAAAATCTATTATAGGAATCAAAACCTCAGCACAAACCAAATACAAACCAGATTTTATGACTGTATACCAGCAGAAACATACCCAGTTTCCCAGGTGTGCACAAGACACTAGCAGGACACCAGAGAGAAAGAAAGGGGAAACTATTAAGGAACAAGAGTAAATGGTGTTTGGTTATGGTCTTATGGGAAGATGGAGTTAGGATATATAATTAAGGATTTTGGAAGGGGCAGGTGGGTTAACCAAAGAGAGAGAACAAATCAAGGAAAGAAATAAAAGGAACACCTTGGACAACAAATCCCTGGCTCCTTTTTGGCCAATATGCATCCCTGGGGAAAGCTATGTGTTTTTTTTTGTTTTTTTGTTTTTTTTTTAAAGTAATTTCCCTATACACATCAGACAGAAGTATATAATTCATATCAAACAGATATTTTATTCATAAAGCCAGGTAAAACATTTTAACTGTGTAAAACCCCAAGGCATATCCTTACCAGATGGTGTCCTGGAAACTTGCTGATACCCTTAACTGCCAGCTTGACACACAGAATATTGTTATCTTCACACCGGCTGCCCTTGAAACTTTATTTTACATAGATTTAAAGAAGGTTAAAGGGGTTCAGAAAATGCCCATGTTTTCTTCAACACTATTGAATGGTAGAGAGTCTCATCAAGCTCATTTCACATTGCCTTGAGAACTGAGCACTTGGCTTAGTTTATGCCAAAGATTGTTAATGAGTGCTATCTAAATTGCGCTTTAATTAGAATTCCAATCATTTGAAATTCTACTATTTGAGGGTTAATTTACCTTTATGTTCAAGGGATCAGATCTGGGAGACCATATCTATTTTTTTTATTTTATACCAACAAAACATTGGGCCAAAGGTTCAAGAAGTTTAAGAGAATGTCCTTTGCCGAGCCATTGGTTGTGAGATCTACTGGATAAAGGGGACAATGCTGTCCAACGTGCAATTCAGAGAAGTATTATTATTGATATTTCTACGAACATAAGCTTGGTTCCACTAGTCAATGTATATGAGTAAAGTTATTCTTGGAGCCCTGGGGTGTATGAAGGCAAGCAGTGTTTGTGAAAACGCTTGTGGACGTCATCAATTGAAATATCCACCAGCATGCCTGCTGTGTGTCCTCTGCTATGCAGTGAATTATTTTATAAGAATAATTATGAATAATTATTTTCAGTGTAGGTTCTGAGCTAGATGTTGAGATGAATTCACACTTAATTCCCTATATATCCCACTCCTAAATGTTAAATATTTTGGTTAGCATATCTGTGCTTAGGTCTGGCTGATCAATTTGAAATGTACTTTGCCAGGGTTAACAAAAATAGAAAAGAAAATACCGTAAAACCGACTTTTTCATGGGAAGATCAATGACGAAAAAATACCAAAAAAGTCTGGAAATTGGTTCATGATAGGTTATAAACTATTTGAATGGTTTTGTAACATCTCATAGGTGTCAATTTAGAGACAACAAAAAAAAAATCTCCATTATGGATCGGTTCAAGAGCATACCACCCTTAAAGGGACAGCACTTTTTAAAAATGAAAAGATCTAAGGTTACAGTTAAATAGTATGTGGTCCGAGGCAGTGCATGTATTTCATTATAACTGTTGACACTAAAAAGTGTCTTTCCTGTAAGTATTCATTCAGCCATGAAGGACTATTTGCCCTCAGTGTATTACATATTGTAATGTATGCACAGTTTAGACATTCTGTGAGCATAATAAAAGGAAACTTTCAAATCTCAGAGTGCTTTATGCGTATTCTAAGTTTTTGCATTTTTATTCTATTGATCGGTTTAAAAATTAGTGTTTATTTAACACAAATGAATAAAATTCACAAAATGAGCCCTGTCGGCCTCACCTCCTTACCTATGCTGGATCACCTCCGTTTGCGGGATGCTTGGAGGTTTCTTAACCCGACGGATAAACAATATACATTCTACTCTCATCCCCATAACTCCTTTTCTAGGCTGGACTACCTGTTCATACCCGTGTTATTTTTACACAGGCTAAAGGATGCCCACATTGGTCAAATTGTAATCTCTGACCATGCCTGGGTAGATATCTGTCTGGCTTCCCCATATCAGGTGTCCCGTAATTGGAGGTTTCCTACTTATTTATATACTTCGGAGGCGTTTAAACAATTCCTGATTGCAAAATGGTATGACTATGTCGATGATAACCGTGAACATCTCGATGACCCTGATCTATTCTGGGGTGCTTCTAAGCCGGTTTTGAGGGGACATATCATTGCTTATGTTGTGGGACGCAGGAGAGAGGCCGAAACCAAACTTGTCCAACTCACGGATGATCTTTCCAGGGCATATGCTGCCCATAAAACTCACCCAAGTCCAGATACCCTAAAAACGTATAAATAAATTAAATCTCTCTACGATGCTTGGGTCACTGAAAAGGCACAGCTTTCTTATAATTATACTTGTTTTCCGCTGGGGCAATAGATCCGGCAAGCTTTTGGGCAATCTTATCCGTCACTCTAAGTCTAAGTGTCATAATGTGACTCGGCTCCAGGACGCTTCCCAATCGGTTGTGAGCGAACCTAGTGAAATTACACAACTCTTTGCTAAGTACTTTGAGGATTTTTACTCCTCAGAATCCAATGACCCCGACATGATGCTTCAGATGTTTAGGCAGGCTAATATTCCAAAACTGTCGCCTGCGGACCGCGAGCGTTTGATTAAACCGTTTACCCCTCCTGAAATTACCGCTGCTAAAAAATCCCTTCCTAGCGGCAAATCCTATAAACTTCTTTCTACGTGCCTGCCGACACATCTTACTGATGTTTATAACGGATTTCTGCAAGGAAGGATTCCCCCGAGGGAATTTACAGCCTCCCGCATCATAGTCCTTCCCAAACCTCACAGGGACCCTACCTTGCTCTCCTCCTATCGCCCCATTTCCTTGTTGAACCAAGATCTAAAAATATTTACCAAAATTATGGCCTCTCGATTGCAACCTATTCTAATGAAACTCACCTCCCCCTCTCAAACTGGTTTTGTTAAAGGGCGCCACTCCACTCAAAATATTAGAGGCCTTATCTCAGCTATCCTTACTGCCAAGCTTACGAATAGTAGGGCCTCTATCGTAATTAGTTGTGATGCTGATAAGGCATTTGATAGAATTTCCTGGCCCTACCTTGTTAGTTTTTTTAAATTCCATCATTTTGGTTTACCTTTCATTCAGATGTTTCGAGCATTGTACCATTTGCGATGGCTCAGGTTACGGTGAATAATATGAATTCCCGTTGGTTCTCCCTTGGCAGAGGTACTCGTCAAGGTTGTCCCCTGTCCCCTCTACTTTTTAATCTGGCAATTGAACCTCAAATACGTGTCATTGAGCGTTCCGCCGAGCTTGAGGGAATCAGGGTGGGTGATATTGAACTAAAGATTGCTGCCTTTGCTGATGATCTTTTGTTGTATCTTTCTAACCCCAAAGCAGCGATGCCTTACCTACTTGACTTATTTGATCAATTTCATAAGGCCTCGGGTTTCTTGATAAATAAGCTTAAGACTGAGGCGCTTCCCATTTTCCCCCAGGCTAAGCGCGGATGGGGTGGGTCGTTCCCCTTCAATTGGACTCAACTTCCCTCTTTGAAATATCTGGGCCTTACTATTCCCACGAATTTGGCACATCTTTATAAACTAAACTTTCCCCAATTGTTGCGTCAAATGGAAGACTTTTAAATCCTGGTCCAAATTTAATCTTTCCTTTTTAGGTAGATGCCACCTATATAAAATGGCCTTTTTCCCCAAACTATTATATCCAATCCACATGCTGCCCATTTCCTTGAAGAAGAAGGACATCCAATATCATAATGCTTTGCTGCGTAAGTTCCTGTGGTTTAACAAAAAAGCTAGAATTTCGCTGGTAAAACTCCAACAGCCTGCTCATAACGGTGGGGTTAATTTACCTAACCTACTGGACTATAATTTGGCATCTAACTACCGTTATGTGGCGGATTGGCAACTCTCTCCAACCATTTCTTTGGCCTCTCTCCTGCATCTGTCTAAAGCTAACTTACCATCGGACGTTGTCTCCAATCCATTGTTATTTCATACGTTGAAGGCCTGGGAGCGTGTTAGACGTCGCCTGGGTTTGGAGGTTCATTATTCTCGGTTCTTGCCCCTGGTCCGTAACCCGCAGTTTCAGCATGGGAGGGAGGATGGTGTCTTTAAACGACTCGCCCGGGCGGGGGGTCGCGCCGTGGGTGATTTTCTTGACCCGCGAACAGGTAAATTATTGTCCTACTAGTCCAATCTAAATACTCTACTATTCAGATTCACCCTATTCACTACCTTCAACTCCGTAATTATGTTAACACTCCTTCCTTACCTTTCTGGGGCTAATTCCAACAACCCTTTAGACCAGATAACGATATTGTCCCCCGCCATAATGCTCACAATGTCCACAATCTATAATCTGATCAGACCGGTCATCGATTGGTGTTACCTCCTGGAAAGCTGATTTTCCGAATTTGAGTCCAAAACGGGTTCTCCAGGCGTACACGTGCAATTCTAAAGTCTTGGTGTCTTGGGACTACAGTGAGATGTTCCTTAAGATTTTGCATAAAGCATATGTCACCCCCAAGCTCCGGTTTTTAATGGGCTTATCAGACCATTCCCGGTGTTTCAAGTGCCAATTGCCTGAGGCCGATCTTCTTCATGGCCTCTGGTCCTGTAGCTCTATTACCCCATTTTGGAATGCATTGCAATTGTACATTACAGACACCCTGGGCATTCGTTTTGCAATCTCTGTAGAATGGGCAATTTTTGGTATACTTCCTGAACATGTTCCTCCCACTGTAGCGAGAGCTAAATTTCTCTTGCTCATTCTCTCAGCAGTGGCAAAACGGGCTATATTGTCACAATGGATTGCTCCCCAACCGCCGACGCTGCCTTTGGTCCTGTCGCGGTTGCGCTTTTTGTTTCAAATGGATTGGCTTGAAGCCGTTCTTCATAAAGAGAGCAAAGTTAAATTTTTGTTTAATCGTTGGTCCCCGTATATTGCGACACTAGATGGCGATACCAGGCTGTCGTTATTTCAAACATTTAATACTACTGGGTGGTTTTGCCTTCAGGTCTTGAAAGGTACTCGCCCCATACCAGGGTTTTGATCTCATTGACGGACGGGTTTGTACATGTGTGTAACATGTTTGTTTTTGTTTTTTACGCCTTATGGTTGATTCCATGATTGTCATCTGCCTAACTTTATTTTCGGTCACTCGGATTATTGTTTGCACTGTATGTGATACTATATTGTGCATCACTTGTATCTGTATATGCCTATTTTGTCATCTTGTCTGTATATGACTTTGTCATTATGCTATATGCTTTGTCTTCTCCGTGCAATAAAGAAGTTTAAAAAAAAAATAAAAAAAAAAAATCACAAAATGAATGAATTCTGCTTAAACGCAACTGGATAGGTACAATTGGGTCAACATGTGCATGTCTTCTTATCATCTGATACAATGTGGCTCAGTTGTCTATTTTTATGTAACTAATGCAGAAATACAAACCGTATTCATTTTTTTCAGCATATTGTTTAAAAGTATTTAACAATTGTTTAAATGGTACAAACAAATCATGGAACAAAAGGGTCATATGCAAAGAATACATGTAAATAACAATGTGTTAATGGGACACTCCAGTGTCCCGGTGTGCCCCTTGAACAATAAATGCTAATGAAAATAGTTTGTAAGTACTTTGATATGCATTAATTCAACCTAATATATACATACACTATATGGACAACTGACCATTACACCAACAAGGACTTTTATGAAGTCACATTCTATAACAGCTTCCACTCTATTGGGAAGGCTTTCCACAAGATTTTGAAGTGTTTTTGTGGGATTTATTGCCCATTCAACCAACAGAGCATCTGTGAGGTCAGACATTGATATTGGATGAGAAGGCCTGGCTCATAGTCTCCATTCCAGTTTATCCCAAGGGTGTTTGATGGGTTTGAGGTCAGGGCTCTGTGCGGGCCAGGAAAGTTATTCCACACCAAACTCATCCAACCATGTCTTTATGGACCGTGCTTTGTGCACTGGGGAACAGTCATGCTGGAACAGAAAAGGGCCTCCCCCAAAATGTTCACACAAAGTTGGAAGCTTAGCATTGTCTAAAATGTATTTGTATGCTGTAGCAATAACATTTCTCTTTACTGAAACTAAGGGACCGAGCCCAAACCATGAAAAACAGCCCCAGACCAATATCCTTCCTCCACCAAAGTTTGCAGAAGGCATTATACATTCAATTAGGTAAGCTTGTCAAACCCCTTGAATATATGTATTGTATTAAGCGCTGCATAAATTGCTGGTGCTATATAAATAAAAGATAATAATAATAATTAGGTAGCATTCTTCAGATATCTGCTAAATCAGGATTTGTCCATCAGACTTCCAGATGATGAAACTTGATTGTTCACTCCAGAGAAAATGTTTCCACTGCTCCAGAGTCCAGCAGCATTGTGCTTTACACCACTCTAGCCGACGCTTGGTATAGCACATAGTGATCTTCGGCTTGTGTGCAGCTGCTCAGCCATGGAAACTCATTTAATGAAGCTCCTGACACACAGTGCTTGTGCTGATGCTGCTTACAGAGACAGTTTGGACTCTGTAGCGAGAGATGCCACAGAGGACAGGATATTTTTACGCACTACACTCTTCAGCACTTGGCAGCCCCACTCTGTGAGTGTGGGTTGTCTAACAGTTTGTGTCTGAGCTGTTGCTACTAGACATTTCCACTTCACAATAGTAGGAATTACAGTGGACCGGGGCAGATATAGCAGGGCAGAAATTTCACAAACCGACTTGTGGCAAAGGTCGCATCCTATGGCATGTTTAGAGTCACTGAGCTCTTCAGTATGACCCATTCTACTGCCAATGTTTGTCTATGGAGATGGCTGTCTTTGTGCTTGATTTTATACCCTTGTTAGCAATGGGTGTGGCTGAAACAAAATGCAGTAATTAGGAGGGGTGTCCCAATACTTTTGTCTCTCTCTATATATATATATATCTCTTATCTCAGGGAGAAGCTGCTACGTCAGAGCTGCAGCTCCCTCCTCCTCCATGGTCCAACGTCGCGACACTGATTGCCCAATTAGTAGCAGGGAAGCAATCAACCGGAGCCCTTTCCGTGCAAGCAAACAAGCCAGTGCTGAAGCTGGCTAGCAGTAAATATTGCATGTGTCAAAGAAAATTAATGAAGGGTGGGGTAAGGGACAAATGCATTTGGGGGACCTGCAGAATCCCCTCTATAATTTACAAGGGGTATAATTTAAAGGGACCTTTAAAGCCATTTAGGACTAGTTATGATTCATTCTACATTCAATCATTTTAGATCAAATAATTTAGTACACATCAGTTAATCTTAACATGATTCATTTTCCTGCTCAGTGAACACACTACTTTTTGGAATAGTGGAATCACAGTTATACTGTTATTAAATTTTTTACTCGTTTAATGATTCCCTGAGTGTCTAATAGAGCTGACAGAGCTATTTTGTTTTAAATCGGCTGGGAGGAGTTATAGTCAGTTCATCTCCCAAACAGGGAGTCTATAAATCCGGTGAACCTTGATTATCCATTGAAATTCCCCGTCGTCAGACGGACTAATTATGTGTGCCTGGGGAACATATTTTGTCTGTTGCTTTGTCTGGTGTAATCCTAAATGTAGAGAGAACAGATTTGCAGCGCTTACAGTTTTCCGTAATAAAACAGACAACAGTTGCAACATTTTAAAGACTAATATCATAATGTTTAATACCCGGTTAAAACCCTTTCTTAACTACAATAATTGTGTATGAAGAAATAATCCATTTTAAAAAACTAAAAAGAACAAAAAGTGACACATTTGTTATCAAGTGGTAAATAAGTAGTGTAAGCACCATGACAGCCAAAGGAATGCCTCTGCTGACTGCTAGATGTTCATTATGGGTCCAAATTGTGCGTTATTCATAAAGGAGCAGTCCAGTCCACTTTTGCATGGACTACAATGCATTTTACTGCACGCAAGCTGAAGCTTCTGTTGTTACTGGAATTAGAAAATGAGACATCTGTCTCATTTAAAGGGATGCCCAAGCCATCGTATTCACTTTAATGTATAGGGTAGTTGAGTGATTAATGATTCATCAGAATCCCCCCCATATGCATTTTACGCTACTTTCCCACTCCCAGCTCTTTGGCTTGGAGGAGATACATTGGACCAAACACACCTCCTGATTACCAGTGCCTTATACTCAATGGCAGTCAGTTCCACTCTGTCTCAAGTGAGATCTCCAGGTGGTGTAATGAGATCACCTGTGCGCATGCACAGAAACTGCTCCCACTGATTTCTGGCAGCCAAAACTGGCATGAAACAGGAACAGTGGAGAGCACCCTGGAGCTGCAGCTTCATGGAAAGGTAATTGTTTTTGTTAGTTTTGCTGCTAAATGATTAGTGTTAAGAGTACTTTAATATGTATTCTTCATTGGTGGGGCTTAGTAGCAGTCCCACTGAGGCTGCAGCCATTTGCATGTATGCTAGCAAAACACCAGTGTTCAGATAACATACATGTGACTGTCTGCTCGTACTCCTGTTGATTTCGACGGAAGGATAGCTCCCTTTGACTATAACGGGAAGTCAATTGTGTATGTGCAGTAAAATGCTATGGAGTCTATGAAAAACAGACTCCAATATACATTTAACATGAAAATAAGACTTAAGTGCTCCTTTAACATCCAAAGTCATGGTGACAACATCTCCACAAAAAAAAACATTTGAATAAAAAATTATGTATAAGCAAATAGTGCACACTGACACGATCTTGAGGGTATAGGGAAGGGACATTGTATTAAAACAGGAGTATGGCTAGTGCTATAGAAAGGACACCTCAAGCAAAAAGTACATGTAGTTACCCCAGGTGTAGCAATTCATCACTCCAAATACTTTGTGAGCCACACACCATTAACAGATACCCTGAATATTTTTCATTATTATTATTAGTATAGCTGGATATACAGTTCTGGTATGATAAGGGAGAAAAGCTAATACAGTATGCCCCCTCTTAGTGGGTTTAAAATTGCTTTATAGACAGACACAGAAAGAGTATTTGGCGCACAGACAGAAATGGTAGGTCTACCATAAACATCCCCACTTAATAGACAACAATTTGGGACTTTGTTAGACTTTTATTAATGGTAGTGAATCATTTACTTCTTTGATCTGGTTGTTCTTTACTTCTGTATGGTTCAGTTGCTTTGCAAGGTCATTGAAAGGCTTTTGTATTAATGGCATGATATTCGTTATTTTTCCACTTTGGGGATCTAATTCTGTCCCTGGGGCTGATAAAGCATCAAATGTGGAACCACAATGAGAAAATAAAAACAGAAACTAAAACATGCAAGCATGAGATATATTGTTTTCTATTTAGCACAATAATTTATGTATAGTTGTGTGAACAAGAAAGTACACCCTCTTTGAATTCTTTGATTTTACATATCAGGACGTAACAGCAATCATCTCTTCCTTAGCACGTCTAAAAATTAGGTAAATACAACCTCAGATGAATAGCAACACATTACATATTACACCCCCTCATGATTTAACAAAAATAAAGCCAAAATGGAGAAGCATTGAAGACAGTTGCCAATCTTCCCAGGAGTGGGTGACCCAGCAAATGTACCCCGAGGTCAGACCGTGCAATGCTCAGAGAAACTGGAAAAAGAACCAAGAGGTACAGTCTCAGACTCTACAGGCTTCAGTCAGCATCTTAAATGTTAAAGTTCATTACAGTACAGAAAAAGACTGAACAAGTGTGGGGTTTTTTGGAAGGGTTGCCAGGAGAAAGCATCTTCTCTCTAAAAAGAACATGGCAGCACGGCTTAGTTTAGCAAAGTTGCAATGGAACAAACCACAAGACTTCTGGAACAATGTCTTTTGGACAGACAAGACCAAAATGGAGAAGTTTGTCCATCATGCACAACAACACGTGTGGTGAGAACCAAACAGCAGATCAGCACAAACACCTCATACCAACTGTCAAGCATGGTGCTGGAGGGGTTATGATGTGGGTTAGTTTGCAGTCACAGGACCTGGGAACCTTGCAGTCATCAAGTCGACCATGATTATGCTAAAGCTAAAGCTTGGCTAAAATTGGGTCATGCGACAACGATCACAAGCAGGGGTGGACTGAGTCCATCCAGGGCCCCGGGCAACAAAAGGTCATGGGCCCCTTGTGTTCAAGTCCCCCTTCCTTAACCACACCCTTCGTGGTTAAGCAACTCCCTTGTGGTTATGCCCCCTTGTATCTATTTTTTAGTACTTGTAGTAATAATAATAATAATAAAATAAACTTATAAACAGTGTAAACAATTTAAAATGTTGCTTTTTCACTCATCTTTCACACAAATTATTAATATATATTAAATAACATTGACAGCAACTGAAAAACACAAGTAATTCTAATCATAAGTACCGTATTTGCTCGATTATAAGACGACCCCCCAAAATCTGAATATTAATTTAGGGAAAAAAGAAAAAGCCTAAATATAAGATGACCCTATAGGAAAAAAGTTATACCAGTAAATGTTAATTCATGTAAACTATGTGAAAAATTGTTTGTAATAAAAGCTATGATTGTTATTTCCTTTTTTTTACAACCTGCCCCCAGGCTTGCCACTCTGCCCCAGAAATGCCTTATACCCTCTATATGCCACTGTGCCCCATGATATGCCTTCTAACCCTATATGCCACTGTGCCCCATGATATGCCTTCTAACCCTATATGCCACTGTGCCCCATGATATGCCTTTTGAACCCCTATGTGCCACTCTGCCTCCAGAATTGCGTTATACCCCTATATGCCACTCTGGCATTTAGGGGGTTAAAAGGCATATTATGGGGCAGAGTGGCATATAGGGAGGTATAAGGCATTTCAGGAGACAGAGTGGCGTATAGAGGGTTAAAAGGCACTTCTGGAGGCAGAGTGGCATTAAGGGGGTTAAGGCTAGGTTTCCACTTGGGTTTTTGTCCTGCGTTTTTTTCTTGATGAAAAACGCCAAGAAAACTGCCACTGCATTTACCTGCGTTTTGGAGTTTTTTCTGGCGTTTTAGCCTTTCTGTGGAAATTGCTTTTTTTGACCTTAGGCAGTTTTTCCAGCCTTTACAAGTTAGAAGTTTCACCCAGCTAAAAGGGATTAGGATAAATGGCAAGTATCTGCCCCCTCCTGATGTCATTTACTTGGTAGAGTTCTACTTAAACACCCCCCGGAAGTTGTCTACGTGAATCACGTAGAGCTCTACACGCTGCCCGGACTAAGCACCGGGGACTCAGAAGCACCGGTAAGTTGGGGGGGGGCATAACACAGGAGGATCCAGGTCCCCTGCATCGCTGCGGGGGATCTGGATCTTAGTCTCATAGTCAGACCTATTTGAGGATTTGAGGTCTGATTATAAGACGACCCCGATTATAAGACGAGGGGTATTTTTCAGATTTGCTCTGGAAAAAACCTCGTCTTATAATTGAGCAAATACGGTCTAACTACAGAAACTCAACCTTAAAAATATAAAAGTATATCTATTTACTATGACATAACTGCCATCACTTTATACTGAGCCAGATATTAATGCTGTACCGCCGTCAATGTCTGCTAAGGAACAGATGATTGTTATTATGTCCTGATATGTAAAACCATAGAATTCGGTGTACTTTCTTTTTCAAACGACTATATGTAGAAAAATACTGTCATGCGTAAAATCTGGTTAAGATTTCCCTGAACGCCCGTTAATTTAACTAGGAGCACGTTCCTGACACTGATAGGCTGCTTCAATCAACGTCAACAATCTTTGGACAAAACACATTACCAGGCCACCGATAAAGCAAGAGTGAGAGCATGTCTTTTCCAATACATAATGAATTATATGAAAATGTATATCTTTTGCATTTTAAATCAGTCTTTCTTAGAATGATGCCCACGGGGGGGGGCCAGCATGGGCTATAGTGGGCCCTGACTGTTGTGCGGAGGAGGGGTAGGCTTTTTTGGCGGGAATTTCGGGGTGGAGTTGGGGGAAGATTATATAAGTGGCTGCTTTCCCAGGCTCAGGAACCATTCTTGTGGTTAGCTTACCTGGTTGCGTGTCTCACCCTCCCTCCCTTTTTCTTTTGTTTTGGGGGTTAATGGGGAGTTTAGCCCAGCCCAGAAAATCAAAGCTATAACAGTCAATGTTTTATAATTTATGCAGAAAAAAATCACGCCGTCTACACTTAACCGAGAGAGTTGATTCTAAACGGCATTTCATAACACATTAAACACAGAGGGTTTCAACACCTGAAACGTCAAACCATTTCACCATGATAGACAACCAAACGGGGCCAATTTTCCACTGTGACGTTTTTTTGAATTAAACAGACATTATTTTCTATTTAATCCTAAAAAAATAGCCTAAAAATTCCCAACACATGGTGGCTCTTGAATAACAACACCCTGGCTGATTGCTGAGTATACAAAGAAGGTTGACCAGACATAACCTGATTAGATCAGGGCTTCCACAGCCTATTAATAGGGAGCTTAACTTCAAACCGGCTGTTGTGCTTGATGCAGGCTAAAGATTTATACAATCAGATTGCACATATCTTCCTTAGCTGTTCAACAAAATTAATAACAGTAATAAATAATAATAATCATAACAAAATATGATGATTCATACAGTGCAGCATTTAAAGTGCTCACATTGCTTGGTTTTAATATTTTATTGCATAATTACTATTTCAAAACAAACAATCTCATTGTCAACTATGATGCACACACACACACGTATATATATATATATATATTATATATTAAAAAACAATATACAAAAATTAGTGTAAAGGGTAGTATTGAAATATCACTTAATTTACATGTAAAGGTTGTTGCTTTTTAAAATTCTATATAAAAATACATTAGAAATATGTTGGCTAACTAGTCACTAAAGATTTCTTTTAAAATGTTTCTATGGATATGCCCCTGATTATGGCACTGAGCTAGTCGCATCTATCATTAATGCTATTAATAATTATTATTAATTATATGCTTTGAACTCAGTGCTAGCAATAAGTATTAATTTTAAGACAAGACAGGAGGCTTCCTATTTTGCATTACTTCCTTTACTCCTCACCATAGCAGCAAAGAAAAAGTTAAAGAACAAGTGTGAACAACCAATAGCAACAGACTATAAGAGGTATATAAACCCCTAAACAGTCCCTCTCTTCCTCTTTCTTTGCTGCTCACCGTAGCTGCAGGTCAGTCCCTTCCAGTTTTCACTTATTACTGATCTTTTCTACTATTTATTCTCGTTTATGTATTGAATAGTCTTTCCTATTTATTCGAAATATGTAATTGGGTACTTTGGTGCACCGTTCCTTTGGGTCTCCATTTCGATTCCCACCCCTCCTATCTAGTGTATCCCTTTGTATTTCGCATCCCCCCCCCCCCCTGCGCGCGCGGCTGCGGCGGAAGCTGTTCTTTCGGGGCCTCTGTGTGGGTGCCGAGCGGTCACCTTTCTTTCTATTCCCCTGTACCCTCCTTTCCGGCTACTCACTGGTTCATTTGGCCGTCTCTTCTCCTTGTTTATCGTTCCGCTTCTCGGCAGCGTTTCTGGTCGTCGGCCATCTTTGCCGGCCTATAAGATCTCGTCTTGCGAGAGCCGTCCGCCATCTTAGTTCTTTTTCATCTCGCGGCCATATTGGTGTTCCTACTAGATTGTTTCTTACGTGGTGGCCATCTTGTGGATGGCATCCTGCTTTCGCTGGTCTTTTCTAGTTCCGGTCGCCATCTTTATTGTATTCTCGGCGTAGATAGGAGGGTTGGGAATCGAAACGGAGACCCAAAGGAACGGCGCACCAAAGTACCCAATTACATATTTCGAATAAATAGGAAAGACTATTCAATACATAAACGAGAATAAATATTAGAAAAGATCAGTAATAAGTGAAAACTGGAAGGGACTGACCTGCAGCTACGGTGAGCAGCAAAGAAAGAGGAAGAGAGGGACTGTTGCTATTGGTTGTTCACACTTGTTCTTTAACTCTTTCTTTGCTGCTATGGTGAGGAGTAAAGGAAGTAATGCAAAATACTCGCCTCCTGTCTTTATTAAAATTATAATTATTCAGGCACCAAGGCTAGAATAATTTCCCAATTATACAACCTCAGCTACAAGATTTAAAACAATTACTGAAACACAACATTTTCACATTTCACATGATTAAAGAAAAAAGTATAAGTTATTTACTTATTTGAAAGTCTGTTCATTTTAAATACAAATTTTAGCTCCTAAGTAACAGCTAAATTGTGCTCTAAATCGGCATTATGCTGGCTGAGGTCTACCAGAATTTATCTGCCCATTTGTTTTTATAAAAAATGTAATTTTAAAATAAATTCATAATAATCATAAATAGATATTTTTTGTTTATGGGGAGGTTTTCCAGGTGAGGGATCTGTCATGACACAATATCTGATCTCTGAATAAAAGCAGGGATCGGACTGATTTTAAGTGCATAGTAGCGAGCTGATCCGAGTACAGATCAGCTGCCAGCATGCAGACATTTTTTTTTCCATTGTTGTCTTGAAAACCATGCACTTCTTAAAGCAGGGAACAGAGATTTAAGATTATGTCTACGAAAAGAACCCGACTGGTCACGGACTGATCAGTAAAAGAGAATCTCACAAGAGTAATGGGTTTGCAGCTATGTGCCATTAGCGTGCTATATGACCGAACAACCAGTTTCACCAATTATACGGATCTTATGCTTGTCTCTTGAACATGACTAAACAATAGTGTTAACTACGCCATGTAACCATTATTACTTCCACAACATTTATATATGCCTTGGATGGTAATCAAAGTCAACCAACATAGAGGCACGCCAATAGCTGATACATTTCTTCTAAACTAATGTTAAGCGTAGCATTGCTCGGTGCACCAAACAAAACATTGCTTTAGCGGTAGAGCATTAGAAAGAAATGTAATCAGAGTTTATGACCGATTCTAATAAACACCCATATTTCTGTTTGCTTCATAACCTTACATGAGCCAAACAGCAACCCCTCATCAGCTCATTAAAAATGATCCAATTAAACCGCCCCCAAAAAACACATTCTGTACCAAACAATGAGTGCATGTGGTCTAGAATATAAAGAATCTAGAATATAAAGAATCTAGAAAGACAAAGAGAAAGAAAAGAGAGAGAAAGAAAAGAGAGAGAGAGAGAAAGAGAAAAAGAAAGAAAGAAAGAAAGAAAGAGAGAGGTGAGATGCATCACGATTGTCATTGCTTTGAGGGATGAATGCACACATTATAGTTTAGGGCTCACATGGATGAACTGGCATGTAATTGTGCACAGAATGATGGACTATCATCTAAATGCTACATCTGGCAGGTAGCGAGCCGTGTGCTCTCTTGTGCACAGCCAGAAACAAAAAGGTTTTGGAAATAAACTATTATTTCAAGGCTTCCATGATTCACATGTTTAGGGAATTAACACTTGTTGAATTACTACGAAGTATGTTTTCAGATAATTCCCAGTTGGTGGTTAAAAAGAAATGACTATTATGTATTCCAGAGACTTCGGACACACCATTAACATGCTTACCATGTGTTAAACACAGCGGTGGAGCAATTCTATATGTCCACGGCAGAAGAGATATAACCCCGATAAACGTTCTCCAATAATAAATAATAATGAATTTGTCAGTGGCACACGTCAAGTGATAGAATTAGTAATTTAGTCAGCAGATGTGGTTATCCTACCATAAAAGTAAAACCAGTAATAGATATGTGATACCTGCTTAAAGATTAAAAATTAATTGTGCTTCCATTTAGATGTAATGTAAGGAAGTTTTACTTTACTGAGAGGGTAGTAGACGTGTGGAACAGCCTCCCATTAAAGGTGGTAGAGGCTGGTTTAGTCAGACCTGGGAATATCTGAGCTCCGGCTGCCCAGAGCCTTCCTTTGCAGGACGTGGCCAGGACGGTCCCATGACGTCACTCAGCGTTCCCAGTGATGTTGTGGGTGTTCCCGATGACGTCAGTGGGGGTTAATGTGGACATCGCGGGGAAACACTCCCATCTAAAGGGGAAATGGGTGGGGAGTGGGAGGTGTCAAGACCCCACTCCCGCGACCCGGAGGATTCGGGTGTTGACCCGGAGAAGCGGTCAAACCCGGAAAGTTCCCAGCTATGGATATAGTCAGGGGATTAAAACACTCATGAGATAGTGCTTTGGGTTAAAACGCAGCGCAATCCCACTAATTTAGCTCCTGGTAAGCGATATAGCCATGAAGAATTAGACAGGACTCGCCAAACTTGGGGTACTTTGACGTAGTGGTGGGCTACATGGTATATGGCCCCATAGTTTGACGGAATCCCCAATATTTATGCTGAACTCTTGCTTTGTTTTATGGGACAGGCATAACGCTATTCTATCTAAGACGAGCCCAAGGACTGATTAAAGGCAGAGTCTCTAAATCAGGAAACTAGATGGCCCAAATGGCTCTTATCTCCCGTCAAACTCCACGTGAAACGCGCTCGGCATTATTTTCACATAGATTTCAGACCTCGTAAATACAGAGGATTTCTTTCCTATACCCAAACATGATTTTTTTTATTGCTATTCTTATTTGATAGAAAGTTTCAAACAAGCTACTGATCTGCAGTTAATATCCTGCTGACAAGTAAATATGGGATGAATATTTTTTTACAGAGATTGCCTGATGCTCGGTTTCCATGGGAACTGAAACGATTCCAGAGCCACATTGATTGTGATGAAGCTGTAAGGCGAGCAGAAGCTCAGGCTTGTCCCCTTGACAAAAAAACCTAGTGGGTAATATATAGAACAGATTCCAGGGCCGCTATAGCTAATATTATTATGATTATTAATAATAATATCAATATACCTACATTGCTTAACCATTTCAGTGCTGGGGGGTTTATATGCATATACGTAAGTGGGATCCCCCTTACCTAACCCATTGTTTCAGCTCTAGTCAGTTCTAGTTTGGTCAGACCCTTTGTATTTTAATAAGTGCTGCGTATTTTATTGTATTTATATAATAATAATAATAATAATAATATACGCTGTGAGTTTTGCATTCTATTAGAGGACATCACATTTTTAGCAGTTGTGAGTATTTCAGAGCAAGACTGAGGCGATTTAGTGCAAACGGCCAAGTCAAACTAGTGTAAAATGCCAGCTGTTGGCATGTAACATTTTGCAGCATAAGTCTCAAGAGGGCCCGTGGACTAGATCCCTGGTGATAATGGTGGGTTGTTAACCTACGACAGCTCCCTTCCCCCTTTGGTTGACCCTCCGGGACCTCACTGACTACCATCCACTGGATGCCTAGGTTCGAGGAGGTCCTGTGACGGTATTCAGGTACCGCGAGGCAGAGAGTACAGTAAGCGTAGCCGGGTGAAACGCGTTAATAACAGCCAAGACATCAGAGCCGGGGGGAAATAATTTAGTCTGGCAACGTAACAAAGCCAAAGTCACACCAAAAGTAGTATCAGCAAAGGTGGCTCCTTAATTGGGAGCCAAGTAGTCAAAGTGTAAATATAAAGGATCTCTGTGTCACCATGAGACACGAGGACCCAACAGGGCCAATTGTAGTCGAAAATAAAGCAGCATTTTGCAGTTTTTCAGGAACACATGGCTTGCATGTGGGGTACAGGAAGCCATTTGCGGCATCCATATGTACGCTATTATGTCGCAAGCTACGTTGTGTGAGACGCAACAGACCTTCAGGGCGCTTCCAGGTCGCCAGGGATAGCTTCATAGGTAAGTAAGCACTCATGTGAAACGGTAAGGTAAGTTATATATATATTACATATTATATTATATATATATGCACTGCTTTTTTTGCACCTTCTATACTGTCCATTTGCACAGATGTTTTAGCACCCTGTGGAGTTATAGTATCAGGGTTCATTCCCAGATACACAGTTCCATTTGTGTAATAAGGATACCTGGGAACTTCTGAGCTCCGGCTACCCGGAGCCTTTCCTTAGCCAGTAGCCAGGACTGCACACTGACGTCGGTGGGCGTCACCCCCATTTAAAGGGAAAATGGGTGGGATGTGTCAAGACCCCGCTCCCGCGACCCGGAGGATTCGGGTCTTGATCCGGAGAAGCGCTGCTTCACCCGGAGCTCTCCAGGTCAAACACGGAAAGTTCCCAAGTATGATTATATAGATTTGTTAGTTTGACCGTAAGTGACCTTTACCTGTATCAAACACCATCAGGGTATACACACACACACACACACACACACACACACATAGACCATATTTGCTCTAAGACAAGGTTTTAATACTTCCGCCGGGGCTTCTATGACAGAGCGCCAGCGTGACATGACCTTCTGGTTCTCCATCATAGAAGCCCCGGCAGATGTGCCGAGTAGCAGCAGAGGTTGTCCACGCGCATCTCACAGACGTACACCAAGTGTCCCCACTAGACACCAGAGTGTCTGGAGCATGGAGGGCAGGTCAGGGGGGCAGAGTGGCATATACGGGGTATATGGCATATATGGGAGTCAGAGTGGCAAGCTGGGGGGAACATGTGCATAACTGGGGGGCAAGTTGGCAAATAAAAGGAAATACAACAAGAAATGCATTTTTCTCAAAGTTTTTTTTAAATATAAAAAAATAGTTTACATGTGAATATTTACTAGTAAATCTTTTTCCCTATAGGGTAGTCTATAAAAGGCTTTCTTTTTTTCCTAAACTAATATTCACCTTTTGGGGAGGTCGTCTTATATTCGAGCAAATACAGTATCATTAAGTACATACTTATTAAGAAAGAATAATACTGGACTGAATAATGGGAGCTTCCTTTTAAGCAAGAAATGAAAAAAAATATCCTTGATTGTAATGCATACATCAAAGGATGAGCGAAAAAATCAGTTTACAACATTAAAGAAATCATGATACGTAATGTGTCACGGAACGAGGAATTTAAAAAATATATATAAATTAGAGAACTGTTATTGCAAATGTAATGGGACAGACATATGGTGGCAAAAGGATTAAATGGATTACCTAATTAAATCTAATGACTCAAATCTCCAATCCACACATCCAGGCTGTCTTATTGCAGAGCCGAGAATTGTCATCTTTACATCTGGTGTAGTTGCAAACAGAAAATCCAGAATCGCATTTAATTCATTTACATATCATCCACTTTAGCAAGGTACGAACACAAATAAAAAAAATGCACCAGAATAACAATTATAGAAAATTGACAATTTGTAAACCTTTTACTGTCCAGAGGCTCAAATAACCTCATTGTTTATCTTTTTTTTTTAATTGGCTTATTTAAAATACCTAAAAAGGTTGAAAGAAAAATTCTATAACTAAACTAGTAATTGTTTAAATCAATTAGATGGGAGGGACAGTCCATTAACAGCTAGAAGAGCCATAAGAATGGATTCTCTCCAGAAATCTCTCGAGAAACCAAATCAATGCAAGGGGTATAACCCCAACCCCAGCAAAACATAAAAACTAATCCAAACTTCCTGAGATGACATGAGAAGCAACGGGTCAACACTCTAGACCTATCTCTAGACCTATCAATACAAATGGAACGACACATTATACCGGTCAGGAATCATAGAGATATCGTTCAAATGTCTGCTCCTGCTAAGTTGAATCCCAGTAATTATCATTAATTTACACAAACCAACTGGTTTTCATTAAATTGAATCCATCAAATAATTTCTCTTGACCTCGAAAAAATATGTTGACCTACTTGTGGCATAATTGTCAATGTGAACTTCAACAAAACTTCTAATTATCTGCCAAATTAATTCCACTGCATTGAACTTTTTCCCCCAAGACACTCATCTTTTCATGAATGAGATCATGCTCAATTCGACAAATTGAATTTTGTACTAGATTTTGTCTTTGTAAGAAATAAAAAACTATTATATATATATATATATATACACACATACACACATACACACACAATACGGTTTTGATACCAATAAAATACTGTATTCAATAATGATGTAATCTGTGTCAAAATTGAAATTCTGTTTATTGTTGCGAGTGCCAAAATTAAATGGGTACTCAACTGTCGATATAAAACAGATTATATATATATATATATATATATATATATATACAGTTACATCATGCCGCCCTTGTGGAAGGATACGTTGAAACTATTTTCGAGGCCATCAAAATAAGCCATCACATGCAAATTTGCCAACACTTTAATATTTATAATGGTTACAAAAGTAGGGCCAACAAAAGCTGTGATTCACTAAAACTTATTTTTCTTATTAATATGGTAAATTTACAAATTGTACCAGTTTAGGGTTCACAGATTATTTGGAAAATTATTGTGTAATATATATATTTATATATCGGAAGTTTAAAGGTAAGATATAGAGTATAGGTAAGATATAGAGTATACTCCAACTAAATATGAAAAAAGAATAACTACCGCAAACCGTTACACCTAAAATAAGTTTTTTTACAGGGGGGCTCTTACCTTGAGGGAATCTGTTAGGCTGTACTACGTACAGGAATCCTTGGACTATCTGGAATAATAACCCAATAGCTCCCGGTTCATGGTATGCCACTGTATCGTAGCTTCCAGTTGGTACAAATCCAAAATCCAAGGGTTCTGCAGCACTATTGAAGGACACTGGTTGCTCAGACACTGTACTTCCACAAAGTAGCAAGAACAGAAGGTACAGTTTGATAGCCATGTGTCTGGTGTGTCTAGAACAACATGAGTTCCTGGCTAGTTAGGAGATCCTTTGAGGCGAGCGAGAAATTGTGCTTCACTTGTCGTTGGTGACGTGAAGAGGAAAGCAGCAGATGCCTCCAGCTCAGTGGCTGATCTCCTGAATGGATGCTCTCTCTTAGGTAGGGTGGGACTTAACTGGTTCTTAAACAGAGATCTGTGAAAAAAAGGAAGGCAGAGTGATTCTTATCCGATATAAGGAAACCGTTTTAAACATATTTGCAAAAGAAAATAATAATAATAATTCATGCCTGATCAGAACACATCATCTGCTTATTAAACCAAGTCCTGTGTCTGCATACACATGGGTACTTCCCAGCTATCTTTCCTAAGGCTCTGCCGCATGTAACTTAATGTGGAAACTTGAAAGGGCAGAGCCAGATACAGAGAGGACAATGTCAGAAAAGAATGTTTAAGAATGTGAAAGGGACAATAATGTGCAGCCACTTCTCTGTCCTAGGGCACCTGGAGGGGGGGCAAGAGGGGCGCTTGCCACCGCCTCCCTGGAAATTTTAAGAAGCCCACTGGAGCAGCAGCAGGGGAGGGAGAAACAGTAGACTGTTTAGAGTGGGTTAATTAGACATAGAGACAGAAAAAAAATGTAGTCAGCAAAAAAAAAAAAAAAGCTTTTATTTAATTCTGTACATCCCTCTGCTGTCACAATGGTTTAGTCTGCTCTCCTCCCCTTGAGTCTGGTAGCTGCTTCTTCATAGACACAGAGTCCCTCCCTGGGCAGATACACAGTTTGCATGCGGCAGACACGCGGTAGTTTTATTTGAAACATGTATTGCAGCTAGGGTTAGTTAATATGCCAGCTCCCATGACTCTCAGCCAGTCTGGTACGCTAAGCATCATGGAAAAGCAAGTACAACTGGAGTGCCAAAGATTAGTTTTTATATCATTATGGATTGGCACTACAGCTGCTGTGGAATGCACATCTCATGATTCCCAGCCATCCATTTAGTTGGCTGAACATCATGACAAATGTAATAACAGCACTACGAGTGCCAAATGTTACCACAACTGTTGGAAAACTACCAAGTGTCATATTTTGATTCCAAGCGTTTATGGTCCTTTTTTACTCCCTCTAACTACCCCCTTTTTGTGAAATACCTCAGAATGCTGAACTACACAACATTAACTTATCTTGACTGCAACTCCTATGATGTTGAGCCAGCAATAGTAGGAACAGAAGCTGGTAACTGTAGATTGGGCTTTTTTGGGGGGGCTATGATACGTCTTCAGTACAAACAGTAACTTTGGTTGAATGCATCTACAATAATATTTAGCCGCCATATTGCTGCCTGGACATCATGGGAATTGTAGTTATATATATATATGGCCCACTTTACCCACTAGCTTCAGCTCCCATGGCATACAGTCAGCCATCACTGGCTGGGCACCATAGGAATTGTAGACTGGGGTCGTTCTGGCTAATCTTTACCACCCCCTGTTGTAAAGTCCTCATGTTGTGCAGGTACATGCCGGACTGTAGCTACTACTACCATGGTCATATCATTTTACCTATTAATGTAAGTAACTTTTGCCTCTCACCAGGAAACCCCTTACCTGGGCCAACAACGGTGGGCAATGGGGATAAGGTACGGAGGTATTGTGGTGGGAAAAGGTAAAGGTGGGATGATATTGTGCCCCACTCTGGAAGAAAAATCCTGCAGAAAGGCCCAGAACTCACTAGCCATACCCGAGGACTACGGTATACACACTATATGCATTATATAGGGCAAACACAGGTCAGCTGTCCAGCACGACGAATATTAAGCCATTTCACTGCATAAACTGTGCGTTAAGCAGTCTGCTCTTCTGGCTCTTCCCCTTAATACATTCCCATTACATTAATTAGATGATTAAATGTTTCATCTTACACTTTAGTGAACAAACCCAAATGTATCTACTGAGCCAAGAGCCACGTCAGCACCGTTCAGCCGCGCCACGTTCTGTGTATACAGATATTCAGTGCTTTTCACCTTGAAAGTCTCACATCTTTCATTTATGAGCCTGTTGGCTTTCAGTTTATCATTACGCTCCAGATGAATTCCTTTACTTAACAGGGTGCTTTACAGTTCAGTTTCACCCGCAACGAACAATCATTCTAAAAAATGAAATGCTATTTTACGATGCGCACTCAACCGGCTAAAACTAAATTGCTCGGAACAAATAATTCTCAGGAACAATGATCTACCTAGACATGGCGTTCAACATAATTTGTGAATTTGTAATGGGGGGGGTTGGATTTATACATTGCTATAGATTTTTTGATGGTTCCTGGCCTTACCCCAGTTGTCTATTATTGATTGTAAATTTAATATGAAATGACCCTATAAACAGATATCCTACGTGTCCGTCTAGAACCAAAGACCAGCCCTGATTCTGGAATACCGTAGTCAAGTATAACCCATGGAAAACCCCACGGGGGTAAAACATCACTACCTTTTCTTTAAGGTGTGGTAGATTATGGTACGTTAAGTTGCGTTGGCACTGGTTGTAACCAAGAGATTCTCCAGTCGATGGAGTCATGGAAATGCAAACACAGCTCTGAAATTCCCAGGATTGTGTCCCCCGCAGAGATTTATTCACTTAACTGTGACTGGAATGTGAGATGAAAAATCCATCTCACCGACCATATATTGTGATGGAATCAAAATCAGGTCCGTTCCGCTGCCCTGGAATCTCCATGGAGTCTCACCCAAACCAAACGCAAACAGGAAGCTGGAGACCTCCACGGGAGCCGAGAAAGAATCTGCGTCCACAATATACGTTAATTACTCGTAGATAACTGCTGCTAATTACTAAAGACTACTAGTTACCAGACATTATCGTCATGAGGGACACACCTGAACGGTCAGGCAGCAATGCCCCTGCGCCCATTTCCACTTCCAGGAGCGAGGGTTGGGACCACCGAGCCTAGTCCCGGCCCCACAAGCCTTGGTTATAGCTTTTGCAGTTGGTAACTTTCAAGAAACTTCACGGATTAAAAAGCTACCTGAGGTCAGTCCTTCATAATAGAGTTTATTTACCACAGGGAAAATTGTCAGGAAAGTTTGAAGTGGTTTCAACTACGGTGACCGCATCAACCATGTTTTCCAGGACACATATAATAGCCCAAAGAAAATGCTGCCCTGCAGTACGGGGGATGTATAGACTCATGGAAGGGAACTAATTAGTCAGATATACATCCCCCGTACTGCAGGGCAGCATTTTATCTGGGCTGGTCAGCAATATGTAAAGTTATATATGTCCTGGAAAACATGGCCGACGCGGTCACCCTAGTTCCAACAACCTGTATCCACAATTCATTAGGAAGGGCTAATCTTGCTCTGCATAACATATAATTTAACGGGTCAGGAGACTTTGAAGACATCTCACCTGCTATAACTACGCAATGCATTATACAGGGCCGCCCAGGTTCCTTACGCGGCAGGACACAGGAGCTCACCGAAGTCACACATCTTTCCTGCAAGCTCTCCTCCCAGCTCCTGCTTTAGTGAATAAACCCCAGTGCAAAATGGGAGCGGGAAGTAAGGATTGTGTGTGCATCCCAGTCCGGGACACATACACCTCCACTCCATAAAACAATTATTTCATTCTATACATTTGCAAGATAATTATTATAATCTATAGCTGAAATGTTTTCGCCTTTAAATCTTACATGATAATACGTGGAGCGATCGTGTGAAATGTTTCCGTCAGATTACCACAGCTCCTGAGCTCCAGCCAGGTGTTCAAATTATTGACCGGTATGAGCGAATCTAATCCGGCGCTAACATTAACAACTCAGTTAACAACTCGACAAACTCAGATTTATCGGAGAATATCCCGCAAGAACTGGGATTTTCAGTAAACCGTGAGCATTTTCTTTTTTTAAATTGTCCTATTCCAGCTCTAATAAGTCACTTTTTTCTCCTTTTTAACCCTTTGTACTCTGCGGACTATACAAGTTACTGGCGGTGAGCAAAGCCGTGCATGGCTACCTGTCAGCAAACAAAGGTTAAACAAGGGCTCAAAGAACAAACAGGCCATTGATTCCGAGCTTCCAGCGCAGGGCTGGACCCGGGTCAGAAGACACGGAGTAATATTCTCAATTACATATCTGCCTCGGCGGCAGCCCACCATTAAAGCTCCCTCGGTATGTGGATTAGGATCCATGAATGGGGAGCAGCCACTGGCTTTTAAACCCAATTAGTGGATGTAATCACTGGGCATGAATCAATGTTAACCAAATGTGCTTCTGATCCTAACAAGGTTAACCCATGCATGTCCACAAGAAGACCCCTATCACTCTCGGCCAGCCAGGGTGGAGGATAATCATGATTCCCCTTTAGTAAGTAGGGCATTCATCCAAACTGACCTGCTGGGACACACTTAGTAGACATGGGTCTGGGATCATCAGCAAAATTGCAGCCTCTACTAGCCCATCTGTTATAGACTGAAACTCCCATTAGCCTTAGCCCAAGCTGCAGACCCCCTGCACACATGATCACCAGCAAACAGATCACTGACCTCAACTGATCGAAAGCAGAAACATGCAGTGAGAATAAGGCTCAGGAATCGGATTACCTGTAGATCCAGACACTGCACGCACTGGGATGGGAAGGCAGGGATGCAGGCTGCAGCAGCCAGTGTTTGCAGTGATTGCCCTCAATGGGATGATCCCTGCAGCTCCGCTACTGCTCTGGGAGCTCGTCTGCCGGCTGCCTGCTTGTCTCCTGCAGCATCCTCGCTCCTGCAGCCCAATGACTGTCCTGCTCACAGGAGGAGCACACCCGCTATGAATTATTCATCATCCGGGGTTCCGCAGCTCGCAGTGATAGGAGGGCATTGCCATCCACCCCACTCTGTTATGCATGAACATGTTCAGGGAGCAGTCAGGCTGGATTTAAATCAACCCCCAGAGAGAGGTGGCTTTGGCAGAAGACAGAGGAGAACTCCAAGGGCATAGAGTGAGCCTGTAAAGTTTGGCCAACCTGTTTTATTTGGTGGGGGGGGGGGGGGGGGTAAATTGGACCCAAAAGAGATCTGGGTACAAAATGCATTTTAGGGGGGAGGACAAAAACCCTGTTACTTTTCAATCTATTATATATCTATTATTAAATCTATTATATATCTATTATTAAATCTATTATATATCTATTATTGAATCTATTATATATCTATTATTGAATCTATTATATATCTATTATTGAATCTATTATATATCTATTATTAAATCTATTATATATCTATTATTGAATCTATTATATATCTATTATTAAATCTATTATATATCTATTATTGAATCTATTATATATCTATTATTAAATCTATTATATATCTATTATTGAATCTATTATATATCTATTATTAAATCTATTATATATCTATTATTGAATCTATTATATATCTATTATTAAATCTATTATATATCTATTATTAAATCTATTATATATCTATTATTGAATCTATTATATATCTATTATTAAATCTATTATATATCTATTATTGAATCTATTATATATCTATTATTAAATCTATTATATATCTATTATTGAATCTATTATATATCTATTATTAAATCTATTATATATCTATTATTGAATCTATTATATATCTATTATTAAATCTATTATATATCTATTATTGATTCTATTATATATCTATTATTAAATCTATTATATATATCTATTATTGAATCTATTATATATCTATTATTGAATCTATTATATATACTATTAGACATACTATTACCCAAAGGGGGGGCATTGTAAGGAGAATTGTATTTGGGACATCATGCCGCAGAATCGCTTCATATGCGGTTTCAGGAGTTCATCTAAGTTCCTTAGTGTCCTTATTTCTTTAAAAAAAAACAGACACTTGGGGGTACACTTGCCCCCCAACCGGATGATTTGCCCTCAGCCGCAGTGGCCCAGTATGTTACCCTAGAAATAGTGTGGCAATCTAGAACATTAAAAATAACATGGATGGGGGTGAAATGAGCAGCTAATAATCTTCTTTTACTTTAAGTATTCAATATAGTTATTATTATTCTTTATTGTTTTATATAGCGCCATCATATTCCAAAGCGCTGTACATTGGGATCTAATAGTATGATATACTCGATTATGATAAATACTCCTCGCACTCCTATATCCAGTGTTATATTATATATAGTAACCCCCACTTTATGGCTTATTATCTGCAGGTTTTAAATCCAGCTTGGCATTCAGGACTGGAGTGATGGGATTTAGAATGCAGCAACACGGAGAAAACAATTTCTTGTGGCAAATACATGGGGAGAAAAAAGAGAGAAAGTAAACAGCTTTGTAGTGTTGCAAAAAAAAGAGATGCCGATTGAGAGAGCCGAGAGAGCCGTTTGGGCTTACTTGGCCGCAGTGCGAGATGTGAGCGGATGTCACTGGTGCAGAAGATTAGCTTTGAAGTGTATTTTTCAACCTGTGTTGTTCATAATAGGAAGAGGATATTACAGAAGGAGAGCTCGGCTGGTACATCAAAGAAGGGGATTACCCGGGGAGGAACGGCTGGTTCACCGGGAGCAGAAAGCGAGGGGTCCGCGTTACACATGGAGGTTGGTTAGTGGTAAAGAATGGCCGGGACATCAATAATGTGTATGACGGTTGTGCTAAAAATAAAAAAAAGCTACATCATTGATGGGGTTTGCAGCGACGAGCAGTTAAATTAATGATGGTTAAACATCTGCGGAGAATGGTTAATATTAAATCAGCAGCCTGCCTTATCCATTATTTAATTAATCAAAGGCGCAGGACGGTGATAATAAGGAAAACACATCGGAACTGCGACTCAAGGCAAACTCAACAGGGGGTTTTATTTCTGGTGCCTTTCAAAAAGTAGCATTTCTTTTCATACGCATTTGTAATGGAAAAGGCCGTATTTTGGACGGTACGCCCCAGTTTTTGCCTATACTTTCCCCAGATAGGGAAGTGTGCATAGATGTAAGGAAGTTTTACTTTTCTGAAAGGGTGGTAGATACATGGAACAGCCAACCATCAGAAGTGGTAGAGGCTAATACAGTAATGGAATTTAAACATGCATGGGATAGGTTGCTGAATTATACAGCGCGTGCCAAATATATTTGGACATATTTCATCCCAACACGTGTGTCTGGGGTGTCTGCGCTGTTTGGTGACACCACATTGTGACCCTACTTCTCGTCTGCTACAGAAGCGTGAAAGAAGATGTTGTACACTAACCTGCTCCTGGTCCCCAGGCTTTAATAGGTTAATAAGTCCCTACATTAAATCTTAGCGTGTAGGAACTATGAGCTCCGTTGTAGCCGGAGGGTAATCAATTGGAACTTCCATAGATAAGGTGGAGAACAAGTACATTGCGTTGAGTTATCTGTAAGCCGAAGTCCTCATAACTTCTACATCAACAACTAAACCAGTTATATTCTAAAAAAGAATCAAAAAGAATCGAAAAGAATAAAACTATAATTTGATTAGTTAGTCATCCAAAACGATACAGTAGGTTGTCCCCTATAACGTTCTATATATAATGCTATATATACTGTATGTGTAGTTCTCCATGAGTAACTGGGATGGATCTCTTATCCTATATTGACCATTTTATAGGAATTGTCTATTGTAGGGAATTTTTAAACATGTTACAGGGCCTGTTCCGTCAGCATTTCTGATTAATGGATAGACAGCAGACTGATTAACTTTCTGGATCTTTTATTGGAATTAGCAGAAAAAAAGACAGCTTTGTAACAAGAAAGATGCTGAGGTGGCAAAAAAAAATCTAGAAACACCATATGGTTGAAAGGAATTTGCCTCATCAGCCACAGTCCCACGGAATTTCCTCCCCTGAAGATCTGATCAGATAGTGGGTCTCAACAACCTTCAGGGATTTTTCTTATCTGACAACCAAGATGGCCTCGGAGGGCCTTTAATAGCCACTCCCGGAGATCACTGGAACGGACTTCTCTAAATGTTTTATAACACCAAAAAGATTTTAAAACGGGAAGTTGGTTTCTCATCTAAAAAGTAGAAGACTCTTGGACCAGATCATACGCTGACAATCAACTCCTTCACCCTGTGGCTCCCACCTCATAATGCAATGCTGAAGAAGTTGTTGGGACAGGTACTTTGTGGTCATGATAGTTGTCCATGTTGTCCACAAAAGAAAATTATTCCTTTTTCTGGAGCAGCCATCAAGAAGATTGCCCATGTAAGCAAGATATTCAGTACCTTCTACTGAAACCCACCATGTTTCAGAATTTTTTTTTTTATTAGATGCAATTATTTATAAACTATCATCTAAAAGAAGTCTCTATATCTGAGCTCTGACTACCGTCCACTAATACCCTGGAGAGGCAGAACACAGCGGGGACAACCATGAATGACCACACAGCCCACCCAGATCTCTCAATGGGACTTTTTATCTGCACCTGAGATACTTTAGTTATCTGATTTCCCAAACAAAGCCCTTAGTAATAGCGGAAACACGAGTAAACCTGGGCGTGCTTTACCCGGCCATTTTAATGTCTTGGTTGTAGTGCTAGAAACATTGATCTGTACGCTCATATGATGCCTCCAGCCTTATCTATGCCAAGCACATGTCCATAGATCATCATCCTCGTAGATTTCATGGGTTATTACATTTGGGCCGTTAGAAAGCTGTGTAAACATAAATTAGGATTACTAATCAGTGATCCCGTCCATTAGCCATCTCTTTCTACACAGCGGCCATCGTATAGTATTGGAAATATCACTTTGCTAACAATGAACATCCTTATAAATGCACACACGCCTCTTATTCCTTATTCGTGGTCAATCGGTGAAGTCCTTATTGCTCTACATAGTGCCTTCAAACTCTGTAGTGTGATGGTTCCATCAAGGGTGGTAAATATTTTCGGTGAATGTAAAAATGAAGCCAAATATATTTAGAAATTAAGGTTAATAGAGTCACAATGACAAAAAGTCAACTAATCATAAAATAACAATCCAACAGATTTAAAGTGTAAAAATCGTAAGGGTGATACTTCTTCTCTTACTGGAGTTGTTCCTTTTTAAAACATTTAACAAAAATAAAAAGGATACATTATAAAAGTATAGCGCGTGTTATATGTAACCATCCACTTACGTGCAAACCCCATTCATTTTTACCTTTTGGGCTTGCGTTGTGCTATATAATAACTTTATACTGTGGTTTCTCCTCTTATCATATAGCATGAAGTTAAAGGGAATAAAAAATATTATTATTATCATCTTTTATTTATATAAATTCAAGGGGTATGACAAGACGGGAATTGACAGACTAAGACAAATCGATACATTAGGTGGAGAGAGCCCGGCTCGCAAGCTTACAATCTTGAGGGAATGGGGTGACAAACATAAGGCACAGAGAAAGGGTGAGAGGTAGTGCGGGGGGTATCAGTGACGGGTGAGAGGTAGTGTGGGGGGTATAAGGCGCAGAGAAAGGGTGAGAGGTAGTGTGGTGGATGTATCAATGACAAGGAAGTTCTAGCAGCTAAGATGGTATGCGAGCTTTGAGATGTTTCTTGAAAGTTGGGAGGGAGGGAGAATGCTGAAGGTTCGGTGGAAGTAGATTTCAGAGATATGGGGCAGCCCGAGTGAAATCTTGTAGACGGGAAAAGTAAGAGGTGATAAGTGAGGAGGAGAGCCTTAGCCCATGGAAAGAACGTAGGGATCGAGTAGGAGAGTATTTGTTAATGAGGTCAGAAATGTATGGAGGAGCAGTATTATGGATGGTCTTATATGTCAGTACCAGTAATTATTATAATTACTTTTAATGGGGAATAAGGGGAATACATAAAGCCCCTCATGCTCTTTCTGTGTAATACCCTTTGCCCAGGAGTTACACTGCCCTTTCCTAGTGAATAAGTTTAGTAATGTATTACTATTTATACAGTTTTGAATATGGGTCATATGGTACAATGCTAATGATTTTAATGGTTATTTTGTTTTATACATTGTCATAGCTTTGAGAGGGGGGTAGATAAATGAAACAGTGAGGGAATTTAGACATGCTTGGGATAGGCATTGGCTTGAATCTAAGACAAGACCGATTAAGGTTTGAGTCTTTACAAAGACAGACTAGAGGAGCCGAATGGTTCTTATCTGCTGTTAAATTGTATGTTTCTTTGGCTCTATGAATATTAAAAGTCATGCCAAGAACCAAGCTTATTGTTGTCTGTATTGAAATATACATACAAAGGATCCAATTGTAGCAAATTATCGTACAGTCCACCACCACATGCAGCGTGTTAGTACAATGTCATGTTCTGTATTGGAACCATCTTTTATCCCATTATCTGGCAACGGCAACATTTCACTAAGCTCTAAACTGATATTTTACATAAATAGATGGCCAAATGTCAGCAGGGCTTTCTGCATTTCTATTCTGTATTTTCTGTCTGCCCGCTTTATAATTTCTCCATCAATAATCGTTTATTCCAGTATGTTGTTGAAAAGAAAGTGAACAATAACATCACATGAAAAGTAAACAATAACTTTGAACAAAAAGTTGTTGATTTAAAGGGATGTTTACATTACATTATGGTGGAGTTCATCTGCCATTTCAATATAGTGATCAATATGGAGAAATCTCCTGGTTTGCTATTTATATTTATTACTAGAATATGATATGTGAGGATCATTGGGGGTTAAAACAAAAACATATATAAAGCCAAAAGTTTATTGGCTTTTTGGAGCAGGATACCTGGAAGGGCGGAAAAGGAAAGATAAAGACAAAGATACAGTGGAAAGATAATGAGCTGGAGAGGAAAAAAATGGGAGCGAAAGGATGGAAGATAATGTGAGATGGAGAGAAAAGGGAGAAATAGAGAGAAAGATGGGGGAAAAGGCGGGACAATATTGACAAAGAGGAGAGAATGAAAAAAGGGAGAGATGAAGTTGAGAGAGGTAGATATAAAGATGAGGATAGATAAAGAAGGAAGAGAGATTAAGGGAAAAGAGAGAGATGAGATGAGAAAAGGGGGCGATAATGAGATAAGGAGAGATAAAAAGAAAGATAAGTGATGGGATAAATAGAAAAGGGAGAAGTAAAGTGAAATAGGAGAGATAAAGTGAAATGGGAGGGATGAGATAATGATAAAGGGGCAATCAAAGAAAAAGGGGAGACATAAAAGAAAGAGGAGGTAAAGAGGTAGCGGGATATAGGGAAAGAGGAAGAGAGATAAAGAGAAATCGTGGGGAGATAGAGACAAAAAAGATATAAAGAGGAGGAGAAATAATAGAAAGGGGAGAAATACGGTATAAAGAAAGAGAAGAGGTAGGGAGAAAAGTGAGAGATAAACAGAAAGAAAAGACATAAAGAGAAATTAGCTCTGAATGAGAGAGCACCTAGAAAGCTTCCAGCCACCCCAAATGGGCGATGCATCGCTTGACTAGTGTGCTTGGAGACTGCTTTTTTTATGTATACAAGTCTTCATTGCTCCACTTCTTTGCTAACACGACTTAGCCCCCAAGGGCAGGGCATAGAGGGGGCAGAATACAAGGAGTGGAGCCAAATGAGGTTAGTGGATAATTAGAAACGATTCACTTGCAACAAGTAGGGGAAGCTTATTGTTACCCCGCTAGTTCTAACTGCCCTCTGAGAGAGGTGCAATAACAGGCCAAAAATAATTGTACCCAAACACAAAAATGAGTTATATATATATTATAGGCACTGCTTTTTGCACCTTTCCTTCTATGCTGTGCATTTGCACAGATGTTTTAGCACCCCATGGAGTTATAGTATCAGGGTTGATTCCCACATACACAGTTCCATTTGTGTAATGATATGGTTTTGTTAGTTTGACCGCAAGTGACCTTTGCCTGTATCAAGCACCATCAGGGTGTAATTTACCGCTATAAACCTACAGCTGCAATTTACCATCATATCTTCCATTCTTGGAAATGCGTTTCTTTGCTAAACAGCAGGGAACAAAAAAATAAAACCTAAAAGAGAACAAAGAAGGTCAAGCAAACTGATTTGTTCACGATAATTTCGGTTTATCTGTTTTACATTAAGCAAGTGCCATTAATGATTTCCAGAAGTGAAAACAAACTGATAAACACAGGTTACCAGCTTCAAGTACATAGATTTTGAATATTAGACCAAAGCTCCTGTTAACATTATGCTGTATATTTTCAGCTTTTTTTGTTGAAATTTAATATATAGATTTCTAGATATGCAAAATGTATTCAGGTTATTTCTCTTGATCATTTTACATTCTTTAATTATCGGGAGTGCTACTGAGCATGTGCAGTAAGACATGGTAAAACATGGTTTCTTTAACCTGTTCTCACAAGACAATGTCCCAGCGATAGGCGTAAGGACCAGTGCAAACGGTATGGAACAACGTCAAAATTTGATGCCAGTATGGAAGGCTGCCTCGGAAACGAGACAAGTCTGCAGAGATCCAACTGGTGGGAGGCAGAGTCATGTAGTTGCTGTGATAACCATTCACAGAACTCCCATCATTGTTAGCATCAATGTTATATGTTGTTTGGTGGCACAGGCAGGCGGTTTGTGAGCAAAAATGGCGCAGGCGGTCTAGGAGCACAGATAGGCAGATGGCACAGGGAGGCTTTTTGGTAGCACTGATAAGCTGTTTGGGGGCAAAGGTGATACATGTTGCTTGATAAAGTTGGGGGCCTTGAGGCAATTTTCACACTGGGGCCCTGTAGTTTCTAGTTATGACCCTGATGAGAGTTTCTCTGTGAAGTAAAGATGCACAGCTTATTCTGCTCATTTCTCTATACAGAGACAAAATATATTTGTTACTAGGGCTGTAAGGTTAGGGTAGCAAAAAAGTGCTTCTCCAGGATCTGGAAAGGAAATAATACACAATATTTACACAACTGCAGACCACCAACCATCATGACAAAGAGGGAGCTTTTCGGACAGTCCTAGAATCCCTTTAGCCATAATTTTCCCATACCACCACCCGACCCAGTCTGGTTACCCTCAGCCACCTCCTTCTCCTCCTTTATGGCTTATCTTGCTCTTGTCCCCATGCCAGATTTAAAGCTTGCGAGCAAGACTTCTTTTACCTTGCGTTTGACCGAGTGAATCTTTGTAAACAAACTATAAACAAATGAACACATTTTTATTGAAACATAATCACATTTTGTTAACCAGACAGAAATGGATCTTTTTCTTCTGTGGTATGCAAGCTTACAGAATCCCACGGGAATGAGTACTTATCACCTCTCTTCACAATATCATGCGTGCGTAAGAAGAAAATGAACGGGATAACTGAGGTTTTATTCTTACCATGTCATCACACACCATCACTGGCACCTACAAACACAACAGTCCTCCAAATCAGGCTTTAGCAATCTCTCCAAAATGAATATCTCTATGTAACCGAATCATTTATCCATTATGTGCTTAAGGTCACTGAACAGGAAACGCTTGCTTTGGGAAAACAAAAGGTGCTTTATGGTTGTCACAATGAGACTTTGAAAGAAGACTTAGGTTTACTGATCTTTTATTTCCTGCGGACTTTGGTTTAGCAAATCTTGTCCATTGTTAGTTTTGGCCCATGTGCAGCTGGATGGTAGTGAAAATTATGCCGTAGAAACATGCAGTCACCAAGTGACACGATGACGATCCTCTGTTACCCCTAGCAGTAAACGTGGGCCAGGGCCAACACATCAATGTATCTTCACCAAGACAATGAAGGAACCGAGAGGTCTACCCTTGCACAGGTCGACTTATACATATGAAGCAGTGCTGGGTACTTCCAACTGCTGGTATCGTTGTAGGATGAACCTCAAAAACTTACGTTAATGGAGAATCTGAGGGAAAAATGGCAAAAAATGAACCACCACCCACGCCCCTACTTCTCCAGGAAGGGAACAGTAATGTTTAACAGAAGGACATTTTAATATCATGCCCTAATTTAACAGCAACACAATTCATAAAGAATAAAAAGATAAGCAGCGCAGACCATGAAATGGCACACGTCCAAAAATTGTGCGCACAACAGTTTTTCCCAAAAAAAGAAAAAAATAATAAATTTTTTGGAAACTTTATGCGGTGCGGATATTGTGCGCACAAAATTTTTGCTCTGTGAAAATTTTTGCACGAGAAATTTTCTGCGCACGCCAACTAAGAAAAATTAGATGGAACATTGCTCGTGAGGTGCAGGAGTTGGGGTAAATTCCTTCTGAAACCCCACGTTAACGCACAGTATTATCGAGAATACTCGAAGATCTGAATATCAAGCCAGCAGAAGGTCTTCGTCTCACCACCACAAGGTCTTCATCGGGGTATAAAAGTAGCAAAGGCCAACCTTTTACGTTTGCGTCTTTGGAGGTGTTGGTTTCGATGGCAGGTTTAAAAGCTTTGGGGTAAAATAATGAGTAATGTAATTATAAGTGTTTTTGGCATGCTCTGAGTACTTCTGTAAAAAAGACCTATTCACTGTGATTATGAAATATTACAAAAATTTATTTTGCTTAGTTTTACAAGGATGTCTTATAAAACCTTTTACACAACATTATGTCCAAAAGAAACACTTATTTGGGTTTTGTTTGTTTTTTAGTTCTCAGCAGGGAGCAGATCACCAAAATACGTTCCACCTGTAGAAGAATAGAATAAATCTCTTTACGTTTGTGAATCCATTATTATTTTGCTGTGGGAATTTTTTTTCTTCATCTTTTCACATAAATTAGAGTTCCTCAAAGACTCAACATCTTTTGAATCAACCGTCTCATCCAGAGCCCTAATCCTATTTTTAACTTGCAATATATGGGCAAAAGCTTAGCGCATTCTTTAACAAAGATATACAGAAGGACATTACTGATGTAGCAAACTGCTTAAGGGTTAAAGTCCTAGAAAAAGATCAGATACGTACTTTCGTCCTCTCAACTTTATTTAAGCAACCAAGCCAACATTGCAACCAACTTAACACAACCAAAAAAAAATAATATATAAAATCCTTACAAAACATTTAAGAATGAAAAATGTGCACCAAATTAAAAAGAGGTCTGAATCATGGGCCATACGTTCCATCGGCAGAACACATGTGATATTTAGGCATAGAAGTAAGTGTGTTTGGGAACGAGGTGATAACGCAGTATGGTTTTATGCAGTAAACAATGCTTAAAAGTGTTCATTTCTTTTAAAAACGTATTTTAAAGGTAAATTAGAAATATACACAGACATATATGTTCAACATTCATTTTACTTCGCCTAATTTAAAAGGGGCGGTTTAATAAGAAAGAAAAAAAAAAAAAAAGTGTTTTGCCTACTTGCATTAGAACACTTAATGCAGCTTTAGAAACATATATTGTTTCCCAGATATTATTCTTTAATATAAAAGTCTGGCTCATCAATGTGTTTTTCGAGAAGTGCGAAATAGTGGCACAAAAAAAAAAAAAAAGTTTACCAAGTATAGTCGCAGGACAAGAAGTATTAAAGGGACAGTTTCCTGCACCAAACAGGAATGCCTATTAAAGTACTTAGTGGAACTGCAGTATAAAACCAGCTCTACTCTTCATAATATCCACCAATCACTGGCAGTAAAGTCACATGCTTGGGTTTCATTTGAGAGTCATGGCCTGAGCTAGCCAGAGACGAGTGCCCTGTGAACAGAGATGGTGACCAAATGTATAGAGAGAATCCGAGATAATTATCTGGATGCATAGAGGGATTTAACTAGTTCTAATTAAAAATGAGTTGCAGTCCGAGATTTTCCGTATGCCATTCACCCCCAGGAGAGTCAAGTTACATTAGTCAAAGTAGGCATTTCTTGCCATAACATCACTGGCTTGGAGTTGCAGTTAAACTGCTTGTTTGGTGCAAGTACGCCATATACAGCCATGCTGTAATAGGACAACCCCATCCAACCTACTACATGGGGGTTCTAAAGGGTCTGCTTAGAATGCAATTAATGAGCTACAGGCAGAAATGAGGTGTACCCGTGAACAAGAGCAGACGGCAAACTCTACTCCAAACATTTGTTCACTGCCCGTTAAGCGGATGAGCCATTATATAAAAAAATGGAGATTGAATGCGATAAGTAGCACAGATCTTCCAAAAGTTATAGTGCAAATTAGGTAAAAATGAGCACCTCTATACCAGGTTTAATAAAGCATAACCCAAGTGCAGTCATATGTGAATAACACAAGATATGAAGATCTGGATAGGATGACTAGGCACAGGCCGTCATATTGTGACCCCAGCTGAATGCTGTTAAGGGGTTAATCAAAACACAAATAAGTACTATGGCACAATGAGAAAGTTGTTCGGAATCAGTCTGTGGTTTGCTCGTCACTCTATGTTTAACGTCTTGCTTCCATATTAACATCACACATTTTAGCCATCGCGTTCCATGTAGGACATCTCCAGCTATCTTCGCCTTGAGTGTGATGGTTTATTCCAAGAACACAGGCAACCTCGGAGGCCGATACTTCCGTGGGCCACATCCAACAGAAAATGGCTCACCCTCAAGTATACCGCAGCTCACAGCTGGAGTATCCGTAATCGGCTAACCCATTAAGAAAAACATCAGCATGAGGCTCAATCATCATCTCAACCTTTGTGATATTTTTCTAAAAGATGCCTTCTAGCTGTGGTTGAGATAGTAAAACGTATGACACGTTAAGTCAAACAACATCAGAACCTGCATGGATCCACGACGATTCTCCATGGTGTAAGTTTCTGCGGATTAGTAAAGCACATCAATAAATATCAATTCTGCTTTCATAGCCGATTGGTGGAGGGGCCTAAAGACTTCTTTGCATGCAATTACTGTAATTTAAATATATTTCGTGTTGAAGCCTCCTTTAATAAAGTAGATCAGTTTCCATAATTATGAGAATGGACCGGTCACATGTTTATGCCATCAGAGTAATATTGGTAGAACAGAGGTCAGATAAAACCACATTACAGCACAACACCCGTGCTGCAACTCATCATATGTTACCCCGAGCTGAAGGGACATTCTTAAAGAATGCATTGTTCTGCTGGTACCTTCATTTTGTATTGACCCTGTATTTTTTCAATGGAAAAAAACACTAAAACTGAATATTCAAGTCTTGCTTCTGTGGTTTAAAAGGCAAAAATTCCCATGAAGATGATGTAACAAAGTGTAGAAAGCCAACTTTTTGTTCACGTGTTATTTTAAGGCTAACAGAGACTGTCCACACATTAGAAGTAAAATTATGTAAAATTCCTCTTCCTAAAGTGCCCTTCCTTCTTTGTAAATCATCCAGGATAAAAGAAAAAATTAGCTTCGGCATTCACCTGCAAAGTCTCTCCCCCGTTGAAGAATTCGCTCCAACTCATCCTCGCTAGCACGCTCAAAAAGCTTTCGGTAGAAGCCTGCCATTCTCCACTATTTTAGAATACGTTACGACTGCTGGAACTGAACACCGGGAATATTTTATCTGTCGAGGGACGTTTAGAAATAACTTAAAATGGAAAAATAAATATCCGAGGGTCACTCTCAGCAATCACTCTGTGGCACCACAAAGCATCCCGAAAACGCATCAGTCTATTCTGTTTCCGCAGATGGTGAACCTGTCTATGTCAAGCAGATCCTTGTTGGCAGATCTGTGTTTGAGTTCGGAATTCTCTTGCGTCATTTCTTTCTCGTCACCATCGGGTGTAGTCAGGAACTGATCAGAGCTGCTTTCCACAAGGAGCGGTGTTGTACTTGCTTGGCGCATCGGTTGACTGGTGACGGAAGCACCAGCCGTTTCATCTGTAGGGATTCCTACAAAAACCAAAATCATATTATTATCATATTAACAAAAAATGGGCCCTGAGCAGTAGAAACCTTAAGCTTTCTATACATATTCACAGCATGAGGTCCTAATTATATTGTTAAGTTTAATATAGAGAAAATGGACATAGCCGTACTGGTCCAAGAGAATTTAATATAAGTTGATACGACTTTTGGGGGCCAACACAAAAGATTTGGAGTCGCATAAGCTTTCCGAACATTGGCTAAAGACTCCATTTGTTAAGGTCTGAGGGCATTTTGAAAGACCTGTACCTTGTTTAGTTTTGGATTTGCTTTTGGCTTTTTTGGGTGTCTTCCCAGGCATGCTTGTAAAAGGCTGCTGGAACAACTTCTCTTCCATTTTTGCTTCCTTGACATACTGACATGATTTCCCAAGCAAAACAATGCTGTTAAGGACTTTTAAAGTTATAAGCCTGCATAAAGAGAACAGAGTATGAATCATAATGGTTTTAAAAAAAATGGATATGTCATCCCAAAACAGGTGTGTGACAATATATAGAATAACGAATGAATGCTCGAAGCTCTGTCAACGGATTTTCCAAATGTGTATTTAACCTAGCTGAAAGTATTGTATAAAAAATTAATAACAATGACCCTCCTAATCAAACTATAAGAGGGAAAAAAGGTACAAATTAACTAAAGGTCTGAGTGATACTTACTCTAAAAAGGGAAGTAACAGTAACTGAAGCATGTGATAGTAAGGCTAATGAATAACATTTTAATTCTAGAGCTAGCTTGAAAATTCTCCGTCCAATATGAAAATCAATCTGTAGTTACTCTACACTCACCATTCAAGTAGATGGAGCTCCATCTATCTAAATAAATAGAATGCTGGACACACATTTCACCGCATTAAACGCTGGCTTTGAAATGATTCGAAAAAAGAAAAGTGTTTTTGTCCCCCATTTGCTTTTAAAAAAACTAATTATTTTTCCTGCCCTGAATTTTTCCAATGCCCGCATTCATCTCACACCCTCATTCACTCTCTCAATGTCTCCCTACCTTCTCCGCCAAGCGCTTCTCTAGCATCCTCTTATTCTTCTCTCTTCCATCTTGACCTTCCAGCGGACGTCTGCACAATGACAATGCCTCCGTTGGAAGCTCCACCATTGTTCTGGACGTTCACCGGAGACCGTGTCCGCGGAGATGCGGGCACAGAAGGAAGACAAGAAGTTGAAGAAGATGCTAGTGAAGAAGCGGACCTGCGAGCCACGGAAGTGGTTGCTGGAGACATTCAGAGACCATGAAAGAGAAATCGAATGAGAACGTGAAAGAGTGGTAGTGCCCAAGAAATTCAAACCAAAATTTGGATCTTTTTGCTGCCTTTTCGTTCGTTTTGCCTCGTTTTAGGAAATTCATTAAATTAATGCAAAAGCCTAATAGAAAAATTCAGACCCTTTGTGTTCATCTGCTTTGACTCATTGTGTAAGAGCGGAAAAGACTGTAAAGCTACATAGTGATATTATGTTATACATTAACAAACTGTCACAAGGAACATGTCGCTGAATTACACCAGCCGGCTGGCCTTTTAGTTGTGCCGAGCTAAACCCAGCAGATTAATATTCTTGGCTCTCCCAGCCCGAGTCAGAGATACACTAATCCTGTCTGCAAAGATTATACCTAAACCGCGTCGCCGCTCACGCCTAAACAAAGCGCAATTAGCTGCGTATCGAGTTGAAAATTAAATTCTACGACTAATCAATATTATCTTAGGAGACAATGGAAACGAGCCTTTTATGGGCAAGCGATGGCAATCACTGCCCTGAAATCCCTGTTTCAAAAAGCAGTTTAACTGTCCCAAGCAAACTATTTGTAATTATAAAGATATCACAATCACTGAGTCAGTTGTTAAAGAATATCTGACGTCTATTTTCAGGTGCTGAGCTGCTTCTGCCTCAATTCTTTTCCAGCACATAAAGTACATCATCATCAAGATGGGTCAATAATAATAATAATAATAATAATAATAATAATAATATACACACACAAACACAAAAGTTTATGGTAGACATTCCATATTTCACATATCTAGTACAATGTTTTAGAAATTCCAAAGAAGAAAATAGCTGTTTTTTACTTTATGCATTAAGGGAGGATATTCGGTATTTATTTTAAATTTGTCTCCTAGTAACCATGGCGACCTTGTGCCCGGGTTGAGGCTTGTTTTAAAATAAATCTAGGTGTCTCTGGTAGAAGCCACTTTTTCAATGTCGGAAACGTCAAAGTAACGAGATGCATTTGCTGAGATGCACCCCTTTTGTAGCCGTAATAGCAAAATAAAATAAAACTAAACGCATTTTTTTTTTTTTTTTTTTTTTTTAATAGGGAGTAGAACTCTTCCCAGCTTTAGTAGCACAGCATGCAAGCAAATAGAGAATAAATGTGAAATAGTGAAAACAGCTCAAACAATCCAAAGTAATCTTTATTCTTCTGTTAAAATCTAAAGCTGTGTGGCTTTCATAAATCCTGCTGAGTTAAGCCGACACAGACATTTTCCTCCAAGGGAGAAAAAAGGGGGATAAAGTAAACAATCTAAACTGGTATTTCTATTCTCGATCCACAAACAATAAGAACTCCAGATTGCACGTCGCACGCAAGAACCATGCTAACGCACGTGCGGCGCAAGAGCTTACACGCTACACGGCGAGCGGCACAATTCACGTCCACCATGAGCTACGGACATTTCAAAAGGTAGATATGCTTAACGTGAATATTTGCAGAGCATTATCTATGGAGGTAACCGGACTGTAAACGAATTCTCAACCTCAATATAGGCCGGTATTTATACAACGATGACAATGTATTCCGAAATAGATTATGAAGATGGTACTTTACTTTTTATATCTATATTGAAGGCATAAGACCTCAGTGCAGTGATAAAAACCCAAAAGATTAACCTTAACCGGTACAGTTCATGGCAAATGGCCCCTCTGCCTTCCTCTTTGCTGACTCGCAAATTGAACACTGGAGTATTGTGACTGATCTTCTGAAAAACTTACCCAAAATAGAAGAGGACAACGCATGTGTAGGCCAACACTCCCTGTACCCTTATCGAGCTGGTCACCACCCTGATGAGCTGGTACAGAGGGAAACAGCGTTAGTGAAAACATCCATGAAATGAAGCACATGCAACCTGCTCTCAGTGACTTCAAACTTCTTAAAATGCTGAAATGCTGGTAAATAATCCTCAAAACATCATAAAACATTGAAGGGGTGAGGTTAGACCACTACTCTGCACAACAGATTCACTTCATGCACTACACGCCTAGGGCCTTAACCCTCATTTATACATACATTATATATACCGTACTTGCTCGATAAGACGAGATTTTTTCAGCGCAAACGCTGTGAAAAATACTCCTCGTCTTATAATCGAGGTCGTCTTCTTATCAGACCTCAAATGAGGTCTGACTGTGAGACTAAGATCCAGATCCCCCGCAGCGCTTAAGGAGACCTGGATCCTCCTGTCTGGTAACCTCAGCTGCTGCCGGCACTTACATCGGGCGTCTATCGCCGAGCGTCGGCGAAAGTGCCGGCAGGAGTGGAGGTTGTCTACGCGCATCGTGCATACCTTCCCTGGCTGCCAGAGAGGAGAATTCCCTGCAGCGCTGCAGGGAATACTCTTCTCTGCCAACGGCGAACTTTCGCTCGATGAACGCAGGCAACCCCCGCTACTACTGGCACTGCCCTTTAACCCCCTATATGCCACTCTGCCTCAAGAAATGCCTTATACCCATAAGGGGGTATTAGGCATATGAGGGAGGCAAAGTAGCAAACAAACAAAATTTTTTTTTCTCAATTATAGCTTTTATTAAATATGAAAAAAATATTTACATGAATGAATATTTACTAGTAAAACTTTAGTAAAACATACATATTATGTAAGCCTAAACCTTATGTATCTAAAACCTTGAAAGAAGAAAAAAAAAAACCCACTAATCAAACTAAGTCAGAACGCAGAAGGTGAAAGACACACATATCTGAACATCTCTTAACATATAATCTATTTACATACAGACATTTTTAATATTTAAACATCTACTTTGCCTATGGGTACTGCTCTCTACTGTGATCTAATGATATCTACTGTAGCAGACTGTACAGCCATGTGGCTGTGGTGGCCATGTGAAAAGCCTCTGTGACTAAGTATACCAACAATGTGATGTACTGTAGTACATCTTGTTCTCTGCTCACATCTATTATTGTAAAGATAATGCTGCACTCAGAGAAGACATCATTACACGCTCTAAAATAAGTAAACAAATATTTGCAAAAAAACACAGATACAATGAAGAAGTTCCTATGGCAACAGCTTATCAATGCCCGCGTTTGCGTCACAGGACGTGAATTGCACAAGGCAAAAATAAGAATATCTGGCTTGATAAAACGAGTATGAATGATGTTTCCACTGCTGTATTTAATTATTCAGCATAGTAGGTAGAACAGCACCTTTAACCAGTCGCAAACCTGGGAACGATCCTAGGAATAATAATCAGTATCTAATAGATTAGTGTAAAACAAAATGTTTTTCCAAGTCAGAAGAGCAAAGAAAGCCGTGGCAGCTGCAGTGTCCGATATAATAACACGACTTTCTACGCCAATAGAAACAGCAGATAAGGACCTCTTGACTCAGCTAGTCTGCCCATTTCGCTGATGTAGAGACTTAGACCTTAATCAGTCCTTGGGCTGGTCTCCGGGATAGCTTTATGCCTATCCCATGCATGTTTAAATTCCCTCACTGTATCCACCACCTCTATTTCTGCTGGGAGGCCGTTTCACTTATCTACCGCCCTCTCTATAAAGAGAAACGAGATGCTCTTGTACCCTGGATCGACTGGGTTCTAAAAAGGAAACTGCCCCTGCAAACAGTCAAAGGTGGGCATCACCGATTACCCAAAGGGCCAGCTGGCAGAAATAAAAGTGGAACACTGTCTTCTAATATTTCATCTGCTCCCCACACTGTCCTTTGCATTGTATTTTCTTTTCCTCATGTCTGATGGATACCGGCTTTATCATGGTCTCAGGCCGTAACTCGACTTACCAGCACAGCTAACGGGAGAGGAATAAATCCCATTCTCCTGGACACAGAGTCACTGTAGTCGGTGTAAGCCTAATCAGCGAGAAGAAAAAACAACAATATTTTACCTGCTGTCGCCAGTCAGAAACCATCAGTATTTACCCCAAGTCAAATTAAAAATGCGAATTTTTTTCTCATTTATAAACCGGATTCATTCCCTAAGCTGCCGCGTGAGGCATCATTACATCGTTACACATTCACTTTGCAAGCTTACATTTTTCTGGCGACTGCTTACAAGTTCAAAGGCGAGGCTGGCTCTGTATTCACTATACACCTGCAAGAAAGACAGAAGGCTATAGAAGGAATAGATTCTACAGTCACCGGGACCCACATTACAGACGGATAAACCACGGCAGCCTGCCGATCACACGCGGAAACCGCTATACATGTGAAAAACACGGGAGAGACGGGGGCATTTCATCACATCAGCTCAGAAATGACCTCCATCGGCTGTGGGGAAACGCAGGCGTGTATTTGAATTGAGATTAAAGAAAGCCTGGATTAGAAGAACCAAGTAGTTTGTTAAATTTAGGTAAAAATAGAGTTAGCAAAAATGTTGTATATATGTATGTATATAATGTACACACACATTTATATACACACACACTTATATACATGCACACACACTTATCTGGCCAATATAACGACAGACATGGGTATAATGTGTGATTCTGGTGCAAAGTCTGAGCAGCGGAGTTAACCTGCGATCCGTCCCATTGGTTTCTATGGCGATAAGACACTATGCAAACTCTGCACCAGATTCACTTTTTAGGCATAAAGATAGGTGTGCGCTCGTATGTTATTCGGCTATCTCTGGCAACGGTTCATTATTTGACAAATACACACGAGGCCTGTGGACGTGCGTGGGCTTTTTGGCGATTAGCAGACCGCTCCACTCCTCAAACACGCTGCTCCGGTGGGGTCTGATAAGAAAATCATTCAGTTATTGGGTAGGTTGTTGAGGGCCTTGATGAGCCAAACTATGCGTGTGTCGTAATAATCACACAAGAACACGGAAACCTGCCCTATACAGACATGTAAGGTGTGTGGAAAGCTTTAGGAGGAGTTGAGAAGATGGAGAGGTCTTCGTATACGCCAAGGTCCCACCATCCTATACTGACAAACCCGTATTTGACCAAGTAAAAGTATATCATTTATTGCAACCGCATGGAAAACAAAACAAGCAACAAACTTTAGAGAAAACATAACTGAAAATGACACTGCATGATAACATCGCCTGTAACATGTATAGCACAGAGCCGGCTCGCTAACCCCACCAACGAGCGCTGTTGGCAGCAAGGTGCAGCAGCGCGAACCTACACATTGTTACTACGCTGCGCGCCTTCCGATCTTTGTGAAATCAAGAGGTAGAGTTGGAGTGCAAAACCTGCCTTTTTTCTTTATATAATAAAGCTTGTTTCATACAAACACTAGCCGAGGAGCTTTAGTGAATACACTTTCACGTGCATCACCGGATGTCGTCTTCTGTAATGGGCAAACACACACATATTTAAGATTTACAAGTGTGCGTATTTCCAGGTCATGGCGCTCTCTTTTCTGCCATGTTTGGTTTAAAACAATTGCTTTTTTTCTACGAATAATAATTAATAATTAAATGAGACTTTAAAAAAGCTCCTTTCCTAACGCCTACACGGTAACCCAATGATAAGGTCTGCACGGCTGCATTACAAAATATACAATAACCATGCCACGTACAGCCTTAAAAAGAACCTGTATACGTACGTCGGCAGTGATGTCATTAAATTTGGTTATGAAGGCGTGTTTTACGACATCCACAGCAATCTCAGACGCGATCACCATGCACACATCGGGAAACAGCACCCACAGGTGATCTGAAGGCAATAAAAAGAATATATAACGTTTAGAAATGTCTCAGCTAGCAGCCTGTTACTCGATAACAAAAGACACACTGCATATAGTGAACTCGGAATTATTATTTATTAGTTTTTAAAGTTCTCTAGTCATTAAAAATGTTATAGAGGGGCACTTTCTAGGACAGGGGTGTCCAACCTGCAGCCCTCCAGCTGCTGCAGGACTACATCTCCCATAATGCACTTTCAGCTAAGGGGCTGGCTGAGGAGTATGGGAGATGTAGTCCTGCAGCAGCTGGAGGGCCGCAGGTTGGACGCCCCTGTTCTAGGATGTAAAACTCAATCCAGACTATGGCCTTCGGTAACGGTGTTACCTCTTGGGTATGTCTATAGCTATATGTTTGCTATGAATAGCTATAGGTTAATACTGTAGCTGAAGCTTACAGATCCCAGATCCGCTGTGGATGATTTAGTCAGGTCTATATGCAGCTAACGGGTCAAACAATGAAATAATCACCTGGGTTCCAGGAGAACTGCTCCATATTTCGCAGACACACAATCAGCAGAAGAACGTAATTGGTAAATCGCTCTTTTATATCTGGAAGAAAAAGGAGGGCTGTCAAAAGAAGCTGCTGTCCCCATCACTCATACTAACGACACATTAAACATGGCGGCCCACGGCTTTCTCACACATATACAGTTGTAGCATTTAATAAAGCTCTACAAATGTCATACATCACAAGATATATTCAAAAGCGGTTAAAGGGGAAGCCCTATGGAAAAAATATTTTCTCCTTGAGTGCCGTATTCCGTATTGTAGGTTTTTATCTCATTTTGCCCCAATAAACTTCCTTTATCTGTAGACCTGGAGACTGACATTGGATATTGTAAGCGGCTTTCCCTGCTTACGCCACACCGAGCTGATCCTTAACGGTAACGCTAACAAAGTCAGTTGCTCCATAGACTTCCATGACTCAAAGTGTCCAGTTTTAAGTGATTAAGACTGAGCAACGCTATTCTTTACAACAGGCAGTATGATGAATTAGACTAAGGTAACAGGGATAAAGCGCATGCAAAAAGATCAGCATATTAGCGGTGGGATACCGTCAGTTTTATCAAAGCAGAAATGCATCCGGTGAAAAATGAGTGGAGATACAGACCACCCATCACGCTTATATTTAGGCAAATATTGGATGTGGGGGCATTTTGTAGAGTAATCTCTCATCTGTGAAGGAGTTGGCACTTCTCAGGTTCTCATCTCGTATGGGATGCTACCATACGTCTCTTCCACTGCACATCCAGCTATCTTAGCATAAGATAAACAGCCCCCACGTCCTCCCATATATAATAATAATAATATTTATTGCTTTGGATATCTAGCCGGTCACTGGGTTATGAAAACAAGATCTCTAATGGAAAGGCAATTCTAAACGTGTACTAAACACAAACAGAAACCAACTGAAAACGCACTATTTTACACATGCAGCCGGGTTCCAAAATTGGAGAAAAACCCACAATTTTCACTTAATGCTGCCAAGGCGTACCTACACATATTTAACGTTTGTTCCAAACTGTACATTTAAATGAACGTTGCCATTAAAAAATTCCTGAGATAGCTGTAGGTAATAAATATCTAGCTTTTCATTTCTATCTATCGGTCCCATATCCAAGAAACAAAAAAAAAACAAAAACATTTTTAACTCCCGGTAAATATAAACAGCTGGCAGAATCCTTTTATAAGATATGTTTATTTTTTGTATCATACAGGACCATTTAAAAATTAATATTTATATATTTTTCTCTGGCTTTTCAGTACATTGCACTTTTTTTGTATGTTATTTGCGTGTATTTCTGAGCCATGGAAGTCATTTGAAGAAGCGGCACCGATACGTACCACTGTTTGACATCTGGAAGAGATTGTTTTTCTCAAACTTCTTGAAAACGCTTCCTTTTATTTCAACAAACTGTTAATAAAAACATGAAAAATACCTTGAAATAAACGTGAATTATAATCCATTATTAAATCATTGCAGATGTTTAAAAAAAATAAAAAATCTGTGCACAAAAAACTTAATTTAAAATAATAAAAGGAAATGGAGGGGTTAAGCCCTGATTATTATTTAATATAATTATACCTTATTTATATAGTGCCAACAATTTCCACAACTCTTCTTACAACACATACAGTCAAAGCTAGAACTGACGCTCTAAGACAATAAATTATAGAGGTCCAGCTCGCAAGCTTCCACTCCAGATCGCCAGGTCTTTGCCGTACGCTTCCCTGACGTACTTATACCGAGCACTTACGTTGTTGGACATCATGATGGTGAGCAGCGACTTGTTGTGAGAGTTAAATGCCACATTGAGGGTTGTCGCTTGCACAAGTATAAGGATGGCGTGAAGAACTGCAGACAGAAGAATTAAGGAAGTGTCCTGTAAACACAAGATCCCACCCCGCGGACATGCAAACCGCGATTTATCCGCAAGCTTAACAGCATTAACCCATGCCAGTCCTTTACAAGCCACACAAGTTATATGGCGCGGGGTCATAGCCCCTCAGATGTAGGCAAAAGTTTTTCCTTAATGTAATGGCAGCTCAGATTTTAAGAATTCCTGAGAGGTTCAAATCCCAAAGAGGAGCCTGCCTGCACCAAATAGAGCGAGGCTGAACAATTTCATACCCCCTTCCCCACCCCTCCATCATAAATATCTGCAAACAGAATGCCACCCAAAGCCTGGTCCAGGTGCTTAGCTATGTATTCGCGTGGCCAAGGAAACGGCACTTCATCCAGACCTCAAAGATACAAAATGCTGCGTTTCCCACAAATTAAAAGGATACACACATACAATACAGCCATGAAGAAATGAGGAATAACACCAATGTGGGCTCGCTTCCTCTCCTTGGGTTCGGTTGCCGTCCAGTAGAGGGCATCCAAAATGTCTTGTCCAAAAGACGAAAAGAGACGGTCCGCGACCTAAACGGGGAAAAAAGGGGCTTAATGCCAAATGTTTATCTTTGCGCAGAAATGATAAATGTAACTTTTATATTAGTACTGAAGGAAAATGAACATCATTCTGTACTGTATATTAATAAAATGTATCATATAATTGCATATGGAACAAAAGCCTCAAAGTCTAAATATTAACTTCAATCTCTCTATAATACTATTAGCAGCTTTAATGTAAACTCAACAAGACAAAATCTCGGGAGACGCCATGAATAAGGGGTTAGAAATGACCACCTCAAAAAGTAGTGCTGGCTTCCCAGAGAAAGCAGTTGGTAACCTCTACATTACAGGCTACTTTCTCAAAATTACTGGCCATTGTTAAGAAGCAAAAAAATATTTTAATAGTGTTAAAGAAATGTTACTTTAGTTATCTCTGGGGTTCATTCAGTAGACAGAAACAAATAATTAATCCAAGTGTAAACATGCTGTATAGAGGGTTTTTTTAATTAGTGGAAGAACGCAAAATAGAGGGGAAAGTTGGACGGCAAGCACTTACCTCCAGCATATTGTATATTATATAAAGCTTTATGACAGATTGGCCTCGTATCAGGTGGTACATCATAGAGTAGTCGACATAGTGCATCATGAAATAGCAGATGACCATGATGACGCCCTTCAAAACGTCACAGACTTGCGCAGGCTGCAACAGACGCCCATTGCTGCAAACAAAAGATTTACAGATGTTTCTCCGGACGTCAAAATCAGACATCAGACACAACTTCAAACGGTTTCAGAAGCAAAGGAATTAAACACTTATTACGAGGAACAAATACCAGGTATTCCTTTAACAAAAAGTATAAACACGTGACATCTACATTTGGCACCATTGCTGCCGATGCTGGCTGTCAGTGGATACTAGAAGTAACAAAAGTAAGTCTGACAGCATATGTACCTTGGGGGGGGGGGGGGGGGCAAATTAACTTATACGCATATGTCAATAAGTCAATTTCGCCAAAACGCACGCGTGACCTGGAAGACTCTGCGGTTGCATGCTGTCGCCATAAATCCAGAGCATCGGTTGCCACCCTAACGGTGCTCCAAGAGTTAAAGTCAGCGTCCTCCAGGAATATCAGAGCGCTTCTTAATTACTTCTGACATTTTTTAGCTACTCGGATTTGTAGTCAAGGGATCCTCGGGGTGAAAAAGTCTGCTTTGCGTAAGCCCTTCTCGGCTTAATCTTTTTTGAGGAATTGCATTCTAGCCGCCAGGCAACATAACATGAAGCCATTTCTGTCGTGTCATAATAACACTCTCTCTCTAGCAGGTTGGGGCATATTTAGTGAGCGGATATAACTACAAAGCATAATGGTAAATAACATACGATTTAATACGAGTGTGGGTACCGAGCTAGAAACTTTAAAGCTATGTAACGCAATCTCAACATGCAAATAGTCAATACAAATGTTTTATAAGAGTATTTTTTTCCTTCCATCAACCCTTTCACAACCAATGATGTATACGGTACATCGAGAAAAGACGTCCTTAGAGTACCAATGACGTACCAGGCACATCATCGGTACAAAAGGGAAAAATAAAAGTGAGCCATGTTGATCGCCAGGTACAGCAGATCCCCTGCACTTCTACAGCCAATCACACGCCTAGATACTGTTCTCTGTCCCTCTCCTTCACACTGTTAGTGAGCTGGAGAGAGGCAGAAGTAAAAGTGATTCCCTGGATCCCAAGACCCAGGTTTAAAAAAATATATTTACCTAATCCTAGGGAGTAAGTTTTCATATGTTATTTTTTATGTATATTTTGTAGTTAGTAGGGAATTAGATAGAATTATGGTTAGTTTGGGGTTAAAAAAAAAATATATATATATGCGTATTTGGTGGTTTTAAAATCAGGGCAAGTTCATGAATGTTTGGTGTTTTTTCACAATTATACTAGGCGTAGTTAATTTATATTATATATATATTTTTTTTGTATTCCATTTCTGTGGACACACCTCTGATTTATTGAAATCAGGAGTTGGGAAAACTTAATGCTTCAGCATAACAAGACATTTTGGACAATGCTATGCTTTGTTTGGGGAAGGCCCTTTTCTATTCCAGCATAACTATGCACCAGAGCACAAAGCAAGGTCCATAAAGACCTGGTTGAACGAGTTGCTGAAGAACTTGACCGACCGCACAGAGCCCCCATCGAACAGTTTGGGATGAACTGGAACGGAGATTGCGAGCCGGGCCTTCTTACTACTGAATGAACGTGCAAATATTCCCACAGAAACGTAGAAGGAATGTAATGTCAGAAGATTCCATGTTGGTGTAATGGCAAAATGTCCTAATACTTCTGTGCATACAGTGTGTGATTAGATAGTTTGCGTGGGTTAGCTAAATGAGAGAAGGAAATAACAGTTGAAGAAAAAGACAACGGTCCTATTGAGTAAAAAAGCGGAGTAAGGCTGCCACATTTGCTTTAGCATATATCAATCAATTGGTACAGATAGCAAGGATATCAAACATTGCATGGTGGCAAATCAGTATATATAATTTAGTAAACTAAAATAACAGACGTTAACAAAAAAAATGATTGGTTACTCTGCTCTGCTTTTAGTCTCTTGTGAAATTAGCATCAGTTGACGGTGAAACCAAAATGCTACAGTTTGCATTATCTGGTGGCTGTTGTATTAAAAACATATACAAATAAAATAATAAATAAAAATAATAAATAATATCATAGAGAAATAAGCGCTGCGTAGATTGTTGGCGCTATATAAAAGATAATAAATAGTATAAAAGGTCTCTATTGAAAGGTAAGCAGAGCCACCTAGTGGTACTGATCGGTAATGCAAACATATGTTTAGTGCAAACTATAGCTGTGATAACCTATGAGGTATCGCACATCATGCCGGTGCATTTATCAAATCATTTAGGCATTTATCCTCTGGTATTACGCATAAGACTATTGGCTCCATTACTGAGGTCAGTGGGTTTTCATTTCCTCTTTTAGCTCTGCCGGTGAGAGTCATCCGTGTGCTTGTACTGTATTTATTATTTAGGAGGCACACAAAAAGGTCAGAAGGTGTCACGCATCGAAAACAATTACAAAATAGAAACAAAAAAACCAAAACATATATATATATATATATATATATATATATATACACACACATACATATATATAAAATAAGAATCAAGGTACGCAAGTACATTAAAGATTATGTAACTCTGCCCCACCCATGGCTTAATTATAGCCATTCATACAACGGGTAAGATTACATACTGCCTGCCTAACTATACGTTTTTCATTGTTCTACATTATATATCGCATACATGTATATTGGTGCATAGAAATACTAGACTGATCTTAAAAGAAAGGCTTCTGCGCATATACATTAGCTGTTGAATAGTTGTCGGAGCTGAAGCTTCCCAGTTCTTAACAGGAAGCAAGCAGACATGTTACTTAAATAAGTGTTTCCATGTTACGAACTAATCATTTGGGGGGCATAGTCTGCTAAATTAAGAGCACAAGGTCATGAGTGGCGGCACACTGCTTCATACCCCTGTGTAGCTGACTGGTGCTGAAGGAACAGCTCCATAAAGTGACTAACAGCTTGAGTCCTGCTGGGTATATGATGGAACATAATCGGTAAATCCAGCAGAATGATAAATAACCAATTTCAACTTACCTTAACCCACAACAAGGCAGAGTAGCGAACCTAACCACCGCCAGGAGAACCCTCAGGGGGAGTAGCGTGAAGACATACAAAAACGCATCCAAGCACAGGAAGAACCCAAAAAGCATCAACTGGAACAGAACACAAAAACTGCATTAACTATATTAAATGGCTGTATCATCATCATGACCCCATGAGTTTCATATCTTATAAGTATATATATATATATATATATATATATATATATATATATATATATATATATCAGTTGTTAAAATATACAGTTGTGTGAAAAAACATATACGCTCTTTGAATTCTATGGTTTTGCACATCAGGACATAATCATCTGTTCCGTAGCAGGTCTAAAAACCAGGTGAACGACAACAAAGCAAAATCAGTGGTTCGGATTTTTTCCCCAATAGGGACACAATTCATATTAGAGCAGATATAACAAACACACACTACAACGCATGCAGTGCCAAATCATCTACATAACGAAGCAAACATCTTGGCAGATGACAAAGGCACAAAAACACTGCAGCGCTCGCCAGGCGTTGAGAACGCACACAAGGTTAGCCGCTTATTTCCGTGTTTGACATTATGTACTTGCTGCAGACTTTGGCAGGAATACAGCTATCTGAAATTACAGTTCAAATGTCACGGCCTCTTACTGGACACTAATTTGCCAACCCCGGCTGAAATAAGTCAGCTGCTACTGGGATTTAAGCCTGCAATAGCCAGTTCCTCCGCATTCAAATATTTAGGACTTTTTTAATGAAATTGAAATCTGAAGCAACAGGAATCGTAAAATATCCATATTTTTGCTATAAAACCTGAAGCACTGCTTTCCAGTCAGCTGCTGGCGAGCCAATTTTTATCTATTTTAGAAGTGCTCCCAAGAGCAGAAATAAAATAGCATCACTAGTTCAAAATAAGGGCTAGAATCGAAAAGGAGACACTATGAGAGAGAGACACATTCTCTTCTGATGAGCTGTCCGTTCTATGCCGGTAGACGGGGGGCTGGCGGGCCGTCTTACCGACAGGGGGGCTGGCGGGCCGTCTTACCGACGGGGGGGGGGGGCTGGCGGGCCGTCTTACCGACGGGGGGGGGGGGGGCTGGCGGGCCGTCTTACCGACAAGCATATTTTTACCACCTTAACATTTTTTGTGTCTCAATATGTGAAATTATTACCATAACTATCGTTATTTTAAATACTATAAAGAGAACGCACACAGATTTGAAAGTGAACTCTGTGCAAAACGAGGCGCGGGCTTAATGCCAAGCATTGTTCCTTGTGGTGATTACAGAGTAATAAATGCTGGACTTTGGTCAGAATTAAACGGTCACCTTCCTGCAATGTCTGTTAATTCTGTGCAGCATGTTAATCAGATCCCCCGACGAGAGTGCAAATAAATGGATCATATGTTGCTTTTCCTTTAAAATTGGTTCCATATATAGGAATATAGAGTAAGACGAGGGAGCTGGAACTTTCACCCCCCCCCTGCAGATATCCCAGGTTAGTGAACACTCTCATAGGTTTGGCCTGCATTTCTATTTTATAGCGAACAATAAAAGGCAGAAGACATGAGTGATCATGTTCCTGGGGCAGCAGGAGCGGTTTATGAAGCTTGGCTTCGCCATACAGAACGACAATATAGGAATTATATGCAATTACACACAGCCTACAAAATGAAAAAAATATCCTGCAGCGTGTGGACAGCTTGGATTAAAAAAAAAAACAAAAGGAGAAATTAAATTAACAAAATATAGTTTAAGCGTTTATCCAAAACATTATAATTATAATACACATGATCGGAAGGCTGGGGAGACGTGCCCTCAGCGACTCCACAGAGCTTCATTTATCAGCTTTGGGGACCAAAAGCGCGCTGATAAATATTTCACCGTTTAGGTTCTTAAAATCATACTGTCCTAATTGGCACAATACACATTTCTGTTTAAAATCAGCCACAGCATACGTCTTTTTAGTATAGGGTACTAGACTGCGCCTAACAGATGGAAATGCATCATGCAATAAGAGTGGATTCATTTATCTCAGACATACAACAAGTGATGACAGGCTCTGTGATCAGAAGACTTTCCATCAATAGAAGTTTTCAGCTAAACAAAAAAAAGGGAATTCACATGCCGACTAATCACAGTACCGCCCAGAGTTGCCGAGGGTTGTAGATTTCAGTGACGTTGATGTGCAGACTGGTCCCCAGTCTCAATTTTCACTGGGTACATCCAACAACAGGATGTGATTAGAAATAAAAATTACAATCGGAGAAATATAGTGTTACAATGCGGCCCAGCAGAGTTACTGGCGGCAATGACGTATTATAACACTGGGTATATAACACTATTATTTCCCTGGGGCAGTCGAGGGACTGCTCACTCGGCTAATATGTATCCGAAGGTCTGCAGGGAATTATGTATGTGGATATACCGATAATACACACCTTTTCCAGCTCTCTGGGTATCCGCAAGCAGGTGTACACACGCTCTCTTCTCTCTTTGTATTTGGCTTCATTGTGTTCAAGAAAATAACCTCTCGTCAGCTCGGCGCTGATGAACCTCAACAAGGAAAGATCTGAAGGACATAAACATAATCCGCATTGTTATTTCCAATACATTACAGAGAAAAGACACATTGAGGGACGGACCATTAAAGGAACCAAATGCCTACTACATGAAGAAACCGGTGCAAGGAAATGTATCACGTGAGCCGCGGTGCTTTTATTTAATGATGTTCTTCTAGGATATTCTGAGTCGCTCCAGCTCTGGCATCACAGCTGTCCCCACCCCGGAGCATTATATACACGCGTTCCTTTATTTCCAATGATCCCACCACAAAAACCGCACTGGAATCCTACAGCTAAACTGGAAACAGAATAGGCTTCCTGGGCTACGTTAACACAGCTTCGGCAGACTCTGCATTAACCGCGAGCTTCAGAGATTTAGTTCATCCACAACTATCTTAGAACAGGAGAGCAAATAAAAACATGGCTGCCGCAGTAATAAAGCATATGGTTGCCGAGCGCCATCTTATATTTTATTTCCTCTATTGCATAGAGGGATCTGTTGTGTCCATAAGCTCCCTTTTTAGTGGGAGGTGTATTTGGCAAACACATCCTCTAAATTTCCATGAGATTTCTAGGTGGTCTAACGAGACCACCCCCACACAAAGTGCTCCCCTAGATTTATTTCAGCAGGAACGCTTCCGTACCAGCAACTGATAGAAAGGCTAAACAATCCGAGCCTGACCCTTTAAAGTGAGTGTGTGTGTGTGTGTGTGTGTGTGTGTACACACATACATACATATATTAAATACACACACACACTTTACCACAATATCAGCTCACCAGAAGTAATTTCTCCCCCCTAGGTTTGACTTACTGTCTGACATTCTTTCTGTAGGACTCTTAATAAAAAAAAAAAAAAAATAAATAAATAAAGAAGTTAATTCAATTAATAATTCAATAAATCAATGTGATCCCATGTGGCGTTAGAAAACCCAGTCTAAGAAATTGCTTTCCGCTTCTGGCAGAGCGACGGGATGACAAGTTTAATATGACTAATTCACTACTGGAAGAAGACAATCCTTCTAGGTCATAGATGAAGGACAACGACTGTCTACATGCAGACATTCACTTATTCAAAGAGTTCATTAGCAGTCCAGACAGATCACTGCAGAGATTAAGGCAAATAAAAACACTTGTTTCATGGAATAGATGCTTTTGTACAATACAGTTTCACAACAAGCGGTGACAACGATCCGGGTGACGCTGGAAAGAACGAGTGACAGCAGAACGTAAAATCAGCACTGGGCTGACCATGAACACGCGGTCAGGATGGGGCGACGTCTTTCTGACCATCTCCGCGTCGTTCAGAACGGCACACATTTTTACAAGTGTCACGATAATGCTTTAATGAAGCACGTATGGCACCGGCCCAGTGTTGACTTTGTGATTCCAATTCAGATGTATCAATAAATCACATTATATTTCACATACTGCCAACACTTGCAGAGAAAGGTAAACACTCAAACACGATACACCATACGCGAGAAGCCATTACTGCACCCATTTTGCATACTTGTTGGAGAGTAGAAGTAATAAAGCAAATCAGCGCACCACAAAATTAACGTAGGACCCAGAAATATACTCAGAAGAGACAATATTTCCATGGATCACAGCTCACCTGGTTGGTTCTGGTTACCCGGTTCTGGTAACTTATGGCAATGAAGCATCAGGGTGAATTTTATTTTGGACACCAATATTTTTTTTCTCAAGAAAATTCAAGCCACAAGAACACGAAGCAAGAGGTTGTAGCCACAGTGCTGATATACCGGCCACGGCTGGAGCCGAAGAGTCACACGCTCTACAAAATTTAATTAGCTGACATGATGACGAGGATGTTAAACGAGAAATCTATTAAAGCAGGAGGATGTTTAACTGCAGCTACATCTCACCATTCACATTATTATTATTATTAGGGCCAAAAGTAAATGCACCCGGTAAACCTTTTAACGTCAAAACAAATAATACAGATGCGCAGCTATATTTACGTATGGAACAAGTTCAATACCTTTTCTTGTTACTCCTTCCTATAAGCATCATCTGGTCCAATATATACAGAAACGTTCAGCCAAGATTCACTTTATTACGATGGCAGCAAACAGGCTCCCCTCCCTCTCCTAAACCTTCTATGACTCTCAGCTGGTTACAAGGATCCTTTTTCATGGTGGATCATTAGTGACCAATACCTACTTCAGCTTGTTACACGGATTGCTATCACAGTAAAAGCCAAGCGGTAACTTTGGAAAATAAAGGCCATTTTTTCACTTATATGGGGGTTAAGCAACTATGTATAATCGGGGTAGGTAGAGTTATGTCTCTAGAACCTATGATGTATATGTAGGATATATATTACCTTCGATTAGCGACCTACATAATGATTTTGTTTCTTTCTAAGTCAGATCGATTTCAATGTTATTTACAGATATAATTCCTTGACTGTCAGACCAATGCGTGCTAAAGTTCTTTGTTATCAAATGTGATAAAGTATCATACAGCAACGATCCAGAACACAGATCGTTTGTTCCAACAGGGAAATAAAGTGTCATTTTGTATTTAAGGCGTATTTCCGTGGCAACAAGGTTACTCACTTACTCAATGACGCTATTCTTTTACTAGCTAAACATTGTACAGCGCTGTGGAATATGATGGCGCTGTATAAATAAATATTAGAATAACAGACAATAATACAGGTGCACAGATCAGCCCTATGGCTCTTTATTGATAGAAAGGAAATGTTGATAAAATGAAGCATTGTCAGTAAGACTCAGGTGCCGTGTGAGCAGCTGTCAGGTGTGTGACGGCAGCCTTTCCCTGCACTGACACCCCGGCCCCGGTTACTAACACACAGGGGGCAGACATAAGACCCCCCTAAGAAGTAAAGTGATCCCCTATCCACCAAGCCCTTAATATTGGCGGCCCTGCTAGGGATAACACCAGCTGTCACTCGGACACAGCTACTTACCTGACAGAGTCCGCTTCTTCCTTTCTAGCCGACTCCCATCACTCTCGTAAAAACCAAGCGTCTCCGCGGGCCTGGACGCTGCTGACTTCCTCCCCCCATCCTCCTCCTTGTCTTCCCCGCTCAAAGCCCCCGTCGCGTCCGCCATCCCCAGCCACGGCGGCTGCCAGCACCGACAGAGTCTCACCAAACAATACACGTCATCACCCTGCGACGCGAGACAGCCCTGCTTCCACTGTTTACTTTAAACGGGTGACATTAGAGTGATGACTGCGCTTAGAATAAGGGCGGGGCTTGCGAAGCGCGTCAGCCATCTTGGATGAGGGCATAGTATTTGCAACTCTGGCGTATTTGAAGCTGTAATTTTATTTTAATACCAAAATGCGCAAACGCGAGTTGTTTAAGTACCGGTATAAATCCGGCTCGGAGCAGGAACCGGCAGGGCTTCTCCCTAGCTGGCGGCACTACTGGGGTTGCTGCACGCCCGGTACTTTTCCACATGTTGCTGAGCAGCACAGCTCTGCAATGAGCGCGAAATCCGCAGCATGTAGGTGATGCGAACCTGTGAGGTGGGGAGAGCATCGTATAAATGATTACACCGAGATTATACGAGGGCCCGAAAATAAATCAGAAGTATTCATGACAAAAAAAACGTTTCCCCCCCACAGTAACCTTTCTTTATATTTTTTTATGAAAATGCTTTAACCCTTTGGTGACGGAGCTCTGCTGCGTTTTGTGTGCCTTGAAAACTTTTGTCTTATGTTTAAGTGTGATTTTATTCCTTACACAAATTATATATTGTAATTATATAAAAATTGGAAACATTAAGGAAAAACACTTTTTTTCACAGTTTTTTTGATATTTGTCCTGATTTTGGAAACACCTCATTTGCCTAGCATTTTTTATTTATTTTGGTAGGTATGAAGGTAAATATGAATGACACGCATCGCGTATCCCAAATTTTTTTTAAAAAAATTGATATGCTGGGATTTGCAAAAATGCTTAACAGAAGTATAGTATATATACATAGTTACTGTGACGGAACTCTCCATCACTGGAGAGACCTGACTACTAGTCCCCTCCCTGCTGACTATGGACCCTGACTTTGTAAAGACTTCTGTGGCTACCCCCAGCAGTATTTCATCCCATCACTTGCTGAGGGCATTATCTCTTGCAGACAGCCAGGATCTGCAAGCAGATGGCCTCTATTGATTTATTTTAATGTTGTATAAGTCAGTGTTCACCCCACTTCAGCCGCTACAGACATTTACCCCTGCCAAACCCTGGAACTGGTTTCGGACAGTAATAGATAGTGGCGGTTGGGACCCTATTGTATTGTTAATCCCTTTACTGCCCTGTTGTCTCTGGGAGGCAGATTAAGGGGGGGGTTTGTATCCCGATATTTTGTTTTATGTTAATGTGTGATTTGCTGGCTATATCCAGCCCTGTGTGTCTAAAATAAAGTATTCTTCGTTTTGGTTTATACCCTACACTGAGTTTCGGCTAGCGACTGGGAAACCGGGGAAAGTGTGTGTTGTTCCAGGCTAAGGGAGCACAAGTCAGTGGAGGTAGTCGGTTGGGACTATCCAGCTCCGTGACATTGGTGGCAAGCGTCTGAGGATGTTGACCCAGGAGGGGTGGATGGGACTGCGGTCTCCACCCTTAAGTCACAAGGATACTGGGCAGCTAACCCAGATACAATACTAGACCTATGAGACTTTAAACCACAACCGGATCCAGAGATTGTTTTTTATTTTATTGATTGATTTAATTGATTTTACAACTGAAGATGTTGGTCTGGGAGGGCATGCAATTGGCTTCCCTTCCCAGGGAAAGGAAGAAAGTTTTCTGGGCGTAGTGAATGGGACTGCGGTCTCCACTAGCACCCACCCAGCAGAAGAGCTGCCAATGGGGTAGAGTGCCGCTGGCCTCTGCCTGTTCTTTTCCCTGTCTTCTGAGCTTGGCCACATCAACCTTGTAGTGTCCAGTCAGGCAGCCCCAGAGACTGTGGTAGTGGATGGGACTGCGGTCTCCACACCTGGGTCACTGGAATGTTGGGCAGTTGGGCCTGATCCCCACTTCCTAGCAGAAGCGCTGGCATCAGGGCAGAGTGCTGCTGGTCTCTGCCCACCCCTCCCCCTTGTTCCTGAGTCTGACCATGATACTCCTGTAGTGCCCACTCACACCACCCCAGCAGAAATACTGGCAACAGGAGAGAGGCAGGACGGCCCCGCTCTACCACCACTGGAGGTCCCCGCAAACCCCATAGATGAGCTTTCTCCAGGTCAGAGTGGAGCTGGCCTCTGTCCTCTCTCACCAGATGTCCCTCCACCAGAGGATGGTACAAAACCAGCACAGGACACGTATGCCATACAGGTGGATGAGAGTGTGGTCGCTACCTGTGGTCCCCAGAAATGCTGGGCAGATCCCCGACCCTGGATTGAAGGGGCCCCAGCCACCCTGTGTTCTCTCCAGCGGCTGAGAAGACTCCAGAGAGAAGGTGCAGTTGGCAATTCTATTATAGTAAATGGTCGTGTGAAGACCAGTTGTGTGGGTATCTCCAAGGTGAGGAGAACAGATAGTTTCCTTTCAGGATACAGATTGCATGTATAAGGGGGATAGATTGTACGCTTCTCTGCATGGAGTTTTAGTGAGAATAAGTAGGGGAGAGACTGGCATAACCAAATATTGAATTCTGGAGAATAGGTTTAGCACTGATTAAATCTTGGGGTGGGAAGAAGTGATAATGGTTAAAGAGAGAATTCTCAAAATGTATGGATATTAGGGCTGAAACAACTAATCGATAATGAAAATCGTTGTCAACGATTTTCATTATTGATTATAAAAAGAGGTTTTTTTCAGAGCAAATGCTCTGAAAAACACCTCTCCTTATATAATCCGACCTCAAACAGAGATCGGATTATAACACTAGAATCCAGATCCCCTGCAACGCTGCAGGGGACCTGAATTCCCCTCACTGTCGGCCGGTGGGTGTCCGTACGATCCGCACAGACAACTTTCGTCTCTCCCCTCCACTTCCATTCACCCCTCTGACTCCTCCCCCCTCCCATACACCGCTCTGCCTCTCTCCTGACTCCCTGGGGTTTTGTGAACCTCCGTTGCTGACAGGCACTTTCATTGCAGCTTCATAGAAGCCTCAGCGTAAGTGAAGGTGAGTAACGGAGGCTGTCTGTGCACATCGTGCAGACCCCCACCGGCTGACAGAGAATCGAGGTCTCCTGCAGAGGATCATCCTCTCTGTCAGCTGGGAGGGGGGAGGAGCCAGAGTGGTGTATGGGAGGGGGAGGAGCCAGAGTGGTGTATGGGAGGAGTAGCCAGAGTGGTACATGGGAGGGGGAGGAGCCAGAGTGGTGTATGGGAGGGGAAGGAGCCAGAGTGGTGTATGGGAGGGGGAGGAGCCAGAGTGGTGTATGGGAGGGGGAGGAGGCAGAGTGGTGTATGGGAGGGGGGAGGTGGCAGAGTGGTGTATGGGAGGAGAGGAGGCAGAGTCGTGTATGGGTGAGTAATATTGGTGGATGGGGGTATAATGAATTTCAGGGTAGCAGAGTGGTGTATGGGGGTGTAATGAATTTCAGGGAGGCAGAATGGCATATCTGGGGGAGTTAGAGTGGTGTATAGGGGGAGGTAGAGTGGTGTATGGGGGGCATAATGAATTTCAGAGTGGCATATCTGGGGGAGGCAGAGTGGTGAATCAGGGAGTATAATGAATTTCAGGGTGGTGCAGGGCATTTATGGGGAGGGGAGTGGCATATCGGTGCACAGTGGCATATAGGCAGGTATAAGGCATAAATGGGGGCGAGTGGCATATTGGAAGTTATAAGACATATCTGGGGGTAAAAGGTATATCAGGGGGCACAGTTGCATATCACTGGCATATAAGGCATATCGGGGGCACAGTGGCATATCAGGGGGCACAGTGGAATCTCTGGCATATAAGAGGTATAAGGCATATATGGGGCAGAGTGGCAAGCTGGGGGTCAGATGTGCATAACTGGGGGCAGTTTGGTAAATAAAAGAAAATATAAACAAGGCTTTTTTCTCAGTTTTTATTAAATATGAAAAATAGTTAACATATGAATTAATATTTACTAATAACTTTGTGAAACACTGTGTTTGGGTTCTTGTAGCTTTTACTATTATGTCAGTAAAATAAGAAGGTGAAAAGAGAGAGGCCATTGCAATAAAGAGATGAAATTGTAAATTGTATTTTTAATTACATTATTTTAAATAAAAAAAATTGCATTTTTTATTCGATTAATCGGAAAAAAAAATCGGCCAACTAATCGATTATTAAAATAATCGTTAGTTGCAGCCCTAATGGATATGTCAAGAGTTGTTGACAAAAGAGGCACTGGAATAGCCAACAGCTCAGACTTTAAGAAAGGATCACATGACTATACTTAGATGGGCATGTGTGCTACAAGGAAGATTTCCCTAAATATGTAATTGTCTCCAGGTCTGTACAATGGGTTAAGTATAGACTCCTAAGAAAATGTAGCAAGAAAGGTTAGTGTCGGATTGGTGGGAGCTACGTTTCAGAGACAACAATGAGTATTAAGGGGTCTTAAATACAGACATCCTGAATAGTATAGCTATATAGTACCCTGCAAACATTTTATGTAGGTGTAAAAATGCTGTACATTTAGAATGCTTTCAAAAACAGACAATAGTTTATTTTTTATCATTTAACAAACTAAATGTGATTGAACAGAAGGAAATCTAAAGCACATAAATATGTCTACAAAACAGTTTTTAAGGAACTCGGCAGGTACGTTGTTCCACACATCTTGGAGAACTAACCAGTTATTCTGTGGATCTAGACAGCCTCAGTAGCTTCTTTCTCTTCCCAGGTTCTTCAGGTTTCTGCGGAGGCCGCACCATCACCTCCAGGACTCCTTGTTCCTCTTACTGACTTTGGCTGTCTGGTGTCATTGTCGTGCTGCAGAATAAATTTTGGGCCAATCAGATGCCTCCCTGATGGTATTGCATTATGGGTAAGTACTTCTCAGGATTGAGGAAACCATTAATTCTGACCAAATCCCAACTGCATTTGCAGAAAACATTCTTTCTTTCCAGCACTTTTTCCACACCTGCCAAAAACTTTTGCACAGTGCTATATATACACACATACAAACATACATACTCTATATGGACAAAAGTATTGGGACACCTAACCATTACACCAACAGGTACTTTTATGACATTGCATTCTAAATACATAGACATTAATATGAAGTTGGTCCTCCCTTTGCAGCTATAACAGCTTCCACCCTTCTGGGAAAGCTTTCCACAAGATTTTGGAGTGTTTCTGTGGAAATTTCTGCCTATTTATCAAGTAGATCATTTGTGAGGTCAGGCACTGATGTTGGACAAGAAGGCCTGGTTCCCATCCTATCATAGTACCACACTTGAAATCACTAAGCTCTTCGGAAAGACTCTCACAAATGTTTGTAAAAGCAGACTTTTATACAGGCAGAGGCTTAAGCCTGGACAGCACCAACAACTGCCCCTTCATGTCGCATACTCCTTCCGAGCGTCTTGTAAGAACACATGAAGCCAGATGGAAATGAACTATCGAGGGTGTGCCTACTTTGTCAGTTGAGCCAAATGGGCCACTGAGCAGTGGTTCTATAGGAAGCCCCTGGCAGGTGGTCTGCCATCCTATGCCTAGGGGGGCTAGGCCAGAATACACAACTGCATACAGGAGTGACTAACTAACTTTTTAAAATAACAATAGTAACTTTTCTGTCTATATAATATGCAAAAGCTGTAGAAGTGTTACAAATATATTTAGTTATAGTATGCATATAAATAAATACATTGCTGCTTTCTGTGTTAGAAGGCAATGTTTAGCCAACTTTTTTATTGTGTGTGTGGGTGTATATATATGCAAGATGTTATATTGTGAATTGATATAACATTTTATAATGTTAATAATTGAAAAAGATAATTTAGTGATATATTTCTAAGTTGTTCCGAGACCTCCAGCAGCAGTTTTTAATAATGGAACTTACTATATGTGCACACTAGATGTCACTATAACCCTTCTGCTGATAAATTGGACATCGCTGTATAGCTTCTCATGCTTCTACTTTGTTTCAAGTGTTTAGCATGAGTATAATAAAATAAGTGTTTATAAAGAAAGGAAACAGTTATCAGAATTCCACATGATACTCCACTTCTTCACTGTCATGATAGTAGATTTTCTTAAAACCTACCATTTAAAATAGCCTACAAGGTGCTCAAGGTTTTGCTAATGCTTAGGTTTTAGGTTTTTATCATTAGGTAGGGCAAACTATTATTAATTAAAGATTATTCACTGTGAAAAACAGCCAAAAAGAGCCCTAGACACTCAACAGTCAGACATTCCATATAATACCAAACAGGGAAAAGAAAAAATGTCGGTGCGCTAAGTTAGTCACAGGCTTACACCTGTTTGGTAGGCCTCGTATTATACATTTGTATTATTTGAGCCTGTGACTAACTTAGCGCACCGACATTTTTTCTTTTCCCTGTTTGCACATATTTGAGGTTGTTGGCTCCTCATCAGTCTGGTTGCAGCTTGCTGTCCAGGGGTTAATTGGGAGGAGGTTTAATTACACCTCCCCCAACACATTAATAAGGTTTTGGTAGCCGTATAAACTGCTTTGTGTGCCCACTATGTAGGAGGTGAGAGTAGGTTCTCACCCTATTGAGAGTGTGCCTTGACGTGGCGGGTGAGCTTAATTATGCTTTGGCCAATTCGTATAACCAAAACCTCTCATTTATATTATGTTTATATTTGTTGCCAACTTTATTAGGGTAAGAAGCGCAGACAGTTTTTGTTTTTTGTATTCCATATAATACCAACAGATGCAATATCTTATACAATTATATTGTATTATACACCATTATCTATATCCTGTTTTACACTTGAAGATGCTATTAAATAGGGATATTGTGACTTTATTCAAGTATATGCAAGGTCAATACACACAGTTCTCTGTGGGTTTGCCCATCAAAAAAGAACACATTGCTATCATTCGAGACTTAAGCGAAGTTTTAAATGTATCAAAGCAAAGGTTCTGCATAGTAAGACCAGAAAAAAATATTGAATTCACAACCTGTAGAGGCAGCGTAATTAGACATAGTACACAATGTAAATGAAAGTGCCGGATGTCTTTTTCTTAAGGAATGAAAGGAATCACCAGAGTTATAACAATTAATATAAATGCCATCCTCTTGAACCTAGGCCCGGACAGGCCACCTTACACACCAGGTAAATGTCTGGTGGCCGTTGCTCGATATTGCTCTATGCTCACCTGAACTGCTGGTCCAGGACCACATTTACTACATATGCTGTGCTGCATGGTTCATCAGCATAACAAAGTAGCAAACAGCCTCTCATATGCAGACATTGGCTGCAATTATGTAATGGGCGGCCACCGGCCTTAAAGTACCAGGGCTACCTCGCAGCCCCAGTCCAGCCCAATGAAAGTAATTTGGGATTTGAGAGATTTTTTTTCAAGCAAATTGTATTTAATACAGTTTTTGCTTTCTTTTACACCAAGCGCAGCAGTGTGGTTGTTTGAACTTGATGGACTTACAGCTCTTGTTCAACTTTAGTTAGTTACCGTGTTGTTCTCACAAAAACTCTGAATTGCACAGTGTTTCAAAATGTTCTTTCTGGAAAATGTTTAAAAATGAAAATTGTATCTGACGTGTTTCAAAGGGGATAAAATCCTATCCTTCAAAAAAGAACTTACAACCATTTTTAAGTCTTCAGTGTTTCTAAAGCTAGGCATATACAACCATCGGGAAATGCAATTACTCCACTTACTAATACGCCTCCATAATTGAACACCTTTTAGATATTGAAAAGAACTTGTTCCTTCGGCTTCATTCACAGTTTGATACCCAGTGAAAGACCTTTTTCCCTTTTCAAATGTAAAAATCCTTTTTTCTTCCTCTCAGAATATAATTTAAAAGCAATGATTGTATATTTGCAGTCACTGGTTCATACTAAATGTACATTTTTTGTTTCCTACATATATGAGATTTCTTTCATATATTATCCATACCTTTCAATGTCACAGACTGAATAGTTAATCTGGTTAAAGTGCAGTAATTCTCGGATAAAGGAAATATCCAGAAGGTTTTGGAGAGATTCTAATTGGTTTTAATTAACATTAGACCTCACCAATTTGGATTGGATTTTAGGACATATACAAAATGAATTCATAATTTGACTACTTGACATTTGCAAACTATCATATTTTTAGTTAATAAATTGGACTGTCAACAAAACACCGTAAATTAACTTAATAACTATAATTAAGGAACTTTTCCTTACCTTCTTAAGTTGTGTAGAAATGCAAGCCATCTGTTTCATCTAAACTTTATGAGTGATGTGTTGCAGAGTTAAATTCGGGTTAAAATGTTTTTTAAAAAAAGCCCTTTTTTAATACCATAAAAAACAGATGTGTAATATATAGGTAATATGAAAATAAAGTTGTTTATTAACGAGTACATTAATAGCATATGAAAAGAGTAAAATGCTTTATGAAAAAAAGAAATTCACACTGTGTGAATATACGTGACATACTTTCTAGGGGTTCTTGCAAACACTCTATTAAGGGGTTTTTAGTATAGTATTGCTTGTGGCCAGTAAGGTCATTCATGTCAAACTATGCTATATGGCCTAATTATTGAATGTAGGTGTTTAAGCCACATGCATTGTTAACAAGTGTATAACATCAAGCACACAGGCAGCCATCTCCATAGATAAACATTGGCAGTAGAAGAACAGTGACTTGTGGCACTCCGTTATAGGATTCTACCTTTTCCACAAGTCAGATTGTAAAATTCCTGGCCCCAGTCCACTGTAAGTGCTATCATTGTGAAGTTAGAGTGTCTAGAAGTAACAACATCTCAGCCACAAAGTATTAGACCACGTACACTCACAGAGCGAGGCTGCTGAGTGCTGAAGCGCGTAAAAATCACCTGTCCTCTGTAGCATCATTCACTATGCCAGGAGAGCGCTACCTTCCAGAATACAAGGTTCAAAGTTTGGTGGAGGAGGGGGCTGTTTTTCAGCACGTGGGATAGGCCCCTTAGTGAAGAGTAATGTTAATGCTACAGCATACAAACACTTTTTAACTTTTTGGGGAAAATCATTTCCTGTTCCAGTATGACTGTGCCCCAGTGCACAAAGCAAGGTCCATAAAGACATGGTTTAATGAGTTTGGTGTGGAGGAACTTGTGTGACCCGCACAGATCCCTGACCCCAACCCCATCAAACACCTTGTTTTGGCTAAATGGGCACACATTACAACAGACACACTCTAAAGAGTTGAGGCTTTTATAGCCTCAACGGGAGACCCAACACCATATAAATGTTGATGGTTTTGGAATGAGATGTCCAACAAGCTCATATAGGTGTGATGGTCAAGGGTCCACTTTTGGTCATATAGTGTATTTTCAAACTTTTTCGAATAATATTATTCAAACAATGGTTTATTTGCAGTTTGTACAGCCCCTAAGGTAGTGGAACAATCTCTGATTATACAATATTTCTGTCTCCTCCAGCAATAGTTTGCCTCTCCCGGGCTGTTTTCCTCACAGACTTTAATTGAAATAATCTCTTCTTCTCCTGTTTAAACATTATCTTTAATTCCACCCCCCCCCACCAGTCCCATTTCTCCCATTGTAGTTTTTCTCCCTTCCCACATGAGCCTGTGTTAAATAGATCTGTGCTGTAGGAGGCATAGAACTCCAGCTCCCAGTTGATCCAAGTTAACAACGCAGTAGGTAATTTAATTTGTTAGAAGAAGTGGCTTAATTGTCAAACATAGTAACACATGGGGTATAGCTGCTAGTTGGGGTGCAGGTATGGGTTCCAGCAAACATCCAATTTCTTGCTGTCAGATTCCTTGTGCAGTCTTTGTATCAATAGTTTAATATTGTCTGTAGACTTGTGTGATATCACACACGCTTGAGTGTTTTAGTGTGAGGAACATGAAATGTTGGTAAATATTATAGGGTGATTTTGTAAAGAACAATTCTGGTACAGAAGTGGCCTTATCACCATAGCAACCAACGGAATACACAAAGTAACATGAACGTTCCATTGGTTGCTACGCCAACAATATCATATTTTAAGGTGAGCAGGGGAATTACACTTTACCAAAGAAAACCCCAAACAATATCAAATCAGAGTATCCGATTATCATTGATGTTGCTTGTTTCCAAAAGGATCTGGGGCTAAAACACAAAAGGAGCTGTGACATTGTTCTGCTCTGTGTGCTTTGCGCTAGAATGCTTTTTATGTGATTCCTTTTTGTATACAGTGGGGCAAAAAAGTATTTAGTCAGCCACCAATTGTGCAAGTTCTCCTAGTTTAAAAGATGAGAGAGGCCTGTAATTTTCACCATAGGTACACTTCAACTATGAGAGACAGAATGGGGGGAAATCACATTGTAGGATTTCTAATGAAAAAAATCCCAGAACCACACGGGGGGACCTAGTGAATGACCTGCAGAGAGCTGGGACCAAAGTAACAAAGGCTACCATCAGTAACACACTATGCCGCCAGGGACTCAAATCATGCAGTGCCAGACGTGTCCCCCTGCTTAAGCCAATACACGTCCGGGCCCATCTGAAGTTTGCTAGAGAGCATTTGGATGATCCAGAAGAGGATTGGGCGAATGTCATATGGTCACATGAAACCAAGGTAGAACTTTTGGGTAGAAACTCAACTCGTCGTGTTTGGAGGAGAAAGAATGCTGCGTTGCATCCAAAGAACAGCATAGCTACGGTGAAGCATGGGGGTGGAAACATCATGCTTTGGGGCTGTTTTTCTGCAAAGGGACCAGGACGACTGATCCGTGTAAAGGAAAGAATGAATGGGGCCATGTATCGTGAGATTTTTATGAAAAACCTCCTTCCATCAGCAAGGGCATTGAAGATGAAACGTGGCTGGGTCTTTCAGCATGACAATGATTCCAAACACACCGCCCGGGCAACGAAGGAGTGGCTTCGTAAGAAGCATTTCAAGGTCCTGGAGTGGCCTAGCCAGTCTCCAGATCTCAACCCCATAGAAAACCTTTGGAGGGAGTTGAAAGTCCGTGTTGCCCAGCGACAGCCCCAAAACATCACTGCTCTAGAGGAGATCTGCATGGAGGAATGGTCCAAAATACCAGCAACAGTGTGTGAAAACCTTGTGAAGACTTACAGAAAACGTTTGACCTCTGTCATTGCCAACAAAGGGTATATAACAAAGTATTGATATGAAATTTTGTTATTGACCAAATACTTATTTTCCACCATAATTTGCAAATAAATTCTTTAAAAATCAGACAATGTGATTTATGGACTTTGTTGTCTCATTCTGTCTCATAGTTGAAGTGTACCTATAGTGAAAATTACAGGCCTCTCTCACCTTTGTAAGTGGGAGAACTTGCACAATTGGTGGCTGACTAAATACTTTTTTGCCCCACTGTATATGCATGTGATAGTACATACTATTTAGAAAATATTGTATTAATATAAAAGCCAAAGAAATATCATCTAAGCCCTTTATCCAGCTGCTTTTCAATTTACTTGTTGCTTCCTTATATCAGAGTGGTGTCACTTTGTGGTGCCACTATTATGGGCAACCTGCAGTAGTACCCTGGTGTCCTGCACAATTATGCCCTCCTCACAGGTTGTTATCCTTAGTTCCCCACTAAGCTTCAGTCTAACACCATATACTAACACAGTCTCTCTTCATCTCCCTTTCACCTTCTCTTCCCATATCTCAGATGCCAGTAACACATGGCTAACCCTTCTGTCACAAACGCTGACATACACTCAAGCTAACACCAAATTCTAACACACACACACACTCATACTAACACTATACCCTAACATACAGTTACCATATGATACAGACACTCACACTAACATATGCATAGACAAACATCATATATATATATATATATACACACACAGTAACACCACTTACTCACTCACATGCTAGCACTGTACACTAACATACATGCAGATACACTTACTCTAACTCCATACATATACCATCCCTCTAACACCATTTAATCATACATACATATATACTTTCACTCACTGATTCACCTCCTTCTCTCCCCTTTCCCTTTCCCCTCTCACAGCTCTCCTTCCCTCCCCACTCTTCTTTTACCTCGTGCAGAGCCCCAGAGACTATGGGCTAAAGAGCCCCCAATCAGGGTTACCACCAAAGCACTGGGGCTTCAGCCCCTTAGTCCACCCCTAGTGAAGCCCCTGCTGATAATTATATGCCAACAATCAGTCATCCTCTATTCCATTGTATACTACAAATATTTAACACTTTTATCTAATTAGTTTAGAAATAAAAACCACTATTGAAGTTCCAAAATAGTGTAAGTGTCTCAGTGTAAAATAATGAGGAATCACATTATGGTTTGCACAATTTATTGGCACACCAATTGGCAAAGCATACATGAATACATTTGCTCATAACACAATGATTTATACTGTGTGCTCAAAAATGACTGTATGAAAATGAAAGAAAATTCAGACCTATAAAGTTCCACATAAATACACAGCAATAATAAAAAATGCAAGAGGGATTTACAAAATATTTATACAAGAAATATACTATGAAAGATAACAACAAAGCCAACCAAGATACGATAAAAACACAAGTCTGGATTTTAATAAACGTTCCACAAAATCATTGTTTACATGGCTTCGAGATACCAGAAAGGAAAAACAATTTGTAAAATAATTAAGGTGTATATTCTGGCATGGAAAATTTTCAGTCTCCCTTTGTTTTTTTGTGTGCAATAATACAATTTATTATTCACCTATGAAAAAAATAATGTATATTGCAAACAAACAAAAAAATCCAACAAAACAATATAAAAAAATTTCAACAGCAGTAATCTTACAAAGGTATAAATGAAGTTGATGATACATTTGTTAAAGCACAAATGATTTTAGTATTACAAAAAGTCCCACACTTACAATGTGTTGTAAGTTAATACTGTCTCAAGCATTGTCTGTGAGTTCATAGCAATAGAACAGAATCACTAATTACAGAATTGTTTAGAATAAGAAAATTGGGTTCTTTGCTGGTTGTGATACTATACAAATATGTATCTGAAAGAGCAAGTAAATATCCCACCAGGAAAATGTTCACTTAAAACATATTAAAAAGAACCAGGTATGTAAAATAAGAATGGAATATTTTATTATAATTTTAAATTGAAAACAAGATGGGATCTAGATCGGCAATTCACAATTAGAGCGGAACCAAATATCACTTGAAAATGGTATCATTAGTTTATCAGCAACAAAATGTTTTTTCCTACTGTAATTTTTCTCAGGTGAACGTTTTCAGTGTCATTGAAATGCTTTCATCTTTTTTGCTGTATTTTATATGAATATTAAGCAGATAAACCTTATGAAGCACCTGTTCGACTAACCTTCATTCAGCAGGGCTTAGCAGATAAATATAAATATTGTTTTATTTTGTTTTCACGGTTACATTGGGCAACAGGTCGAGTACATCATAGGGCAAGTGGATACTGGTACAATAAGAGCCAACGGGGTAGTTTGAGGGTTTGAAAAAGTTGTCAACAGGTATAATTATGTCTTTACTTAGGTTACACATCTATACCAGATAATATACCATAATATACTAGGCTAAAGTATTAAATAATCCATAACAACAGCATTCATTGTAAATTCCAATGCATTTCATTGTACTCCTCCAGTGCATCCCCAATGAGGCCGTGATAATACCCAGTGAAAAAAGCATAGGGTTATTTCTTTTCATGGTCCTGAGTTCCTTGGGATTTTACTACTAAAATATTAAGGGTGCCTAAGGGTATAGATAAAATAATTTGTAGGGATTTTATGATTTACTTCTGAAAGATTCTGAACTCAGGGACCAGGGACTCAGGGACCAGGTGTGTATTTTATTTTAATATATATATATATATATATATATATGTTATGATTTAAAGGGTAATGAGATTAATGTATTAATATTAATGTATATTACTGTATTAATTCATGACTCATGTATGAAGACTTGATGTCCTAAAAAGAAGACACAAAGAATTGCTGAATTAGTAAGCTCAATTGAGTGAAAAAAGGCATTAAGGTAAAAGTTCTATTAAGTTAATAGCTGAATGCTTATCGAATCTCCTTTACACATTAAAGGACACCGTGCTGCCCCAAACAGCCTCACCAATGATGAATGCATTTTAAGGTACTTACTGAGGTATCCCTCTATCCATTTGCAGACAAGTAAAGCTAAGCTATAAGGTGACACCAAGCTACCATGTGCAATAAAGAGCATATGATAGCGGGACTTTAATTTAACAATACTGGACCGCATCTGTTCATATCTTAAATGCCTTTGTTATCCAAAGTATCACAAACAACAAAGAAATCAATTCAAACCAAAGACGGTACTTCAGGTCATTGCACAAGTAAAATATTTGAGCTGTTACGAAATAGGCGTCTTTGCAAAAAGTTCTTGGTTGTAATTATACATTTTCAGTAAGGAAAACAATGCAATGAATTGTATTTGTAACTTGCTGATCACAACAGAGAGTTCTTGAATGGTGACTTAAACTATTGTGATGCTTGTTGTGTTGGGTTGTCCGGTTTCGTATCTGGATTAGGTGGAGGTTTGTTGTTCCATGGACTATTGTTTCCCAAAGCAGGTGAATTGTTGAAATCTTCTTCATCATCCATACCATTAGCTGCATCATACTGAGTGTTTTCTAGTCTAGTGATAAGCCTTTCATCTTCATCTCCAAATTCTCCACCCATCAAAGTCGGTTCTCCTACCACCATCACATCCTGTGAACAGCACAGACCATTATTATGTGGGTACCTTGAGGAAAGACAAAAAAACTATCGATGACTGAATGTGGGAGTCAAAAGTGATATTATACTGACTAATATGTTCATTTCTTACACATTAAGTGTGTGGAACAAGATAATGCCTTCCAGGTCTGAATGTGGGTCCAGGTACATATGGCTGTGTTTATGATGACTTATATATGTATAGAGTGTGCAGAAGATGCTTTATTATCAACTATTTTTAGAAATAAAAATGAACTTTTCCTACTGTCACTTCTCATGAAGCCACTTTTATTCCTACTTCTCCCACGTGTCTCCCCTTTGAGTGGCTTTAGACATTCAAAACCATGTATATGTTTGTTCCTTACAGAATGCCAGATAGTAACTACCTACTATCAGGGTTGCCACCAAGTTACCTACTTATAATTTTAGGAGCTTAATTGCAAGGCAGTGGGGTTTATTCACTAAAGTGAGAGTTGCCATTAGTTGGATTCAACTCTCTCAATTCACTTTTTATTATAAATGGCCGTTTATAGCAAATTTCTCCATCAAGGAATGCCGAGTTGGTCCTGTATAATGATGTATACAGTAATTAAATGGACTAGAAGATTTTAGATATCTCACAGATTGAACTGTACATTATATAGGGCAGCCAAGATCTTCCTTCAGCAGAAGCTCACTGGGATTGGGACTTCATAATGTATAGCAAAGTCAAGGTTTTAAACACAACTATCCTGAAACCTCTCCTATCAATGCTCCTTAGTGAGTAGGCCCAGTAAGCCATAACCTACTTCTAATTTTGGTGCTTGTGTCTCTGAATGCTAGATAATAAACCTGTACCTTCCTCCAACTGTTTATTATTTTGGGTCGAGTTCTTGACAAAAATGATGCAACACCATCATTTATGCCAGTTTTCCCTACTCCACCCTCTCCCCCCTACAAGACCCTGCAGACGAGCCTCAGTTACAGGTGGGTCTGGGTGCCATACACCTGCCTTATCATACTCCTGATAATTACATTCTTAACACCTTCATTGAAGCTTGTTTTCACTTTTTTATGTAAAATAAGTAACATATTTACCCATGTCTTACCAGAAGTCCCTTACACTAAAAATCCAACCGGTAAGAGCACAACATTTAGCTGAAAATATAGTGAACATTTTTATCCTTAATATATTTTAGGACGTTAATAAAACAGTAAAATATATAAAGTAAAAGACATGTCTGCTGTATGCTGTACTGTATAAAGAAACAAAAATGATAATTCAATATTTACCATAAATACAATGAATAATTAATGCTATCAATAGACCACTGAGTTTGACAACAGTTAGATTTCATTCACTCACTACACCTTGGATTATGTTCAGGCTGACTGATATTCCCTCTTCATTAACCAATGTTAAACCTGACATACTGCTCCTTGCGTTTAGTCATTCATTAATGTAGGGATTTTGATGAGGATGATAATTTTCACACTTATTTGTCAATTTCAGAACTAATTAAGTAATTAGCAAACAAAAACATGTCTGATTACAAGGATGTCCCCACTTTACCATCTGTCGTTTCCAGGGAACTGTCACTATACGGAGTGGATAATGTTATACCATTGCGTTCAACACTGGGACCTCTGCACCATCTGTTGTGTGATGCTGATCAGAGCTTATGCACATATTCTACAAGAAACTGTAGTGTGACTTATGACCTAAGTGTGGTTTTCTTGACATGATGAGCCACAAAGTTCCATATCTGGTAGATGACAGGAGTTTCTACATTATTTACTGATTTTAGCCTGGTGGGACCAAGGTTAGACAACAAAGCTAGAATTTTTTTTTTTTTAAATCAGGTGTGTTACAAAATTCGTTAAGGGGAACTGTCAATATCACAGCATTTAGCATAAATAAATTACAACAACATATTGTGTGATAAATGTTTTTTTATTAGAGTATTAATTTAGAGATTTTCTGTTTAAAGGCATACAACCATATAACTTTATATTTAGTGTTTAAGTCCTCTCTCATTTTATCATTCTCATTCAATATTAGAAGGAAACACCAGAATCTTATTTAAATCGTATGGGGAAAAGATGGCAGATACTTATCTAGTGCAGTATGGATTTGTAATTAGAAACAGTATTTTAATGACAGACCAGTCAGTATTCCATGATGACTCCACTCCAGTTCTAAGAATAATATTTTGTAAAACATATACTTTCTACAGTATGTTTTTTTTTTGCAGCTGTAATTAGAGGGAATCATCATGGAATATTGACTGGTTTGGTATAACAGGCCCTTGGCTCTGCCTCGGCCCATTACTTACCAAACCGTTCCGTATTCCACGATAATTCCGTCTGACTCGTGTCTTATCTCCTAAGTATTTTTTTGTAGTGGTGCACTGCAAATAAAGTAGGATTTGTTTAGAAAAAAAAAATATTCACATCTTTAGAAAATAGTCAAATGCTATTAAACATGGATACAACAGAAAGCACAAGTTTGATGGACAACTTTATAATAAATAAAATATATGGAAATACAATCCTCCAATATGTGCTGGAAAGGGTTAAAGTCTATAATACTCTATAATGCTTGGACTGGGAAGAGAGAGATCTGACAGCTGGAAGGCCAATATTGGACTATACTTCATTTTTAGCCTCATTACAATATGTGTCTAATTTTTAGTAATTTTAGATGTGTCTAAAATGATGCGTCCCCTCTATTTGTGATAAGAAAAATAAAATCTGGTTTTCTGACAATGCCGTCAGTCTTTCAGTGTACAAGATTTTTTGATTGTGATAATTAATTTGACTTTCATGCTGTATACCCAAAAACTGTACATGCGGGGCTGTGACCCACCTGCACAGTATTTGTTCCTTGTATAACATGTACCAGGAAGTGGTGTTAAATGTGGAGAGCCAGAGAACATGGGAAGCTGATTATGAAGTTCAGGAGTGGTGGGGTGGGATGCCCCACCTTTTCAACCAGGAATGTTGGGAGGTATGCATCATGTTTGTATGATACATTATTTACATACGCAGTATTGGTACAAAGGAATAGCAAAGTCTGGAGACAATTGCTATTAAAAGAGCTAACTTGGCTTTAAACCAATCCTTTGTGTTCAAAATAGTATAGAAGCAGTAGCTGGTTAGTCAACTTTCGCATTAAGACAGGTAGATTAGGATACTATAGATAAGGAAGAGATTCAAATGAGTTTGGACCTCAAAGATACCCTGGAAAGCAGTAACTTAGCTTTCTGCCTCCCAAACCTATGTGAGTATGGAATTTTATCCACATAAACCCACCAATTTCCTACTGTTAATCTTTATTAACTTAGATCGTTTGGCCACTAGACAGTAGTTGGGGACAGAGTTGGTTGCGGGGGACAAGTACAGGAGTTGTGATGAGCCAAGCGTCCTAGTATCTGGCAAGGAAGCTCATAAATATCTTTTATAATGTAAGTCAACAAAGAGATTTGGGTCAGTGTATCAGAGGTCCAACTACTATTTTAAGATTATCATTTTAAAGCTAATACAACAAAAGTACCAGCATATATGTCACATAAACCGTCACTGAAAATATGATTCCTATGGGTAGGAGCTCCTGATCAAGCCACAGTTCTTTTTTGCCACGATGCCTGTTCTATCTGCTTCTGAAATATTCTGCCTCTTTTTACCTGTCTGTATGTTGAATGTTGAGTACGCCAAATGAAACCAAGCTGTGGCACTAAACTTTTCGTTGCTTTACAGAACTAATGCCTAGAATCTTAGGTGCTGCAGCATTTAAAACAGCAAAAAAATCAACCTCCCACGAATTCGTACAGAAATACACATCCCATTTCATGATATCATTACATTGGTTAGTTTTATAAATATGGTGTGCCGCTCTATTTGACCTTCATATAATCCTCAGGGAAACAAAATAACATTTCTTATGATAGCTTTGTCTTCCTGTTGGATATCTGTAATGAAAACTTGTAAAAGGTACTTACTGGAACTTGACTTGACAGGTTGAGACTTGCCGGGGGTATTTTCCTCTTACTGTACACACTATTTGTGTTATTTCCAGCACTGCTGTTTGATGTGCTGCTAGTTGAATTTTTCCTTTTCCTCCTTTTTGTGGTTGTCTGTCTGGTGGGTTCTGCTGTTATAAGCAAACAAACAATATAATTCATTAGAAGTTACCTGCAGTTCATCGTGTTGCCTAACCTGAGTGTCAAAAATGCACTAAGCAACCTACGGCACAGTAATAAGCTGATGAGGACATGCGTAAGTTGACCTGCTAAATGGACAAAGGTGCCAGATATGACATGTCCTCTGTTCACATTAACCACATGGGTGGCATAAAGCCAGAGAGAACGAGCTCCGCTTTCTCTTATTTACATAATTGACCAGGAGTCAGCAAGAATACAAGATTAGAAAACATATACAAAAATATAAAAACATAGATGTATAGGGTCATAGCTAAATGTATACATTAGTTATGTATAAAGTGATGTTCATTAGTTAATAACATAAAAGCTAAAGGAAAAAGTTGTGATTTTAAAAGGTTACTTGTAATCAGGGGTTGCTAAAGCATGCAAGGTTAACACAACATACTTTACCCAGGTATTTTGCACCAGTACAATTAGCAGCACTTATATGAATGGTTAAAGTGTCCTCTCACATTATATGCCAGCACAAATCCATACCTGGTGGGGCAACCATCCTTTGCCATTTCTGAAACAGGCACGTCTTCAGGCAATCCCGTGGACTTAGGTTATATGTTTTATGTCTTGACATTAATTCTTGCATTGGCTCCAGAATTACACACAACTAAGAAAAAAACAAAACAAAAGCATTACAATATCAACTCAAAAATTAATGTTATAATACACGTACTATTCATTTTGCATAGACATGTAATTAATGTCCAGGATTAAGCCAAAAAAAAACCCCCTGTGGTGTGTGTACAAGTTAATTAACTTAACTTAATTAAACCATAATTAAGTGTTATGTCCTAAAATCCTTGGCTTGTTACATCCTTATCATGCTGTGTTACTACTGGAATGACATCTAAATCTAAATATGTTGAACCTTATTACAATCTCACCTGTTCTCATACATTAACAACAGCTTACATTAATAATTAATATTAAACACCGATAAGAAAAAGAAAGCACACCCTCTTTGAATTCTATGTTCCAATCATCTGTTCCTTAGCAGGTCTAAAAATTAGGTAAATACAACCTCAGATGAACAACAATACATGACATATTATACTGTGTCATGATTTATTAAACAAAAATAAAGCCAAAATGGAGAAGCCAGGTGTGAAAAACTAAATAGCTAGCTAACCAACTAGCAGCAACACAAAGCTTAAACATACATCAAAGAACAACATCTTTATGGGAAATTGTGAAATACATATCATATGCTCCACTTAATCAGCATGGCAAGTTCTAATGTATATTAAAAACACAGAATTTCAGGGGCAGATAAGAACCGCTTGACTTCGTCTTAGATTCACGACAGCCATACGCCTATCCAATGAATAAAAAAATAGCTCATTATGTTACTATTATTTTTTCCTGCATTTTGTATGTTTCGCTTTAAAACAAAAAAAAATATTATACCTCAAGAAATAACATTCACATTCTACCAAAAAAGAAGAAATTAATGCACGTGCAACTTGATGTCAATTACAAGGTCATTGAGTTATAAGACAAGAATGTGCCCAACTCACATCACAAACAAACAAGCATAAAAGCAAAAGACTAATGGAAACAATTTGTGCATAGAAAAAATCAAGTAGAAAACTCTCTCGACTTTCCAGACCTCTTTAACAATAAAATTCTGCATAAATGGCTCGTATTTTGCATGTACAGATTTTTGTTGTATTTTCGTACAATTTGATTTCAAGAAGCACAGTCATTATCATTGAACCAGCATTGTTAAAAAAGCTTCTTCCACAAGCTTGTTATTTTGTTTGGGGATCCGTGATGCAGGCAATAATTTATTTAAACGATTTAATTTGTTTGAGCTGTACAATGATTCAAAGGGAGAGTGCATGCACTTTATATGGGCCGAATCCCAAACAAAATTATTTGTACAATTATTGTACAATTATATAGACGCGGTCAAAAAATCTTTCTAGATGTCTAAATGTGACGGCTTCATAGAAAACATATATTCTGAGCACCAGCCACCCAGAGCCTTCCTTTGCGGGACGCGGCCAGGACCGGTGGACGGTCCCACAGAATTAAATACAGCTCATATTATTACCATGTTCATTTATAATAAAGAAGAGACCAAGGACTGATTGTGGTCTTTACTTCAAGAAAAAAGGGGCAGACTGGATGGGCCGGATAGGTTCTTAACTTCTATAGAGGAATGATGGCGGGACTATACGTTTGATGGGCATATAAATGATAATGGGGTTAGTACTGATGAGGGGTCGTTAAGGAAAGTTTTGATTTATTCTTATTTTAAAGACCGTTGATGGGGTGGAGATGGCTAGAATGGCATGCTTATGATGAAGTGGCATGAGGATGATGGTGGCAATGTTGGTGATCAGGGAGCATGTGGCTTGTGGCATAGACTCAATTTTCACATAAATAAATAACTAGCACAACAAGTGTGCAGTGTGTTATAATTAGGGTTATATTTAATCTATATTTGCTTATTATCTCGGAGAACATTTTAATTACTTGTCTACTATTTCCTCAACTCCTCAGCTAGAAGGAGATGTGTTTGACTGCTACACTGCATGGCACGAGAATGCTGGGGCCCTACAATAGTTAGAAAATCAAAAGCTTTAAATCTGGGAATGTACTGTAATGATGCAACGGAAATAGCCAGTAGGATGCTTGGGTGTATCGAAGCATCATTAAATTGTCCACTAGGGACCCCATTAAATGGCTACCATGAGCAATGGAATGGAGTTTAAGGTCATTAAAAATACCATATGCAGTTATGGACACCATGGCTTCAGAAAATATGTAAATAATTTATCAAAAAAGAAGGGTGACTAGTTAGTGACCTTCTTAAGAAAACATACCTGGGGAAAACCCTTAAAAAGGGAGAATGACATGATAGAACCCTTCAAACATATCAATAGATTAAATAATAACCATGAAGGAAGCAACTTTAATAACCGAGTCTAACTCAATAACTAGAGGGCATACGTATTTAATTGATGAAGAAGGGAAATGTGAGAAGGTTAAAACTGGTGCCCAAAATGCCCAAAGCATAATGAGATGAGCCAGAACATTTACAAATATCTCTAAAACCACTGTATAAAGGTCAGCTGAACAAGGGGCAGATCTCAGCGTAATCGATTAATGCCAAGTTTATATTTTGTCATATGTCCAATTTAAATGGATAGCATATTAAACATGTATGTGATGGAGGTCATTGGTGTCTATTTTTGATGGTGAAGGTAATGGAGCCATAATGTCTATAGTAAAAACAAATTAAACCCACGTAGCCTTCCACTTGAATTATTTCTGGCTAAGAGGGTTTCCCTCACCATACTACCGACGCTCATAAATATGCACAATGATAGAATGCATGGACAAATGAATAGATATTTGAGGAAAAGTGTAACCTTATATGTATAAATAATAACCTTTATTAATGAAGTTATGAGTTTTTTTCCCATGTCTGTATTAGAATGGATTGTTTCAAAATATTTGAAATGCTTTACCAATACGTATGTAATTTTGTAAGTGAAATCTGCACACGACAATATATTACAGAGTGCAATCCTGAACAAGTGTCATTTTTAAAGGCGCTGTTCCACCCACCCTGCTTAATTCAACACTTTTGTAACTAAATGCAGCATTAGAAACACCATTCCAAGCGCTGTGGAATGTTCAAATCTTTCCCAGAAAGGAATTACATAAACTGCTATCAACAGGTCAGAAAGTCACATATAGTCATACTTGGGAAGTTTCTGGCTCGGGGGTCCCACTAATGTTGGAGTGTGGTCTTGGGGAAGTGGCCGGGGGCACCGATGAGTGGTCCATCTGTTTGAGATCTGCTGACATTTTGGTTTTTACTTGTGCTTGTTGGCTATTTTATTCTATGCATTTAATAACATAATGAGAAGAATTTTCCCAGATACTAAACAGAATCAATTAACATGAGTGATATGTTTTGAGCATAATGTGTATTAACGGACTGCTGAACACCGTTAGAACAGTGTCAATGTTTAATTTTAAGACAGGTACATAATAATATTCTGCCTGTGTCATAGATGCTGTGAGTACACTAAACTCTGATGACTGTGTGCTAGAAAGATGTAGCACTTCTAGAGCATTCAGATAAGTGTGAACTCGCTGGGAAGATTATATTGATTTACAGCGCCAAGCCTCATATCGATCTCCAGTAACATGACAGTCAGCCATATATCACCATTGTGCCAGTGCCAGCTTATTATTAACACTGGATCTCATTACCGGCGTGAGTAGACAGTGAATAATGGCACAGTACTGCGCTAAGACCAAGCCCATTACATAATGTTCCATGTGTATGAAAGCTACTATGATTATCATACCGTCAGATATATAGGGGATTTTAAAAATGTACAATATTTTGAGTGAGTGCTAATATTTTCTAATTGTTCTTAGAATGCATGAATGTCCACTGCAGGCAAGTATACTTACCTAACACTGCAGGTGCCTGGGTGCTTTGTGGAACGTGCATCTTCAGTTAGACCCCCCCACACACATAATGCTATCTGGCAGCCTCTTTACCCCAGCCCTCAACATTCCCCCTACCTTCACAACACTACCTAGCAGCTTACCCCACAAATCTATCTGGTAGTCCACCACAACAGTATCTGGTAGCCCCTTCCACCTGCAACACTATGTGAAAGCCCTCCACACTATCCTCCATCACTGCATACAACACTATGTGACATACAACACCATCTGGCAGCCCCACTCCTCCTCACATCGGGCAAGTCCTTGGTATGATTTTTCATGATCAATTCACTTTAAGTTCCTCCCAACATGACCAATAATTACCATGGTGACAGGGTTTCTATACGTACTGATTAAGGTCTGAGCCTTTACATCAGGAAAATGGGCAGACTAGTTGGGCTGAATGGTTGTTATCTGCCATCAAATTCTGTTTCTGCATTCCTTTAGAGGTGATCTGGAGTGGAGTTTGTAGTTCCAAGAAAACCCAGCATGAACAACAACAGCGATGGCTGTAGCTCCTTGTGTGTAATTGTAACTTTTCTGAGATTGTCGTGCACAGGATTAAGCATAGAGGGACCATGGAACCAAGTAAGTGACATAATGGCATAGCTGCCTGAAACAATTTTATATATAAAAAAAATAACAACAGGATGCAATTTGGCTGCTAAGGTCAGAAAGGGCATATTAGAGATGAAATACATGAATGGTGTAATCAGAGTGGAAATAATAATGCATCTTATTAGATAAAGGTCCAAAAAGTGCTTCAAAAAATCATGTTAGTCTTACATTATGTAAGATTTATGAAAGCTGCTCTTGCCAAGAAGATTATCTATGTAGTGTTCATATCATGTACAAAAACACATCCAAAATAAATAATATTCTACAAGAATAACTATTTCTTGCCCTAGAATTGAGCTTTCCTTAGCAGATCCTGTAGTGTCACCCTGACTGCTCAGTGAACCGTTTGTGGATCTCGCAAGCACGGAAGCTTTATCCATTTCATGTGTATGCATCTCACAGAACCATCAGCCTAGAGACATTTACGATTATCTGGCCCTAGCTGGCTTCTATGTCGAACAACAAGAGCTGTATGATATTCTTTCACAAGTGTTCTTCCCAAATGGAGCTCTATCATGTTTCATTTATGAATAACACAGGGATGAAAAGGTGCATATAATTGGGAAACAGCACAGGGCACCAGTTGTAGGTTGGCATGTGCCATTCAAATCCTTTAAGTACACACACAGGAGCTTCCTAGGCTAGCCCACTTAGAGCACTCCCACTAGTGATGTCCGGATCATGAACGAATCGTTCATTTGATCCGGTTCTTTTTAGTGATCCGGATGAGTCGGTTCACTAGACTGAACGATTCGTTTGTAGCGGTTCAGTCTGTGAATCATCATGCAGCTGTAACCTGATCCTAGAGCTGTGAGTCATCTGCAGAGCACTCTGGGGTCAGGTTACAGCTCATTAATTCTCACAGGAACGATGACTCATAGAGTCATAGATTCGTTCAAAGAGTCGAATGATCCGAAGAGTCGAATGAACCGAAGAGTCGAATGAACCGAAGAGTCGAATGAACCGAAGAGTCGAATGATTCGAATCTTACAGGGATCCGGATCTTACAAGGATCCGAATCTTACAGAGATTCGAATCATTCAGAGAAAATCACTGATACCATACTTTTATAAATAAATACATTAATAATGTTCACACTGCCCCCAGGATTTAGATTCCCCTGAGTTTGCCCCCCTTTACCTATAACTGCACCTACAGTTAACTTTATTAAATTAATTAAATTAACCCTCAATCATCAGCATAAAATTAACCCTTATACCCCATCAACCATAACTGCCCCTGAAATTAACCGTAAAGATCCCATTAACCATAACGGCCCCTGAAATTAACCCTAAAGACCCCATTAACCACAACGGCCCCTGAAATTAACCCTAAATACTCCATTAACCATAACTGCCCCTAAATTAATTGCATGTACTCCAGATAAATTACCTAATAAATTGGTATGGTTGATGGGGTCTTTAGTGTTAATTTGGGGGCAGTTATGCTTAATGGGGTGTTTAAGGATAATTTAGGGGCAGTTATGCTTAATGGGGTCTTTAGTGTTAATTTAGGGGCAGTTATGCTTAATGGGGTGTTTAAGGATAATTTAGGGGCAGTTATGCTTAATGGGGTCTTTAGTGTTAATTTAGGGGCAGTTATGCTTAATGAGGTGTTTAGGGTTAATTTGGGGGCAGTTATGCTTAATGGGTCTTTAGTGTTAATTTAGGGGCAGTTATGCTTAATGAGGTGTTTAGGGTTAATTTGGGGGCAGTTATGCTTAATGGGGTTTTTAGTGTTAATTTAGGGGCATTTATGCTTAATGAGGTGTTTAGGGTTAATTTGGGGGCAGTTATGGTTAATAGGGTGTTAAGGGTTAATTTTAGGGGCAGTCATGGTTGATGGGGTGTTAAGGGTTAATTTTAGGGCAGTCATGGTTGATGGGGTGTTTAGGGTTAATTTAATGGTGAGGGTTAATTTAATTAATTTAATAAAGTTAGCTTAAGGTGCAGTTGCAGGTAAAGGGGAATGTAAATCCTGGGGGCAGTGATTATGAATGTATTATTTATAACAGTATGGTGACATTCTCTGAATGATTACAATGCCAATGAAGGCAGAGAGTCGTTCAAAGATCCGGATCTTACAATGATCCGGATCTTACAGTGATCCGGATCACTGTAAGATTCGGATCCCTGTAAGATCCGAATCTTTGAACGACTCTCTGCCTTCATTGACATCACTGGAGGCAGGGGGGAGGATTCATAATGAAAGGGGCGGGGCCAATCGTTAGTGTGCCTGCACGGAGTTACTGGAAAACAGTAACTCCGTGCAGACACACTGAGTGATCCGAAGATCCGGATCATGAATCGGATCATTTCAGTGAACGAATCGAAATGATCCGATTCACTTTAATGATCCGAACTTCCCATCACTAACTCCCACTCTTGCTCCATATTGGAGCTTGGAGGGCCAAGCCACGGACATAGGATGTGGCTAGACCATATTACAATGTGAAGTAAGTGGGAATGGGTTGAACCAGGTAGGGCATGCTGCCACTTACCCACTCGCCCCTCTGCTGAGTAAAGAGCCCACTAATCACCTGTGGGCAAGGAAATAGGTCGCTAAGTCATTGGGGATGCCGTCACGAGATTGTTTCTTCCTTTGCATTAGCAAATAAATTCATGGTGGAGGGCAGCACTGGAAACACGATTCATCTGGGATGGTAGAGACTTTAGGAGTGACACTGGGGCAAACCTGGGGAGCTCCCTGATATGCAGATTAGTGATGTCCGGATCATGAACGAATCGTTCATTTGATCCGGTTCTTTTTAGTGATCCGGATGAGTCGGTTCACTAGACTGAACGATTCGTTTGTAACGGTTCAGTCTGTGAATCATGCAGCTGTAACCTGATCCTAGAGCTGTGAGTCATCTGCAGAGCACTCAGACACAGACTCTGGGGTCAGGTTACAGCTCATTAATTCACACAGGAACGATGACTCTTAGAGTCAGAGAGTCGTTCAAAGAGTCGAATGATCCGAAGAGTCGAATGATCCGAAGAGTCGAATGATCCGAAGAGTCGAATGATTCGAATCTTACAGGGATCCGGATCTTACAAGGATCCGAATCTTACAGAGATTCGAATCATTCAGAGAATATCACTGATACCATACTTTTATAAATAAATACATTAATAATGTTCACACTGCCCCCAGGATTTAGATTCCCCTGAGTTTGCCCCCCCTTTACCTATAACTGCACCTACAGTTAACTTTATTAAATTAATTAAATTAACCCTCAGTCATCAGCATAAAATTAACCCTTATACCCCATCAACCATAACTGCCCCTGAAATTAACCGTAAAGATCCCATTAACCATAACGGCCCCTGAAATTAACCCTAAAGACCCCATTAACCATAACGGCCCCAGAAATTAACCCTAAATACTCCATTAACCATAACTGCCCCTAAATTAATTGCATGTACTCCAGATAAATTACCTAATAAATTGGTATGGTTGATGGGGTCTTTAGTGTTAATTTGGGGGCAGTTATGCTTAATGGGGTGTTTAGGGATAATTTAGGGGCAGTTATGCTTAATGGGGTCTTTAGTGTTAATTTAGGGGCAGTTATGCTTAATGAGGTGTTTAGGGTTAATTTGGGGGCAGTTATGCTTAATGGGTCTTTAGTGTTAATTTAGGGGCAGTTATGCTTAATGAGGTGTTTAGGGTTAATTTGGGGGTAGTTATGCTTAATGGGGTCTTTAGTGTTAATTTAGGGGCAGTTATGCTTAATGAGGTGTTTAGGGTTAATTTGGGGGCAGTTATGCTTAATGGGGTCTTTAGTGTTAATTTAGGGGCATTTATGCTTAATGAGGTGTTTAGGGTTAATTTGGGGGCAGTTATGGTTAATGGGGTGTTAAGGGTTAATTTTAGGGGCAGTCATGGTTGATGGGGTGTTAAGGGTTAATTTTAGGGGCAGACATGGTTGATGGGGTGTTTAGGGTTAATTTAATGGTGAGGGTTAATTTAATTAATTTAATAAAGTTAACTTAAGGTGCAGTTGCAGGTAAAGGGGAATGTAAATCCTGGGGGCAGTGATTATTAATGTATTATTTATAACAGTATGGTGACATTCTCTGAATGATTAGAATGCCAATGAAGGCAGAGAGTCGTTCAAAGATCCGGATCTTACAATGATCCGGATCTTACAGTGATCCGGATCTTACAGTGATCCGGATCACTGTAAGATTCGGATCCCTGTAAGATCCGAATCTTTGAACGACTCTCTGCCTTCATTGACATCACTGGAGGCAGGGGGGAGGATTCATAATGAAAGGGGCGGGGCCAATCGTTAGTGTGCCTGCATGGAGTTACTGGAAAACAGTAACTCCGTGCAGACACACTGAGTGATCCGAAGATCCGGATCATGAATCGGATCATTTCAGTGAACGAATCGAAATGATCCGATTCACTTTAATGATCCGAACTTCCCATCACTAATGCAGATACTTCATACTCCTAAAGTCGGCAGGACTGCTGTGGTTCAGATAATGCGCAGCTAATGCTGTAGGGAGCTGCTACGGCAACCCTAGGGACTTTTATTCAACCAGAATATTTTTTTTATTTTTTTTTTATTTTCGCAGCTTTTAATAGGTTTTTATTTACAAACTTGCCGAGTTTTGAGTGCTTATATAGCATTCATGCAAGTTACCCACTATTGGTAAATGGACTATTTATTATGTATCCGTAGCCTTGGTGTACAAGTTAGGCTATAATCTTTTTTTATTAATACACCGACAAAATCTTTTTTATTAATACTGACAAAAAAACAGTACATAAAATATGAAAACCAGTACATAAATAAAGCAAAATAATTTTAATGTTGTATATACCTCTGCACAACCAACACAACGCCAGTAAAATATTTGCAATGGCTAAGCTGATTTTTCATCTGCCGGCAGTAGATGGCAGAATGGAGTCACCAAAGGTTTCGGTGGCTACTGCAATAATCCCAAATAAATTATTCTTCTGTGTAAAATAATGGTGTTATTTGAAATAAAAAAAAAACACTTTTCAAGTGCTGGAATTAATTATACCAGATAGGACAATCTTGGTTAACAAATACTGCCATGAAATAAAAATAAGGAGACAAAAAAATGACAAATTCTGTAGGGTTTGTGACATTGTCTTTCAATTAAGGTAGTTTTAAGACGCAGGTCTCACACCCCAGTTACTACTGTTCATAAACTATAGGATTTGAAATACATAAATATAAAAATATACTCAAAATACAACATTTACGTGAAATAATAACTAACATACAAATAATTAAGAAGGGATTGGTGACTGAGTTGGCTAATATTGAGAGCTGGGGATGGATATTAATGATTAGAATATATGCATACCTGGAAACTCTGGTTTTAACCTGGAGAACTCCGGGTGAAGCACTGCTTCTCCAGTTCTCCGGGTCAACATCTAAATCCTCCGGCTTGAGGGAGCGGAGTCTTGACACTCCCCGCTCCACGGCCATTTCCCCTTTAAATGGGGGTGTTACCTCACAATGTCACGGGAACGCCCCCTAACATCAGCGGTAATGCCCTCGATGTCAGCGGGAACGCCCACTGACATCAGCAGGACCGCCCACCTACATCATGGGACCACCCGCTGGGGTCAGTGGGCAGTCCTGGCAGTGTTCCGCAAGGGAAGGCTCCTGGTAGCCAGAGCTGAAAAGTTCCCAGGTATAAATATATGTAATGAATATTATTTAAGAACATCTTGTGTTACTGGAAAGGTGGAGTAGAGTCTTGGAAGAATGAAGAGAAAGAGGAGATATGAAAGAAACATTTAAACACTTAAAGGGATTTAGCAATGTTCAGGAGGGAAGTTTATTTCAAAGGAGGAAAAATGTTAGAACAAGAGGTTTAAAACTATAGGGTCAGAGGTCTAGATGTAATGTAAGGGAGTTTTTCTTTACTGAGAGGGTGGTAGATAAATGGAACAGCCTCCCATCAAAAGTGGTAGAGGCTAATACAGCGAGGAATTTTTATGCATAAAGCTATCCTGAATCTAAGGCAAAGATTGGGGACTGATTAAAACCTGAATCTTACATCAGGAAAAATTGACAGACTAGATATCTGCCGTCAAATTCTATGTTTCTCAGTGTGATGAGAAACTAAACACAGTAGAAATGAACAGGGTTAAGCAGCAACATTCTTTGTAAAGGATATTTGACTAAATGCCCCATAAGCCACAATGACTTCCACAAGCATGGTCACTGGTGTCCAGGTACGGACACTTTACCTACCCCTGCAACTTCTATTTCATGTTTGTATTCTGAATTCTAAAGACGGTTAGGTGGTTAGGAACAGTCATGCAGATCGCGGGAATAGGGAGTTTAGAAACGTTTGTCTGCAGAAGGTGGGTTTTTAACACACCACAAATTAACTGTAAAATACATGAATAGAGTTCGCTTCGCTTCTTCTTTAGTAGAAACCAAAAATTACTTAATTAGGAAATTAATTAATCCTCTAGTTCTGCAATATTTTGACACACATCTCAGCTTCATTAATGCTAAATGATCCCGTTTAAACCAAGAATCCTCAAAACCATTACACTGACAAGCAAAACACTCACGTTGTAAATCGTTTTAATGAATGAATCTGGTTATGCTAAAATCTGTGACAATGTCTGTCTCATATAAAAAAAGTGTCCATTAGTCCTACTTTCCCTCTACTGCTGATGGGCTATATCACCAACGTCACGATAACATGAACTCATACGTAGTGTTACCATGCACGGAAATCATCAGATCTAATGCTGTGTATGCTTAAATCCTGGCTCACTAGCTTTGCATGTTGTGTTATATATTTTGGAAACATGCAAACAATTACAATAGATGTATGTATGTGTATATGTGTAAATGATCACAATGCATGAATGTTCTTATGTTCTCCTAACTTCACTAGACCCCACGTCCTGTTTTATCAGCTTCTTTACAAATTGTTTGTAATACAGTATTTTATACATATAAATGTATTGTTGGCGGAGAGCATTATGTTGAGGAAATCTGTTAAATACTTAAGTATTAAGTAGACTTGGGCACCAAGGGGCTCTTCGTGTTCGTCTTTGTGCTCGTCTTCGGGGGGAAAAAAATCTTCGTATTCTGCGAATATTCGCCTGTTCCTGTCTTCTCTTCGGGCGAATATTCGTGGACATTCTTCGTGTTCGGTTTTTCTTCGTTTCCCCGGTTAAGGGGTTAATACGGGGTTAACCCAGCTCTGGCGCCAGGAGTTTAAATGTCCGTATGAGCAACTCTATTGGTCGTCGGCAGGGGGCTCGTCTGCCATTGGTTGATGGCAGACGAGCCCCCTGCTGGCGACCAATAGGGTTGCTCGTACAGACGTAACTTACCCGGCACATCCCACTGGTCTCCCTCCCTGTTCAATTAGTTAAATGTCCGTACGATCGACCAATAAAGTCGCTCGTACGGACATTTAACTAATTGAACAGGGAGGGAGACCAGTGGCATCTGCAGGGTAAGTTGCAGCATTGGGGTTTTAAAACCCCAATGCTGCAACTTACCCGCCACATCCCACTGGTCTCCCTCCCTGTTCAACAATTAGTTAAATGTCCGTACGAGCGACCAATAAAGGACATTTAACCCGGCACAGACTAACTAATTGAGCATGGAGGGAGACCAGTGGGATGTGCCGGGTAAGTTGCAGCATTGAGGTTTTAAAACCCCAATGCTGCAACTTACCCTGCAGATGCCACTGGTCTCCCTCCCTGTTCAAATAGTTAAAGACCAGTGGCATCTGCAGGGTAAGTTGCTGCATTGGGGTTTTAAAACCCCAATGCTGCAACTTACCCGGCACATCCCACTGGTCTCCCTCCCTGTTCAATTAGTTAAATGTCCGTACGAGCGACCAATAAAGTCGCTCGTACGGACATTTAACTAATTGAACAGGGAGGGAGACCAGTGGGATGAGCCTATTGGTCACCTGCAGGGTCCCTGTAGGCAACCAATAGGCTCATTCGCACTGCCCTGTAACCCGTGACGGCGAACCTGCGGATTTCCACTTCCGGGAACTGCTGCGATGTCGCGATGACAAGGTAAGTTAGAAGGGGGGGGGGGGGAATGGTAGACGAAGACGATCACGAAGATCTTCGTGGTGTGTGTCTTCGTCTTCGCCAACGTTTTACCGCCGCTGTCTTCTGTTCGGCGTGTCTTCGGAACGAACACGAAAACGCACTCTTCGTGTTCGTTTTCATGTTCGCCCGAAGATGAATGCACAAGTCTAGTATTAAGTATTAGATGCATCATTTACAGTGCTAATGAATGCCATTCCCAAAAATAACTGTATACTAAATTGCAGAATTCATAATTTTTTGCCAGGAACACTCTATTGCCACATGACAACCAGGTATAGATTGTTGCCATGGAAACAGCTTCTACACAGTAGTGCTACACTGATTTGTCCATGGAGTAGTTAATGCAATCAGGAATATTTTAGGGGGGTTACCCCCACTTTTTGCTGTATGTTACCTATTGTTTTTGTACAATAGTAAATGTAAGATCCCATATACTCCTATGTCTTGTCTACTGATGTCTTCTCCTCTGTTAATTGTTCTGGGAGTTGAGGATCTGGCAGTACAGAACACGTGGAGTCTCAGGAGAATGTTAGTAAATGTAGCCTTTATTCCATAGGGTGAGGAATGCGGCAGCCTACAGGTTAATTGGGACAAAAAGGATAACTAAAAAATAAGCATGTGGTGCGATGCTGATTTGTTTTGTCTCACCAAAAACTGTTTGAAGTCCATCCTCTTCATTGGGTGCTGTAAACCACCTCAACCATCTTAAATACACATTATTATCTTATTTCAATGTACATTTAAAAGGAATAATGGTAATGAGATGAGATTTCTACCTTATTTTTAAATAAAGTTTTTTATAAAAGCAAACCCTGCATGTATTTAGCTGAAAAATCTGATTCTTTTATAAGTCGGGATAAGTGTCCTTGACATAACAGCGAGAAACATGATGGTACTAGAATTCCATAAATAAAAATAAATTGAAGTTTAAAGTGAGAAACAGATGAGCTACCAATACATAAAACATTTTAACTTCGCTGTGCGTTATGAAAACCCAGAATGTAGACTTTGTGGGTGGTTGGGATCAAGGGCTGGCTGCGGAGATCCTCGGATCTCACCTGACCAGCCCAGGGAGCTGTAGAATAAATGGAGGTCTGTGGTCCTTCAGCACAACATAGTAGGAGTTGTCTACCACACACAGATTGATATGGCACCTTCATGTAATGCAAGGTAGAAAAAAATGTACTGTGACTTCACCGGGTGGTCCCCCTGACATCAGTGGGTGGCCCTGTGACGGTTGGTGGTCCCATGACGTCCGTGGGAGTTCCTGCTGCCCATTTAAAGGGCAAATGGGCGGGGAGCAGGACGTGTCAAGACCCTGCTCCTGCAACCCAGAGGATTTGGGTGTTGACCCAGAGAACCGGTGCTTTAGCATGAGAGTTTGCAGGCCACATGTGGTTTCAACTCATTATGCCTTGTAAGCCAAAGGAGTGAGCTTCTGCTTCCGGAAGAGCTTGGCTGACCCTATGAAATGCATAGTTAACTCAATGATATTTCTCTACTTATTGGAATATGTATGAAACAGGACTATCACAGCCCTTCTTGATAGCGAAACTTGCCAGTGTTGGCCATTAATGATGAATAGTGAAGTGAGGCAGTTGAAACAACGACATGTCTACTTTTAATGAATAAAAGTTAAATCCACTGAGCAAGTGAAAACAAACTGCTCGTAACCGGCTGCCGCTATATCTGTTTATTTGATCTGTGTGCATATTGACGTCATTACGAGTGCTATAGTGGAAAACGTACTAAAGTACACTTCTTGCTTTCAGTAGATACATAATAGCAGTGGTGGAAAAGAAAAAGAAGCCTTGTTTTTGAACATATGATAAAATGCATTGGACTCAATGTAAAGAACATTACACTCTCTCACTTAAAGATATGGGAGTGTTTCATTATATTAGACAGAAAGGAGAAATGGTCCCTAGGTATTAACTAAGTAGGGTAAGAGGAACCTTCTGCATCTACATGATGTTCACTGCTACTGCAGAAATAATTTGATATTTTATTTAGTGTATTCAGATATACCTGAGCATAAACAACTTAAACGCAGCGGACAACCTCATCAAAACCCATGAATATTAGTGTGTTTATTATGGGTAAATGGAGTTGTATGGTAAGGCTAATAAGTCCTACAGCCCAGATTGTTTTGTTGACATACGAAGTGCGGACTGCACTGATATATATTGGTGAGAGGCAGGCAGAGGACAAACAAAGGTTTGCCAAAAGGGATTGCAGACAGCTTTGTTTTACAGTCTCTCTTTAAATGTCAACCCATCCACATTATCCTGTATGTTGCACAGTGAAAAATAACACAATTTGTACAATGTAGAAAAACATGTTTTTTTCCCTCATTGCTTTCTACTGTTAAATGGCTGCGGTACTTTTATTTAGCCCAGTTCATGAGAAGGATGGGACCAGTCCGTATCTTTAGGAAACAGCATGGGAAGTCCCAATTTCCCATTTTGACATCTCCCAGTACAGCCTTCAATGTTTTTGAGTTACGTTTCCTTCCTCTCAATTGGACAACAAGTCCACATGCACTTTCTACAAACATACTTGCTTTCTATGATGTCGAAAAAATACATTGAATTGTTCTTTTATACCTGCAAATATTACGACTTTCTGTACAGAAGGAATAAAACGCTGTTCTATTAAATCATTCTGAAATCCAGTGGTAAAAATGACACTGATACTAATACAGTCAATAATTCAGAAAATAACATCCATGAAATTACTGTATTTGGACACAATCTAAACAAATAAGGAATGAAAGGTTCAGTTCCTCCTTCCTTCTTCATTATCCAAGGTATGCATGGCACTCAAGCTCCGGTGATCTAACAACCAACTCCATTGGTCATTTCAGCTAAAGTTGCTATGTATTCAATATGTAATGTATTTACTAAACAGCAAGTTTGCAGTTGGGTTGTGGTGAAAGAAACATCTACAGACTCTGCATGGGAAGCCCTGAAATGCCAGCGCCAGCACCAGGATTATCTCCTGCAAGCAGGGCTGAACTGGCCTAAATACATAAAATGGTGGGTAAAAGGGAGATATGTCACACTTAACGTGGACACGTCCTGCTGTCTTTTTGTTGGGGGAAAATTATTACCTGGTGTGGCCCTACTGCTTAACTGTTTATCCATAGTATCGTCACCAGAATTGTATTATACGTTCTTTGCAACTGGATTGGCCATTGCTCACAAATCAAAATCTACATTTATCCTCTCAGATCTATCTTATATAAGCTTATGTTCCATCAGATGCACACTTACTACTTTATTTCACACGCTATTGGACACTGTCTTCTTCTGGTTACTTTGAGACCTACCAGACAACCTGGTTCTATTGGTTGAGTTTGACCTTAATTAATTTACATTTTAATACCCTCCACTTCTACTCTATTACACATTCTCCTTGTTGTATTATTCCCCATAACTGTTTGTGATAATACTGTCTGTTTCTATGCTCCCACCCCCCCTCTTTTCATCCCTACTAGATGTCCCTGTAGACTGAGACCGACAAATGCCATTGCTGTTACTTCTGCTCTAGAAAGTGCTCCGGTCTGTTTTGTACGACTGGCACATTTGTTTTGAAAGGACATGTAATATGGCAAAATACTTTGGGACAACTGTGAAATTGTCAGATCAACATTATCTTTTTTTCTTTTTTGTTCATTGGTGCAATGTCTGCTGTTATAACACTTGTCTGTACATTTGTTGACATGCGCTAATAAAAACAACATTGATTTCCTCAGTTTTTAGACCCATATTTAATTCTGAAGTCTCAGAGGGTGTTTTAAGAAATGTCACATACCCAAACCCAAACTTTGGCTGTATACAGGGAGCTTTGCTCATTGGTCATTTGTTCATTAATTAAGGGTGTCCTGGAATGTTTCATCCTAGTCTTATTCCATTTCTAGTCATTCAATCAGAGAATAGATCCCCCCTCCATCAGCTGCACTCTTTTGTTCCTGATGGGATCTTGGGTTTGAGCCGGAGTCTCTGGGGGGATGCCCCAGTTCCCAGATCTCCAAATCAGTGTCCTTTTTCTCTGGGTACAGAAGCAGTGTTTGGCCGTGCCCACATCCTGCCTACTGTCCAATCACCTTCCCCCACTAAACACTTAGCCACACCTCTATGAGACCACTCCCCCAGAAGGGGGACTTATGGGTAGCCTACCGTAGGAAGTTCCATTTGGTGAAATTAAAACCCCCCACTTTTGTTTCTTCTGTTATGCACGATTAACGTATTCACCCCATGTTTTCCTTTCCTTTTTTTGTTTGATGTTTCTGCTCTTAATGTTGTTTCTGATTATGTTTGAATAATTCATTATTTGTATCACTGTCAAGAATTCCCCATACTGTTGATGATATTTTGATGAGGATACATTTATGTAACAACACACTTTTATGTACTTTTCTCTGGGAACAGAGTTAGCCCGTAAATCCTTAACAAACAAGATTTACCAAGTCTACGTAGGAAACAGTATTTACGGAGAGGAGAAATGACTTCCTTAGATAAACAGGACTTATATATATATATATATATATATTGGACTCAAGCAAAAAAGAGGGGTTTTTTACCGAATACCTGACCATTGGATTACGTTTACTGTTTGGGCCGGGGGGGGGATGAACACCTGAGAATTGTTGGATAATTTAGTACGTCGCACAAATTAATTTGTCCCTCTAGATATGTTACTGCAACCCAAAAAATGAATAATGACATAATGAAAAATATGCAGAAAGTCAAACGAATCCAAATATAAAACTGAATTTAGACTAAAGACTAAATCTAATTTATTTGTGCAATGCAATAGTTAAAAATCTGCTTGTTTACCCTCTCGGTTTATTAGCAATATTTTGCTTGCAGAGGATTCAGTCTGCCTGACCATGAAACCATGAAATTTTTTTTTTTTTTTTTTTTTTGTGTTACTGCTTGTGCAGCCAACTGCTAGCGGTGTTTTTCTCATAACCCAATCTATTTTTAGACAGAATTGTAGGAAGTCTGCAGCTTTAATAAATGGGAAAGAAGGACATAGCCATGCTGCATAGTAACGTGCCAGCCCTAGAGATAGCTTGGTCTACAGCCAAGGAAATAAAGAAAAAAAATAAAATTAGCCTTTACTACATTCTTTACTAAATTCACGACGAAATTAACAAAAAAAACCAGAAATCAGGGCATATATATTTAGCATTGTTTTAAATGCATTGTTCTTCTTTTGAGTTCTATCATATCGTTCAACGCATGGAAAAAAAGAGAGAGAAAAACAACAAATCTAATTTAAACATAATATCTGATTAACAATCGTCTGTGGATGGAACATAGGTATGGGACAAAATGCCTAAATGTATTAATCAGTCTTAATCATACTAAGGTAGGGTCCATGTTGCTTCAAATAAATTAGAGATAACAAACATGATAGAGGTGGGAGTGAGGGACCTCTGGACCTTATTAAACAAGAAGACATACGTAACTGACTCTAGCTATGAAGACATTTATGAATCCCAATAACATTCCCAGTGGCTGGCCGGCATCTCACATCCAACATGCTTGTGAACTCTTAGGGTTTGATTGCCTCTGAGTCTCCTTAGGCAAATCACTGGGTCACACAGTCAGGTGCTGACACCTTAACTTTCTAGTCTAATTTAATTATATCTGAACATGTCTGCTGGTGTTTCCTTGCTGGAGTCTCAAATTAAAATCCCGATAAGGAAAAAGGGGGTTTAAATTAGATTATTTATACCTATTGGTAAGTATGGAAACCATTTGGTTGCCACCATTAGCATGTCCCTACAATAGAGCTTTTATGATGGACTATAAGAGCGTCACAGTCACTGGGTCCGCTCAAAAATCCCTGAAAAGTCCCTGATTTTCAAACATTTGGATAGACACATCTTCATGAGACAAAAGCTCTAAAAGATGCTTTGAGTAAGAATGCTGGAACTACTAAACGCAATACACTAGCTATGTAACACACTGCACTTTCAAAACAAACATAAATCACGCGTACTTTAGGGTAAGAGAATACAACATTTAGTTCAAATTTACACAAAATAAAGGTGCTGTCACAGGAGAAGGCTATGCCGAACTTTAGGCACTAAGATTGGAAGTGTACAGTTTACTTTGGACCAATCAAATTGTCCTTTACTCTCAACTAACAACCAATGCGGCAAATATTTGGTGGCCATCCACAGTTTACTTAGTGTCCCATGTCATCCAAGCCCATTGCATTGATTTTCTTCTGTTTAATTAAGTCTTATGATGGAAGCTGCCATAATTAGGGTTGTTAATTTCAAGAGCTGGCTAATTTTTTAACATAAAAAAATTATAAAACTGCAATAATGATGAGTTTTACATTGCAACTTCTGACATGTCTTTATGGCATAGTATAAAAAGGATGCCACTTACAGAAGGCATATGGACAACATATGGAACTTCCCACCATGTCAACAGTCAACTATGCGGAAACTGGCTGGAACACTGAAAGTGTTGACAAAGAAGGTACGCGGTACAAAAGTGCAAATTCCAGCATAGTAAAAATGGTGGTTTCTAAGTGTTTTTTTTAGTATTTCAATCTTTTATAGTGTTTGATACAGACAGCTAGGGCACGTTGTTTATCTTGTACCAGCTGGCAAAATTGTTTGATTTCAGTATGACACCGAGCATGGCAGGTGGCAACAAATTGATGTAATTTGGGAACGTGGGTGGCAAATTGTACCGTGGAGCTCTGAATAAACAGTGGTTACCGGTGACATGTGTTGGATTTCTGGTTTATAGGGGATTAGTAAAACATTCCAAAACATAAGAACTGGTTATTGGTGATAAACAATCATAGATTTTACTAAACTGATAAAATCCCATGGCTGCCCAATGAAGGAGCTGCCTTCTCTCTTGTACGCTCCCAATAACAATGACACACAATATACAAGTTAACAATTTGATCTCATAAAATAAAACTTTCACATGGTGGGGATGATCACAGAAATGTAAAAAAAATATGTGTTTTAATTACAATTGAACCCGTGCTCCAGTTCTAACCCTTTAATAACCTTAACGCTCCACCCTCCTGCAACATGAGTCATGGATGGTGCGCACATGTAACATCCAAAACGTTCTCCCAGCAGCTGTGCCAGTGAAACAACCATGAACAAGCAAAAACTAGAAAGAAACAGCATATAGAGACCACAACAAAAAAAGTTGGTAAGAATGTTGGCAGATGCAGGACGGACTCTGCACTGACCAGTGCCGTAACAACTCACTTCTAATGAAACTCGGGCTTAGGAGTAGGTTCCATGACAAACACAATAGTTGGATGCAAGATAGTACTTTAAAATGTATTCTGCAAAGCTGCAGCACACCTTGTAGCTGCAGTTGCCCTCCTGCTCCATTTTACAACTTTTCTTGCAACTGATTGGCAGCTCTAAGCAACCAATCAGTGGCAGGAAAGTGCCAAACACATCTTCATAATGCAATATAACTGAGGGCAGGGGAAGAGGGACATTTGCTAAATCCATCATACATTTGCAAACAGAATACCGCGAACATTTAATGGGATCAGACATGCATTAACGTATATATATGATACCTGGAGTGTTCCTTCCTCGTCTGTCCAATCAGCTCACTCTTGTGACGTAACGCTAAGGGTCTCGTCCAATGCCTGTGCTGCTGTTTTTTGAATTCTGAAACCGCCTTTTTAAGACCAGAGCTTGCCTGAGAGATCCATTCATTTTTCGCTGTGACTGCTTTGGCAACACTGCTGTGCTGCATCCGAGCGTTACAGAGAGAGATTGTTCTGTTCTGTGTGAGACTGGTAAGCCTTAGCCTGCCATTTCTCACTGTGTACTTCATCCTCACTTCAGTGCTACTTAATTAATATATTTAATAATAATAATTTGATTAATTTAATTTTTTTAAAATTAATTTGTCATCAACTTTAGTGTAAGTGCTGTTGAGTTGACAGTGCACCCAGTGCCTCAGTGGCACTGGGGTGCCCTTGCCCTGGGCTGGCACTAGTGCCTATTGCCTGTCCTGCTTAAATAAATTAAATAGAATTTATAAATTACAATTTAATAGAATCTATAATTTAATAGTTCATTATATTATATATATATATATATATATATATTTGTCAGTCATATATATATATATACTATAGTATACTAGTGTAGAGTGTACTGTAGACATTCATCTACTAGTGTCTAATTTAAAATCAGTAATATTAATTAATATAATTAATAATTGAATTCATTATAAAATTATATATATATTTGTCAGTTATAGTTAGTAATAGTATACTAGTGTAGAGTGTACTGTAGACATTCAGAACATCTACTAGTGTCTAATCTAAAATCAGTAATATCAATAATTCTCTAATTCTTTCTTATCTTAATAGTTAATTAAATTAGCTATAAATAAAAGTAATAATATTAATTAATTACTACTAGCGTATAGTTCAGCTAATCTTATTAGTACTGGTGCTGCAGCTCTATAGTTTGTGCTTTGTTTTAGCAACAGTAAGAGACCAAGTCAATTTTTCTTAATTAATCTTTCATTTTATTTCATTTGTTTTGCTCACCTCAGTCCATCAGTGAAGTGAACTTGTTGGGCTAGTGAGTGCAGCCGCATAAGTGCTGTGTTTTTTTTTGATCAGCAAGCAGTGACGTTAACTGTTTTGCAAAGATTTTCTCATTTATTTTACATTTTATTTCAATTTTATTAAAAGTACCCTTAGTGTTTTGCTCACCTCAGTCCATCAGTGAAGTGAACTTGTTGGGCTAGTGAGTGCAGCAAGCAGTGAAGATAACCGTTTTGCTGTGACATTTTATTTTATTTCTAATTCTTTTCAAGAAAAATTGACTGTGACGAGCTGTACTAAGCAAAGCTTCAAGCTACTAGCTGTAGTACTAAAATAATTCTAATCTTCTTTAATCTTAATCTATAATATATTATAAATAATAATATTCTAATTCATAATCTATAATATAAGTAATTCTAATTCTAAATTCTAATTCATAATCTATATTCTTCTATCTATAATACATAATATATAAGTAAATTAGTTCTAATCTATTAATATTATATAACTTAATATTAATTAATAAATCATATACTGAATCTGATTTAACCTCACTTTAGCTTAGTGGGTTTGAGAGCGTCTGCCTAGAGGTAGACTTATAGTAAGGAAATATAGCTTTAGGCTAGCATAGTGGTAGGCTAAGCTCTTAGGCCCGTGTAAATTCAAATTAAAAATAAAATACTGCTAGTTATTAAATAGTTAATCTTGAGTTAATAATTTCAATAACTTTAGGATTTTGGCAGATTGCACACAGCACAGTGCAGTAGTGCATAGTTTTACTTTTTAAGCAGTAGCACTGAAGAGAACTTCCTCTAATTTTTTTGTCTTTAATTCGTTTTTCCTTTTTTTTATTTTTATTTTTTTATTTTTTTTTTTATAGTTTTTTAAACACTACACTACACTACACTACACTACACTACACACACAACACAAAATTTGAAATGGATCCTCCTTTTGGGACTAAGGAGGGACAAGCTCCATCTACCACCACCAGCACTAAGATGCAGCCTTTGCGTCAGTCTAGTCGGCCAAGTAGGCCAAGCTCTCGCTTATCATTTGGGGAAGCATTGCTTGAAGGATCATCAAGTAAAGGAAAGGCACCAAAAGCAGGCAGTAGTAGTGCGGCTAGGCCCACAAGCTCTATGGTTTTTTACGGAAAGCCTAAAGCACCAGAAGCACGTTCAAAGTTAAAGGGTAGCACAAGTAGTACCAGCCCAGTGACTAAAAAGAAGTGCCTTTTGCCCCAAGCAGCATCTTCCCCATCCACCAGCAGCATGCAAGGTACCAAGCAGAGCCAAATTAGCAGCAAGACTCAGAGGGGTCCCAAACCAAAGCGATCTCATTCCTTTGTAGGGAAAACCACCACCACCACCACCCCCGCCTCTACCACCACTAGTGCTGCGCCTACTGTTCCCACTGGTACCGCCACGCCATGTCCTCCTAGAACCTCTAGCAAGCCACCAAGTCCTTACAAAATTTTTGTAAAGACAGTTAGAGAGAGGGCTACACATAGTGGAACTCCACCTAGCGAGGTAGCAGAGGAGCCTGAGACTGAGAGGCCAAGTGCAGAGTCTATTCTTCCTGCTCGCACTACTACTAGTCACGAGTCTCACGACGATATCAGTCTTAGCTCCAGCCTAGCAGGAATTCCATTCGATCTGGCTAATGAAGAGCTAGACTATGAGCCAGAGGAAGTAGAGGAGATGAGTGGTCAGGAATCAGATTCCTCAGGGAGCAGTGTCCAAATGACTAGTGCACAATTTTCCCCTGAGCCTCCACCTTCTCCGCTACGATCATCACCATCACCACCACCAGCAGCAGCAGCAAAACCTAGCAAATCTAAAGCAATTAGCAGTCCCACTATGGCCAGTACTGTTACCACCAGTCCCACCACCACTAGTTCTGCCTCTGTTCATCCACCCCGAGCAGTAAGAGCAGCACCCAAGGCACACTCCAAGGCTATGCGCGCCCCAATTTGGGAGCACTTTGAAAATGTTGAAGAAGGGCGCTATGGAAAGTGCAAACATTGTGGGAAGCTAATAAGCAGAGGGAAAGTGTCTGGCCATTTTACCAGTGCTAGCATGAAGCATCACCTCAGCACTCAACACAACGCTGTGCTATTGGGGAAAGATGCAGAGGTAAAACTTAGTGCAGGCAGCATAGCTGGTGGCCGTGGAAAAACCCCAACAGCTTCTTCTTCTGAGCCAATAGCAGCAGCAGCAGCAGCAGCAACTAGTGCTGGCAGCCAGAGACCAAGGCAGGTTGGAGCACTGCATGCCCAGCCCACCCTGGAAGAATTTGGGGCATTCCACTCCAAGAGAACGATGCCCAAACAGCAGGCCAATAAAGTAACGCGACTTATTGGTCAGTTCATTGCTGTTGGAGGGGCATCCTTCTCCATGATTGAAGGGGAGCCTTTCAAACAATTGATGGCGGCTGTGGCTCCACAATACACAGTTCCGTCACGTTCCACTTTCAGCAGGAACATTGTCCCCTCGCTGTATCGGTCCTGTGTTGCAGCAGTGAAAGAGGAGCTTTCCAAGGCTGCTGGTCAGTGTGTTCATTTCACTACAGATTTGTGGAGTGCACCTAGCGCCCAGCATGCCTTTCTTTCTTTGACAGCACACTGGTGGCAGCCCGGTGTGTCTAAGGAAGTTGCTGCAGCAGGCTACCGATCATTCCTTCTCCATGCAGAAGTGATGGATGAAAAGCACACTTCCCAAAATATTCTGCATGCGATTAGGAAAATGTTTAGCCTTTGGGTGGGAGCAGAGGCGGGCACCAATGTTGAAGTTGGTTTTGTGGTAACTGACGGAGGTGCCAATATGGTGAAAGCGCTGCGAGATGGTCATATTGTTGGTGTGCGCTGTGCAGCCCACATCATCCATCTTGTAGTGAAGGCAGCAATGTCAGAAGGAACTAATGTGGCAGCAGTAGTTCTGTCCCGCTGCAGAAAGATCGCTGGGCACTTTCACCATAGTGTTAAGGCTAGCCAACTTTTGAGGGAAGAGCAAGAGAGGTCAGGTCTTCCCGTACACTGCCTACGTCAGGATGTCAGTACACGGTGGAACTCCACGTTAGACATGCTAGAGAGGATTTTCGAGCAGCAGAGGGCAATCCATAATCTTGCCTCAGAGCACAATATTGGGATTACCTCTCCATTGAATAGGGAGGATTGGACAGTGATCGCCCAGCTAGTGGCAGTCCTTAAACCATTCAGGGATGCCACAGAAAATTTAAGCTCAAACACTGCCAGTCTGGCCCAGGTAATCCCAGTGTTCTCCCATCTAGGCAGCAAGATGGATGTGTTCCTTGGAAACCGTGAGGCTGTTCAAGGTGGCACTCTACATCCTGACGTAGCAGCCATAGTCAGGAAGCTGAAGGATCTGCTAAAAGTACACCTTCGCAAGCGAATGGAAGAGAGTCCCGAAATGATGCTAGCGTGCCTTTGTGATCCAAGAATTAAGGGAAAGCTAGCTTTGAAATTCAATGTTCTCAGTAGCTACCGGGAGCAATTGGTCAACAAGGTGCGTGACTGGCAGCGTAAAATGGGAATGCTGTCCGAGGAGGGTGAGGTGCAGGAGGAGGAAGAGATGATGTGGTCTGCTACCCCTAGCAGCAGCATCAGCAGCAGTGCCACAAGCAGCACAACACAGCTGAGTGGAGCAGCTGCGTTTTGGGAAGAGGCACTTGGCAGTATAGTTGGACCATCTGACAGAGCTAGCAGCAGAAAGGAGAGTAGTGCTGCTGAAATGGTCAAACTTTACCTCTGTGAAGTTCCTTCTGCTCCTAATGTTGATCCTCTTAGCTACTGGGATGAAAAGAAGAGTGTGTGGCCTGCACTCTCATGGGTTGCGCAGCAGCTTCTATCATGTCCGCCAACCACTGTTCAAAGTGAGCGCGTGTTTTCTATGACTGGAAACATACTGAGTCCACAGCGCTCACGCATGGCACCTCATCTGATGGAGCAGATTGCCTTTCTTAAATTCAATCTGCCCAAATTGGGTTACCCAGCTCTTAGCTTGGAAAGTTAAATTTTTTCTCTCTAATGTTTAAGGTAGTTTCTCCCCCTGGTTGCACTTGCTGCGGTGTGGCAATGCCTGCTACCTCCGCTGGTGTAGCCAATTTACGCTAGGGCCTAGTGTCTGAGCTCTGTAAGTCCGCTCCCAAACGCCTAGGACTGACAGTCTTTGGATGCTTTGCCCTGGGGTGAAACAGGTGAGTGGGTCGTCAATTGCCCACTCATTCACCTTTTTCTGTTTCCAACGCTGCTGCTGGTGGTGGTGCCAGTATCTTTTGCCAGTTCGCTTCCTGGCTGAAATCATGCCTCAGATGTCCCTAATGGAAAGGGTAGTTTCTCCCCCCTGGTTGCACTTGCTGCGGTGTGGCAACGCCTGCTACCTCCGCCGGTGTAGCTAGCTTATGCTAGGGCCTTGTGTCTGAGTTCTGTAGGTCTGCTCCCAAACGCCAAGGACTGACAGTGCTTGGATGCTTTGCCCTGGGGTGAAACAGGTGAGCGGGTCGTCAATTGCCCACTCATTCGCCTTTCCCAATTCTGCTGCTGCTGGTGGTGGTGCCAGTGTCTCTCTTCAATGCCAGTTCGCTTCCTGGCTAGTGTCATGCCTCGAATGTCCCTGATGGTAAGGGTAGTTTCTCCCCCCTGGTTGCACTTGCTGCGGTGTGGCAACGCCTGCTACCTCCGCCGGTGTAGCCAGCTTACGCTAGGGCCTTGTGTCTGAGTTCTGTAGGTCTGCTCCCAAACGCCAAGGACTGACAGTGCTTGGATGCTTTGCCCTGGGGTGAAACAGGTGAGCGGGTCGTCAATTGCCCACTCATTCGCCTTTCCCAATTCTGCTGCTGCTGGTGGTGGTGCCAGTGTCTCTCTTCAATGCCAGTTCGCTTCCTGGCTAGTGTCATGCCTCGAATGTCCCTGATGGTAAGGGTAGTTTCTCCCCCCTGGTTGCACTTGTTGCGGTGTGGCAACGCCTGCTACCTCCGCCGGTGTAGCCAGCTTACACTAGGGCCTTGTGTCTGAGTTCTGGAAGTCCGCTCCCAAACGCCAAGGACTGACAGTTTTTGGATGCTTTGCCCTGGGGTGAAACAGGTGAGCGGGTCGTCAATTGCCCACTCATTCGCCTTTTCCAATGCTGCTGCTGCTGCTGCTGGTGGTGGTGCCAGTGTCTCTTCTCTGCCAGTTCGCTTCCTGGCTAGTGTCATGCCTCAAATGTCCCTTATGGTAAGGGCAGTTTCTCCCCCCTGGTTGCACTTGCTGCGGTGTGGCAACGCCTGCTACCTCCGCCAATGTAGCCAGCTTACGCTAGGGCCTTGTGTCTGAGCTCTGGAAGTCCGCTCCCAAACGCCAAGGACTGACAGTGTTTGGATGCTTTGCTCTGGGGTGAAACAGGTGAGTGGGTCGCCAATTGCCCACTCATTCGCCTTTCCCAATTCTGCTGCTGCTGCTGCTGGTGGTGGTGCCAGTGTCTCTTCGATGCCAGTTCGCTTCCTGGCTAGTGTCATGAATCAAATGTCCCTAATGGTAAGGGCAGTTTCTCCCCCCTGGCTGCCTCTGTCTGCGGTGTGGCAACGCCTGCTACCTCCGCCGGAGTGGCCAGCTTACGCTAGGGCCTAGTGTCTGAGCTCTGGAAGTCTGCTGCCAAACGTCTAAGACTGACAGTGTTTGGGTGCTTTGCCCTGGGGTGAAACAGGTGAGTGGGTCGCCAATTGCCCACTCATTCGCCTTTCCCATTTTTCAATGCTGCTGCTGGTGGTGGTGGTGGTGCCAGCATCTCTTCTCTGCCAGTTCGCTTCCTGGCTAGAGTCATGCCCAAAATGTCCCTAGTGGTAAGGGCAGTTTCTCCCCTCTGGCTGCGTCTGTTTGCGGTGTGGCAACGCCTGCTACCTCCGCCGGAGTGGCCAGCTTACGCTAGGGCCTTGTGTCTGAGCTCTGGAAGTCTGCTGCCAAACGTCTAAGACTGACAGTGTTTGGGTGCTTTGCCCTGGGGTGAAACAGGTGAGTGGGTCGCCAATTGCCCACTCATTCGCCTTTCCCAATTCTGCTGCTGCTGCTGGTGGTGGTGCCAGTGTCTCTTCGATGCCAGTTCGCTTCCTGGCTAGTGTCATGAATCAAATGTCCCTAATGGTAAGGGCAGTTTCTCCCCCCTGGCTGCCTCTGTCTGCGGTGTGGCAACGCCTGCTACCTCCGCCGGAGTGGCCAGCTTACGCTAGGGCCTTGTGTCTGAGCTCTGGAAGTCTGCTGCCAAACGTCTAAGACTGACAGTGTTTGGGTGCTTTGCCCTGGGGTGAAACAGGTGAGTGGGTCGCCAATTGCCCACTCATTCGCCTTTCCCAATTCTGCTGCTGCTGCTGGTGGTGGTGCCAGTGTCTCTTCGATGCCAGTTCGCTTCCTGGCTAGTGTCATGAATCAAATGTCCCTAATGGTAAGGGCAGTTTCTCCCCCCTGGCTGCCTCTGTCTGCGGTGTGGCAACGCCTGCTACCTCCGCCGGAGTGGCCAGCTTACGCTAGGGCCTTGTGTCTGAGCTCTGGAAGTCTGCTGCCAAACGTTTAAGACTGACAGTGTTTGGGTGCTTTGCCCTGGGGTGAAACAGGTGAGTGGGTCGCCAATTGCCCACTCATTCGCCTTTCCCATTTTTCAATGCTGCTGCTGGTGGTGGTGGTGGTGCCAGCATCTCTTCTCTGCCAGTTCGCTTCCTGGCTAGAGTCATGCCCAAAATGTCCCTAGTGGTAAGGGCAGTTTCTCCCCTCTGGCTGCGTCTGTTTGCGGTGTGGCAACGCCTGCTACCTCCGCCGGAGTGGCCAGCTTACGCTAGGGCCTTGTGTCTGAGCTCTGGAAGTCTGCTGCCAAACGTCTAAGACTGACAGTGTTTGGGTGCTTTGCCCTGGGGTGAAACAGGTGAGCGGGTCGCCAATTGCCCTCTCATTCGCCTTTCCAATTTTTCAATGCTGCTGGTGGTGGTGGTGGTGGTGGTGGTGGTGGTGCCAGCATCTCTTCTCTGCCAGTTCGCTTCCTGGCTAGAGTCATGCCCAAAATGTCCCTAATTGTAAGGGCAGTTTCTCCTCCCTGGCTGCCTCTGTCTGCGGTGTGGCAACGCCTGCTACCTCCGCCGGAGTGGCCAGCTTACGCTAGGGCCTTGTGTCTGAGCTCTGGAAGTCTGCTGCCAAACGTCTAAGACTGACAGTGTTTGGGTGCTTTGCCCTGGGGTGAAACAGGTGAGCGGGTCGCCAATTGCCCTCTCATTCGCCTTTCCAATTTTTCAATGCTGCTGGTGGTGGTGGTGGTGGTGGTGGTGGTGGTGCCAGCATCTCTTCTCTGCCAGTTCGCTTCCTGGCTAGAGTCATGCCCAAAATGTCCCTAATTGTAAGGGCAGTTTCTCCCCCCTGGCTGCCTCTGTCTGCGGTGTGGCAACGCCTGCTACCTCCGCCGGAGTGGCCAGCTTACGCTAGGGCCTTGTGTCTGAGCTCTGGAAGTCTGCTGCCAAACGTCTAAGACTGACAGTGTTTGGGTGCTTTGCCCTGGGGTGAAACAGGTGAGTGGGTCGCCAATTGCCCACTCATTCGCCTTTTCAATGCTGCTGCTGGTGGTGGTGCCAGCATCTCTTCTCTGCCAGTTCGCTTCCTGGCTAGAGTCATGCCCAAAATGTCCCTAATGGTAAGGGCAGTTTCTCCCCCCTGGCTGCCTCTGTTTGCGGTGTGGCAACGCCTGCTACCTCCGCCGGAGTGGCCAGCTTACGCTAGGGCCTTGTGTCTGAGCTCTGGAAGTCTGCTGCCAAACGTCTAAGACTGACAGTGTTTGGGTGCTTTGCCCTGGGGTGAAACAGGTGAGTGGGTCGCCAATTGCCCACTCATTCGCCTTTTCAATGCTGCTGCTGGTGGTGGTGCCAGCATCTCTTCTCTGCCAGTTCGCTTCCTGGCTAGTGTCATGCCTCAAATGTCCCTAATTGTAAGGGCAGTTTCTCCCCCCTGGCTGCCTCTGTCTGCGGTGTGGCAACGCCTGCTACCTCCGCCGGAGTGGCCAGCTTACGCTAGGGCCTTGTGTCTGAGCTCTGGAAGTCTGCTGCCAAACGTCTAAGACTGACAGTGTTTGGGTGCTTTGCCCTGGGGTGAAACAGGTGAGCGGGTCGCCAATTGCCCTCTCATTCGCCTTTCCAATTTTTCAATGCTGCTGGTGGTGGTGGTGGTGGTGGTGGTGCCAGCATCTCTTCTCTGCCAGTTCGCTTCCTGGCTAGAGTCATGCCCAAAATGTCCCTAATTGTAAGGGCAGTTTCTCCCCCCTGGCTGCCTCTGTCTGCGGTGTGGCAACGCCTGCTACCTCCGCCGGAGTGGCCAGCTTACGCTAGGGCCTTGTGTCTGAGCTCTGGAAGTCTGCTGCCAAACGTCTAAGACTGACAGTGTTTGGGTGCTTTGCCCTGGGGTGAAACAGGTGAGTGGGTCGCCAATTGCCCACTCATTCGCCTTTTCAATGCTGCTGCTGGTGGTGGTGCCAGCATCTCTTCTCTGCCAGTTCGCTTCCTGGCTAGAGTCATGCCCAAAATGTCCCTAATGGTAAGGGCAGTTTCTCCCCCCTGGCTGCCTCTGTTTGCGGTGTGGCAACGCCTGCTACCTCCGCCGGAGTGGCCAGCTTACGCTAGGGCCTTGTGTCTGAGCTCTGGAAGTCTGCTGCCAAACGTCTAAGACTGACAGTGTTTGGGTGCTTTGCCCTGGGGTGAAACAGGTGAGCGGGTCGCCAATTGCCCACTCATTTGCCTTTCCCATTTCCTTTTCCATTTCATTATTTTCCTTCTGATACACAACCAACCAAACATAACACACACAATAACACATATAACACATATAACACACAGTGACATCACACATAACACACATACACACACACTTACAATGCACAAAACACAAGGACCTTTTCCTTGTTATTTGCCCTGGCCTTCACTCACTAATAGCATTACATTAACACTATAACTCACACTTCACCCTATAACATTTTTCCATCCACATACCTGCCAACAGACCCAACTTTTTCAGGGACAGTCCTGCTTTTTTCCAGTCCTGTCCCATCTAATTTAGCTAAACTAGGTATGCAAAATGCAAATACACATAGGTAGTTATAGCTCGGTAGGTAACGCTACTATAAACATTTAATAAATATAATCAAGTACTAAATAATAAATCTAACTTTAAAATACATTTAAATAAACCCCTATTTTTTTAAAAAAAAAAACATTAAAATTAAATTATTATTATTTAGACATAATCCATCTTTAACCAAACCAGTGCACTGCTACTAATCTTAAACATAACCGTACATTAACCCTAAGCTATTTTTTAGTTCTTGTCCAACATTTTTCCATCAGCATACCTGCCAACACACCCAAGATTTTGGTGGACAGTCCTGCTATTTTCCAGTCCTGTCCAATAAGTAAGTTGGGTTGTTGCAAAGTATGCCATTGTAAATAGGTAGCAAATGTTAGGCATGTAAAGTGGTCCAAAATCAATTTAAAAATGTAAAATATTCCCTATTCTTTTATTAAACATCTATGGACAGTACACCTCGGTATGTGTGTGCAACTCTATTGGTCGTTTCGGCAGGGGGCTCGCCTGCCATCAACGAATGAAGTGCATTCTGCAGTTCTGCAATTCACTCGTTGATGCCAGACCAGCCCCCTGCCGAAACGACCAATAGAGCTGCACACACGTACCTTCACGGCAGCTGCTGCTGCTGTGATGTGTTATTAACCCCGTATTAACCCCTGCTAGGCAACCAGGAGGAAAACGAAGATTAAACGAGCACGAAGAATGTCCGCGAATATTCGCCCGAAGAGAAGACAGGAACGGGCGAATATTCGCGGAATACGAAGATTTTTTTTTCCCCGAAGACGAGCACGAAGACGAACACGAAGAGCCCCCTGGTGCCCAAGTCTAGTATTTACTATATTCTATATTTCTATATATTACTAATATTTACTAATCTAATTGAGCGCAGAAATGTCTGCCCGGGTAAATATGAGCCAAACTCTTGGCATTTTATGGGGGGCTTTTATCGTCTAGAAGCACACAGCTTCTTATTTATCAAGCTGTGAGTATGAAATGTGCATAAAAACTAGCAGATAATTTGCTTCTGCCTAAGGCACAAGGATCACGGCAAACGATTAGTCATGAATTTGATTCTTAAAGAGGACATATACACAAGGCAGGCCCATTATAAGACATAAAGCAGGACTAAAAAAACATTATTAAAACTTGTATAACTTTTAGCTTTCTCCGGTGATTGCAAATAGTTTTAATATGGCTCGTAAAACATACACTTTTTTGGCATTTTTTATGTAGCCTCCTTCATTAGCAGTGAAATATTTAAATGACGTTATCTTTTATTTTCCGTTGCACGTGTATCCATGTTTAACTCTGAATTGGTGTTTGTTGGTCTTGAACAAATCTTGAGCTTTCAAGGTCTGTTGGAACTTTGGAAAACCAAACCAGTACCTCTTTTTAAATTCTAAAATAGGGAGAGGATCTGTGTCTGGGTCTATGAACGTATTACTAAACATTTTCAGAATCATAATGCTTTGTAAGCCAAGGAAAATACAATTAGTCTTCCTACTGTTGGCACAGAAAATTTTAAATTGTTCTATCCGTCTGCCCATTATTGCATGGATCACATGAGTGTAAAGATCAAAGGTGGAATCCATTTGACACCTTATTTAACTTGGATGGGATTCACTCCTGTAGTCATTAAGACCAATAATGCCCCCAACCAATATATTATAAATTAATTATGTCACATCCATACCTAGAAACTTCCCAGGGCATGCAAACAGGAGTTCTCCCTATTCAGACGAAGTAGCTTTCCAAAGGAGGTTAGTCATGTACAAGGACTTGGGTTAGCTGTGAGGGTTTGGGCTGGCACCAGATAGAATTCAATTGGGCAGGGAGTGGTCATGGCTAAACTCCACTCACTTGAACTGCCGAAAGAGTATAGTGACCTGGAGACAAAGGGAAGCACTGTTTTACCCAGAGACTCCGGGTTAAAAAAAGGCGATATCCCAGGAATGGTCAATTCATGCTTGGTCTTCCTAGAGGAACCTCCACACCTATACTTGTTGGCTATAAATAAACTAAGACTCATACACAAAGTATTCTTGTTAAAGCGAAAGGATCCAGAAGGAATACACTGTACAAGAGAGAGAATGTAATGATTTAAAAGTTACCCGTTACAGGCATTGATTACACTTTCCCAATGGACAATTTTTAAGCCTGAACTAGAACTGTCCTGTTCTTGGAAAGGGGACCATTAAAATGTAATATCACTTTTAATGTATATGGCTTTTTACTTGAAGTGCTTACATTTTTAAATGTCATTGGTCATTTCTTACAAGATCAAATTGTTGCACAAGGAACAGCACGGTTTCCTTTCTTAAGGAATTGGTCAATTGGAATATATTCATTACAATAGTGTCTGACATTGCCTAGAACAGTGTGAAGAGCTTCGATTGTCATCATTGGTAAATGTTAATGGATGCTTAAGCAAGAAAAAGAAATACCAACAACAACCAAAGGAGCTTAAAACTCTTTTCCTCCTTGGTAATGTAATTGTGGAACACGTTAACACATAATGTGACTTCATTGAATAGATAGAGATGGGGTGTAGGAGGAAGGGTAGTTCACTTAAAAGTAGGAGTGGTGTGGTCTTTAGACCAGAAGCACCCTGGCTAATTACTTGATAGTTCTTACAAATGCTATCTAAACCAATTAACAATAATCATCAACCTAAAGCTACAATATAATGTCCCATAAAAAGTACTTCAGTATGCATTCTTCATCTGCGTGATTTTAAGTACTTTCATGTGCATTCCTGCATTTTTCCCTGTATCAATGCAAGAGCTTGGTGTGCAAGTGGATCTCATTAGATCAGCTGGGACTCTTGTTTGAGCTGGAGCTAAAGTTGGCTGGAGTTGGGGGAGGGGAGCTGGGAGAGGGGAAAGAGGCACATATATATATAGGGGGTGTTCTGGCACTGCAATGCTGGCACTAAATAAATAAATACTCTACATAGCATGTGATGCTCGGGAGGGGTTCAGGCTTTAGTTAAAGGAAAAACAATAATGACATAACTGTGTTCTAAAGCACAAGTCAAAATTATTTTTTTTTTATTGTAAAATATTTTTTGATCTTCCAAACCAATGATTAAATACACAGTCTTTCTTCTCCTGTATGCGCAACCACTATCCCCTGTGACCTCCAAGTTTTTTATCAAGCCAAGAAGAGGAAACCTTGGCGAGTGGGCTGCTGCTATTTATAGGACTATTTATTTTATTGCTGTTTTTTATTGTTCTTAGCGCTTTTACCTTCCTATTTCTTGCTGCAATCATTAAATACACCTGTCATTCAGAAATAATCTGTACAAATACCACAGATCAAAACTGGTCTAAGCTACTTGTGACGAGGTGCGTGGCTATGCATCATAGGCTCTTCTCCACTACTCACAAGACGTTTTTGAATGACGAACTTGTTACCTCCCAAGCCAGGCTACCAGGAGCTCTCCCTCTTCTGGGGGGAGCGGCTTTGTAAGGTGGTGGGGCTAGCAACTTGTGGGGCAGGGTTAGTGCTAGACAGCCTTCAATAGGCTAGGAATAGAAGGAGTAGGCGTGGGCGTAACTGAAAACCCCTCCCCATTCAAAACAAAGAGAAAAGAGAACCAGAACAAAGCAGCACTTCACCAGGAGACTTTGAGTCCAACCCGGAGAGTTCCTAGATATGTTTTTTTCCAAGGCGGCAATAGGCATCTTGTATTACAGAAGAAAGGCTGTTTCCCCCGTGGACCTCCCTCCCCAGGCCTAAGCCTGTCATGGTTAGACAGGGCACCATAAGAGTTAAAAGAGCATGTGCATACATATGTCAGCATGTAACCCTAATATCAGTTCAATGCATTGTAAATACTTTTTATTGTATGGATAAACTCATTATTTGAAGAATTATAAAAATCATCTTTCGCCTTGGTAGAAGTGTCTTAAGTGTCAGATAATTCATTATACTGAACATTACCTTTACATACAGCAAATACCACTTCAATGCACATTTCATTCATAAAACAGCAGAAGGGAGGTTACTTAACCACAAATAGGTTAAACAATAGTAGAACGGACCAAAATGGCTTTGCAGAATTCTTACTAAATTTCTTACTAAATTGATTAAAACAAAGGAAAAGAGGAATAACATTTACAGTCACAAGAATAAAACAAATCGCTTCAGAGCCTTGGAACATGAACATGAGCAGATAGAAAGTGTCTAGTGTGCCTGACCACAAATCAGAGACAGGAAAAATCTCAAACAATATACGAGAGGAGAACCGTTACTGATATCTATCCATCTATCTATCTATCTATATATATAGATATATATATATATATATATATATATATATATATATATATATATATATATATATATATATATATGATGATTAGAAAACTGCAGTTTCTTGAGTGATTATTTAAAGAAGTCCCTGGAGTGCCGGTAACTATTTTTGGATGTTTTATTATTTGCTGTTGCAGCTACTTGGCACCGGGCTAAAAAGGTGGTGATTGGTGTGCAATTGTTAATTTTGGACATATATATATATATATATATAGTTGAAGCAGGAACGCATCCAAATATATAGATCAATATATGTATTCTTCCCCTTGATTGTATCTGTATGTCCACCCGTTCCCTGCTACTACTTAGACTGCAAACTCCACGGGGCAGGGTCCTCCTTTACTAATGTACATACTGTATGTCTATTGTACCCTAATGAAAATATCTGTAGAGCACCTTATTTATTATATGACTGTAATTACTGTACCTCCGCTTATATTATACTGTAAACAGAAAAGTGGTATATACATCTATTAGCACTTAATAAATAAATACATTGTACTGCATGCATTGTACTGAGCTTTTTTATATAAATAGTACATGCTTGATTAGAATGGCCATGCATGCAAATACCTTTCAACAATAGAGAAGTCATTTGCATATGGGGCTGCACAGGGATGCCACAAATGAGACCTATGAGGGCTTTAAATGTTATTCCTCTTTTCCTTTGTTTTAATCAATTTAGTAAGAATTCTGCAAACCCATTTTGGTCCGTTCTACTATTCCCAGGTTTTCCGTTCTTTCTTACATACAGGTTGATTATATTAAGGCAAAAGGGAATACATGCATTCAGATACACAAGCTTCTGTCTACTCGCATCATTTTCCTGGGTCATTTAGACATGCTTATCATGATACTCAAGGGGTTTAAAACCAATTCCTACTGTATACTTTTATTTCCCTCTCAATTGTTTTTTTCTGCTGTAGTAAAATAATAATCGACTTTCAGAGATGTCACTAATTAAGTACATTACAGGTGGGAGTTCTGCTTTATTAAACAAATATGTTTTTATATCATCTAGAAACATAATGTTCAGCGGCTGCCTTTCTTGTGGATTTTCATTTTTAAGTAAATACTTTAATTAGCAGCAGGAAATGTTTTTAATGAATATAGCGATTCAACCACCTCTTCAGAGCTCCTTTAACCAGCTGAATACCAAATCCATCGTCAACACGATGCCTACCCTTTGCAACCAGTTAAAAGACTATAAAAATATATACAGATGATTGGGGCGCAGGTACATATGGGGAAGAAAAACAAATATATAGTGTAAATCTTATAAACACTGAAAAGTGTATGGAAATATGAATGCACTCACAAACACACAGAATGCTTCAGGCCTCTCAAATGTTGTAAAAGGTAGAATCTTTAATTGATCTTCATATAAGATCTAAAAAATAAAACTGGACATAGTGCAGTATCTTAATAAAAGCAAAAGTACTTCTTTCGATTGCACTCACAGTTTATCCATGCACAGAGTGCATTTAAAAGCAGATGAAGTCCACCAAAGGGAGGGGGGGGGAAAGTCCCGTATGATGTTTTCTTCGTGAATAAAATAATAAATAAATCATATAAATAATAATAAATCCGCTGTAGTCCTTCTGACGCGTTTCGCCGTGTGGCTTCCTCATACGTGGCATACGGGACTTTCCCCCCCCCTCCCTTTGGTGGACTTCATCTGCTTTTAAATGCACTCTGTGCATGGATAAACTGTGAGTGCAATCGAAAGTAGTACTTTTGCTTTTATTAAGATACTGCACTATGTCCAGTTTTATTTTTTAGATCTTATATGAAGATCAATTAAAGATTCTACCTTTTACAACATTTGAGAGGCCTGAAGCATTCTGTGTGTTTGTGAGTGCATTCATATTTCCATACACTTTTCAGTGTTTATAAGATTTACACTATATATTTGTTTTTCTTCCCCATATGTACCTGCGCCCCAATCATCTGTATATATTCGTATTTGCACCCTAAGGAAGAGTGCATTTTGGGTTGCTGCGGCTATTTGGGAAGTATATCATTATTATTACTATTTCTCACTTCCTTTATCACTTTTATTTTTTCACTTACACACACGTGATATAGCATACCATTTTATTTTATATTAAAAGACTATAAAAGCCTGTTAACCTTCTGCATTTTCCCAGTTAGAACATAGATTGAAGATTTTAATCAAACGAGAGAGAATAGAGCTAAAAACCCTTACTTATTCTATTAAAATATCAGCTCTAAGTTAATAAAATTAGATATACAGTGATAAGAACTCATCCCATAAGGGACAAACAGAGGAATTGTATGTTCATTTTTTCCTGTGTTTGGGAAAAAAAATGTTGGTATGTAGTGTAGACAAAAAAATATAGAACTTTCTTAGGTACCAAGACTGTACAAATCTAATATCCAGGTTATTCCAAATAATTCTCAGATTATTCGTTACAGATATTGTTTGTGACAGTTTATGGATCTATCGATAAGGATGGGGTGGAAAATCACAGGTACCATTAAAAATAGTTATAATTCTAGGTGTAGGTATACTACACGTGAGTAGCGGGTGGAGAGAGGGTGCAGCCAAAAACCTCTCCGCTCCCTGGAGAAAGAAGAAACTGACCTGGGCAAGCAGGGCTCCACCCGGAGAGCTCCCTTGTATGCCCATGTGGCCAATTTAGCCTCCAACATCATAACGCAGGGTGTCTGTACAGTTAACCTAAAGTGAACAAATTCAAACTGCTTTGGATATAGGTTTTCCTCACCTAGAAACCATCGCGTACTAAAGGACATATATTGTAACATAGTTACAGTAACAAACCATAGTCCCATAGCACCAATTGTGCTCTACTAAGCCAACCCAGATAATGAGACCTGGAGACTTAGTTTTTCACCAATATGATTTTTTCTTATACATACTGTATGTTTAGCTACGTGTGCCAGTAACTTCCACCATTATAATCTAAAGGCAGTCATTTACCCTGCAGTTATTTAGAGTTGTTAAATAATATTAAATCCTACTAGTTAAGGCACCTTCGATTAAAGGCTTGTCATCATATTCTCGATTAGGAATAATGCCGGTGATTTATTTTGTACGTTTTTTTGGTACCACCGCTAAGAATCTGGAAGCCACGCATTAAGGGTTTTTATCAATGTGTTATATCCTTCAATTTGCCGTTTTGCTTTTTATAAGATGACTTAAGGAGAACCATTTTTATGCCTTTTAGATACCACTTATTCGGTGCTGAATGAAACCCTTGAAAGCTCAGTACCTTTCTAAGGTTTTTTTTTCTTCTTAAACTGCTGTCTCTGAAAACAAACCTGCCGTTAATCAGCAGCTAAGATCCACTATGTCTGCCTTTAATATTTTAAGCGTACAGTATAACAGTTTTAATGCATTTGCAATACAAGATTTCAGGCTTTTATGAAACCCAATTAGCTTTGGGAATAGAAGATGCTCATCTAAACCTCTTTTTTCCTTTTTTTAAACCTAAAAACATTACAAAAATTTGTAAGCTGCATGCAGCGATATATCATGTAAGCAAATGAGACCAACAGCGATAGTCTGATATTCCTCTTACGATACGATATTCCCTGTCTTACCCTTAGAAACACTATTTTATTTATTTTCCCAATGAGTAATATGTTTACACTTCCCCACCGATCTCTTACCCTGAGGTAGTTGAGAGTGAAGTTGGTTAAACCCATCCGAGTAATGTTTTTGGACAGCTGTTCTAGCACCTGAGGATCTTGTGCCTGCATAGAAAATAACGAAAACATTAATCAAGTTAAATATTTAAGAACTGCATTTGTCAGAAGAACAGCGGTTCGGGATATCGGCCAACAGCAATGATTACCACTGAAGGTCCCCACTAAATGAGAAATGTTGGTCAACGTGCTTGGGGGGGATTTAATAAATAGAAGAAAGTACAAGAAACCTAAGATGATCTGAAGAATAACAAGGAAAAGAGGTTATGTGAAAGCTTTGCTTTTCTTCCATGGAACATTTCTGTTAATCTCAATGTCTTCAGGAGTAATGTTTCCCCCAGGTGTATCAATGCAATTGACGCAACCGCTGGCTTATAGAGCAGAGACCCTAATCATAAATACCCCAAAATGACATAAAATATTGCCATAGAATATTAGAGACAATACATTTATTTACAATACTGATAATAGATCAATGAAAGAAAAGTTCCACTATTCCAAAATTAAAGGAAGAAGATGTAAGGCCACACAGCCTTGGTCAGAGTTGGCATAGCGTGGTCAAAATGGGCAGAGGATATTAGAAATGTCTACCATTGTGCTTCTTCTATTGAAGAAGAGAACTTGAGGCAATTGTCTACCACATCTAATGACATCTTTACAGAGATGGAGCCGAGCTCAGTATTCAGATCCACCATGATCCCCAAAGAACCAATAGGATTTTTCAAACTGGGCTTCTTTGAAGCCAGTGGGATTCAGTTCAGTAATTAATGTCAGAAAAAGACTAAAATAAGCAGTTGATTTGCAGACGCCATAGTGAAAATCCCCACCTGCAACAAATACCAGGCATCACAGCTTGAGTGCATTGGCTTATGTAGCCCCCGGGACTTGTCTTGGCGGGTCCAATGTGCTAAGAGAGCCATTAGGGTTCTCCAATGTATAGTGAAGTCAAGACGTTTGGAACACTCTCCTGCAAACTGTCCTGAGTGGATAAACCCCGCTAGGTAGCAATAAATAGCCAAAGACACAGAGAAACAGCAATGATTTGTAGTTGTAATCAGAGGTGTTGGTCAGGAGAGCAGAAGTGAATCTATCAAAAATGCACAAATACCTTATATCTCATTTCCATGCTGCTGCGTTGATGTGTTCTTTTTTTTGCAAAGAATACAAGATCCTAAAGACAGACCCTACTTCAAAATCCAACATCAAAGTTTATTTTGTGAAGTGAAGTTACTGTGGTGATGAACCAGCGTTTTTACACAGGTGATTATTGAATGTTTTACTTACGTGCATGGCTAAAATGCTGCGAGGTACTAGTTCTCTGTATTGTCTAATGGTAAAGTGCCATGTCTTAATCCTCATGAGATCATCAAATGTGAACTCCAAAATGAGTCTTCCTTCAGTACACACCTGGGAATAAATAATGAAAATGCAAGTTAATTCTCCACTAAATAAGAGTTGGATCAGGCTGACAGGCATGTAAGTGGAACCAAATAATATACATTTGTACAGCAATTTCAACCACAACAATTTTGCTTAAATCTACTAAAACCAGTACTTGGTCCAATAATGTACCTAGCATTGTAAAATAAGCAACATTATTTTTCTGTGGATATTAAACATATGCAAAGGATTAAGTAGTCAATGGTTTGTAAACTCAAGTGAGCAAGGGTATCCCCATCTATCAACGCCTAGTTTAATATGTCACTGAAATGCACATGTTTAGCAGCATAACACAGTCGGGAATGTACTGATGCTAAGAGCACCAGGGGGCTCTTCGTGCTCGTCTTCGGGGAAAAAAATCTTGGTATTCCGCGAATATTCTCCTGTTCCTGTCTTCTCTTTGGGCGAATATTCGTGGACATTCTTCGTGTTCGTTTTTTCTTCGTTTCCCCGGTTAAGGGGTTAATACGGGGTTAACACAGCTCTGGCGCCAGGAGTTTAAATGTATGTATGAGCAACTCTATTGGTCGTCAGCAGGGGGCTCGTCTGCCATTGGTTGATGGCAGACGAGCCCCCTGCTGGCAACCAATAGGGTCGCTCGTACAAACTGTTAAACTCCTGGTGCCGTAACCCGTGACGGCGAACCTGCGGATTTCCACTTCCGGGAACTGCCGCGATGCCGCGAAGACAAGGTAAGTTAGAAGGGGGGGGGGGAGAATGGTAGACGAAGACGATCACGAAGATCTTCGTGGTGTGTGTCTTCGTCTTCGCCTACGTTTTACCGCCGCCGTCTTCTCTTCCACATGTCTTCGGAACGTACACGAAAACGCACTCTTCGTGTTCGTTTTCATGTTCGCCCGAAGACGAATGCACAAGTCTATTTACAACTCCCGTATGCTCATGCATACACTCATGCTTACACACACATACACACTCATGCTAACACATACTGCGTTTCACACTCGCACATTCACACTCAGACACACTTACACATACACATTCTTAAGACACACTCCTACTCACACACTTACACATTCATCCTCACACTGCTGTGTTCCCACCTCCCTGGGGTTGTCCAGGAGAGAGAAAGTGGGAGAGAGAGAGAGAGAGAGAGAGAGAAAACGATTCTAGTAAGAAAGAGGAGACTGAGAATATAAACAAAATTATGGTGAGCCTGGCACCTGGAGAATAATGCTGATGGGCGTGATAGAGAGAAAAGGTAGTGAGATTAGGTAGTGAGGTAGTGGGGGTATGGGGGCGTTGGTTCATGAGGAATGGAGTCCTGATTGCAGGGATAGCTTCCAAGTTCCTGATTTCTCCCTTGTATCCTGTTTGTTAAATCCTTGGTGAACTCCCTTGAAGTTCCCATCATAGGCTATCTCTTGGAGTTGCACAGCATTGCATGGACGTTTGCAGGTCAATTTGACATTTCAACCTCATAATATTCCTATGCATTATAATAAGCATTTTCTATAGATAGGCTGAGCTGGCTCTGTATAATACACAGTAGACTTGGGCACCAGGGGGCTCTTCGTGTTCGTCTTCGTGCTCGTCTTCGGGGGGAAAAAAATCTTCGTATTCCGCCAATATTCGCCTGTTCCTGTCTTCTCTTCGGGTGAATATTCGTGGACATTCTTAGTGTTCGGTTTTTCTTCGTTTTCCCGGTTAAGGGGTTAATACGGGGTTAACGCAGCTCTGGTGCCAGGAGCTTAAATGTACGTATGAGCAACTCTATTGGTCGTCAGCAGGGGGCTCGTCTGCCATTGGTTGATGGCAGATGAGGCCCCTGCTGGCGACCAATAGGGTCGCTCGTACAGACTGTTAAACTCCTGGTGGCGTAACTTACCTGGCACATCCCACTGGTCTCCCTCCCTGTTCAATTAGTTAAATGTCCGTACGAGCGGCTTTATTGGTCGCTCGTACGGACATTTAACTAATTGAACAGGGAGGGAGACCAGTGGGATGTGCCGGGTAAGTTGCAGCATTGGGGTTTTCAAAACCCCAATGCTGCAACTTACCCTGCAGATGCCACTGGTCTTTAACTAATTGAACAGGGAGGGAGACCAGTGGCATCTGCAGGGTAAGTTGCAGCATTGGGGTTTTGAAAAACCCCAGTGCAGTTAGAGAACCAGAGAACCTTCCTAGCTGATTATTAGAAAGGAAGAAAATAATAAATATCCCACGGGACTGTAATTAAATGGTATTTGTTTGACACACACTGTATTCTTCACTTGATCGAACTACAACATTTCAGGAGGTGGCCTAGATGTGGCCTTACAAGAATCAACCAAACATTAGCAATTTGGGTTTTAGAGCTGACATCATAATACATCTGCTATTTACACTGCGCTTGGTAATAGGATTTTATACACCCCTTAAATGACACTGACATCTGAAATCATGAGAAATCAGTTATGTTTTAAGTAAACACGTCAGGTTATTTTCTGCCCTGGTTAATGATCACACAGAAACGCATACATTGAATAGGTGCTACGGAATGGTACTGTTACAAAACATTCATCGCACTCTCTAGCTTGTTATACAGATCTGTCATTTTATTCTTTCCTTGAAATGTTTAGTCACATATAAAAGGACACTTTTTTTAATGTTTCTATGATAGCGCATGCTGAAATTAAGCATTACCTGGAAAAATAGAAATAAGGCAAAATTTTAGAAAGTAATATTTGTGGGGAGGGTTTGCATGTTTAACAGTACTAAGAATGGTGTTTGAAATGCTTTATTTACTATTAGGTGAAATAGCAGCTTTATTATGTATTATCACCGTATTCTGGCATAGGCCGACCAGCCTTCGACTAGGGAGGCAGCAGTGCCCCTGCCATGTGGACTAGTGACAAGAAGACCTCTGATCTCCATTTACACTATGGAGGCTGCATGGGACGCATTAAAGGGCACTTGATGCCCCTAATACATGGAACACAGGAATATGATGTCATATTCCAGTCCTCTGCAATGATGATGGTGACCATGGAAGGTGACTGGGGGCAGGGTTAGACCTAGGGCAAACCAAAAGGTCAACATGTCCCTGCGACCAATTTTACAATATTTAATGTTTATGTCAGAGCTTAAAGAGCCAGGCCATGAATTAACAATAACAAATGTTTTTTTGACTTAACCCCTTAACGACAATCCACGTACATGTACGGGGTTGCCGTGCAACGAGATAACGACAATGCCCGTACATGTACGGGCTGCCGTTAAATAGCTGCATCGCCGAGATCGCTGCATTTTCGCCGCGATCGGCGGCTTTGCAGCATCCATGGAAGCCTCACAAGTGGCCCTCTTGAGAACTCTCAAGCTCCTCCTGCAGGTTGAATGTAGGTACTGCATCCAACCATGCAAGGTCAATGGAGCCCAGCTCACTAATGAGAGAAAAAAAAAAAAAATATTGTTCAAAAATGTTTTTAAAAAAAAAATAAAAAAAATATGGTAATGTAAAAAGCCCCACTGTCACAAAAAAACCCTAAAATAAAATGAATAAGCAAGTCCTAAAATTCTTTATCTTTACAAAAATTCCAGCATGGAAAGAGTTAAAATATTGCCATTACAAATGCTCATAGGGTGTCTCGTATTAAAAAATGCATTAGTGGATGGGGTAAATTGAATTGGCTGGGTTCAAAGATGGGACATGGGGGCAGTAGGACCAATTCTAAATTCTAAATGGCATAAAAATACACACCTCAAATAACCCAACAAACCCATGAATGGGGGGTATCACTGCGCTCAGGAGATGTTACTGAACACATATTGGGGTGTTTGACACGGACATATACCAGGAGCGATAAATTTATACCTGAAGTACATGTGTGAAAAAAATACAAAAAAAATGTACTACCATAAAGTTTCACAAAGGCTGGTGGTAAAATTAGTGCATGGAAAGGGTTAAAATACCAGCATTTCAAATACCTTGGGGTGTCTAGTTTTTAAAAATATATGATTTGATGGGGTAAATTGCATTGGCCGGCTTCAAAGATACCCGAAATGGCACATGGGGGGGAAGAATTACCAGATTTGGAAAAAAAGGTTTTGAAATAGCAAGACGCTACCTGTACTTATTGCCCCATAACGTGCAGAAAAAAGCAAAAAAACATAAAAACATTTGGTATTTCTTAACTCAGGACAAATAGTAGAATCTATTTAGCAGGTTTTTTCATTCGTTTTTGCAGATGAGTAAAAGTTTTTTGTTTAAAAAGTGAGAAAAAGTAATTTTTTAACAAAAAATCCACATATTTTATCTTTTTTTTTTTATAGTAAATTAGATGATATGATAAAATGAATGGTATCTAAGGAAAGCCCTGTTTGTCCTGAAAAAAACAATATATAATATGTGTGGGAGCACGAAACGAGAAAATCACAGCTAAACAGTAACACTGAAAAACGTTAAAAGAGCCATTGTCCCGCAATATACTACGAGTAATATCCCCTATTGTCCTTAAAGGGTTAAAAATGGCAGGGCCCGATTAAATGACATATCATATGCAATCAAAATTTCTAAAAGCATGTTCCACTTGTAGGAGAAATGATTGTAAAAAAATAATCAATACGTCCTTTAATCTGTCTTAATGATGCCTCACCGAGTCTTTAGTTTTAGTCAAGAAAGTGGAGAAATGCTGGAGTTCCAATCAATAATGTTTATAACGTTTGCTTGTTAATAGAAACACTATCTTTTATTATTGTACCATTTACAGATCGTTAAAAAAATAACCTTTTTTGAGAAATTTGTATAAAGTGATTAAATGGGCAAACCGATATTTTTATTCATTTAGCTTCTGGGAAACCATGCAAGAAATTGTTAGGCAGCTCATATAATAAGACATACTAGGTATTTTAAATAACATATTGTTAAAATTGGTGTAACCCTCCATATATTATTTTGTTGTATTTTTCCTCGTATACTATTGATAATAATGATATAATAATATAGAAACATAAAATCTGAAAGCAGGTAAGAACTAGTCGGCCATTGTAGTCTGCCCATTCTTACTGATGTAAAGACTCAGACCTTAATCAGTACTTTGTCTCGTCTTAGATTTAGGATAGCTTTACCCCTATAACATGCATGTTTTAACCTGTACCATTTCTTGATGAGAGGCTGATTAATTTATCTACCACCTGCTTAATAAAGTAAAACTTCCTTACATTACATCTAAGCCTCTGACCTTCTACTTTTAGATTATGGCCTCTTGATATAATTATACGAGCTGCCTTTTCATTCTCATCTCCCCACTCCTTTATATAAACTCAATAAAAGTAATTATTAGCGGATTTATAGATCCAACACAATGAGTAATACAGAGAGTTGAACAAAAGTAATCATCAGGAAGAAGTTTGCCGTGGTAACATTGTATAAGAACCACAAAAAATAGCACACTTGTTTTTATAAAAAGATATTTACATATATGGCTCAATCTACAAAATATTACATTGAATTGAATGGGCCCATTAATATATCTAGTTGCCAACCTCTCAAAGTTTTATGAGCTCCACAGCCTCCTTATCATTGTTTATAGTAGATCCATTTGACTTTCAGCCAATCAGGCCAGGACCGCCCATCTGACAAGTCCCCAGCTGCACACAACATGAGCATAAAAACATACTGGGCGCTCGCACATATTCAGCGGTCGGCCACACTGACATCATCAGGCGGCCACTTGCCTTAAAGCACCAGGGTTGCCTCTTTAACGCCAGTTTGGCCCTGCAGCTAATTTTATCCGTTGATATATTTGTTCCCCTTTTTAATCCAATATTTTCCTCAGTAGATCCGTTTTCCCTTCTACCTTCAGAAGATCCATTTACCATCTTCCGGCTTGGCTAATGGTTTATCTCTGGGCCAAATTAAACACGATACAAGCTATCAATGTTTTTAAACAACCATGGAAATGTTGAAAGTGTTATGGAGTTTGCTAGGATTCAGAGGATTAAAGGGTTTTGAAAAGGTTAATCCGGGCACGTCCAAAGTTTTAGAAACCGTAAGAATTAACCTAAACAGCTCTTCAGAGGTAAGTTTGTTGATCCCAGCTGTTGACTGCAATCACAGTGTAACAGTTAGGATCTAAAAGTTATGCAGCAAGAGCAGTTTCTTTATAGACCCAAAAAAGAATTGTCAGTAGACGCTCAAAACATCTGTGCCCACATACAGCTCCATGATTGTCACAAGGGCTCCCCCTCTAATACCTGTTCCACTCAATCAAAACACATTCATTTAATAGAATTCATTATTTTTTTATATTAAAAATGGGCTGATGAGCTTTTGTTTACTTCAGCTTGAAATGTAGTCCTCGATAACTGATGTGCCCTGAGGAAGAGACCTAACAACTTGGTCTTGAAAGCTTGCAATCAAACTCTCAATTAGCCAATAAAAGGCAGCATTTTTACTCCACTTTTTTCCTGTTTTTTGCCATGGCAAACATGGTACAAATATTTTCACCATAATAATAATGCTTACTGTAATACTACTGGGATTTGCATTCTAATAAAAAAGTCATGCTCATGTTTTCTAGGTTTTTTAGGCAAAAATATTCTGATACAGCTGTTTTTAGAAAGGACTGCACGTGGTGGAGAAGATGCACTTATATAAGGGGTCAAATTATTTAATGTTTGTCCCAAAACCCACCCATCGCCAGCCGTCTAGAGAAAACATGGTTAAAGATCAAAGACCAATGTCCTCCCTATAAGATCTGTAAAGCTGCAAGAAACATAGTCCTTAAGGGACGTTGTAAAAAAAAAAAATAGCTTAAAAATATAAAATTAATACTTTAAGTACCTCTCAAAAAAAAAAAAAATAAACTGCAGAGATTGCTATTTTATTTCTCTTGAAAAGAATGCATTTGTGCCAATATAATTAATGTGGCTCTTACGTAGCCATCAATTTTAAAACATATTTAGAAAAAAAATCCCAATTCTAAAGGTTCCAATTAAGAAAAAGATTTTATTTTTTTTTTGTGTTGTGCTGAATTCATGTTTCCGTACTCTGAGCTCTGACATTTTGTTGCCGTGGTAACCAAAATCAGCTGATTAGTTGGCATGGCAACAGAAAAGATGTAATCCCCGCAGACACACTCTAATCAATGCCCCCAGCACAGATGGTCTCCGGAGGATCAACAAGAAAGAGGCTGGCAGTCATTCAGAGGATCACGTGCTTGCTCCAGACTAGACCAGGGAAAAGAAAACTAAAAAAGAACATTTCTGTACTGAACCAATAGCTCGTTAACTATTTCCTTCCTCTGGCAAGCATAAGATATTCATCCTATCTCCAATAATGCATTCAGCTGCCATTACCCTTAATTTAAAAAGTTGCAGAAGACATAAACATGCATAAAAACACAACAATTCAAGTATTAACCTTTTCATACTAACCGAGGTGGTAACTAAAGAAAGGAATGGCGGAGACATTGAGTAATTGATAAAAAAAAGTTTTAAAAAAAGGAAAGTATTGAGGAAAAATATATATTTGTCTTATCAATCTATCATAGGTAAAATGTGGATTCACAATGCTATACGACGTCTAAGCAAAAATACCACAGGAGAACAAGTCTCTGAGTTTTTACAGGGTCCTCTGAGCTTGGTTGCTACTGATTTTAAAATGAGCTTCTATGAGAACTCCACTCAGGATCTAAGTTCACTTATGTTTCCCCAATTTGAGCAATGCCAGGATTCCCCATCCTTTTATGTCTTAGGGGATGGGATGTCCCATTAAATAACTTGTTTGTCTTATCAAACTATCATAGGTAAAATATGGATTCACAATGATATATGATGCCCAGGCAAAAATTCCACAGGAGAACGAATGGTGTCTCTGAATGTTTACAGGGTCCTCTGTGCTGAGTTGCTATTGATCTCAATTAGAGCTCCTAAGGGAACTCCGCTCAGGAACTGGGTTCGCATAAGTCTCCCCAATTTGAGCAATGTCAGGATTCCCCATCCTTTTAGGTCTTAGGGGATGGGATGTCCCATTAAATAACTTGTTGGACTTCCCTTGTTACATTGTGAGGTGATGAGCGAGCTTGTCACTTTATCTCTGGAACAGTGCTGTACCGGACAGTCAGATAACTCATTTCAGGTCTATTAATCTGGCAACCAGAGAGTACACTAACTAGTCTACCTGGGTGTGAACCCTGTATTATAAAGGAAAAAAATGTATCACGCGTGACATAAGAAATTACACATTAGACTTGTTCACATGGACCAAAAATGTTTCAAATTACTGTGTTTTCTGTTTGGAGGGCTTTTTTATTTGAAAACAAAGTTTCTCTCTCACCCTCTCACTCTCTCTTTCTCCACAGATCCGTCTGCATTATTTTCTCCTCCTGGAGCACTTGCAAAACAGGGCAGAGCCTTGACTCGCACCATGTGGACAACCTCACCTTTTTCCCCAATCCAGAGTGAGGTTGTCCACGTGGTGCACATGGTAGAATGATGTTGTGGATAACATGAAAAAAGGAGAATAAGACGTTGAGTCGTGGAAAATGAGACAGAGAGGGTAGGGACACATTGAGAGAGATTGTGATAGAGTTAGAGCGTGACAAACGGTGGGTGCGTAAAAATACATTCAAATACATTTGCAGTATTCAGCTTTGTTTGATTCGTTGTTGGACATTCGTATCAGAATGTACGGGTCTATTACACATAAGCATACTACGTTTGCAGTCTACTTCAGATATTTACTTTGGCCAGTACCAGATGGGATAAAAGTGGAACATTTTAACAATGAAAAATAAGAAGGAAGAAAATACAACTAGCAATAAGAGACACCAAAAGACCTTTTTCTAGGGACCACCTTTTGCACACCCATTGGAATTCCTAAAATTCTTTAAAACATCTTCATTATAAATATCTTATGGGGCTGCCCAAGTATTAGTATAAAAATAAAAATGTCGGCAAATGCTTCATGTAGAAAAAAAAGATGCAGACTTGGTAACAGGAGAACGTGATTTAAGGATACAATGCTTAAAGGAATAGTCCTGGATTTGTTTTTAAAACAGACTGTTAAGTCCCAACAGCTTTCCCCACGCTCCAGAACGCCACTTAGTTCCCATCTCTTTCAATAGGATGACATTATATCTTTTTGTCAGGCTAGCCTGCCGCTGGCAAGGACCAGTGTTGGGTGAGATTAAAAAAAGAACAAGGGAGAATGCACAGTAGACAGTAAATACCGCCTGCCATTAAGTGGCACTGGCTGCCATTAAACTAAACAAGAAGTATTTCTGAGTGAAACACTGGTAATTTTACTGAAAAAAACATCAAAATATTAAACTGTCTCAGTGATGCCTTTGAGGTCCAGCAAGCCGTTTATTAGTAACAGGGCATTAATCAAACGGCTAAACGTTCCACAAACCATTTTTGCCGTCTTGATTCCCTTTCTTTGAAGAAAGTTACCCCTGCAAAAACAACTACTGGCTAAATGTGTATTATCTTTTCTGACATGGTCTTATACAATTTCTATACTGATTTTTTTGCTTTTTAATTATTTTATTTTTTATAGGCATACCATCACTTTTACATTTGGATTTTCTACTTTTTCTAAATTTTTTAGACACCTTTGTAATAACCGATATTATGATATTATTATGTTATTATTATGTTATTATTATTATTTATACACCAATGTTTTACTCAGTACATATTATTTGAGACTGTTTACTATTATACTAATTTCTCCCCGCTTCCTTTTCTCTTCATGGTGTATCTATGTGAATCTAAGACTCTTTCTGTGTAGCGGGATAGTGTGCCAATGGCACGGATTGCTTGCAGTTGGATTCGCGATCTGCTAAGGGACTCACTGGAAGCTGATTCTGCGGTATAATGTGGAAAAGCAAGCATAACAATTAGCTGCTGTTCTGACAAACTCCCCCTCTCCGCACCCGACAAAGGCTGTCTCTGCCAATTATCTAATACCAAATGGGAGCAATAGCTCGGAACAGGGGCAAAACAACTTAATGTATCTATACTCCGTGTACATATATATATATATATAGAGAGAGAGAGAGAGAGAGAGCGAGAATCCATTAGGTTCTATAAAATATATATACTGTATATCACCAACAAATCTTGTTCTCAGCTCTTACGGACAGAGCTGGCGTTAACCTTGTCTGTCATGGATCTCCGCTCCTAATCAATGATGACTGAATACAAATCCCTCAGGTTAATAGATTCCTGCATGTTACCTTATACAGTTGTACATGTCACTTACTGACACGCTGTCTGCAGAGCAAGTAATTGCTTATGGTTTATAGCACTTCTAGTTTTCTCGGAGGTTAGGTCACATTTTCGGTCCCTTTCACATTACGTGGGTTAATAATACCCTTGCATCCTCGACAGTTAGCTGGTTACATAAATCTCTTAACAATGAAATCGCACTTTGTTATTTCACTGCAAACAGGCATAGAAAATGATAGATTGCAAATCTGCCACAGATATATAGGAGATGATGCTGGTAACAATGGAGGATGTTTTTGGTAAATGAAGGACATTTCTGAAAATATATTTATGCCAAAAACACGGTGCAAAGGAGGTTTAAAAGAGGTGTTACTTAAATTTTTTTATATGGAAACATTATTATACCAAAGGCAGAGCACATAACTTAATGTATCCTTCTGACATTAAAATGGTGAGGAAAATACACTATATTAACAAACATATATGGTAGCCCCTGCCCATTGACAGCCACCTCCATTGATAAATGTTGGCAGTAGAATTGGTCGTACTAAAGAGCTCAGTGACGTCCAATGTTTTGTGTCCCTTACTACCAGTAAAGAGTAATGCAGCATACAAACACATTTTAGATAACTCTATTCTTCAAACTTTGTAGCACCAGTTTGGGTAAGGCCCTTTGCTGTTTCAGCCTGACTGTGCCCCTCTGCGTAAAAACATGGTTGGATGAGTTTGGTGTGGAGGAAATTGTCTGGCTGCACAGAGCCCTGACCTCCACCCCATAGAACACAGTTGGGATTAATAGAAACATCAACTGTGAGCCAGATGTTCTCATCCAACATCGGTGGCTGACCTCATAAATGGTCTTTTAGCTAAATAGGCACAAATTCCACAGAAACACTCCAAAATCTTGTGGAAAGCCTTCTCAGAAGAGTGGAAGCGGTTATACCAGCAAAAGGGGCTTGGGGCAATTGCCATAATAATGCCCAAAGTTTTGGAATGGCATGTCCAACAAACTCATGTAGGTGTCTACATGCATTTGGTCATGTAGTGCATAATTCCAACCAGCTTAAACATTCAATTGATTGTTATAGTGATAAGTCCACCTATGAAGGTTTACAAAATATACTTTTTATACATAACCACCTTAACAATTGAAAGAAACAAAATGTTCTAAAGGCTATCAGATCCTGAATGTTTTGTTGGCCCTGTTACTAATTATTAAGAAGACGAGGTACACTGAATCTCAACCAAGATGTGTTGAGAGGGGCTGGGAAGATGGCTCTATTCCCTAAGAGGGGAGAGTTGACAGGAGAGTTTGCAGGAAAGTTGGGGTTTTTTGGCTACTTAATTGCATCCGGAAAGGGTTAACCCAGTGAGCTACCTGGTGGAAAAACCTGCCAGTGTTGGCCCTTATAATAAATAGTGAGGGACTGTAAACACAACTCTCCTACAAACTCTCCAGACAACTCTTCCTTTAGTGATTAGATAATAGGCATTATAGCATTCTTAATGACACTTACATAAAACAGAAAATAATCACGTTACTTAATGCATTGTGTCGATTATATATTTCACATGTATAAAAAATTGCAGTATGCATATAACACAAACACAGGTCATGTTTGCTTAGACATTGCGTATCGGGACGCTGTATATAGTCTATGCTTGGTTGGATAGGGAAACCCCTTAAATTTTTGCCATGGGTGGTTTTCCAAGTTGAATGACAAGTCCTCTGATGACATGATGCACTTTACTGTTACATTGCCAACTGTTTTATGATTTACTGAAGCAGACTGGGTATGACATCAGGTCAAGCACATGATGGGATAGATAATCTTCTTACCACGTGTATTATAGCAACATACAGGTAGTTATCTTTAGTAATCAGTTTTGTCTATGATGAAAGAGATTAAATTGGAAATTGGGAAGCAGTGTAAGATATTAACAACATTATCAGTACTTATGTTTCATGATGATGACTGGACATACACTATATGGACAAAAATATTGGGATACCTGACCATTATACCAACACAGACTTTGATGACATCACATTCTAAATATATAGAGACTAATATGTAGTTGGTCCCCCCCCCCTTTTGTAGCAACTTCTACTCTTCTGTGGGAATTGTTTCAATTCATCCAGTGCCTGACATCATGATGTCAGGCACCAGGCCCGGACTGGGACAAAAAATAGTCTCGGGCATTTAAGACTGAGCAGCCCATTTTTATTTATTTATTTATTTTTAAAGCCCACCCTTCATGTACCATCTTTGCATTTCCCCAAATCACTTAAACATTCATGATAGACACAAACACTTACTCACTCATGCAGTCTCACAAATCATTCAAGCAATTTATCCACACATGAATTCATTAATTCTCATACGCATTCACACAATTCATCCACACATTTATTCATTCATTCTTGTACGCATTCACACTACCCCCTCTCCCCATCCCCTTCTTATCTGCCCCTTCTAACTATGTTCCCCCTTATCACTATGTACCCCCTTCCCTATTTCTCAATATGTACCCCCTCTATCTCCCCCTTTCTATCTAACCCCTCTCCCCCCTCTCACTGCACCTGCCCCTTAAGCCCGCAGCAACTGCGACCGGGTCCGCCACTCTAGGAGGCCGGGCAGCCCCCACCAGGGCCGGCATTAGGGGTGCGCGGCCGCACAGGGTTAAATTAAAACATCGGGGTTTTTTTTTTAACTTTATTTAACATCCTCCATGTTAAATCAAGTTAAACAAACTTTATTTAACATGAAGGATGTTAAATAAAGTAAACAAACCCCCCCCCCCGTGTGCGGCCGCGCACCCCTAAGGCCGGCCCTGGTGGGGGTTGCCCGGCTTCCTAGAGAGGTGGACACGGTCGCAGTTGCTGCGGGCTTAAGGGGCAGGTGCCCCTTATGCCATGCGTTAATGCGGCCGCATAGGCCCAGTCAGTCCGGTCCTGACTGAGCCTATTTTAAGGTAGGTGCCTGGAGCTGCAGCTCCATCATCCCCTACGTCAATCCGGCCCTGGGCCACCCGGCCCACCGGGAAAATGCCCGGTGTGCCCGATGGCCAGTCCTGGCCTGTCAGGCACTGATGTTGGATGAAAAGGCCTGACTCGCAATCCCCATTCCAGTTTATCCCAAAGGTGTTCGATAGGGTTGAGGTCAGGCATCTGTGCGGGCCAGTCAAGTTCTTCCACACCAAACTTATCCAACCATGTCTTTATGGACCCAGCTTTCTGCACTGGGTTCACAGTCATACTGGAATAGATAAGGGCCTTCCCCAAACTGTTCCCACAAACAGACTTGTGGCAATGGGTCTGATTGAAACACCTATTATTATTGAAATTCAATAATTAAAAGGTGTGTCCCAATACTTTTGTCCAACTAGTATAAACTGTATAGTTTGGAGAACGCACTTTTGGATTCCAGCATGCCTATGTATTTCCCCAGTACACAAAGCAAGGTCCATAAAGATATGGTTGGATGAAGTTTGAAGCACATCACCATTATAACCATTACAAATTATACCCAGCCCTCTCTTTAAAGCACCCACAGTGCTACAGCTACCACTTCCATGGGTGGTGCATTCCACAGCTTTACTGCCCTCAATGTGAAGAGCCATACAGTAATCCAGTTAGTTCTAGTACAGTGGCCTCTTCTACTTACCCAGTTAGTGGAATAAAGATTTGTCCTAAAATGACCCTATACAGACCCGAGTATATATTCTCAAGTTTACCAAAACAATGTATGTGTAAAGGAAAGATAAATTAATCCTGGAAACAAAATGGCAGGTTTGAGCTGGGTTATTTTGAAGAGCAATAATCAATCTCATCTGAAACCAAAAAACAATGAAAAAGAAGAAAATAAAGTTACCTTTGTGAACATAGGTTTCCCGTGCTGTGTGACCATAGTGCATTGATCGCAGTCCACTGTGATAGATGTGTTGTGGTATGCTTCTTTGGCATGCTTGAGAATGTAATACAGGTCCGTAACACCCCCTTCAAACACTGTGCTAAAGTATCGCGGAATAAGAGTCCTTCCAATAGCTAGAGGAAAATTACACAAATCAAATATAAAAATAGGAATGGTTACGTCATTACAACCTTAATTGTTAAGATAAAGTCCAACTAAGTACAAACAATACAAAAAATAATAATTACAATTAAAAGGAGAATCATATTGGACCTGGAAATCATGTGTACGCTGAACACAGTAAAACATTCAAAATACATTACAGTAAAATTACAAAACCGTAAACCAAAACAGTAAACTGATTTAGAAAATTTTAAATAAAGTTAAAATACATTGTGACATAAGCATATTATTAAAAGGCCAGTAATCGTTGAAATAACTTTGGATCAATCCTCAGGCATCTGTAATGCTTTTATGATCACTCCGTCCTGCAATCTGTTATTCTTCTAATGCCCATTTTAGTTTTTAACAAACATTTTTGTTTTAGATATATTTACTCATTTTTATAGGTTAAAATTGGCAAATATGCTTAATATTACAGAAGTAGTGCAATCAGTTTGGTATTGTTAGTCGTGAGCTCTAAAATAATCCAATTAAATACCCGTAATGTCATAAATATGATTCTGATTTGCTATTAGATCTTTTCACAGTGAAATAAATGTGTATGATTAATGCTTAAGTGATGGTTTAACTAGCCTGTACATCTGCAGGAGTTTGCAAGGTAGCTGAACATTCGAGCTGTCTGACATCGCTTATAACGGGCCAGACCTAGTGAGCAATTCTTGCAAGAACAACTGATCAAGCCCAGTGAAATGTACTTAGAAATGTGTGAGACTTCTTAAATATCAGCTCACAGATTTATAATTAGGACACTTGTGTTAGGGAGGGGGTGAGGATCAAGGTAGGGAGGGACTGGTCAGGTAGAGAAGTGGCAGGGTAACTTGCATGGTCTCTACCCACCTTACTTGAAGGCCATCTCGTGACCCTTTGCCCCAGTGTTGCCAAGTGGGCATGTGGGATCTGCAATGGTGGTACATGCAGCAACAGCTCAAACCTCCTTAGATTTTACAGCTTCTTGGGTCAGTCAGGGAGGATCAGAGGATCTCCTCAACTGCCCCATGACAGGGTTTTTTTTCCCCAATCTCAGGGTCTCAGGGTGAAGGGGCAGATTCTCAGGGTCACACAGTCTACAGTTGACTCCTTGCTATTTTACACAGCTGTGATCATAGATAAGACTACTAGGTGGTGCTATTACTACCAGTATGTTATGGTTGATATTTCTGCTTGAATGCAGGTGATTCAATTAAGTGTCTTTTTAAATCAAGTCAAGGTTTCCATGATGACTGGTATTGGAGCCATTTGATTAACACGATTGGCGAGTCACTACATAGAATCTTCTCAATAGGCTGTTGGGGGTTAATATTTCAAGAGGCTCAGAATCAGCTCCTTTACAAAGTTCCTAGGTAGAGCAATAAGCATATATGGGAAGTCTCCAGGTTTTGCCCAAAGAACTCCAGAAGAAGCAACGGTTCTCAGGTTCTCTGGGTTGAAACCCGAATCCCTTGGGTCATGGGAGCTGGGTCCTAACAACCCCAGTCCCTGCCCATTTCCCTTTTAAACTGGGGTGATTCCTGCAATGTCAGAGGGAACGCCAACAGATGTTGGCGAGACTGCCCAATGACATCGGCATGACCAGCCACTGACGTTGGCGGGTCCACCCACTGATGTCAGTCTGACCGCCCACTGATGTCAGCAGGACCGCCCACCAACATCAGCATGACCGCCCACTGACATCAGGGGTTACTCCTGGCCTAATCCTGCAAGGGTAGGCTCCGGGTAGCCAGAGCCCACAAGTTCCCAGGTATGGCAATAAGAGCAGATTTACATGATTTAGTTGAGAGAAGCTACAATTATTTTGTCTACTGGGCTACATCAGTAGAATAGATATGATAGTACACATGAAATAATATGTTCATATATGTTAAGGTGTTACACCAGAGTTTTCATCACAGAACAAGCATTTAGACTGCCTGATCTCACATGCAGCAATATGGAAGTCTCCCTGCCACTGTGAAAAGTTCACGTTGTACTGCGCCATCTTAAGGTGTTCTGGCCTTATTTTTAAGAACAGCATAGACCTTCTGGATTCACTAATGGTTGATGCAACCACTGTATCCACAATGAACTACCCTAAGCATTGTAAGTATTTTAATGTAAATTTCTTTAATTAAATGAACAACAAATGACCTTGGTAAAATGCAATGTGCCCTCTGCTTTCTGTGTTTCATGCCAGTTCTGGCTCCCAATCACTGTCAGAAAACTGCTCCCATGTGTATGGGGGTCTTGTTAGACCCCTTGAAATTCTACACAAGCCAGCTGAAGCTGGTTGCTGCCGAGTATCGCACTCACATATTTCATGCAAGACAAATCACTGGAGATGGGGGAAGACAGCAAATGCATAAAGGGGATTCTGATGCCTGCACCCATGCCTTTTTATGAAAAAAATGGTAATTTAAAGGTTAAACTCAGCTATCGTATGCATAAGTGCCTATGATGGATAGAGTATATATTTAACCAATATATATTGCCATAACATTATGTGAGCTAAAATTCCAATATGGTATGCATGGTGTACTATAAACATATTTAGTGATTAACTAAATTTAAACATATTAAAAAACATAATCAATACCCCCCTCATGAAAACTGCCTTTTGAACTGATAACACGCTTACTTACTAAGAACTTTTCAGGATTCTTTTTTATTTTACGGAATATATCTTCAGTTTAGAATTTTAAATATACTGTGGATACATCATACATATATTCCCATATATGTCTGGGCGTTTTTTGTTGGAATCCCCTTTTTTAAATCTTTTATGAAATATGCTTCATAAAACCCTTAGTTTCAAAATTCATTTTCATATAGAAATTGTGATCACTATATTCCACAACCTTTTTTTATATCTAGACTCATTCTTATTCTTATCCTGTAACTACGCAGGCACAAGAAAAGCACGCTTGCAATTGTTCTGTTTTATTTTATACCCTTGATGTTTGACTATAATTTATCTCTCCCTTGGAATGCGGCAGCGTGTCTGCTTTGTCTAAGCACCGAGCTGTATATTTTTGCTTCTTATTGAAATAACTGTATGGTTGTATAATTGGTCTTTCTGGGACTCTTGCACTTCCACAACCTCCTAATACTGTATTTTTCTACCATTTCCCCAAGGTCACTTATTGGAAGATCCTCTGCTAGATGCTTTGACCAGCTTAGTCAACCAAGTGAAAACATAAGAAAAAAGAAATCATAAAAACTCTTCCAACTGCAGTAGGATCACACTGCATACTAGTCTGCGTTACACCTAAATATCTAAGAGGTTATAATTTTGAATATTATATATTAATATTTGATCTTTTTAGTTTTATTTTAAAAATGTAGGCATGTCGACCAAACCAGTTGGCCCTCTTGAGTCTTCTACTAAAATGGATTTCTTCAGTTTAAACTTAACAAAGATTTGAAATAAAATCTGGTGAACCAAGCAATTAGTTATGCATTTGTATGCTTTTAGTAGGAGTGAAGGAAATAAGCGATATGATACCAGAAACAGGCAAAAAGCGATAAAATACAACCGTATACAATATGTAGGGAAGATAGAATGTGGCAGCCAGATTTACCCTTGCACGTAATTAACTTACATATTCCAGAATACTTTTCTGGAGTTACAAGGAAAATAGGAGCAGTAGCTAGAGAAGCATTTCAATGTCCATGCATTTTTTCCTTTTTCTATTCACAGTTTTAAATTTGGTGACCCATTTGACTAGTGAGGTGAGTTTTACTCACAGAAATGTCACCAAATTCCAAAATTCAGCATGGAATCTGTGCCACTACACACATCTAGAGCAAGACAATGCCACTTAAGTATAGGAGAACCCTTGCCACAACCATTCCATGTCTAGCAAATTCACCCTAGAAGGAACCTTTCCCACCAGGGTGATACAGTCTAGGTTCAGTAAGAGTGTACCATTTCTACCACCCAGAGTCAGTTCATCACACCATATGTTCAGAAGGGAAGGACCTCTCCTACCACCATCAACCAGTACAACACATCCTAGTTTAAACATAGACGGACCTTTAGCTTCCAATAATGTATGATATAACAGATACCAGGTTCAACATAGGAAAACCTCGCCTGTCACGTAGTATGAATTAAATTACCGTATTTGCTCGATTATAAGACGAGGGTTTTTTCAGAGCAAATGCTCTGAAAAATACCCCTCGTCTTGTAATCGGGGTCGTCTTCTAATCAGACCTCAAATAAGGTCTGACTATTAGACTAAGATCCAGATCCCCCGCATCGCTGCAGGGGACCTGGATCCTCCTGTATGGAAACCTCAGCTGCTGCAGCGTCTATCACCGAGCGCCGGCAGCAGCCGAGGTTGCATACGCGCGTACCTTCCTACTCCCGGAATAGCCCGCCCACTGCGGGGAAGCAGAGCCGGTTGGGGAGATTGCTCCAGAAGCAGGACCGGGACCCGGCGGCACTGTGCCGTCCCAAAGACCTCTTCAATTTTCTGGAGGAGGCGGGGCCTAGCGGGGGGTCACACAGCATCATGCTTAAATCCCGTGGGAGCTGCAGCAAGCGCCTGCTGAGGCATCGCGGTGAGTGAAGTGCCTGAGTGGGTATATTAGTGTCTGGGTAGGTAGGTAAGTGTCTCGGTGGGTAGGTAAGTGTCTCAGTGGGTAGGTAAGTGTCTCGGTGGGTAGGTAAGTGTCTCAGTGGGTAGGTAAGTGTCTTAGTGGGTAGGTAAGTGTCTGGGTGGGAAGTGTCTCAGTGGGTAGGTAAGTGTCTTAGTGGGTAGGTAAGTGTCTGGGTGGGAAGTGTCTCAGTGGGTAGGTAAGTGTCTCAGTGGGTAGGTAAGTGCCTCAGTGGGTAGGTAAGTGTCTGGGTGGGAAGTGTCTCAGTGGGTAGGTAAGTGTCTGGGTGGGTATATTAGTGTCTGGGTATTTAAGTGTCCCCCTATATGCCACTCTGTCCCATGATATGCCTTTAAACCCCCTATATGCCACTCTGGCATAACATGGGGCAGAGTGGCATATAGGAGGGTATAAGGCATGCCTGGGGCAGATGTGCATAACTGGCGGCAGATGAGCATAACTGGGGGCAGGTTGGTAAATAAAAGGAAATTAAAAACAAAAAAAATAGTTTTTTCCTATAGGGTCGTCTTATAATCAGGCTTTTTCTTTTTTCCCTAAATTAATATTCAGATTTTGGGGGGTCGTTTTATAATCGAGCAAATACGGTAATAATTCATAGATTATTTTTATCCTGGGTCTATCAGGATTATCGTAAATCTAACCATGCTTACTGAAAAAGCTGGAGAGCCAACATTTTTATGCACGCTTATAAATTAACGGTATAAAATAAGATTAGAACTATACTTATGTTCAACACATTCTGACTGTTGACATTTGGCACATAAGACCATATGGTTTGGTGTTAAGAGTTGGTAGTCTTTGTTACATTTGCTGTTTATCAGTAACGATTACAAAAAGTCTGTCACACTATACATTGCTACAAAATGCTTTTTTTTCTATTTAGGCCAATTTTGATAATTGCTTCATACATAAAGCCCACAGAATTCTTCAAAGAACCTGGTCTTACCAATACCATCCTTATTTATTCTATGTTTGTCTCGTTTGGAATATTGATCTGTTTAGAATGTGTATTATCCATGCAGTGCGAGTCTAAAGCTTTCTAACTCACAGGCTCACTTTTTCTTTCACCAAATATTATCACCTATTAATTGGCCTGTTATATTCCCAGATAAATGGCTCTACAGAAGTGAGGCAGAATAAAACCAGCTAATGATGAATAAGATTTATTTCTGCAATAGGAACTCTTGCATCTTGCAGGTTTCATAAATGCATAACAACTCAGTGGACTGTGAGCAGTTTGATAGAGCTTCATGAATGTAGTTTATAAATGACATTCCCTCACAGCCGACCTGATAATTGCTGCATATTTTGTGAATTTTTATTCTTAGCATGATTCAGCATTGATATGTTTCACAATGATTGACTCAATTTTAAATGGAACTGAATAAATAAATGTACAGTAAAGACATGTTTGTGGATTTAAGATCAATGATGCACTTTTTGGGGCTGAACTTGGAGGTTAGTTCATAAAAAAAAAAATCCAACACTGGCAATCATCAGATCTTTGGACAGAGCTTTAGGCGACCCAAGCTTGGTGACCCAATTCATTACTGGGCCTGTCCAGAGCCACCCTCCTCCCCAAAACAGTGATACAAAAAAAAATTTCATCTGATACGCCACAGCTTAACATAAATTGTAATTATGTCACTGACATAAAATTAGATGTTACATAGTTAGTTACATAGTTATATAGGCTGAAAAAAGACATGCGTCCATCAAGTTCAGCCTTTCCTATATCTGTTAATTTGTTGCTGTTGATCCAAAAGAAGGCAAAAAAACCCCCAGTTTCGCTCTTTCCAATTTTGCACTAACCAGGGAAAAAAATCCTTCTTGACCCCAAAATGGCAGTCAGATTTCTCCTTGGATCAATAAGCTGTTTCCCCATAATTAAAAATTATATCCCTGAATATTATGTTTCTCCAGGTATTCATCCAGTTGCAGTTTAAACGTCTGTACAGACGCCAATAGAACTACCTCTGCAGGCAGAGAATTCCACATCCTTATTGTCCTTACTGTAAAAAACCGTTTCCTCTGCTTTAGTCTAAATCTCCTTTCTTCCAGTCTGAACGCGTGACCACGTGTCCTATGCATAGTCCTGTTTATGAACAGATTTCCACACAATGGTTTGTATTGGCCCCGAATATATTTATATAATGCTATCATATCCCCTCTGAGGCGACGTTTTTCTAAACTAAACTGATTTAAATTCATTAACCTTTCTTCATAACTATAGTGCTCCATTCCTTTTATTAATTTTGTAGCCCGCCTCTGCACCCTTTCTAGTGCTATGATATCCTTCTTTAGAATAGGTACCCAAAATTGCACAGCATATTCAAGGTGCGGCCTTACCATTGATTTATACAGAGGCAAAATTATATCTTTATCCCGCGACTTGATGCCCCTTTTTATACACGACAATACCTTACTGGCCTTAGCAACCGCAGACTGACATTGCACATTGTTGCCTAGTTTGTTGCCTATAACAATTCCCAAATCCTTCTCATTTATTGTTAACCCTAATTCACTACCGTTTAGGGTGTAGGTTGCTTGTGCATTCGCTACCCCAAAGTGCATAACTTTACATTTATCTACATTGAATTTCATCTGCCATTTGTGTGCCCTGTCCCCCAGTCTATCTAGATCCCTCTGCAGCACAGTAATATCCTGCTCGCCCTGTATAACTTTACCGAGTTTAGTGATGTATTCTTCTATATAATGATACAGATGGTCAGCTATAAAACAAGTATATATGTTATCATTTTCTGCATTGAACATGTATTATCATTGCATGTACCATGTTTACATGTGTTTAATTAAGATTTGCCAAAGATATAGATATTTAAATAGAAATGAACAAATGTTGGCATACATTTTTTATGAAAGTTGCTAATTTTTAGCTTATCAAGATACATTGTATTTCATAGGAATATACATAAAAAGAATAGCTAACCTAACCTATTGACTCCCACCAAATAAATGCATTCAATTGTTGTTCCAGCAAAGGGCCAGTGACTTTTATTTATGATCTTCTGCAATCCAAATGTTCATTGGATTAAGGATCATCATACCTTTTATATGGAATATAAACCGTCTGGCCTCGAGGCTGAAGTATACCAATCTTTGTGTGTATTAATTGGGGTGAGTGACTATCTTGGATTTACACTTGTACATGTTTCTGTTTTGGTGTTATCTTCTTTATGGCAGTTTACGATATAGCTGGACTGGATTAGACAGAAAAGGTATGGCCAACACTGTAATATGACTACAAACCATTTCTTTGGATTATTTTATTGTATGTTTTAACAGTTACTCTACAGTCATGGCCAAAAGTTTTGAGAACGACACAAGTATTGGTTTCACAAAGTTTGCTTCAGAAGTTACTATGGTATACTGAAATATAATTATAAGAAAGTATTAAAATATTTTATTGACAATTGCATTAAGTTTATGCAAAGAGTAAATATTTGCAGTGTTGACCCTTCTTTTTCAAGACCTCTGCAATCCGCCCTGGCATTCTGTCAATTAACTTCTGGGCCACATCCTGACTGATTCTTGCATACTCGATGGTTGGAGTTTGTAAGAATTTATGGGTTTTTGTTTGTCCACCCGGCTCTTGAGGATTGACCACGGGTTCTCAAGGGGGGTTTCCTGGCTATGGAACCAAAATTTAGATGTTTTGTTCCCTGGGCCACTTAGTTATCACTTTTGCCTTATGGCAAGGTGCTCCATAATGCTGGAAAAGGCATTGTTCGTCACCAAACTGTTCTTGGATAGTTGGGAGAAGTTGCTCTTAAAGGATGTGTTGGTACCATTCTTTATTCATGGTTGTGTTGACCTACCAGACAACCTTACATTTACCCAGGAAAGGCAATGGAAGCATTTTATAGCAAGTGCTTGTAGCAATTGCTATGTAGACCCCATCAGCATGCTACCACTTACAACAAACATACATAACTTTCACTCTATACTTTAGTTTTCTTTACATGTGCTGATGTGCTGATGGACCATAAGGTTACCCAAATATAAAAGAAACCACTAGACACAGACTGATGCAGCATTAGAATGTGAAATATCTCATATAAACATTCATTGCCTATGAGGGTAATTTAAAACTTCTTTCCAGCTAACGTTTCAAGGTAGTTTGCTGTTTTAGTTACTCATTTCATTATGCACAATAATTCCTGCGTTCCCTTAGGAGGCAATTTTTATTTCTAGTCAGCCTGCTGTTTGCTGACTCCGTTCTAAAAGGCAACACTCATGAGATACGATTAACAGTCACTTGTTTCAATAAACATTGAATGTAACATATGCCTCTCAAGTAATGTGTATCCAAACATACAATTTACAAATAATTAACATCATGTTAATTAGGTGCATTAATTTATGCCACTTTGTGGAATTATTTCCTTACAACCCTGAGGAATTGTGCCAGACGTTTGAGCCAAAGCTCGTTCGAAGAATTAGAAATGTTGTGACACACAGCATGAATAACAGAGAATGAAAGGACCGCAGAAGCTGATGGCGTATCTCAGAACTTTATTGGTGTGCTGTTCCTGGCAGGACACATACTGCATTGCAACACTGGAACATTTGTCTTAATTAGTACTATTCGTAGATGCCAACGACGTAGAGTTATAAATTATGAGTCTGTTGATAATTTTATCCAGTATGGATTTATCTAGTAATCATCATCAGTTGTTGGCTGTATCACGACGTACATAGACAAATGAAGCCCATGAGTTATTTATCAGGCAAAGTTTTTATAATTCATTGTGGATTGTGTGGCAAAGGCACAAACAACAACCTTCTCACATACTTCTTCAAGTTGAACTTTACAGTCATGATGTCCCATGATGCCTGGTACATGCCTCGTTTTCCATTAACCATCACTGGTTTCATCCCAGCCAAAGGTCTAGGTGCAACCTCTATTGTTTTTTTCACGGTCTCCAGTCCTCCAGTCTGAGAAACTTGAAGATCATGTTGCCTTCTGGAAAAAACTGCAACACTTGCACAACTCCCAGCAAAAGTATTTCCTATTAATGGCGTAATGCCTAGATGACCTCTCCAATTACTCCTGGAAGTGCAGTAGAACAGAGTAGATAGATTGAGCAGGTAAGACGAGGGACAGGGCAGACAAGAGGAGGTAGGGCTAAAGTTATGATATTATTATGAACAGTGCGACAGCATTAATAGTCATTATCACCACTACTAATGCTCGCCACACAAGAAGATCTTCCCAGACAAGGTTCATGTAGTTCTTCGCTGTCCAAAAACACGTCTTTGCAGTTGCGGCCAAGGCATAGGTGGTATCTAATGATGACATTTAAGACCATTGTGATGATTCTCAAAGTGATGCTGATGTGTTAAGCTTGCCATTTAAGCAGAAACCAAGAATCCCTTCTTCTCCTCACTCTCCTCCAACTCCTTAAAAAACCAGTGATTAACAGAATACTAAGGCTGCATCTAATATTATCATTGAAGAATGGAATGATGGGGCATTCTCCAAATCCTTCCTAGTCAACTATCACTTAAAATAAAAAGTGCTTACATGACACATTTTCTGTTTCACCTGATGAGTCCTCGGGTGTAAGTAGATGGTAATTGTAAGGAAATACAGTGTAACCAAAGGCTTTTAACTATATTGTGGGCAACTAGAGTCCACGCTGTGTAACAGAAAGCTCTCCCTTCGTATGGTAAGCTTGTAGGTTCTGGTTGATATTTCAGAGAACATTTCCACTAAATGTGTGTTTCTGTTTTTAACTTTGCAACTGAAGGTGAATACCATTATTTGTCAATATTTCTGCATTCTAATAAATTGCACTATGAAATTAGGATTACAATTTCTTAAACCATTACAGTAATTTAAAAAATGCAATTTATGCATGTTTATTTTAAGTGCTTTTTCTTCTGGGACACAATATTAGTTAGTTGAAGTTTTAATATCAAGGTTTATACAGAAGAGGCATAGCAATGTTAACCGATACAAAAAATACAAGAACGCGGTAAAGTGTTCTGTAGAGGATTCATAATTACCAACATATCCAATTTATTTAGCTCATATTTTTCCTTCAATATGTTCTGTATATCCCTAATTAAATAGCGACGGTGCCAGAAATACTTTTATTGCAGACTCTTGTCAGCATTACTTTATCACTGTATTTCCTATGCCGTTAGACACGAAAAAATCAACTGGTATATAACCCTAAGGAACTAGTAAATGGTCTGTCATGGTAAGTTCTTACATTTTAATTTCCCATAGCGCACACATATTACTTCCAGACTACAATCAATGATTCTATGGCTTCTGAAAACAAGTAAATGTTAAGAATTTATATTACCTCTTTACCTCCCAGCAATAAAAAAAACTTTATCATGTGACCTTTCCCTAAATCCGACTTGATAGTGCTTTACTTTATCCTCTTGTGTTATCCTTATACTCAAGGGCATCTCCTTTAAAGATTTCCTCTTAAACCATTCATACCGAGTAGAGGTTAGCTTGGTTGCACCTGCTGATTGGTATACCCAGCTCCGTCATCATAATCTCAGAATTTTAGTGTGTCCTGAGCACATTTCTTGACGGATACGATCACTTAATATATCCCAGTAACATTGAATCAATAAAGCAGTTTCTAACACTTCGTTCGAATCATTGATCAAATTGTCAAATTAAACACCAATATAACTCAAACTTTTAACACCACCACCTAAACTATTGGACCATAAACATGGTTCTTTTGAGCACACCCTGCCTTTTATTTCAGAAGATGATACCACTGATGGAGCCACAAGGAGGATTATAACAATTCAATAGTGCAGTGATTAGTGCTTCTTAAAATATACTGCCCACATTTGCTACGAGTTGTACGTATCGTTCGTTCAAGGAATTCTTCATAAACTCTAGTCTAGTGGCATCATAAAAACCAGTCTTGCAGCCGTCTCTCATCTCTCTGTATGTCAACGTTCTCAATAAATTCATAATCTCATTGGTATTTCAATACCATCGCTCTGCTGCCGATACATCTATTGCTATAACCTTTATCCTCTTAGCTTTCTCTGGCCATCGACTGCCTCATTACGCAATTCACAATGTTTTAAGCTCGTTCTGTCCAAAACAGAACATTTTCCCAGCACTATCCACCAGTCAGCTGCATCACACACTAGCCACCTCCACAAAGTCTACTGTTTCGGAGTAAATCTTAACTACCCTTGTGATGTAATATTTTTGCGTAGACATCCATGCAGATAATAATATAATATTCAGACATAATATAATAGACATTAAAGACATAAATATTTAATATCCTTGTTATTTGCCTTTTTAACTTAAATTTGCCCTCATGAAGGCCCCATAGGGTTGAAATATTGGTTCTCTATTGTAGGCATGTAACTATTTTGTGTTCTGTATATTTTGGAATGAATATTTTTTTTTTACTTTTTTTATTTTTTATTGACATAACCTGTAGATGTTTTCTTGCACCTCACTTTTTCCACTTTACTTTTTAATGCTTATTATTATTTTTGATGTGCTCTCCTCTCATGTTTCATGTATCTTCACCTAGAACGGACACATTCAGCGCTGAATCATTGAATGGCAGCTGAAAACTAGCATGCTCTAGTATAAATTGGATCAGAAGCTGTAGCATACAAAGATAATGGCATTAAATAAATAACAGTATCTAATATAGCACAAATAAAATAGCATCATCATATATTTAATAAAAAATATCCCACACCTTCAGCATATCTAAAGGTTGTGCTTTACTTTTGTGATCAAATTTCTTTGGAGATTTAAAAATAAATAAATAATAATTTAAAAAAATAAATAATAATAAAAAAAATAATAAAAAAAATAAATATATTTATATATATATATATACATATTTTGTGCACACAATTACATTGAATTATTTAGCATACTGAATTGTAAAATGTGATAATAATCAAAAAAATTACCTTTAAGGTGTTCATATACTATAACCACAACTACATAATGCTGATGGTATAGCCACGTGAATGTTTATCTTCCAGCCCTTTCCAGAATCCTTTGCAATGTAATTGCACCACTAATGATACTACAAGAGGAACAGAAGAAACTGGAAATATGGGGCCAGCGCCTCTCATTTAATCATGTCACTGAAAAATAATATCTAATTAATACAAAGTACTCATCAGCAATAATTTAAGTGGACACCCAAAAAAATAAATCTGGAGAAAAATATCACGGTAGTACCTATTACATTAAGTTTAAGCCTGAAATAAGATTGTTTTTCAAAATAATGGGTATGCATTTTAATTAGAAAGAAAATTTGTATTGCTAATGAAACGACTCAATAAACATGCTGATACTGGTTCTTTGTGTAGTTAATCTCCATATGCTCCCGCTATCTGCTGGCTGCAGTAACCTGCTAAAGCTGCAGCATAAACTGGCTCTGGTCTTTTAATTCCAATCAGCACGAAAAATAAGCTTTGGATCCGTCAATTTTTTTTTTACAATACATGTAATGCTGTGTTTGTGTTGGGAAGCCAAATTATATGCATGCGTAATAGTACATCAGTAACTTTCTGTCAAAATATGCCAGTGTTGGTGTGAAATCCCCATAATGGTGTAACTGTGATTATTCGATTTCAGTCATTTTAATTCAATAGCTATTATTTGATAAAATCTCATTATTAATACAAACCTCCCAAAGCCCCCAGGTTAGGTTTCTTCCCATTCTGGGTTAGGGGCCATGTGTGGGCAGGGCTAACCATGCATAGGGGTGGGGCTAGGTCTAGATAGCCCGATAAGAAGGGAAAGTGGGTGGGCGTGGCTAAAGCCTGCTCCTCCCACTCAGAGAAAAAGGAAAAAGACCTGAGATCTGGGCAGTGGAGCTTCACTTAGAGACTCCGGGTGATACATGGAAAGTTCCAGGTGTGAATAGGACAGTCTCACTCTTTTCTCCCCTGATGTCCCCCTTTTCCTTATGAATGTTCCTATTGATGCTCTATCACATCACCAGCTTTGAGCTTAGCAACAGAACCTCATGACATTAACATATGGCAACAGAGCTCTTAAAAACAAAAAGACAGATATAAATTGCATTCTGCTTTTTTGTAGACTGCAGTGACTTATGATATGTAGAGAAGTCAAAATAATATTTGAAGAGAAAACTAGAACGCTGTAATAGTGAACACATTCCACTATTAATAATAGAAATGCTAGATATATTACTAAAATGGAATGTGAAATTGATTCGTATACTCAACAGGATTTTGGAAATCAAGTAGGCAGTCAGATCTTGTAAAACATTTACACAAAGCTAAGATTTGGTTTTAAAAACTTTTAAGCAAAGTGAATGACACCATATCCTTAATAAGCTTTGGAATAGTATATTACATTTGATTCTAGTAGTATTATATAGAAGAATTGGCATTACAAAGTAGGGCTGCAACTAACGATTATTTTAATAATCGATTAGTTGGCCGATTATTTTTTCGATTAATCGATTAATCGGATAAAAAAAAACAATATGCAAATTTTTAGTTTATTTAAAATAATTTAATGAACTGGATGTTAAAAAACAACTTAAAATTTACATTAACATTCTTATTTTGTTATGATGTAATAAAAAAACAATATTTTCAAAGTACAAAAACCCAAACACAATATTTATGAAACAAAATAACCCCAAACATTCTGAAAAGAGGTGGACTATTACTGTTCAAGAAACTTTGCCCCAGCCCTGGCACTTTGCACCCAGCACTTTGCACCCAGCACTTTGCACCCAGCACTTTGCACCCAGCACTTTGCACCCAGCCCTGGCACTTTGCACCCAGCACTTTGCCCCACCCCTGGCACTTTGCACCCAGCCCTGGCACTTTGCACCCAGCACTTTGCCCCAGCCCTGGCACTTTGCACCCAGCACTTTGCACCCAGCCCTGGCACTTTGCACCCAGAACTTTGCACCCAGCCCTGGCACTTTGCACCCAGCCCGGGCACTTTGCACCCAGCCCTGGCACTTTGCACCCAGCACTTTGCACTGTGCCCCTGCACCCAGTCTCCAACTCTGCCCTGCCCCCACATTCTGCCCTGCCCCCACACTCACACCCTGCCCCCCCACTCACACCCTGCACCCACTCTGCCCTGCACCCACACTCACACCCTGCCCTGCATCCACACCCCCACTCTGCCCTGCACCCAGTCTCCCACTCTGCCCTGCACCCCCACTCTGCCCTGCACCCAGTCTCCTGCCCTGCCCCCACACTCACACCCTGCCCTGCATCCCCACCCCCACTCTGCCCTGCACTCAGTCTCCTACCCTGGCCTGCCCCCCCACCCTCACTCTGCCCTGCATCCCCTGAAACCCCACCCCCACCCCCGCGAATCGCTCTCTGCGAACGGAGCCACTCGCACAGAGCGAACCGCTCTGTGCGAACGGAGCCACTCGCACAGAGCGAACAACTTGAGCCTAAGTTGTCTACGCGATTCGCGTAGCGCTCTACACGCTGCCCGGACTAAGCACCAGGGACTCAGAAGCACCGGTAAGGTGGATCCAGGTCCCCTGCATCGCTGCGGGGGATCTGGATCTTAGTCAGACCTATTTGAGGTCCGATTATAAAACGACCCAGATTATAAAACGAGGGGTATTTTTCAGAGCATTTCCTCTGGAAAAAACCTCGTCTTATAATCGAGCAAATACGGTAGGACCTTGAGTTTTACCCTAAAAAAGTCCACAATCTTGTACATACCAATATCCCGGCAGTAGGTTAATTTTCATGGCATTATCATTGAAATATTTAGCAGTATAATCTGAGACCTCCTGTGTGAGAGATTTCTTCCAGTAGATTAATAATCTCAAATGCCTTCCAAAAGTAGAGACAGGCATTTATTAGTGATTATGTTTTTACCATTAAAAAGACAGGCGACTTATGGTGTTGGAACAAAAAATATTGAATCTTGCAAGGGTTCCGAAATGAAATACATCATGGCTGTGAGTTGTTGATCCCTACAAGTAGCCCTCAAACATTTTGTGACCCTTTTAGTCCCCCAAGACCACCTACTATTTTGAATATGAAATATAATCATTTAATTTAATGTACCATGTTTTTTATTTACATGGAGTATGGGGCACAAGTAACAAAAAATTACTTGGATATATTGTTAAAGGAATTGGATTTTACTAGTACTTTTGACATGACTTTTTATGACCCTCTCATAGACATTTAGGGAATCGGGTAAGGCATTTAGTAAAAGAAAATATTATGCGTATGAAAAATAATTTATGACACACTTTCTGCTGTTTCTGTACACATTACTGACGCGTTTAGGGGCTGCTAAATTCTATTATATACTCATACGCAGTTAACATTCTGAGCTCATAGTATACCTCCAAACCTCTCAAATATTCAAAGAGAAACCCTTTTAGGGTGTACGGTTAAAATATTTGCATGTTAATGTATGCCACGTTGTGTTCTATCAGTAACTATTGATATTCGGAAGAAGAATACTGTTCCTGATCTTTTGAAATGTAGCATTTTCTTAGATCAGCTTAATACAAATATATGTTTATAAGTTTATTCTTACATAACTTTCTAATATTTCTAATATAATATGCAGACTATTGATGATCTATAATATAACTTTCAACAGAACCTCTGTTGATTTTTTATCATTCTTAGTGTTAAGAACCCTCTGCATTCCCAAAGGTGGAATCTCCTGTGCTCATAGTCTCCATCGATGTTCTTTTGCTTCTGCTTTACAGTCTGGATGTCATGGTCCCTAAAGAATTGATTATATTACCCCACTGTCCAGGGCTGCGGAATATGATGGCACTATATAAATCAATCAAAAAAAAATACAAATAATAATAATAATAATAATAATAATTCTTATATTGTATCATTGTATTATAAGGTTAATATATCCTAATAAGGTGACCCTTTCTTCGTATAAACATTTTGGACAGCCTTTCCATTAAGGATCATTTTCCATTCCCTTTAAGAACCAAAACAGTTATATAACACTTAGATAAATACTATCTGCACCCCGTTTTTGATCATCCATCTGATTATATAGGTTATCCCAAAGTAATATGTATAGCTTGGTGAGTTAAACATATTGTAATGGGGTTTTCTGTACATTAAGCATAATGGTTTAAATAAAGCAACTCTTAAATTCAAGTACTTTTCAGAAAAAAAAAAACATTTTAAAACTGGGTACTGATTTTAAATATAAGCAAAACAGTAAAACAGCCATTGTTTTCCCCTATCCTATATATACACCGGTATATATATATATATATATATATATATATATATATATATATATATATATATATATATATACTTTACTATATGTATAGAAATTTAGCAAAGTAAAATAATAGTTAATAATGAGTTGTACAGGACAGTGATTTAATATTTATAATGTTTTTCCCGTAACATAAAATCCATCAACGGTTAATTTCAAACCACCCACCAAAGCATGAGGACTCCAGGTATCTCTGCCACCCCAAGCATATAATATTTATAGATCTCATCCAAGTTTAATTTTTCTTCCTTGCCAAGGAAGGAACGAACGTTTTTTTTTGTTTTTTTTTTAAAGTTCTGCACTGCAGGAAAAGAAATGTATCTCTCATTAGCTGGGAATTTTCCATTCCTTGTGCCTTACTGTGAAAAATTGAATCCAGAAATATAAAGGTACAAGCAGACAAAATACACTTATATAGAGTGACCACATCGGCCATGTTTTCCAGGATATAAATGATTTTTACATATTACTGACCAGCCCAGATAAAGTGCTGCCCTGCAGTATGGGTGATGCATATCTGCAGGGGTGTACCTAGAGTATTTGACACCTGGGACGGATCCTGTATGTGGCACCTCCCACACACACAAAACTGCATAGCATCTATCGTTAGGCAAACATTGATGGTGGTACAGCATAACTGTTATTCTATACTGAGGCAAACATTGATGGTGGTACAGCATAACTGTTATTATATACTGAGGGAAACATTGACGGTGGTACAGCATAACTGTTATCATTATATACTGAGGCAGAAATTGACTGGGGTGCAGCATAATCACTATACCTTGAGCCAGACATTGACAATAATGTAGCATAACCCCTATCACTATATACTAAGCTAAACATTGATGTGGTGTAGGCCTACTGCTTCAGTGTCTGGCTCAGTATATATTAAGGATGCACCGAAATTAAATTTCTGGACCGAAACTGAAAATTCAGCATTCACTTGGCCAAAACCGAAAATGACCCCCCACCTTTAAAAAACAAACAAAAAACAATCACACTTTTATTAAAAGTAACACACCAAAATTGGACAACAAAATTAAATAACAATATTAATATACATATATATATATATATAATTGTTAACAGCAATCACAATCCTATCATGCCCAGGCATACCCAGATTCCAGCATGTACTGGCTGACTTAGCATCACAGGAGTGTGATTGCTAGCATCAAATACACTCCTATCATGGAGTGTGATTGCTGTTAGCCATTATCACCAAAGGTACAAAAAATACAAATCAGCTCTGTCCTTAAAGGAGTTAACAGTGTATTATAAAATGAGAAAAGATGTTTAGGTATATAAAATAATGTATATTTACATAGGTATGTGAACTGTAGAACTGTATACATAACATTGACCTTTCTGCATCTTTTGCCCCAAATAGTAATATAATCACACCAGGGAACTCTTATAGTTTGACTCTTTGAGACTCAAGAGGCAAGGGGTAGATTCTCAGGGTCACAAAATTTGGAGCCGGCCCAGGGTGAGCTTATTAAGAAAATTCCCAGGTATGTCCATTACCCAGACACTGATACTCTGATTAGTGGATAAGCAGGATTTATTTTAGCCTTGCTATAAAAAGTCAGCTCATCATGGTGTTTAAGCAGGAAAAGTAACCCAAGAAACAACTGTGTCCAATGGGGAAAAATGAAACAAAACCCAGTTTTCATGCTAATCTAAGTTGGTGCACACAGCTCTCTATTTTATACTTAATGAAAAATCTGATGTTGTTTCTTGGGACTACCCCTAAAAATAGCAAACTATAGTGCGGGTTTCACATTAATTCTATACTTTTGATGTCTCCACAAAGCCGTTTCTCCAGGTTTTCATTTTACCTTTCTCTGACTTTTATAATGGCCAGAATATGTATATCCTATAAGCCTCATGACTCGCGACATTGTGATGTTCATTATCATACCGGGGAATTCTAACAGATTGCCCCAGTGTCTCAGAGTGAAGCCCTGCATCCCCAGATCAGTTCTTCTTTCTCCGGCCAGAGGAGTGTTGTTTACCCACATCCACTCTAACACACACTTTTATCCCACTGATCTCCCACTTGTAAGCCAGGCTTATGATGGGGTGGGATTTGTGGCCCACAAAAGCGGCTACACAACAAAAAGCCAAAGGCTGGCATACTTTACCCGTTATTTTCTCTGTGCCTACCCTGCCCTATTCTGTGTGCTGTTGTGCAGTGAAGTGAGCATCATCTCATGTGCCCTGAAGATTACAAAAATGATACAATAACCTATACATGCGGGGTGTTTCTGTAATCGAGACATGCTGCTGAATAGGTTTTGGTGTGCTTCTCTAGAGTTACATGTAATCTGTGCAAACAATACTAATTAACATGGAAAGGCTAGTGAAAAAAGCAATGAAACTGATTGTTACGGTTCCCACTCAAATATTTGTACCAAAAATCGTCATGACCTCAAAAAATGTGAAATTTTTTTTTTCTTACGTCTCTTTCCTCTTCTCCGTGCCCCCCACTAATTTCTACCAAACTAAAATTATCTCTCACCTTAGCATGTCATAAAAATACAGTGTTCTTTCCTTACGTACATTTTGATCCATCTCTGCTGGTTTAAATAAAGTACGCCCTGAAAAATTCCAGAATTTAAGAATATTTGCTATTCCTTTGGCTAAGTTAACTTTTTCACTTCTTATTTGCCTGGAATGTCAAACCATATTAATTTGGCTGTCTGCCTCATACGTATGCAGAAGAAATTCTCTTCTGAAGTCTAGAAATCCTTGACAGAGCACAGGTACTGACATTCTAGTCTTTTATCTAGAATAACCCAAAGGTGGTATTTTTTTCAATGAATAGTTGTATATTTTAAGAAATTTAAACTACTTGGTGATTAAACAGTTTTGATACCCAGGTGTGTTACAAAGAATTTATCTGGAATAAATTATAGCTGTCACTCAGAGAAAGTGCGTCTATTTACATGTTGGAGGTTTTAATATATTTGATGTGTCATCTGCAACTCCTCTAGTTAAATCATAATGTTCTCATTCAATGAACGGTTGGCATGTCTTCATCTGCCATAGAGTATAGCAATCATGTCAATTGGCATGGGGCAAACATCTTTTGTGGAAGTGTAGAATTGGACCGCATATAAAAACTATTTGGCTTAAGACGGAACCATTCTATGCGCACAACAAGCTCTTTTATCATTTTATATGCTTTTCAAGTAGACCGGTCTAAGATAACAGAGCTAGGACACATACAAAGGGTTAATATGCTGATGCCTAAAAACATTATATTATGAAGAAACTAGAACAGAAAAACAGCATGATATTTTGAAAACATATCCTTCATCTAACACTAGGAATAAAAAAGTTTCCCCTTCCTAATTGTATACAAACATATAAAACAGATAAATATATCAGGAATCACCATGACTCACCAATTGCGCACAGCGGCCACAAGGGATTCTACTGGTTTCTGCTTATAACACCATTAACTAGGATTTACAACCTCTGTGCACACATTCTGTGCAATTAAAAGACAATTATCCGTGTTACTGCGTGATGACATCATACTTCGAGTTATCCAATTTCTCCTACTGAAAACATAAAATAATTGTCTTTTTGAAAAGCGAATCCCCAGTCAATGCAATGGATTTCTCCATACGTATATTCTTTGATTGATATATGATCCCAGTAAGGGCCCTATGCCCCATCTTTCTTGTACTAGAACAGTAATCGAGGGTTTCGTATATATATCCTTATATCAAGGTGATGTCTAAGGTCCTTGAAGCTGTCACACAATTCATAGCAATGTGAATATTACAACACAAAAATATTAAGAGTATTAGGTACATATGCTAGCTCTTTCCAGCCCTTTCACAGCAATTCTTATTCATCCTGAACTGGTGACATTTCTCCTCATTTCTACCTATGTACTGGCTTGATTTTGCTTTAACTGGCTTTTGGATTATCCCTGTTTATTGTGGACAAGTGGACAAGTTTAATCACTCAAGGATGTCTGAAGTTTGTTACGACAATTAGGATTCTGATTCCGTGTTCTCTCTTTGTCCCTTTTTTTTTTTACAGTATATATATATATATATATATATATATATATATATATATATATATATATATATATATACTGATCATATACACTACTCTTTAAAATTTGGGGTTCACGTCTAGCTGTGTAATATAATTGTAAAATGGTTTTCTAATGATCAGTTAGCCTTTTAAAATTCTGAAACAAGGACATTTCTAACGGACTCCAAACTTATGAATCGTAGTGTATGTGTATAAACTTCATATGTTTAGGAACTATTAATAAACCAAGCTTAACCTCCTAAACGTTACATTTAATTTTGAAATCTTAAGTGAGCAAATCTGTCAAAATCAAGCGTAGTGATTCAAATGCTCCTCAGTTTTAGAAATCTTTTAGTATGTAAATGATAAAATGTCATCAATGGGGAAAAAAATGCCACTTGAAAAGGTAGCTGATTAGTTATGGAAGATGAACTATTTGCTTTGGATTTGCAGCCAATGAGTGCTGAAAATCACGGGACTACTGGATAAGAATGAAGAAATGTTAAATGAACAAATGTTAGATGTTACTACGTTATCCTCAAAGTCCCAGATTTCAATTCATGCTGCATGTGCATTTTGCTAAAAATGAAAGAAAACAACAGAAACCAGTATGGCAGCTTTGTATCCCAAACACCACTCTGTTGCCAGAAAAAAAGTGCCTGGAAACCCACGTAGCAGTGCTTCACCTGGATAGTTTACAGGTATGCACATGGTGTAGAAACAACGTGTAAGTAGAATCCATACAAATAAATGCATTTTATTTTTTACTCTTTTCTTTTTGTTAAAAACTAGATAAACCAATTCCTTTTTGTTCTCTTTGTCAACGCATCATGGCATTTGTCAAATACTTATTAACTAGCTGCACAGACTAGACCTAGTGCTATTCAGAGCTGACCTGAGACCGCTGCCAATGAAACAGATTTGGGTGGCATATGTCCACAAGGACGCACTTGCATAAAAAGGTCCGTTTACTTATATTAATGTGACCCTCTAAGCCATGCTTTTATATTCATGCATGAACATGTACATGGTTTTTCAGGATCTGCTTCATCCATATATACAGCTTAATGAACAACTGACAATAGCAGTATTTTGCACTTCAATGAACTGTGCATAGACTTCGCAGAAATAGAGGTTTTCTTCATGGAAACTGGAAAAAAGCCAGACCTGTTGACACCTCTAATTTCAGTTTTAATTTTGAGCTTTGTAGAAGACTACATATATTTAGCATTATTTGCTGTAGACAGACTGCCTTGTCTGATTGTCCTTCAGCCTTGAGTAATTGATCCCACTCCTCCAGGAATTCATTTTATAAGGGCATGTGTGAACTTGAATTTCTGTATTACAGAGTAAGAAAAATGTTTGGCGTATTGGCCCGCCAAAAACATAACCTTTACTCAAAGTTGCAAAGCTTTTATTGGGCCAACATAGAAAAAGACCCCAGAGATCTCTCCTTCTTCAGTTGAAAAGGAAAGGAGATGTCTGAGGTTCTGAAACGCTTGTCACAAGATTTCCAACGAGCATGGCAGCTTCTGGGGACTGCAATTCTAGACATGCTTAGCTAGAGGAGGTCTAATGGCCTGTGCCTGGATATACATAGAAATATGTTAACAGGAATAAGAGACAATGAAGCCAAGGGTACCATCCAATACAAACCAGACATGTCTGGCTGATCCTGCAAAGTTTTGCTTGTTTGTGTGCCATGCTGCTTACCCTATAGAAGTGAACTGGAGCTTGTTCAGTTGGGTCCTGGAAGTCCTTTGGCCCTAAGCTAATATCTAAATAATATTTTGGGTATTTGGCAATAGATGGGCTATTTTCACCATATTAGACAAGACAATTCTCTATATTTCACGTTTTAATTATATTTTATTGTATTTGATTGCATGAAGTTGTATTATAATAATGTTTCTGTTGTTATAATGTGTTTTTATAAATGATTTAAAAGTTCTATCCTTCATGAAGGCACCAATCACACATTGCATGACACACAAAATATAGCTTACTAGGTATGATTTTTGTTGTTTTTCACAAGTTGCTGAAATATGCTTTTTTTGGAATAATGTTTTTATCATCCTAAAATGCCTTTCGGATCTCAGTCAGAGAAAGGGAGAAACAAACATATTGGTTCCTCTGATCTACAGGTGAGGCAATATTGCTTCATTGGCCCATAGGAGGCACTAAAGTACAGCAGAATCATTTTGTAGCCCCCTCCCCCCAACCCCAGTGTGAAGGGAAGCCTGTAACTGTTACCATCAAAGTTTCTAGCATAACTACATTCAAAGAACCTATACCTTGTGCTGTCTGTGCCTTAGTATGTCTGTGACTGTAACCTATTGATAGCTTTATGGCGTAGTAGCTATGGCTAAGGGCAAGGCTCTGTATGTAACTCTTTAAGCTATTGATAGCTATTTGTGTGACTGTTTAAGAAGAATAACATTTTATTTACATTATTTGAATTTACGGATACACGCTGTGCATATGCAAACTATTGTGATGTTTAAGTTCATAAAAAAATAGGAACATCAAGGGATGAAAAAGGGACATTGGGGAGTCCCAATTTTACAAAAGAAGGACTATATCTCCTAAAGAGACCATGACCACAAGGTTATTAGTGTAAAGGTATCATCTTCAACTAAAGACTCCAGAAGAATTACGCACAACTACTTCCAGAGAAAGTAGTGTACGTTATAGAATTAAGAGTACCTGGGGTATGCATAAAGATATCTTAACAAAGTGATTTAAGAAGCACTCACTAGATAAGCCACCCAGTTCTTCTCTATCATCAGTATCTATGTAAGAAATCCTTGTGATGTTGGCTTATTAAAAGGCTACAGAAAGAATTTCCCTCATCAAATAGGGTCATTTCTAACTAAATTGTCTCTGAGATATACTCAATCAGCTGAAGCGCTTTGAACAATTGAATTCATTTACGTTTACCATGGATAATATAACCATCATCCAGAATCTGATGATTTCATTTGAATATACCAAGAACACAAATATTATTAAAGAGAAAGCAGAAGTCATATTACATCTGATGTCATGCAGATAATGTCTCATAAGAACTAAGTAATAACTGATTACAGGGATTACAGACAATTTGAATTTTTTAACTCTGCCTTTCAGTAGCGACTCTATACGTTAAATAAAAAGTCAGGGAGATCAGTGGAAAGCAAAGCGATCCACACACGGATATATATAAAAAGCACTAGCATTTTTTATATATTAAACATGTTGTTAAAGCTAGTGAACCGATATATTTTTGTTTCTGAGCTATAATTTAGCACTTGGGTATCATTCACTAGTTCTTTTCAACACCGCATATGTAGAATGATATGTAATGGAATGGTTTTCCCATGGAATGGGAAAACACTGGGACTCCTTCAGATGGTGGTGGAAACCATCCCAACCCAAAAATGGTGCATTCTATGACACAACGTGGGGCATATTCACTAAAGGTAAACTTAAGCCACGAGAGTCTATTTGACAATTGTGTTTTATACTCCTTGACTTCACAATACACAAAGTTCGACTGTATTGAGGTTTTGCTGCAGAATCAGTGAGATTATGCTTCACCCATTGATTTATGCATTATACAGGGCCAGCTCAGACTTTCTTGCTGGGGGAACTTGCCAGAGTTGATTAGTGAAGTGAGAGAGTTAAAACTAGACTTGTGCATTCGTCTTCGTTCGAAGACACGCCGAAGAGAAGACAGCGGCGGTAAAACGTAGGCGAAGACACACACCACAAAGATCTTCGTGATCGTCTTCGTCTTCCTCTACCAGTCTCCCCCCTTCTAACTTACCTTGGCATCGCGGCAGTTCACGGAAGTGGAAATCCGCAGGTTCGCCGTCACGGGTTACAGGGCAGTGCGAATGAGCCTATTGGTCGCCTACAGGGACCTCCTCTGCCATCAACCAGTTGGTTGATGCCAGAGGAAGACCCTGGAGGTGACCAATAGGCTCACTCGCACGTCCTTTGTAACCCCTGACAGCGAACCTATGGATTTTCGCTCCCGTAAACCCCTTCGATGCTGCGTTAGATAACGGGAGCGGAAATCCGTAGGTTAAAGGGATGTGCAAGTGACCAATAGGCTCACTCGCACGGCCCCTTAACCCCTTCAGGTGCAACAAGTGCACCAGGAGACTAAAAGTCTGTATGAGCGACCAACAGAGTCGCTCGTACAGACTTTAAAAACCCCAATGCTGCAACTTACCCGGCAGATCCCACTGGTCTCCTTGTTCTATCAGTTAAATGTCCGTACAAGCGACTTTATTGGTCGTTCGTACGGACATTTAACTGATAGAACAGGGAGACCAATGGCATCTGCCAGACAAGTTACGGCACCAGGAGTTTAACAGTCTGTATGAGCGACCCTAATGGTCGCCAGCAGGGGGCTTGTCTGCCATCAACCATTGGAAGACGAGACCCCTGAGTTGCTCATACGGACATTTAAACTCCTGGCGCCAGAGCTGCTGCGGTACACGTTTACCCCGTATTAACCCCTTAACCAGTAAAAACGAAGAAAAACCGAACACGAAGAATGTCCATGAATATTCGCCCGAAGAGAAGACAGGAACAGGCGAATATTCGCGGAATCCGAAGATTTTTTTTTCCCCGAAGACGAGCACGAAGACGAACACGAAGAGCCCCCTGGTGCCCAAGTCTAGTTAAAACTACAACTCTTCTCTACGACAAATGCTCCTTGTAGCACTTGAGTTACATTTATAGATCTTCTACCTGTTAATGAAGTAGTTTATCATGAAGTAGTATGATCTGTGTTTGGGGGATAGTCTCCTTGTATGACTAGCCCCACCTTTTTGGCCCGAATCACCACCCATAAGATGGAAGGGAGGCTGCTGGGAAAAATGGGGGGGTTTGCTTATGATAAGGACTGAGGACATATCCATCATAATGAGATAATACATGAAATGAAGCAAACACTACAGATTAGGACTCAGTTTATTGGTATAGTAAGCAGCACTGTTCCACGCATTAATATCAGTGACATACATACACTAAAAAAGGAAAATAATAAAAAGGAATTCTCTTCCAAACACACAATGTATTCCCAGCCTCTCAGAGTCTGAGACTAGCCACACCCCTATGCATGGCTAGCCCCACCCTCTTGCCATGGCCACACCCATTTGGTGCCTACTATAAGTAGTAGGGGCAGGCGAAGGGTATCCTGGCAGGAGCTCTGGGACGTTCTTGAGTATGCTTACCAAATCCTAACTCTGTGGCAACAGGTATTAGAACTAACAAGCCAATTCTTCTGAGGAAATCTCCTTTTCCTCTTATCTCATCCTTGCAAAGGACAGCCCAAACCTGACAGCTGCCATCAAAGCTGAGCAGTGATTAACAAAAGGGCACAAATAATTTAATGGAGGGAAACACTCATCCGAACAGGATGTTAATGATTTTAAATCTGTATACACCATATATTATATAAGCCATTTAGCATATAAAAAAGGGTAATATCTGTGAAAAATGACAGATCTGTTTAAGTGACTGTGTATATTATATCTCCTAATATCATATTTATGTGGTCTGTCTACTTAATAAATTGTGGGCTGTCATAGTACAAATACATTTTATTATTCTGAACACTTTTGAACTGTCATTCACTTGGCATTTTATAACACAGACAGAATGCGCATGACAACCCTGTCGGCCCGACAGCTTAGACAACGCTTACATTCTCCTGTCCAGTTAAAAAAAAAAAATCAATGATGCCTTCTTCAGATGTCTTTTTTTTTCCAATTATACTTTCTTTTTTAGCTAGAGTAATATTAATCTGAAGATTCCAAGTTAACTATATTAAATATAATCATTTATTTATTTTTGCTCAGTTTTACATAGTTTTATTACTTTTTCTTAGTAAGTATATTAGAAATCTTTAGTCGAAGGTGATACATTTTATTGGGCCAACACAGGAAAAGATGCTACATCACTTAAACTCTTGGGACCTCAAAGGACTCTTCTTTGCATCTTGAGACGTGATCGCCAAGGTCCCGAAAGTATATGTGACTTTTCGTCTTTTTTCTTAGTTGGCCCAATAAAAAGTATCACCTACAAAATAGTAACAGAAAAGTTACTGTTTTGGGGCTTATCATTGTTTTTTTTAAATTTAATTATGCAGGCAATATAAATTTATAGACAGCAACCTACTATACATACACAGTCTTTGTAATCACTTCTGAAAGTAGCTGTAAAACTACATATTTTGTCCCCAATGGCTTCTAAAGTGGTGTAGCCCAACCAGTTTAGCAGCCAACCATGCCAAAGAAGAGCCAAAGCCAGGATGAAAAGTGCAAAAAGAAGGTATCCAATGCAAAATTTTTTGAATTATACAAAGTACTGTTTAGGCCCGGACTGGGACAAAAAATAGGCCCGGGCATTTCAGACTGAGCAGCCCATTTTTATGAAAAAACATATATGTACATGCACATACATAATACCTGGTCATTCAACATGGGAAGCTTGAAGCCACAATTTAGTGTGACTAATCCTTGAAATAAATATTATAGAGTAAATAACACAATACCTTATCATTTCCACTAAATTATTTCAGGGCCTTGAATGTTTTGTCCCCTGAAGTCACTACAAATTCAGGAGGGCGTTTTATCTCCGGATAAGTAAAAATGAAATAGTTCCTACTGTAAATTAAGGAAACAGATAACCAAACATACACACCAGGACAGGCTTTTCCACACCAACACCCATACACACACACCAGGACAGGCTCTGCCACACCGAAACCCAAACACACACCAGGACAGGCTCTGCCACACCGACATCCAAACACACACACACACACACGGACAGGCTCTGCCACACCAACATCCAAACACACACACCAGGACAGTTAAAAAAGAAGAAATGATTCAGCACGCAACTCCCAGGAAGCTGGGTGCTAGCAGGAAAAAAGAGCAAAACAAAAACAGAAAGCATAACAAAAATAGCAACGTTTCGGCCAAACATGGCCTTTTGAGCTTGACAAAGGCCCTGTTTGGCCGAAACGTTGCTTTTTTGTTTTGCTTTCTTTGAATAAAGTATCCTAAGGATTGGAAGCTGATTGGAGTGCTGGGGTTCTTTTCTGTGTTCGTACACACACCAGGACAGGCTCTGCCACACCAACACCCAAACACACACCCCAGGACAGGCTCTGCCACACTGACACCCGAACACACACACTAGGACAGGCTCTGCCACACTGACACCCAGACACACACACCAGGACAGGCTCTGGACAGGCACACCGACACCCAAACACACACACACCAGGACAGGCTCTGTCACACCGACACCCAAACACCCATACACAAACACACACCAGGACAGGCTCTGCTTCACTGACACCCACACACACCAGGACAGGCTCTGCCACACCGACACCCACACACACACACACACACACACACACACACACACACGAGGACAGGCTCTGCCACACCGACACCCAAACACCCCCACACACACACACACACACATCAGGACAGGCCCTGCCACACTGACACCCAAACACACATACAACAGGACAGGCTTTGCCACACTGACACCCGCATCCGGAGGGTTTCCACGGACGTTTTCACTCAGCCTGCCCGTGGCACCTTTGCCCCCAAAACAACTTGCCTGTGGCATCTTTGCCATCAAAACAGCCTGCCTGTGGCATCTTTGCCCCCCCCTTACACATCCATGCTATCACACACACATATTCATTCACTCGTTCACAAATATTTATTCACTAATTCACAGATAATCATTCACTCATTCAGATATTCATTGATACTCATTAATTCCCTCATTCAGATACTCATTCACATATATTCATTCACAAACATTCCTTCACTCACTCCTTCACAGATACTCATTAATTCACTCTTTCATTCAATCTCACATACTCTGTACAGCCTCACTCACCCCCTTACCTGAACTGATGATGTACACGCCGCTCGCAGACTTCCGCGGATCTGCACAGGGGAAGCAGACACGCTGCAGGGTCATGTGACGTACTTGACGTACTTCACATGACTCCGTTGGATTCCTGCGTTCCCCTGGTGGTAGAAGAGACGTTGCGCGCGCGTCTGCCAGGTAGGTAGCGGGCCCGCTGCTAGAGTGGTGGGCCCGGTCGCAGTTGCTGCGGGCTTAAGGGGCAGGTGCCCCTTTTGCCCTGCGTTAAGGACGGCCGCATAGGCCCAGTCAGTCCGGTCCTGACTGGGCCTATTTTAAGGTAGGGGCCTGGAGCTGCAGCTCCATCAGCCCCTTTGTCAATCATGCCCGATGGCCAGTCCGGGCCTGGTACTGTTATTTACATCATTATTATAGTGCGACCATATACGGAGAACAAAAAATGATTATTCTTGATGGAGTTTGTAAACATTGTATGTAATCCTAATTAATTTAAATGTACAAAAAAAAAAAAATAACCCACATTAAATGTGGGCACTGCAGTTCTTGGTCTTTTCTATTTATATATACCGTATTTGCTCGATTATAAGACGACCCTGATTATAAGACGACCCCCCAAAATCTAAATATTAATTTGGGGAAAAAAACAAAAAGCCTGAATATAAGACGACCCTATAGGAAAAAAAGTTTTACCAGTAAATATTAATTCATGTAAACAATATTTTCATATTTTATAAAAGCTATGATTGAGAAAAATATATATTTTTTTATTTCCTTTTATTTGCCACCCTGCCCCCCCAGTTATGCACATCTGCCCCCAGGGTTGCCACTCTCCCCCCAGAAATGCCTTATACCCCCTATTTGCCACTCTGCCCCATGATGTGCCTTTTAACCCTCTATATGCCACTCTGCCTCCAGAAATGTCTTATACCCTCTTATATGCCACTCTGCCCCATGATATGCCTTTTAATCCCCTATATGCCAGAGTGGCATATAGGGGGTTAAAAGGCATATCATGGGGCAGAGTGGCATATAGGGGGTTAAAAGGCATTTCTGCAGGTATATATATATATAACTGCTAACAGCAATCACACTCCTATCAAGCCAAGGCAGCCAGTACATGCTGGAACCTGGGGATGATAGGAGTGTGAGTACAGCCTCCCTATGCCATGCTACCACCACTACCCCCCTTACACATCTATACTAACACACACTCATTCACATACATTTAAATACTCATTCATTCCATTAATCACACATACTTCACACATTAATCACAAAAACCCTCCCCCACCCCCTTACCTGAACTGCAGATCTCTCACTCGAATACTTCTGCAGGGGCCCGGCTGTGCGAGCAACTTCTCTGGCCCCGCCCCAGAGGAAGGAGGGGGGAGGCAGAGTTATGTGACACTCTTCTAGCTTCCTGTTCTCCTACTGCTCACGACCAAAGCACCGGTAAACAGCTTGGCCCCAGCGGACATTTTGAGGTCTGATTAGAAGACGACCTCGATTATAAGACGAGGGGTATTTTTCAGAGCATTTGCTGAAAAAAACCTCGTCTTATAATCGAGCAAATACGGTATATATATATATATTTGTCTGCTTAATGCACTTTATTGATTCAAAAATATACAATATTAATATCACAATTCAGTCACTTATTCAGTTATTGTGAGTTTTTTTTTCTTTTTTACTCCTCAAAGATTTCAGTTGTTTTGCAATTGAATTGTTCACATTATAGGTCACATTAAAGGTGGAAAAAGTTTATCTTTGTCTCATTCTTTAACATCACAAAAACCTGGCATTTTAACAGGGGTGTGTAGATTTTTTTATATTCACCGTATATACTAAATTTAATCAGTGAGTTTTGTCTAATTAAATAAAAACAATATTTCAAATAAGTAGAATATTGTTACATAAAAGATCATTTCTTACATATGAGCTTCCAGTGGTTTTTTAATTGAAATTATTGTAGCAGCTTGCCTTTTTAATTTTATTGTAATGTAGAAATAATTGTGTGGTTTTTAACCTTATAAGACTCAAATAATTACATGAAAACCCATGTAGTTTCTTTTGTTTTCTTCAAGATTATAATCTATTTTTTTCTCTATGGAGAAAGGAAATAAGAAACATACTATACAATACACCATAAATAATCAACTGTGATCCTGAAATGAAACTATTTTTAAAGAAATTAGGTATTCTTGATTCTATTTTTGGGGATCATGATGTCATGTACCATTTAAAACTAAACCATACATTTCTAAGAAACTTTCTCACTTCCTAAAGAAACAGCCTATCACTGCCTGCTTTTGTGTCACATGACAATTAGGCATTCCTTGAACAATTATGAATTCTGGCATTCAGCGGTACTAGGAATGATGCCTCTCAGGCTGCGTTTAGTTATGACAGTACTAAATTCAGCAGTGTAAGTGCCACGACGTCTATGGTTTTAAAATTATGTTCTATCCAAATTGTTTTTATAATCTAACTCCATGTCAGTTCATCTTTTATATGTGAGGTATACACCTAAAGGCTTCAGACTCCAAGAAATGGTGGCGTAAGCTCCAAAAATGTCAGTCATATCTGCTTGTTTCCATAAAAAAGATCGAGGGTAATCTAGAATGTTACGGTTCCCCTTCAAGGTCGTTCAATATAAAAAAGTACGAATGTAAATGCTTCAGATTGCTTCTGTACTAATGGCGACAGTCTTTAATTAGGAGTAGAATTAAATGAAAATTGAAAGCAGAATAGTTTGCCCCTGAGCACTGTGGAATCAAATCAACGTGATAAATGTTGCATCTGAGTACACTGTGCTGTGATATCACAGGTATAAAGTGGGTCCAAAGCGGGGGAAGCCAAGCTAATGTACAAGTCAGGATCTGCATATAAAGAAATCAGATGAGGTGTAATGAAAAAGAACAGTCCAGACTGCACATCAACTCCTTTTCTAGGGCACCTGCCCCTTATGCCCGCCGCAACTGCGACTGGGTCCGCCACTCTAAGGTACCGGGAAGCCCCCACCAGGGCCGACCTTATGGGTGTGCGGCCGCACAGGGTTTAAATTAAAACATCGGGGGTTTTTTTTTTGTTTTTTTTACTTTATTTAACATCCATGTTAAATAAAGTTTTTGTTAACTTTATTTAACATGGAGGATGTTAAATAAAGTTAAAAAAAAACCACCGATGTTTTAATGTAAGCCCTGTGCGGCCGCAGACCCCTAAGAGGGGCTTCCCGGCCCCTTAGATTGGTGGACCCGGTCACAGTTGCGGCGGGCTTAAGGGGCAGGTGCCCCTTATGCCCTGCGTTAATGCGGCCGTAGAGGCCGCATAGGCCCTGTCAGTCCGGTCCTGCCGCGGGCCCGGCCGCAGTTGCTGCTTGCTCCGGCAACAAGGTAAGTAGGGTGAGGGAGGGGGGTGCAGTGAGAAGGGGCAGAGGGGGGTTAGATAGTGAGAAATGGGGAGAGGGGATAGATAGTGAGAGGGGGTACATAGTGAGAAGGGGCAGATAAGATGGGGAGAGGGGGTAGTGTGAATGCGTATGAGAATGAATGAATAAATGTGTGGATGAATTGTGTGAATGCGTATGACAATTAATGAATTCATGTGTGGATGAATTGCTTGAATGATTTGTGAGACTGCATTAATGAATGTGTTAATGATTTGTGTGAATGAGTAAATGCAAAGATGGTACATGAAGGGTGGGCTTTAACAATAAATAAATAAAAATGGGCTGCTCAGGCTTAAATGCCCGGGCCTATTTTTTGTCCCAGTCCGGGCCTGATAGCCACTGTATCATTTACAACAAATGCCAGCCATTCTATTAGTTAAAAAATTCAGGCTTTTAAGTGATGTAGGAGTCAATCTGTTATAGCCGAAGAGGGGTCGGTTGGTTTGAGGGACAGGAGCAACTGTCCCATGGGGCAGTCCAAATTCTTCAAACAATGTTGGCCCAAAGTGGGTTAGACAGCTCTGGGAGGTGGGAGCTCGATCATGTCATATAACGCAACATATGTGAGACTACACACAAGGGAATTATATGTATGTGTATGAGTGTGTTTGCGTTGTACTGGTGGGAAATGGGGCATAATCTGTGTGGACCCATGCTTGACATCTTTGTGCCCTAAGGTGTTACAAGAAATTAGCAGGCAACATTGGCAAGTATACTTCAATATTAGTCAAAGTTAATAGCTAATAGAAGTTCATGTTGTTACTGCTGAGGTAGTTTTCATGAAGAAGGTTGATACTCCTAGGAACATTCGACCTGAGCGTTGTCGAGCGCTCTACTACAGAGCATCTTACATTACAAAAGTTGCTTGTCCTGTCAATACTAATAGTGAAGAAGATGAGCTAATATGACCCAAACCCACCTAAGTCTTCTCTGTTTGTGTACCACAAGGCACTAGTACATGGTCCCCTTAGACATGTTTATTCCAAGTATATACAAGTAAAAGTATTATATAATTCAGAGCAGTACAGGATTTTTTTTCTAGTACAGCAAGCAGCTGAATGAGAAACAGCAGGAGTTACGAGAGCCCTGTTCGGAGCTCATTGCAGGAGGTTTTTTTTATGTTCCTGGGCTCTGGAAATTATTGATGGAAACTTTGCATTTTTTATGACTGGTGAGATAATGTTTCTCTACATTCTTATATTTTTATTTTGTTCATCTGATGAGGAAAATATTCCCATCGGGACCAAAAGCCAAATGAATAAATTATGTATCTACAGTACCTTCTTATTTCGATCACATACAAGTTTTGTCAACAAATGATGGACTTTACAGAGATACAGATCCTTTTTTAAATTTTTTTACAAAAAATACAAATGCAATATATTGTTCACACTTTTAGGCCTTACAGGGTTACATACACATTTCACTGTTTCTGTATTTGACAAAGTATTTTATTATTATTTATTCTTAAGAAATCTGTATTTTAATGGAATCTCTCGGTTTTGATTGTCCATGCTGCCAACAATATCCACCTAAGATGTATCTTTTCCGCTTTCCCAAAATAGTGTTTTATTGCGTTTTACTAATCTAGCCACTACATGACATCTTACCACATCTTGCATTGTGGAGAAGCAAGGGAACAAACCAAAGAAATTGACTGTCCTGCCAACTCCCTCTTTAGTGAATAAACCCCCAGAAGGTTCTACTTTACATAGTATCTGGAATTGGAAACCAAGTAGATGCTGATAAAACATGCCAACACAGCACAAAAGAAAATAATAAATATACTATTCATTTAATTCATTTAAAAAAGAGAATTTACTGTATGGCATATGACAAAAAACTTACTGTATCTCTTTGGTCCATCCTCTAAACAAAATGACAGGGTTAACGTTGCATCATCTTCAAAAAATTCCGTTGCAAAGGCATCCCACCAAAGATTGTCACTGTCCTGGGAGGAAAAAATAGGACATTTTAGAATTAGAATATTTGAATAATCAAATATTACTTAAAGTCATAATAACATGCTAGCAAGACTGTATGCACAATAGGGTTACTGATAGAAATACTGCTCCTTAGAAGACAATATTTTTTTGTAATTTATAGAAAAATGCACAGTTTATATGCTAGTGACTGGTCCTTAGTCAGTTCTTTGGGAAGTTTAATTAAGCAACATATATGTGAATATTTTGCACTATACGCAGGACGTTTATAAAATAAGTTACCAATTCAAAATAATACATAATATATATATATAAAGATGGATAATTTTAAATTTCATCTTATATCTTTCATATCTGATATTTTCTTCTGTTTAGAAGGGATTGTCCTTTTGTTGCTCTTCCCCCCCCCCTTTTTGCCGAGTACAAGTGTAATAAGAGTGTGCTACAGCCCTAAAAGTCACAATTATCTATATTATTTTATGCACATAGAATCAACCCATGCCACCTCTGCCAGTGCTACCTGATATTTTAGGGGTAGTAGGAGGACTAGGAGGACTGGTAGGTATGTTTTACATATTTGAGATATTGATTCGGTCGGCAACAGGGCTTTCAACATTCACATATCTAGCAAACATTCAGAAGGCCAGAGAACACAGACCCTTCCACCACAGCCCTCACTAAAAAGAATATCTGGACAATAAACAATTTGCAAACACATTTAGATCTGTTTCCCAGAGTTCCCTTTTTTTAACTACAAATCACGATCACTGTATTTGTCAATGACCATCATAAGTATTTCTTTTATCCTGAGTTAAGTTTTGCAAATATCACCATTATTCTCACTATTTACCGTCATGTTACACTTGTAATTGAATAGAAAGATAGTCTCACTATGGTAATTGATGCAATCGATGTCAATTAAAAATACAAGTTACATTGAAACAGTTTTCCTCAGGCTTGCGTGTTAAAGTGAACCATCACTAATTATGAAAACTCATATAAGCAGCTTGAGTCATTGACCAATCGGACAACTAGACTTTTTCATAAAAAGTGCATCTCACTGTAATATCAGACTTACTAATAAGCTATTCAACTCCCGGTGCACAAAACGCTCAGATGCATGTAAACCTTTAGTATGTGCATCATATTTATTAAACTAATATATGTATAATATGTTCAAAGCACAGCACTCTGCCTCCAAAGTGCAATATTAATGTAAATAAAAAATGTATTAATAAGCAGTATTATGTAGAAATGTTTGTAGAGCTAGGGGTGTTCTTCAAGTATGTGTGTTAGTATGTGTGTGAGTGTTAGTGCGTGTTACCTATGTCTCAGACCAGAAAGTGTCAGCTCACCCCTTAGACTTGACTTATAAAGCCCAAAATAAAAATACAAACATAATTTCCCTTCCTATACAGCAACGGTATTGTAAATACCTTCTGTTTTATTGTAATTTTTATTGAAATTGACTTATCTTAAAACATTTTTGTTTTTCATCTGATTTATTTTAATTGAACGGAATATAATGTAACCTTTTCCATGCACAGTAATTAATGGCTCCTATCCTGGATCTCAAAGGGTTAAATGTTAATACCATGCAACAGGGAAATATAACAGAGTTAGTTCCAGGACTATTTTGCTGACGGGAAAAATCAATGGTTAAAAAATGGGAAAGCTGAAATGTTCTTTCAGCAAACCTTTCCAAAGTCCATTTTAGTGGAAACTGTAATCGAAAAATCTATTTAAGCAAAAATCTGTAAAAAAAAAAATAACTAAAAAATGGTTATTTAAAAAAAAAAAGAAACAAAAGATTAAAAAGTGAAATTCAAGGACTGCCCTAGGCAGGTTTAAGTTATGGACTGACAGGTAGTGTGGAGTTTTACCAGACTAATTATTTTCCTATTCAACAGTAATGAGATATTGCCATGGCAACCAACTTCTCACATGGCGCACGGTATTTGTGCACCCCACACAGAATCGTACGCATTGAACAAGTGCTTTTTCTCATAATGTTAACTTCTTTTCCTTATGGTGCACCCCATTTACAACAGGTAATTGAGCTAAAATGGATAACACGTTTGAAACCATACATAATACATAGGTGAACATTATTAGTGCCACATTATGGGCCACATATAATGAAGATGTACCACTCTTAACAATTTCTGTCCATGTAAAGCATAGTAATAATACTACATCATTAACCGTGTACTACAGACCATGAATTCTTATATAAGGAATAGCTAATGCAAATAATTGATCCGATTAAAGGTGGTATAGGCACAGAAAGGTAATCTGTAAAAGTGTGATTTGTTCCATGAGAACTATATGCAGGAAATACAACGCTAACCATTATACTTTTGAGCAATATAATACATTTTAATGTGGGAGTCTATCGCCAGTCATGAAAAAAAAAATACTGTCAGTAATTATTATAATAATTGTTAATATTAGCAATGCAGGAAATAGATTGCATTATTAGGGGATTTAAAAAAAATATATATATAATATTGAATGGGTTTATTCCAACAGCCTCCTTATAAAGCAGATGTAAGAATTCATCTTATAAATAAATATAAATATATACTGTGAAAATCTTTTAGCCAGGTATGAAAAATGCTGTAAAGTAATAATGCTTTAAAAAAATAGACATGTTAATAGTTTATTTTAGTAAAATGCAAAAAGAGAGAAATCTAAGTCAAATCAATATTTGCACTGGCACAAAGTCAGGGATTTTATGAGTTTACTGTACTGTATAGTTAGGTGTATGATTAAGCAATTATACCAAACAGGTGTTAATGATCATCAATTTAATATGTAGGTTGAAACACAAACATTAACTGAAACAAACAACTGTGTAGGAGGAATAAAACTGGATGAGAAACAACCAAACTCACTAACAAGGTGAGGCTGCAGAAGACAGTTTAATGTTAAAAGTCATACACCTGAGCACAGCAACAAGACACAAGGCAGTAATACTACATCAGCAAGGTCTATCCCAGGTAGAAATTTCAAGGCACAGAGGGGTTTCCAAATGTTTTAGACAACTGAATACTTCTATCTTTGTGGCACCAGTTTGGGGAAGACCCTTCCTTCTCCCAGCATGACTGTGTCCTTGTCCACAAAGCAAGCTCCAGAAAGACCTGGAAATTAAGTCGCCTACATGGAATCCTGACCTAAACCCACACATTTGGGATGAATTGGAATGCTGATTGCGAGCCAGGATTCCTCGTTCAACATCAGTGCCTGACTCAAAAATGTTCTTTTGACTGAATGGGCACAAATTCTCAGACACATTCCAAAATCTTGTGTAAAACACTGTACACATACATACATACATACATACATATATATGCACACATATTTACAACATGATCTCCTCTCAGAGTCTCATTTCTTCTCTCAGTAAGGGCTCCTTTCAGTCTGGCTCACACGCACTCTTTATTTATTCTATACCCTTTGGGCTGAAAACAGTAAGAGACTGTCAATACACAGATGCCCATAAACACACACGTCTGCCCATAAACATACATACACATGCACATTCACGCTTACTCTTACACATAAACCTGTATTGCTCTTGCATCCACACACTTGCTTGCCCTTCAAAATACTTGTCTCAACATACAAAAACTTTCAAAAAAACACAAACACTCCCCTTTCTTGTTACCCCATTTATTTATTTTTCTTTGTCTCTCCCCTTCTCTTTGATCCTCCCATTTCTCTGTATGTAAACCTCTTTTTTTTCTCTGTATCTCTCCTTTTAATCTATCCCCTTTCTCTTTATATGCCCTTCTTATCTCTCTTTATTTTCTTTAACTCCCCACCATTTCTCATTATATCTATAGTTTTTCTTTATCACATCTCTATTTTTTCTTTATCTTTTCTCCCCTTCCTTCTTATATCAACATTTTATCCCTATCCATCTCCTTCTCTTTATCTCTCCTTTCTATTGCTTCTCTTCTCTTTATCCTCCCTTATTTTACTATTTTGGTTCTCTCCCCACCCTTTCTCATTATCTCCTCATCTTTCTCTTTACCTCACTTTTGTCCCTATATATTCACTTGCTGTAAATCTTCCTCAGTCTCTATATCTCTACTTGTTCTCATTATCCCCACTTCTCATTCTCTCCCATTTCTCACCAACTATATTCTGTCTCCATTCATCATCTCTCTTCTTTTTATTTCAATGGTCCCTTTTGTATTTCTCTGTTTTTCCGCCTCGTTATCTCTCAATACCCGCAGTATGCACTGAAACCAATGTCTGTATAAACAGACCTCATCCTTGTTTTATTTTGGACCTGTTAGAGGAAGATACACAATGGGCAAGCTGGAAGATCTCACTCAGTGCACATCTTGCCATATGTATGCATGCTTGGGACTGCAGTTCATGGGTTCATATGGCTGTGGCAAGTGTGAGTGGCATCTCTGGAAGCTCACATTGGAACTCTGGAGAGGTTTATTGCAAAACTGAGAGATATTGACAGCTGAGTCCCCTAGCAAGGAGGGAGGCGGTAGGTGAGTTGGGTGACGGTTAGACATGGTTGCAGCAGAGAAGGAAGAGAAAAGGGATGGTCAGCCCTGAGTTTTTCCAGCCCAACAAATTTGCCTACTTAAGTGAGCATGTTAGGCAGGCAGACTACAGAGTGATATTGCTGGAGGAAACTGTTCTCCCTAACAGCCGGGATAACAGCTCATCTAACAGGCAGGTTGTGGAGGTAGGGGACTCTATTATTAATAGAATAGATAGGGTAACCCGTGGCTCTGATTGCAGCAACCGTATGGTATCTCCAGGTGCCCGGATTTGGCATGTTGCATACAGAATGGAAAGATTATTGGGAGGGGGTGGAGAGGACCCAGCTGTCTTTGGTGCATATCGGTAACAAAGTAAGAGGAAGTTGGAGAGTCCTAAAAGGTAATTTTAGGGATTATAAGACTAAGATTAGAAAATAGAACTTCATGGTAGTATTCTCTAATCAAAGGAAGCTTAATGGTTGACTGAAGTCTTGGTTTAAAAAGGAGGCTTTTGGGTTTTTAGAGCACTGCACGGATTTTGCTTTGGGGTATGATCTCTATAGTAGTGATGGATTGTGCCTGAATGATGGTTGGAGGAGATTTTAAACTAAGAAGGGGGGATGGAGCGTATAAATACTGGGCTAAAAAGGGAACGTGATTTAGTTAGTATCTGGGGTAAATGTATTAAGGGAAGTTTTTTCCTATTGATCTCTATGCAGCTTTGGTAATACCAATCCTGACCCTAACTGATCTTTAACCTGACATTCGTTCCCTGACAGACGTACCTGTGCAGTTTCCAAACCATTCAGAGTCATCTGCTTCTCCACTAACATTGCCTGATTTACTGTTCTGTATTTGTCTAGTTCACTGCAAGAGGGCAGGTGTCATTAGGTGGGAATGGGATAATACCATATATTATAGAAAAGGCCTGTTGAAGAGGCCAGATAACATATAGTACTCTGTCTTTAGATATAATAAATGGCAGTGTGGCACAAATAACATGTTGCAAATACACAATATCTAGTAGTCTAGTGAAAATGAACTTATCTGTCACCCACAGCTCATACATGGAAGCCCACAGCCCTAGATCACCATGAACTGACTCCAATATCAGAAAGCTTTAGAGTGATCTCTTTGTGGCTTCTTCTAAAAGGTTCTCCCTCACCCCTTCTTAACACCTCTGCTCTCCCGCTACCTCCTTCTCAACTTCCACTTAACAGGTATAGTTCTAACTAGGGAAGTAAAAAAGAACATAGAGTTTTTGGACATATAGATTGTCCACTGTACACACATAAAGAACGCATGAGCAATGGGAAGCTGCCCCATTTGCCCAAACCTTAAAAATTACCCTGGATTAATTTAAAAAAGTGAAACAACATCTGTTTATCAACCACATTGGGCAGAATTTTACTGTCTTCCAGTTCTCAAAGTAATTGACTCCATTCAGATATTCTGTCACAGCGAGTCTGCTTCTAAAAGTCGAAACACTTTGTGAAAGAACTCAAATGTCAGGAGTGCTTCACATGTCATCAAATGCTGCCTCACTGCCAATTAGTGTAGCAAAATGTCCATGTGTTTAATGCTTTAAATTGTACATCTGACATCTGCCTACTCAGGGCATTGTATTATCTTTCATACTTCATCAAAGTAGACAATCTGACAGATCACATCTAATTAGATATAACTATAGTATTCCATTCTCTCTGTACTCAGGTTGTTAAATATGTTAAAGTATTTTCATGTATACAAAACAGTCATGATGATGCTTTGTCCTTTGTGTTTATCATGTACAAAAAGATAAGACAAAGGACAGGAATGACAAAAAAAATTTTTTTTAATTATTATTCACATACAGGTGACCACTTGGATATTGTTGATAAGCATTTACACAGAAATAATCAAAAATACGTAACGTTCCTTTAAATGATTCCCAAATTAAGATCCAGAAACCTGTTGTAAAACCAAAAGCGTAGCGGTAACATTGACAATAATGGGCTCAATTCAATGAGCTGTCTAAGACAAATAAAAAAGAAAGCATGAATGCTAAAACCATACTTACTAGTAAAAGATTCAACTCCTAGGACACATAGTCAAGTAACAAATGCTGAGCACTTAACCTCGCATACATGTTTAGTGAGCATAATTCAAAATTCTGCATTGCCAATGCTATCTTTAACCTCTTCTTTACTGTTTTGTGCCCCAAAACCTGATTAGCATCCCACCTGCTAAAAACATCCACAAAGTATCTATTTTTTTTGCAGAGAAGACAACCCAGGGTATTTCACTAGCAGCGTTTGGACACTTATCCATAACATTTATTTTTATTGCTTTTTTCCCGCCAAACTTGCCATGTTTCTTAGGACTGTTTGCACAGACTACATGCAACTGCAGAAAAACCAACCAAAATGCATGCAGGTTCAGCTCCAGATTATGGACATAACCCAGCATTTATAGGTTAAACATTTATAGCTGGGGCGATTAGAGATGAAAAAGCAATGGAGGTCTGTGCTGTTGCAGGTGATTGGGCAGGCTAGCTGGGCAAATGAATCTTATCTGCCATCAAATTCTATGTTTCCTTCTCATTTTTCAGGAATGGTGGGTGAATGGTCACATCTCCAGGGTTTTATTTTACTTCACTGAGCATTCTGCGTTTTGCTGGGCACACACATCTAGGGAGAGTAGCCACAACATTTATAAACATTTTGTTACTTTGTAACCATTTCCAGCTTTATGCAAATCAACAATTCTTGATAGTAGGTCTTCGGACATATCTTTTTTGTGAGGCATGGTTCACATTAGCAGATGTTTCTTGAGAATAGCAAACTCTAAATGTCTGAGTGTTTTTTATTATTTAAAAGAAGCTCTAAAACACACCTCCAATCCCATTGTATTGATTGGAATCCAGGTTTGCTAACTCCTGACTCCCAATAGCTTTTTTTGAAGTGATTAGCGTATAGCAGGGGTAGGCAACCTTTGGCTCGCCTGATGTTGTGGACTACATCTCCCATAATGCTCTTACAGTCATAATGCTGGCAAAGCCTCAATGGAAATGTAGTTCACAACATCTGGAGAGCCGAAGGTTGCCTACCCCTGGCCTTGAGGTTTACAGACTTTTTCAAACCCACACCATGAATATTTGAATGATTCAATATAGACAAGAACAATATATAATTTTTGTGTTTTTGGTTAAAACAGATTCTATTTTAGATGAAGATCATATCAAATTTATAAATACAGAACATGTTGTAATTCCACAGGGTTCACATTTTTGCCACTGTATATTTACCTATCACTTGTGTCAGATCTGCATTAAATATTCAGGAAATATATATAAATATACGTAAATATACACATTTACATAGTCCAGTTGTCCCATAAACTCTACTGTTACTGACATCGCAAATAAATTGCAAATCATACTCACGCAGTGTAAAGATAATAAATGAGGGAACTTGTTGATTAATGCATGTGTACTGATTTGAAAACCTAATTTATGACAGCATAAACTAAAAAGTTTAGTTATATTAAGAATAATGAAAAAAGTCAAAACCAATATGTGGCAATCTCCATATAATTACCAGTTCATAAATAATATATGTTCTGCCCTAATAAATAAAAAATATATGACAAAAATCAATGAAATTCTGGTTTGAAACATTATATATGATATTTTAAAACTTACAGGAATGTCGCCAACCTAACTTTTTAATCGCACTTAAAAATAATATTCTTGCAAATTTCTAGAATGTCAATAGGAAATAAATTCCAAAGTTTTAAGCAACAAAAAAGATTTGATAGCCCCAGTTTCAACAGGTTAAACTGGACTTCCGCTATTGTGCGCCATGAAAAGTCCTCATTTAACCATTTCCATGCGGGACTGCTCAATTTTGGAAGTCTTAGAGTTGGCTCCAAGACCAAGAAACAAAATAAATTTTTACTCTGGAAAAGATTCTACAAAACAGTAGTTATTTTTTGCTACATTTTGAAGTCCCTGAGCGTCATGTGCCAATATTTATTAAAGAAGATTAATTCATAGTCTTTGAATGCTAATCTTTCCGAATGTGAATCATTAAAATGTTGTTCTTTTATTTATTTTTTTGGGTGTAACTGTAATTTGTTTATTGTGAGGAACTTTACAGATAAATTAGAAGCTTGGGGAAAAAATATAACTGACAACCAAAAGTATGACCCTGTCTGAAATGAACACAAAATGATGTGTGTCCCTTTTATGCAAATAATATGTATGCATAACTGGGGGGGGGGGTTGAAAAATGAAAGGAAATAAAAACAAGAAATGCATTTTTCTCAATCATAGTTTTTATTAAATATGAAAAATTGTTTACATGTGAATTAATATAGGGTAGTCTTATATTCAGGCTTTTTTTTTTTCTAAATGAATATTCAGATTTTGGGGGAGTCATCTTATAATCAGGTTCATCTTATAATCGAACAAATATGGTAATATGTTGGCCAATTAGTTCCCTGGTGAGCCTGTTGATCTTTTCATATGGTAATATAAGTAGAGATGAGTCAATACAATATCTTTAAAAAAATTTATATAAAAGGTTTTTATATAAGCTGCTTCAATTTTGCTTTATGGCTTATTGTTTTCTTTTTTCAGATGACAATGATGCTTCACCCAAATATATAGATGGTGTATCATCTATATATAGATGGTGTAATATTTTACTTTGTTATTCAGATTTATGTGTTCTAGTTATGACATAGCCTGAGTATTCCACGTCATTTTCCCTTGTTTCCCGTGATGCTTCATTACAGTCTGCATTGGACTCCTATTATCAATATAAGTAGGAAGTTATAACACACGTTCTTGAATGTTTTAACTGGATTGTTTAAGCCGACTGCACATTTGTCTTTAGTACTAGATATTGCTTCTAAACAACCATTTCTATTCTACAGCTATTATCGTATGCAGCAACGTATACTGGTCTAGACTAACTAGGCTTAGGGTAGTAGCTCCTCTGTCATGTTAAAGGGGCAGATCACAACACAACTGAGTCTTAGCACCAGCCAACTGCCTGAATCAGAGGGCATTGAGCAGATCCTTCCTATGGTTAGTGGAAAGTGGTAGCAGCCCCAGAGCTATTTGCTAGATTACTCCTTGTCATTCCCCTGATGATCAGAATGTTTGATGCTTATTAGTGTTTCTACAGCCCTAAGAATCACTTGAGTATCCTTGCCAGGAGAGCCATTTGGTGTCAGACTGGCTCTAACACTTCTTACCCAACACGCCAGTTGAGGAGATCAGAGACCTGCCTCACAAACAGCCCATTTACTCTACAGAGGTCTGTGCCTAGTTGGAATAGCCTTCATAGTATCATGTACCTGGAGTTAAACATTGTTCTGAAATAGAGTTCCCTGGTAAGTGTCATGCCCTGGCTCTTGTGTACAGCACATGGAAGATGGCACCTGTATACACCACTAATATTATACAGAGGCAACAATTTAAAGAATGAGGAAGATGGCTTCTCCAACAAAACATAACAGAAAAATAGCAGGTATTTCCTGCAGATATATCCCAGCCTGCCTAATATTTCATGGAAATACCTGATAAACTAGCATTGATTTTTCACATATCATTCCTGTCCGAGGGATTTATCGATGTGTCATGTTTCTAGAGGTCTCAGCAAAGTAGCTTGAGAGGCATTACTGAGAATCTTGCGGCTTTAACACACCAGGTGGTAAATAATGAACAATAACTAGTGACATTGATCCTTGTAGTATGGTCAATGAAATCTTTAGCCTACTAATTGTCAGCATTGACAAACAGTTCATGATCTAAATGAACAGCTGGAAGTAATTTCCAAATGGAAATGTTCCAGATAGATTTAAACGGCACGTTCTGCGAGGCAGTTAGTTTTTATTGTTAGAAACTGTCCCTCACAGCATGGCTGGCGAACTGCCTAGACAGGGGCTCCATAAAAAAGCTGGCTGACTGAATTGTTACTACGTACAACATTATAATGACAAGTCAAGGTAAATAAAGGTAAACGGATTACTGGGGTCACATCAACAGCTTGTAATGTGAAGCATTATAATCCTGCTCCTCCTCTTTTTTGCATTCAACTCTAGAAGACCTAAAGACAAGGAGGACACTTGATAGAAGTATTCAGAACAGATCTGTTTTTTTAAATGGCAATCAATCAGTTGTCATATTCTTCAATTCTACAGAATAACACGACACTGACAAAGCTGACTGTAGTTTAGAACATTTGTGAACTGGTTTGGAGGATCTAGAAAAAAAAATAATATGTTGACAAGACACAAAGGATGGTGAGGGAGTAAACTGTAGATTATAGCTGGAAGAGCGGCACTCCACACAAGGAAAGGGTTGGCTGGGGGCTCACACAACATACATAAATTATTAAGGTTTAGAGGAAAGAAGAAGGAGAAAGGGTAGGGAGAGAAGGTGAGTTTGGGGGGACAAGGATATCGAAAGAGTTAAGGTGAAAAGAAAGGCTGTGAGAAGGATAAAGGATAAGGAGAAAGGGGAAAAGATTAGAAGAGAAGAGAGAAAACAAGTTTTTAATTGTGTAAAGCCAAGGGCTTGGGGGTATGGGTGCAATAAAATAAAAGAATGGGTGAATTAGAGTAGTGAGTGAGAGGCCATGATTACCCTGGGACATGCTACCAATCTAAGTGCAGTACAAAAGTAATTTATTGCATGATTATATACACTTTTAAGATTAATAGTAATACAATCAGCACTATAAGAAAATGTATTAAGTGTATAAATATAGCAAGGGGAACCCAAAACTATCCATGCTTATATCTATCTACTTTTGATTGTAATACTGGCAGTGGCATGTCTAGGGTGGTGGCAGTCCCCCTGCTACAAAACCTGAGTGGCAGATTCTCATCTTGGGTGATCAAGACCACCAATCTCCCTCAACACAATGGGCTTGTTACAAGAGCCCAACCGGCCTACTTACACTATGGAAGCTGTTCCCGTGCGCCCTGTATTAAAGCACGCATTGCCTTTTATTGCATTTAGGATGCCAACTGCAGAGGGGGGCAGCAGGGGGGGCACTGCCCTAGGTCGAGTCCAAGGCAGCACCCAAGTAAATACACCACTGCCTGGTAGTACAGATACCTTGTTTGTTATTCACAAAACCTTGTCTATGTCAAAAGCTAGTATTAGTTATACTTAAAACATTTAAAATCTTAAATCTTGAGCTTTTAGTATTTATTCCACACCAAAAAACTGTTTTATATTGAATTTGTATGCAACTGTTTACAAAGATTACTTGTGCTTGATGAATATGCATATTGATCAAACTCTTGTTACTACAAAACAGCCAGCAGCTATTTTAATTTGTCAACCTCAAAGAAAATACTGACCTTTTCAACAGAAAATTGTAAAGTGTTTATATATCTCTCTTTCATGTAACGGTTTTTTTAACCCTCTGCAAAGCTCATTATGTAAACACTATTTACCCAGGTTGTTTTTGATTGCAGAGGATCCGGTTCCTTGAGATCTAATGTACATTCGGTACTTATCACACATTTTTTTCTGGATTTCAAGAAATTACACTGTTTTAAAATGCAACCTTTTCCTGGCTGTCAAGTTGTCAACCTGATATTACTCTTGAAAAGCAGCCCAAGATTTATTATTTGAGAAAAGTCTAAAACGTTGCATCAAAAAAAACAGTGAAATATTTATAGAAATATATAATATTATATTAATGTTTTCACTTTGTGATGGGAACCGAGGATCTCCACTGTGGAACCTGGAAACAAGGTGTGGAGATGAACAGAGCTAGCTACTGAGACACTTCACTGTGATGATCTAGAATCTAGATTCTGGATCTAGAAGGTTTATATGCTCTGATATAAGAGAAATATTTGCTGATACCTGAAGTCTCTATGTGGGAAAGAGCAGAGCCGGCCTTAGGTGTTCTGGCGCCCTGTGCGGACTACTCCTCTGGCGCCCCCCCATCCCAAAAAAAGAAAGGAATAAAAACTTGTAACAAAACTTGTAACAAAACCCCAATCACTATATACTACGCCAAACATTGATGTGGTCTAGGCCTACCACTTAATTGTCTGGCTTAGTAGTAGAGATGCACCGAAACGAATTCTGGACTGAAACCGAAAGTGCAGCATTTACCTGGCCAAAACCGAATATGACCCCCCAACACCATAAAAAATCTAACACTTTTATTTAAAGTAAGTAACACACCAAAATAGGACAAAACAATTAAATAATATTATATATATATATATATATATATATATAAAGTCCAAAAATAGTTACCGGCACTCCAGGGACTTTCCAAATAACCACACAAACAACTTCGGTTTTCAAGTCTATATATATCATATATATATATGATTAACAGCAATCACATTCCTATCATGCCCAGGCATACCCAGATTCCAGGATTTACTCGCAGACTTGGCATGATAGGAGTATGATTGCCCTATCTACCCCTTCTCACTCTCTTCTGCCGTATCTACCCCTTCTCACTCCCTTCTCCCTATCTACCCCCTTTCCCCTGTCTCACTCCCTTCTCCCTTTATACGCCCTCCCAGCTATCTACCCTTTCCCTCTTTGAAGTTCACTTACCTTTCAGGAGTCCTGCGGTGGGGGTGCAAGGCCTCTGCCTCCTAGCTCTGCCACTGTATGGAACAGTATAGAATGATGGGAGTTATGATGTACTTTTAGAGCATAATTAGATCATGAAAAAGACATTGGAAATGGTACAGCATAACACCCATCACTCTCACACACTTACCAATCCACACGCATACCAATCCACACGTATACCAATCCACACATATATACCAATCCACACATATATACCAATCCACACATATATACCAATCCACACGTATATACCAATCCACACTTACCAATCCACACACACACCAATCCAGACGTATACCAATCCACACGTATACCAATCCACACATATACACTAATCCACACATATATACCAATCCACACATATATACCAATCCACACGTATATACCAATCCACACTTACCAATCCACACACACACCAATCCAGACGTATACCAATCCACACGTATACCAATCCACACGTATATACCAATCCACACGTATATACCAATCCACACGTATATACCAATCCACACGTATATACCAATCCACACACATATATACCAATCCACTCTCACTGAATGCTTTCCTACCTTTCCTCTTTTCTCCTTACAGCTCCTTTTCCTCCTCTTCGTTCTTCTTCTTCAGTTCTTCTGTCTTCTTCCGGGTCAGAGGGCACGGACAGCGGTGGGCGCGGCTTCAGTGTTGTGCGCCGGGATCTGACAACAAACCCCGGCGCACAGCAGCTGTTGCCGCGCGGATCACAAGGGAGCGGTATCGGAGGTCTTTAACAGACCTCCGGCTCCCTTGAGTGATGTTAAGCTGGGTTCAAGGGAGATCCTTGAACCGGCTTAAAATCACTCAAGGGAGCCGGAGGTCTGTTAAAGACCTCCGATACCGCTCCCTTGCGAGCCTGCTCCTCCAGCGGCGGACATTACTGTCCGTCTCTGGAGGGGTTCCGGGTGCCGCTCGCCCCCCCCCCGCCGCTAGGTACGCTGCTGGCGGCAGCGGTACGCTACGGTGGCGCCCCCTGGAGTGTGGCGCCCTGTGCGGTCGCACAGGTCGCACACCCCAAAGGCCGGCCCTGGGAAAGAGTATTATTCTTGAACAAATCAATTAGTAAAATAAAAGCAATTGCTATATATGGCTATAGAACAGACATTAACTGAGGTTTCAGGGAACATTCCAGAATAGAGATATTTCTTCTGTAATATTGGTATATGATATGGACTGCTCTGAAAACATACATCGGTTACACCAAGACAGTACAGCTCAAAGTGACAACAGGATAAGCAGAGAGAAGTTGCCAATTCAGGTCGCTCATATCAGGTATCAGGTCAGTCATACCAGTTATTGAGCTTATGATAGACGTCTAGGTGTATCCCTCTAGATTCTTGGGAGAATGGAAAATAAATGGAGGAACCGTAGAAAAAGGTTTACAGGTCCTGAGATGATAGTCTCTTGGTACAGGTAAGTGAACAAAAATACAACAAAGTGAATACAGTGGGATCCATTATTTTGTATGAAATGAAAAATGGTTCTTTGGAGAGAATCCATGTCAGTAAGTGTGATGAGAAGGAAGAGTTAGGTACAAGGACGTTTGCAAGTAGAGTAATTTTACATTGTACATTCTACCCTGAGGCATTTGACTATAGGGCCAGGTAAAATGGCACACATTCTGTGATGGACCTGAGGTTTCTTGGGATTAACGAAGCCTCAAATAATTTTACCTGTGCTTTTTTACGGAAAGAAGTTCTAGACAAAGTGTAGGAAACTATTCCCCGGCATACTATACGAAGCGGGATTCTGAATACGGCTGATGTAGTCCAACAAAAGCCAGATAAATACCTGCCGGCCAATGTCCTGAATGCTTGCCTTTCTTTGTATTATATTTAGGCAACAAATGAATAAAACACGTTGACTGTCTCCTAGGGCCAATTTTTAGACTTCAGAGTAAGGTTCTATGTATGCTCAGAGACTGGTCCACAATTCCATAAGCAATTAAGTGTTCACATGGGGGCAGTTTGAGAATGGTACTTTACATGGTAAACTGTTCTGTTTTCCAATAGAAACAAATCGCTTACCCCAGAAAGCACACTGATCATTTTTATTGTTTAAATATAAGCATATTATTTTACATATTCATATGATTTTGTAGTGCGTTAACGTTATTTTAAAAGGAGGATTTCAAGTTAAAATTATACAGAATAAAGAACTGCAAAGAAAGATGTCAAATAAACAATTTGTGGATAAGTCCTCCTCTGTGACACCAGTGTGTTGCTCCATGTGGAAATTAATTGCTACAATTAATACAGTGAAGAGTTTTTAATTTGCCAAACAGGCTGCATCCTGTTAAGTCAAATACTTAAGTAGTTCTCAATATTTGTGAGCAAGGCTGGCCCACAAATGGGCGAAGTTTGAAGTGCCGCCTGGGGCGAAGTCTGAAATGCCGAACAATCCCCCCCCCTGATGCCACTGCTCATTATCTACCCTTCCTCTCCCTACCTTCTCATTATCTACCTTTCCTCTCCCCTACCTTCTCTTATTATCTACCCCATATCCCTCCCCCTTTGTACTTCACTTACCTTCCAGCAGTCCTGCGGCGAGAATCTCCCTGCTCTGCCGCAGTGCGCGCTGCTTCACTGCTGAGCGCCGCAAATGACGTCATATTCCGGCGCTCAGCATTACAAGAGACCGAGCTAGAGGGCTGGCAGAGGAGAGAGAGGGGCGCCGAGCGGGAACTGACAACTTGATGCCCCTCTCTCTCCTCCACTTAAAAAAAAAAAAGGCGCTCTTCAAAAGTGCCGCCTGGGGCAATTGCCCCACTCTGCTCCATGGCAGGGCCGGCCCTGTTTGTGAGCGTTAGCTGCAATCCTGCATTTCTTTGCATCTTTACTCCCAAATGCTGGGGTAGTATATACAGTAGGCACTGTTAATCCATTGATAGGATATTGGACTGTCCTATATAAGTTTTCTGCGCTCTCACTTTTGCTTCTAGTGTCGGGACACTGTAGGAAGCATTATGTTACATACAGTTCTGCCTAAAACCTGCGAGCAACTGAGTGACACCATCTACATGCACACTGGCTCATACGGTAGTCAAAATTAATTAATGCCAGGACAGAAGGCAGCTGAGACCTAATACTTTTTCTCGGACTGTTCCAGAACTTTCGGGTCTGCTGGCATCTGTCTTCGCAACAAAGATTTCCAGATTCCTTTGCAGTGGCGCCCCTGATGAAGCCTGTAATAGCCCAGTGTATGTCAGGCAATTATGTCTGTTCTCCGCTCCGTGTTATACTTTTCCTTTACTTTAATGAATTGTACCTCAGTTTAAAAGTTCTGTAGGCGTTCATAGATTATGCACTTTTTTGAATTGATAATATAAATGAATTCCTGTGATTCCAGACCAATCTGGAGTAGCCAGAGATATCAGATATGTGGATTTTCTCAAACCCCTGCTTAGTGTGTGTAGACCCTGTCTTGCTTGCTGATCACAGTGTGATCAGGGCAGCATAGATAGGAGGGAAGAGAGTCAGAAACAATATTTTTACATCTGACCACAAAAGGAAAACGTAAAAAAAAAGAAAGAAAAACGTGTTATTTTTTTAACAAAATATAAATTAAAATTAGCAATAAAATAATATACATAAACAATACTGTGAGCTCAGTAATGTCATTGCAACATCAAAGGAATACATAATATGTGCGAGAGAACTCCAAAGGCATCGCTATTCATATTGAATAATATTAAATATAAAATTTGAAAAGCCCTAGTACTTCATGCAAAAATTATAACCCCCCCCATTCAATACTCTCAAACCCCTTATGTCAGAAGTATTAAAAATACTACCCTATAAGCTGCTATGTATCAGGAGATGTTTCAGAACATAAATTGGGTGATTGTTCATCACAGGCACCTACCGTGTTTTTTTTTTGCTTTTTTATAGATTTTTTTTTACGTGCCAGCTCTCACAATTATTATTTTTTTGCATGTTTCTATGCTTTCAACTGAAAGCCCTATTTTGGGGGGAAAAAAATGTAAGGGGGATGGACGGAATAGGGGAATCTTAATTAAACTCACACATGGTAAAAATGGCAACAAGCCAAAATAAAAAAATATACTGATGAAAAAACAATGAAAGTTAAAGGCCTAGGAATTGTTTTAATTAGAATAATAATAATCATAAAGAGAAGGCACAAAAGTAGATGAATGATGTATCACGGAAACAGTGGCGCAGTGACTCTGTGTGCACATTTTGAAAAGAGCAGCAGAAGTATCAGGGATGTCTCTGAACTGCAAAAGGGGTAGAAAGACATCACCGAGAATTTTATGATTTGCACAGAAGCAGATAATGTGATAGCTTCGCATTTTTTTATTTATTTTGTTTCCTAGGTTTGGTGTCACAATAATTTACAGACATATGGATCGACTAATTAGGCATCCCTTCAATAAACTGGGAAATATAAATCATATTCGTCCATTAACTCTTGCCTGCCTGAATTTGGCAGACATCACTGGAAGGAGGATCAGCAGTATTCCTGGGGGTGAGAACAGAGAAGATGATGTTTGGAATTAATCCTCGTTAAGTGGAGGGGTGGGGGATGGACAGTTCGCAAGCCTTAAACTGCACATAGAGGCACCGCAGACTTATGTGGATGGGTACTCGTGACTTGACAGACAGACGGTGGTGTAACTATCTGATCGAAAAATGTGGGACAGATGCCCTCAAAGCCTAAGAAAGACACGGAGAAGGGAATGTTGTACTTGTGCAGCATATCAAATATGCTTAAATATGAGAGATCATTCTTTCCCCAAACATCTCCCGTTACTAGGAGTTCAGAATGCTTGTTGTGTTCTAAAGCCATTAAAGTAATATCAATATGTGTTTATAGACTAGCTGTATCTGAAAACTTCCCATGGTAGGCTACTGGAGCTCTCCATCTTCTGGGGAGTAGCTACATGAAGGAGTAGGGCTAGCTATATGGTGGGGCAGGACTAGCCACACGGAGGGGCAGGGATAGCTATACGATGGGGCAGGACTAGCTACATGGTGGGGCAGGACTGGCTACATGATGGGTGGGAATTGGTCATGACCAAACATTCCTTGGAGAAGAAATTGATCCAGACATAAGTACTTTAATATACATTCTTCTTTGGAGCTGTCTGAGACATTAAACTGCTCTTTTAACTGAGCAATAATGTCCTGTTTTGTCAGGACCAGACTGGGCATAACAAGGCGGCACTGGCACTTTAAGGCCAGCTGCCACCTAATAACGTATATGTGGTCAAGGCCGGATAGAACAGGTCGCACATTACATTTTTATGCTAACCAATAGTGCGGCTATCCACGCGGTGCAGCACCCGTTCCCTGCTGGTGAGTATGTGTCAGACAGTGGCCAATCAGGAATTTGCCCAGTGTACCACATGACCAGTCTGGGCTTGTTAATGAATGTAGATTTTTTTTTAATTAAATATGCTACCTTAAAAAAATATCGCAGGTTTTTAATTTAATTGTAGTCTACATTTTAATGTCATTGATCAGTTGACCAAAGATTTGTGATTTCACTCCAATCTTGTTTCACTCGTGCTAAAATGGAACATGGTAACAAAGATTTAATTTTATATTACGTCTAAACGTATCAAAGCCAAGGCCCAAACGGAACCTATGATATTTAAAGGTAAGGGAAAAATAGAATACCAGATGATTCATTCACCTTTTGTAAAATGCTACAGGGCTCAATTGTCATCTAATTTTGTACAGAGATGTAAATATAGAAAGCATTTTTTTCTGCTAATAGGAATGTTCACCAGGAAGCACGAGAACCATATTATTATTCAAGGTGCTCCTGCAATTACATGCTTTGGAATATCTATTGCTTCCCTGGAGTTCAACTAAATTAAAAAGTAGCAGTTTTACAGAGGACAGTAAAGTTCCAGCTTCATTTATTTTTGTTGCTTGTCAACAATTTTATACCTTGAGTTCTTTGCTATAAGGCTAAGGAAATAAAAACAGTACTATAAAGATGATTCACAGCTATGCTAGTTTGTTTGTCCCGTTGCCAAAGTTTACTCTTCTGTTAGTCGACGAGCATTTAACACCCCTGCCATTTATCTGGTGTTCTTATTAGGCACCCAACTCCACTATAACTTGCTTATAGAATCCGAAGGTTTTTTTTCAAGGGGGGTGCTAAAGGGGTCATATAAGATGTTCTGCCAAACAGCGTTCTGTCACAAACTACCCCACTTATCCGAACTTTAAGCCCACCTGTTCAGAGAAGCATCCAATCTAGATCCTGATTGCCTGAGAGGAGTATCTGCCCAGCTTTTGTACCAGGGGAATTTCCACCTCCCTGGACCTGCCACCCTAGGCCTGGACCTAGTCGGCCAATGTGGGGATAAATCACTACCCGCATCTTAAAAGGAATAGAAATTATATTTATTTAATCATCTATTGTTTATTCATTTATTCCTGATGCTTTCAACCTGGTATATCTTTAACACTTAATATTTGACAGACACAAACAAGTGTGTGTGGAACAAGTCACAGGAAAGCATTAAGTAACACAAACTTTAGTTTTTTTTTTTATATTTTGGACAATTTTACTAATTTGATAAGACACAGAAACAGTAGAGGCTCCCAAACTAGATTCTACAATGTAATATGCATACTAAATGGGCATCCAGATAAGTCCCTTATTGACATGGGAAAACAAGAAAAATATATTTTAGATTTACAATTCAATTTGCAATCAATTACGCCAAACCTGCCATACTTTCATACTTTTGCAAGAAAGCACCATATTTCAAAAAATATGGGTCTTTCTATGTCGGAACTCAGAAAACAATTTTATAAAATGATCCTTTGTAAAGTAGTCCCAGTCATTCTGTGTTTTGAATGAAGCATTGGCTACAAGCTGTGATTTTCTGTCAAAATAATACAAACATGCCAACAACGTATCCTACTTTTTTCTAATTTATCACACGGGGAGAAATCGAAAAATGATCAACAATTTAGCAAGGTATATACACAGGGGCAAATATAATAGAGCACAATGATAGCGTCTATATTTATAACTTACCGCAGGGATCATGAGAGGGCAGATATATTACTTGAGTTGCTCAGTATTCATTTTTTATGGAATATCTATCTTCGTATAGAAGATACTTGTGTCCCTTAAGAAAACGAGACTATTAACAACCAGCAAGCAACCTTTTCAGATTAGAAAAGTAGTACATGGGGTCTTCCTGATATAATGCAGCTGTATTAAACAGCTAAAATAACAAAATTATCCACAATTAAAGCAATGAATAGCTTGTGTATAACACAAAATTATATCACTGGCTCGGATACTGAATGTGTTCCGTCAGGAGTGCTGGGTATCTACTCATGCGCGGATATCTGTGCGCGAGACATTTAGAGCTTGCTTGGATGTACCGCCAGTTCTTTACCAGAATGCCTGGGAACTCTCCAGGTTTTGCCCGGAGGCTCTGGGTATACCACCGGGTCTCCGGGTAATGTCTCTGAGTTGTGGGAGGGGTGTCTAGACACACCCTCTCCCGCCGAATTCCCTGCCCACTCCCATACAAGTTAAGGTGGTTTGTGGCTATCCATACCCATGTATGTGGATAGCCCCGCCTGTGTGATTCATAAGTCCCACCTTCATATTCAAAAGCCACACCCACTTGTGTCATAAGTCCCACTAGAGCGTGGGCTGTGGCATGCTCACAAGTATGGTAACGAGTTATTTCAATAATGAAAAGATCTTAATTGTACTGGCAGCTCCCTTAAAGCATAGAGCATTACAGCTTGGAATATGTTGTACAAGAAGGGGCTAAAAATCTGGCCACAGTCCCAAGTCACAGGAAGCTCCTGGGTATTCTTATGACGGGGCTCAGAGATTGGTGAACGGAGCCAAGTGATCGAGAAACCCTTCCCTTTAAGTATGTCTTCTTTTTATACCATCTATGAAAAGGAGATTACGCTCTGCTTATGTGTTTCGAGGAGAGGAAATGGATCTGCTATCAAAAGTAGGGCAAGTCAAGTCACTTTTAAGGAACATGAGGAAATTGATTTAAAGATTTTCTGCCATGTTTAGTTTTTTTCTACAGATAGCAGCAATAAAGGACTTTCGGTGGCATTTCTGCAATGGCTGCTCCTTTTTCTCTTCCTGGTCCACTTTGCTGGACTTGCCTTCTAGCCCCTCCCTTGCGTGCGTACTGGAGGCATGCAGGGTGAATATGCCCATCTGAGAGGGGGTAGATAAATGCAACAGCTTCCCACCAGAAGAGGTAGTGGCTAATACAGTGATGGAATTTAAATATGCATCGGATAGACATAGATATATCCTGAATAAAAAGATCAGATCAAGGACTGATTAAGGTCTGAGTCTCTACATTAGATAAAATGAGCAGACTAGGTGAGCTGGTTTTTATCTGCCATTACATTTTTTGAGGGGCTCATCCAATCAAAAAGCTGGAGTGAGATGATATATTGTTGCATTTGCAGTGTTTTTATAATTATGGGGCTACGGTAATCCGAGTGGATTCATGCTAATACCATGACACATATGGAACAGCATTTGCTTAACTATGGTGCCAGTTCAATAACAATAAATGTTCAGTGTCTGCATTATAAATACCATGTAGTTTCAACTTATACCAGGCACATCAATTATAAATCAACCAAATTATAATCAATGCATGGTCATACATCCCAACTTTTGGGAGAGGAGGTTGGGAGGTAGAATGTCACTATAAATGGCAGCCCTACTGTGCATGCGCACAATTCTGAATGAAATTGGGGCCGCAGGATTGCAGTCGCCAATATCGCTCTCTCACTGAGCTCAGTGGGAGAGAGTGGCAAAATCGGGATAACCCAGCGCAAAGCAGGACATTTGGGAGGCATGTATGAGTAGCCAACATGTAGCTCCCAAGTGTTGCTGATCTAGAACTCCCATGGTGCTCCTTTGTAGATCAGTGAGACATAGGCTAGCCAAGTATTAAGGACTGGCTTTTGTAAACTGTTTCCATTGAAGGCAGGGGGCTAGCATTGCATTAAATACATTGAAGACCTGAGCGATCATACACATACCATGGTGATGATGTATACAATGTTGTTCTGGTGCAAAATGTGTCTTATCGCTATAGCAACAAATGCAATGGTCTGATTAACATTGCATAGCTAACCAGAATTTTAATCATTGAGAAATTACACTTCATGCAGCACAGCATTCTCAGATCTGATTGTGAAAGCCATCCAATTCATTGTCACAGCCCAGTAGGTACAATTCCTGCAGGATATACTCAACAATACTCGTGTTTCTATCAATATAATTCAGCTTCACTTTCATGCTCTTTGATTTTGGATTCCTAATTGAAATGTTAGCTCAACATAGCTAGAAATAAACAACTCTGCTGTGACAATTTTTATAGTATTAAAACTTTAAATTGTTAATGTGAAACACAACAGTTCTGGAAATAGTTGTATCTATCTACAGCCAGAAATAAGAGCAACACAATTTCAAGTAATGTTTCCAGCAGCTCCGACTTCAAGAAGTTAAAAATACATAGAAAGTTTCATATTATTCCAAATTACATTTAAAAATTGCATTCATATTTTGTAGATAAATCAAAATTATGTTCCACAAACAGAACTATTTGCTCACACAGATATTTTAAGGATCCTTATTATCTGACTAGCATCATGCTACATCTAGAATCCAGCTAGATGCGATGTACATGCAGTAACTTTTCTGAATGTAATCTGTATTTAGATCTAGACAAATTTGTAATTCGTATTTAGCTGAGTATTAAGGGTACTGAATTCATTTGGTTCAACACTAAACATGGCGTATAGGTATGTATTACCTAATTACGTGATTAGCAGCATCATGCTATATCTAGAACCCAGCTAGATCTGATGTGCATGAAGTAACTTTTCTGGATGTCATTTGCATATGACTGTGCTTAGGGGTACTGCATCCATTTGGTTCAACAGTAAACATATATTGTGGCATTTGGGGTCCTTCTGCTTACAGTGATGGTGTATAGGTAGGCATGTATTGCCCAAATATGTGATTAGTAGCATCATGCTACATCTAGAACCTAGCTAGATCTGATGTGCATGCAGTAACTTTTCTGGATGTAGCATGCATTTGAATGGAAGGCGTAATGAATTCACTTGGTTCAGCATTTCACATATTTTATGACTTTTGGTTTATACAGAGAGGTATATAGGCAGGTAGGTGTGTATCTCATTTTTAGATTTAAAACTGCATCCCTGGCATTTTGAATTTCAATTTGACTTTGCTTATATTTTTAATAAAAATTAACTATAGAGAGACACTGTGTTAATTAAATATTTGCAATAAAAAATTATTAAATATTTTGAAACTTTGGGTAGTAGCAAGCGCTACATACAATGCCTAATTCTACCGACTCTTCATATTGATATGATATACAATCGCTATTTATACTGTGTGTGTGTATATATTGTAGAGGACAGCTCACGCATGGGGCGGCAATGACAGTTTCACACAGGTTTCCAACGTAAAAGCGTGTTTATTTAGATGTTGTAATCACAGAGCACCTTGTAAACAAAACAAACTATAAGCCTGTCCGGCTCTAACTAAACAGCAGGATACCTCTCTAGCAGCCTAAGGTCTGACGCAAAGCAACGTAACCAGTTTTGTATGGGGTAAAGCTTCATACCTGGTGGGCTGCAGCGCTGGCTGTAGCTGCTCCTTCATTCAGTGTCTCCCTCTCTCTGAAAACCTAACAGCCCTTTCTTTTAAGGCCTCCTCCCCAGTAACGAGCTTAGGAAGCCTCACCTGAGAGCACCTGGGTTTGCTACCAGGCCTGGCTGAGGTAACCAGGTGAGACATATATCCCATCAACCACTCTCCCATACACTTTACCACATATCCCCCCCGTCGACTCCAGACCAGAGGTCCGGACAGCGTCAGCAACCATACAGTACACCCTGGACAACGCATCCGCATTCCCATGTAACTTCCCTGGTCTATGCTCCACTGTAAATCTAAAATTTTGCAAGGAGAGAAACCATCTGGTCACTCTTGCATTCCTCTCCTTATTCTGATTCATCCATGCCAGAGGAGCATGGTCAGTCACCAACACGAATTCCCTGCCCAGGAGATAATATCTCAGGGACTCCAACGCCCACTTGATGGCGAGACACTCCCTTTCCACTATGGCATAATTTTCCTCGGCTGGGGTCAGTTTCCTACTCAAGTACAGCACTGGGTGTTCTTCCCCATTAACCACTTGTGACAAAACTGCCCCCAAACCTCTAGCAGATGCGTCCGTCTGAACCAGAAATGGTTTCCTAAAATCAGGGGAAACGAGCACTGGCTGGTCACACAGGGCAGACTTCAGACACTGAAAAGCCCTTTCTGCCTCGGGGTTCCACTTTACCATCACTGACTTACCACCCTTTGTTAAGTCTGTCAATGGTGTGGCCATGGAGGCAAAATTGGGCACGAACCGACGGTAGTACCCGGTTATGCCAAGGAAAGCCCTCACTTGTTTCTTTGTTACTGGCCTAGGCCAGTTCTGTATCGCCTCAATCTTATTGATCTGGGGTTTAACCAGCCACCTACCAATGATATAACCCAGGTATCTTGCTTCCTCCAGACCCACTGCACATTTTTCAGGGTTTATGGTTAGGCCTGCATCACTAATGGAGTCTAACACACCCTGTACCTTCCCGAGGTGACTTGTCCAGTCAGACGAAAAAATTACCACATCGTCCAGGTAAGCAGCGGCATAATCACGATGTGGTCTCAAAATCAGATCCATCAGCCTCTGAAAGGTAGCAGGGGCCCCATGTAACCCAAATGGCATCACAACATACTGGAACAGGCCCTCTGGTGTGGAAAAGGCAGTCTTCTCTTTAGCCTCCTCAGTTAACGGTATCTGCCAATAGCCTTTTGTAAGGTCAAGTGTTATAATGTACCTTGCCTTCCCAAGCCTCTCAACCAGTTCATCCGCTCGGGGCATGGGGTACGCATCAAACTTTGAGACCTCATTTAATCTCCTGAAGTCATTACAGAACCTCCACGTCCCGTTGGGCTTTGGGATTAGCACTATGGGGCTTGACCATTCACTAGTAGATTCCTCAATAACACCTAATTCACGCATGCGCCTGACCTCCGTGGATACCGCCTCTCTACGGGCTTCTGGTATCCTGTATGGCTTCAGGTTCACTTTACTTTGAGGCTCAGTTTTGATATGGTATTTTATGAGGTGGGTACGGCCAGGTTGGTCCGAAAACATGCGTCTGTTTTCCTGCAGGAACTCCCTCACCTCCTGCTTCTGGGGCACTGACAGTGCCTCTCCTATTGTTACTGGGGGAACTGGTTGCCCCACTTCTTTGACCCCTGCCTGGGTCGCCCCCAAAGACTCCCGCTCTTTCCACGGCTTGATCAGGTTTACGTGGTAAACCTGGAAGGGTTTTCTCCTGCCCGGTTGATGGACCTTGTAGTTCACCTCACTCATCTTCTCTACAACCTCATAGGGACCCTGCCACTTGGCTAAAAACTTACTTTCGACGGTGGGCACTAAAACCAGGACCCTGTCCCCAGGATTAAAGGCCCTCAACCTGGCAGATCTGTTATAAATTCTGCTCTGGGCCTCCTGCGCTCTTTGCATATGCGTTTTAACTATAGGCATCACCGTCGCTATTCGCTCCTGCATCTGAGCCACATGTTCAATAACACTCTTATATGGGGTGGCCTCGGTCTCCCAAGTTTCTTTGGCAATATCTAACAAACCCCGTGGATGTCGGCCATAGACTAACTCAAAGGGGGAAAACCCTGTAGACGCTTGGGGCACCTCCCGGATAGAGAACATGAGGTAGGGTAATAGACAGTCCCAATCCCGACCATCCCTTTCTACCACCTTTTTTAGCATATGCTTTAGGGTTTTGTTAAACCTCTCCACTAACCCGTCTGTTTGAGGGTGGTACACTGAGGTACGGAGGTGAGTGATTTTAAACAACTTACACAGGTCTTTCATGACCCGTGACATAAAGGGCGTACCCTGGTCAGTAAGAATTTCTTTAGGGATCCCCGTGTGAGAGAACATGTAAAACAACTCCCTAGCAATATTTTTGGAGGCCATGTTTCTTAAGGGTACCGCCTCTGGGTACCGGGTAGCATAATCCAAGACAACCAATATGTATTGGTGTCCCCTAGCTGATTTGACAATGGGCCCTACCAAATCCATGGCAACTCTCTCAAATGGTACTTCAATGATGGGAAGTGGCACCAAGGGGCTACGGAAGTGTGGTGTTGGGGCACTCTTCTGGCATGTGGGGCATGACTCACAATACCTTTTTACTTCTTCATATACCCCAGGCCAATAAAACCTTTGGAGGACCCTCTCTTGTGTTTTATTAGTCCCCAAGTGCCCCCCAAACACATGGTTATGGGCTATGTCCAGCACCAGGTGTCGGTATGGTTTTGGCACCAGAAGCTGTTCCACAATTTCCTTGTTAACTTTGGTGATCCGGTACACTAGATCCCCATTCATGGCAAGATGCGGAAATTTCTGGTCAGCTTCGGGTTCCTGTGGTACCCCATTTACTACCGTGACATTTGCCCGTGCAGTTCCCAGAGTGGGGTCTCTCACTTGCTCGGTCCCGAAGTTACCCCGAGACATTTCTAAATCTAAGACCTGTTGGCCGGGTAGGGAAGTTTCTTCTTCTTCCTCCCCAGCTAACACCTGCAAGGGGAAAGAATCTTCACTATACATTTCAGATGGGCCTAGATCCTTTTCATCATGCCCCTTACTGGTATCATTGTTCCCAATGGCCGTCTCACCTGACCCATTACTTACAGGGAGGGGTACAGACTCTGCCGGAGTTTGTTCCCCAGCTGCAGAAACGTTCCCCCTTCTCCACAACTCCCAGAACAAGGGGAAATCGCGGCCTAATATAACCGCATGCATAAGTCTTTTTACAACTCCGACTTCGTAGGTCACAGTTCCAGATGGGGTCACCAACTTAATGGGGGCCACAGGGTAAGCTACAATATCCCCGTGGATGCATAGCACTCTTATGTGCTTGTTCGGCACGTAGTCCATAGTCACAAGGCCGGCCCGAACCAAAGTCACCAGGCTACCCAAGTCCAAAAGTGCCTTCACGGAGCAGTCACGTATCTTCACCATACAAAAATGCGGCTCAGTCTCTCATTCTGGAATGGCTGCACAAACAGGTTCTGCAAACAGGGACTGACGCCGACTAGCGTCACACACCATGGGCTCTGAGTTAAGAGGGCAATAGGCGGCTATGTGTCCCCACTCAGGCAGTTCTGGGGTCTCCATGCCCAACCCACCGTTGTAGCTCCGCCGGGAGGGCGCGGAGGTAGTGGTCCACTACCACCTTTTCCACAATCTGGGCTGGTGTGGTGGATTCTGGTTCCAGCCACTTACGTACAAGATGAATAAGATCATACATCTGGGACCTGGCAGGCTTGTCCATGGTGTATTTCCAACAGTGGACTCTCTTGGCCCGAACAGCGGGCGTAACACCCAGGCGAGCAAGGATCTCCATTTTTAGTTTTGTAAAGTCCCGGACATCCTGCTCCCCGAGGTCATAGTAGGCCTTTTGCGGTTCACCAGTCAGGAAGGGTGCAATCACTTCTGCCCACTCTGCAACTGGCAGTCTCTCTCTCTCCGCCACTCTCTCAAATACGGTGAGGTAGGCCTCAACGTCGTCGTCGGGTGTCATTTTTTGTAAGCCCCGCTGAACGGCCCTCCTCACGTTAACAGTCTCAAGGGGGCTTGCCTCCACTTGTTGGGGCTGAGCCACAACAGTCTCTCTGAGCGCAGCAATCTGCTCTATTAACAGGCGATTCGTTTCCTGTTGTTGGGCCATAGTCTGCTGTTGCGCATGTTGCTGGGCGTGAAAAGCCTCTGCATGAAACTTCCGTTGCTGTTCCAAGGCCTGCTCATGTCTCAGGTTGGCCTGTATCAGCTGCTTTATCACTTCCTCCATGGTGCCGGATGGGCCTTACAGTGCTGCAGCCTTCACTCAGGACATATGCTTCCGGCCCTTTACATGTCCACAAAATTCAGATGCTGTGTTTTGTCCCGCCGTTGTTCCTAGCACAACTGTGCCTGCATTCTCCACCAATTGTAGGGGACAGCTCACGCATGGGGCGGCAATGACAGTTTCACACAGGTTTCCAACGTAAAAGCGTGTTTATTTAGATGTTGTAATCACAGAGCACCTTGTAAACAAAACAAACTATAAGCCTGTCCGGCTCTAACTAAACAGCAGGATACCTCTCTAGCAGCCTAAGGTCTGACGCAAAGCAAAGTAACCAGTTTTGTATGGGGTAAAGCTTCATACCTGGTGGGCTGCAGCGCTGGCTGTAGCTGCTCCTTCATTCAGTGTCTCCCTCCCTCTGAAAACCTAACAGCCCTTTCTTTTAAGGCCTCCTCCCCAGTAGCGAGCTTAGGAAGCCTCACCTGAGAGCACCTGGGTTTGCTACCAGGCCTGGCTGAGGTAACCAGGTGAGACATATATCCCATCAACCACTCTCCCATACACTTTACCACAATATATATATATATATATATATATATATATACACACATATATTTTTACATAATAGATGACCGCCATACACTGGAACATGTATGCATAACCTGTTTAGTTCCTCTTCATATTTCACATCAATATCCTTATTTTCTGCCAAACAATGTATCACAACATTGCTCTTGACTGTGAGCCTTCAAATCACTTGCGTCACAGAATGTCCTCTTGTTCGAGTTCTGTTGCTTCTTTGAAAGCGGTTTCTAAAACAATGTACTGTGCTGTACATTCATGAAGTGGGCAAATATCTCTAGTGTCATGGAGAAAAGACCCGTGGTTGCTACATTATCCTCTGAAATCAAGTTTTCAAGTGGAGTCAGTCTTGCAATAAAGGGAACAAGAGCTTTTTTGTTACAGCCTAATCCAAGTTTAAGTTTAGGCTAACTGATCATTAGACAACTCGTTTGCAATTATGTTACAGCTAGGAATGTCCTTGTTTTCCATGAACCACAAACGTTTGAACGGCAGGGTGTGTATATATCATGCTACTTGTACAGTGCCGATGAGAAAGAGCATCAGCCACCCAGTTATCCACACCTGGCATGTGTGCTGCTTTAAAACGAACATTCAGAAACGAAAACAAAATGCCTAGGCATGCTAATTACAGGAGGTGACTAATGGCCAATGGCTGACTAATGGTCAACATCAAGCCTTCTGGAGGGTCAGGGGCCCAAGAACTGGGACCCAAATCCTCCCAAACCTAAAAGTACTACAATCACGTCCTGCCCACCAACACATCCTCCTCCAGCTGCTTCTGTGACGCTCCCGGTCTGCACATCTTGAAGAGCCATTTTTTCTGACCCCTGCCCCCTCAGCTAGGCTGCCCATCCCTTACCTAGTTACCTCTTTGTTATTAAGCAGATCAGGCCCCAATCGGCCTCAGCATTGCTGCCCTTCCTGGGATTTCACTGGAGGGCTTTTCCTAGACAGGTTGCATGTGCTCCATTTTGAGATCCAAATCTCCCCTGTCCCTCTTGCTCTCTTGATGTCCCTCTTTTGTAAGAGCTCAGAACGGTTGCCCGGTTCGGGTGTATCACAGTGTTCTACAGCAATCAACAGGTCACATAGAAAGTTTCAGCAAAGTCCTGCCCCCTGGCCACACCTCTAACCACACCCCCAAAACAACATGCCTACCTTTAGCCATTTTTAATGTTGGAAGGTATGATATAATGACATCATATTGATCCAGCAGCTTGGTTGGTATGATTACTTTATATTTCAGGACTGATTCTCATGAGTACGTTTCTAAGAAATGGAAACTGTCTGAATCTAGAGTCTACATTAGCGAGCAATTAACACGTAGTCCTGCGGCCTACAGGGCATCAGAGAATCCATCTAGTGCCTTTTTTTCAAAGTAATTAATGGAAATTGAAAGTTCTTGCTTTCTTAAATATTTTATCATCCATGCAAGTTTGACACCACGTCTATAAGAATACATTTATTACATAATGGGTATTTACTGGCAGCAAATAGTAATTATAAAAACAACTCCTAGAACTTCAGTAATTTACCTTGACATGTTTATGCTCCCTTTTACTTTATTGATTTGAATGAGAAAGTGCATTACCATTGTTTATTAAGAAGAGATAGACTATTGACAACAGCATGCGATACATATACGGATACTGATGTGTTTGAAATACGGCTGAACACTGTATATTGTATAATTACTGCTTGTAATGCATGCCCTCTGTCTACAGCATGCCTACCAACTGTCCTGCTTTGCGTAGAACAGCCCTGATTTTTCTCCATAACCCAACTGAGCCAAAAATATGAAACCACGAAGGTGTCTAAACTCAGAAGCTGCCAACTTCAATAATAAATATATGGATTTCCTTAGCGACGAACTGTAACATTCCAAAATCCCACTTATCCCACTATTATCCCACTAATAATTACCAAGTATTGATTAAGAAAATACATCTTATTTTCTGTTATATGGTAAATGGGAAAACTATTTTTTTTACCGATTCACATTTTTGATATCTTCTCTCCAGAATAGTTGTGATATTAGTTTTATAAAGTAACTGCACGGTGGCAAGGTCAAGACGCATGTTATAACGCTACACGTGTGCTACCTGTAGGATTCCAATTGCAAGCAAAGAAACGAGAAATGCAGGAAAATTTGCATTAAATGCCCATATATATATATACCCATATATATATGTTATATATATATATATATATATATATATATATATATATATATATATATTATATATATCCAATACAGTTATTAACTTGTTGTTATATCATTTGTCCATCCTGAAATATGCTACAACACGCCTCACTGAACCTTTATGTCCCATCTGATAAGCTCTGTTTTAAATCTGATAAGATATTACGCAAACGTATCCCTCCTTTTCATCTGCATTCAGCTGATTTTCAGAACGTTATCACTTATCAGTTATCTGTGTCGCCTGGAAGGAACTTTGGGTAAGTCACAGGAAAAAGGTGGGAGCATTGTTGGTGTTTCCTGCTGGCGTGAAAACTAGCGTATTGTTCCCTTTTATTTTTCTAAAGCTATTGCATCAAATCATAATTATTCCTTGCTACATCCTCTTTCCATCCAGAGACTGAAACAATATTTACTGACTTCTGCAAACTGCGTCAACAGGTTGAAATTCGTATCTATGATGAAAGAAATGTAGGTGTCATTCTATAGATGGAACGTCTTTTTGATTGTGCTGTTTTCGGTTCACCCAAAAGCCCATGTGCACACAATATCTTTAAAAATATCATTTTTGTGCATGAGTAACCAAAAAAGTTACAATTTTGTTAAATAGATATATCCTAACAGTCATTTAGTTTTATTTGCTCATTTTTATATTAATTTGGCTTTGGAAATTAATTATTAATTCAGTTTACTTGAAAGGGCTGAAAAGATATATATATATATATATATATATATATATATATATATATATATATAAATAAATATATACAGATGAAAATTTTATAATTGTATCTATAATATACATACATGAGTACTTAATTTTATAAATTCCTTTTTTGTACTGTTTTGGTATATTTACCATTCAATCAGTTTAGTAAACCAAGCTAATTATGCATACTTTATAAACATTATCTTTATGTATGTATATAAGTGTATTTGTATAAATAAAGAGACAATTACTATTACTACTAATATACTATGGATATCTCATTCCAGTCTATCAGAAAGTTCTATCTATATGTGTACAGCAGGAATTGTATGTTGTTTCCTGACCATAAAAAACAGGTTTTTAGCCCACAAGCAACCTGACCATAACAGACAAATTACATTGAAACATGTTATTCTTGAGATCATACAATTTTCATATCAAATACAAAAGTTATTACCGTCATGGAATACAGACACAATGTCATGTTTACCACTGTTGTTATCAGCTACAGTATGTGAAGATGGTCCAGAGTTGGAATTCTGCACCCTCACATCAACGCATGTGGCTAGAGAGGCTGCGAGTGGGGATATTCTTCAAGAGGTGCTGAAATATGGACTACAGGAGCATGTGTGTCTTTATGGTCTAAAACTAGAGGGTCTGAGGCATAGATGTAAGAAAGTTTTGTGTTGCTGATACAGTGAGGATATTTGAACAGACATAGTACAGGCATAAAGCTGCTCTGACTGTACGAAAAGACAACGGACCAAATATGGTTTGAGGTTTTCAAAGAAATAAAAAAGGGCAAACTAAAATGAATGAGTGATTCTTGTGTTCCATCAAATTGTAGGTTTCTATATACTGCACAGCCTAGAACTGACCAATTGTTGACCATTGCTTGACGTAGGTAGATTGAATAGTGGTGCCACAGGGGTCCCCCAGATATTGTCCAAATAAAGTGGCAAGCAAGTTATACCAGGTGTCCAAATATAGAATGAGGAATTAAAAAGTTTGTGAGGGATGTGTTCAAACTGCAAAACAGTTGCCTCATTGAACAATATAACCCTAGGAGTGGCCGCATTAAACATTGAACCATGTTCCACTAGTAATGCCACGACATGTATTACAACCTTGTTTGCTACTCTTGGCATAACTTATGAAACTGTTAGCAATAACAGGACACAATCCATAGTAGAAAGTCTGGAATAGAGGATGGCTTATCCGCCAGTTTTGTGGCAAGGGGACTGCCACCCTCCTAAGCCTTGCCACCCTAAGCCTCGATGACCTAGAGTTTATACAATTGTGCAAAGACCATGTCATTAAGCAGATCAAGCCATTCAGAGGACCAGGACCAATGCCTGAAGCATTACCTTCATCTCAGGAAAGTACCAATAAGTAATAGACTGAACTACTAGAAAGAATGCTGTTATGCACATAAAATTTTATTTTGTTATTTTACGTTGGATTTTTCTTTTTTCTGTTATATACATGTACACTAGAAGGACAAAAGTATTGGGACACCTGACCATTATCCCATCAGGGACTTTTATGTCATTACATTCTAATTATATTAATATGTAGTTGGTCCCCCTTTGCAGCTATAACAGCTTCCACTCTTCTGGGAAGGCTCTCTACAAGATTTTGGAGTGTTTCTGTTGGACTTTTTGCCCATTCATCCAGTAGAGCATTTGTGAGGTCAGGCACTGGTGTTGGACGAAAAAGGCCTGGCTCGCAATCTCTATTCCAGTTCATCCCAGTGGTGTTAATGTCAGGGCTCTGTCCGGACCCATCCAAACATGTCTTTATGGACCTTGCTTTGTGCACTGGAGCACAATCATGCTGGAATAGAAACGGGCTTCCCCAAACTGTTCCCACAAAGATAGAAGCACAGCATTGTGCAAAATGTCTTGGTAAGTCCCCTTCAGCATACCAAGACATTTTAGACAATGCTATGCTTTTGTGGAAACAGTTTGCAAAGGCGCTTTTCTATTACAGCATGACTGTGCCCAAGTAGCCATGTATATAAAAATAACATACCCTCTCCTGAATCCAAACTAAGGATTGGCAATGGTATGGATATTCTTAATATTAAGACAAAATATTCAGCAACTTTAAGAAAAGAGGTTGACTTTTAAATTGTTTCCTTTTTCTAACTCAAATCACTGGGTTTGTGAGTGATCCACAGACATGAGTTTAAACAAGTATATATTTGGAATAATGTTTTTTTTATTTTTGAATACATTTCATTAGCATGCAAGAAACTGTGTCCCTCTCTGCTCCTGTCATACAAACAGTATCTGAGCCATTCAGCACATCTATTCTGCCCATTTTCCCTGATGTGGAGACTCAGTCCTCTTGCCTTAGTTTCAGGATTGCTTTATGCCTATCCCATGCATGTTTAAATTCTCTCAATATATTACCGCTACAGCTTCTAGTGGGATGCTTTTCCGCCTGTCTACCACCCTCTCAGTAAAGTGAAACTTCCTTAAATTACATCTAAACCTCTGACCCTCGAACCAAAGCGACTGTGACCTCTTGTTCTAACATTTCTTCTCCTTTGAAATAAACGTCCCTCCCGTACTTTGTTAATTCCCTTTACGTATTTAAATGTTTCTATCACATCTCCCCTCTCTCGTCTCTCCTCCCAGCTCTGTGACCTCTGTGATTAACTGCTCTCCTGTAGTCAAACCATCTGCCCCTCTCAAATTCTGCCCCTCTCCTGGCCACAGGATGACTTCACGGGAAGTATATCCAGCTTCCTGCCTCACAGCTTCTTAATGGAGAAAAGGAGGCTGAGCAGAGGCGTTTTTGGGTAAGGTGAAACTGATGACAGGTGTGCGAGGGTGTGTGTGGGGGGTGAATGTTATGGGTTATGGAGGGGGAATCTAATATGAATATGAGGAGGGAGAAATACAGTGTTGTGGTTACTGTAATAGATTATGGAGGCAGTATGTAATATAATAGATGGGTAATGTAAAGCAGGTGGCATGATAAAAGTAGCATTTATGTGAAAGTGAAGAGGAAGGGTTAATGTAATGGAGAATGACTAGACCTGTTTTTGTATAGTGAGAGTGTTTCTTAATTGATTATATGTCAGATGGCTGCTATCAGCTTAGTCCACTTCAAGAGATAAGGCTCTGGGACACGTGGCCACCATACCCGAGGGTAGTGGCTTCACTCAGTGAGGCTACGTGTGTGTAGGTGTCGGGCTAGCCCCAGGCTGTTTTTAGCGGGAGGAAACTGGGCAAAGAGAAGGCAGAATTTGTGCAGCCACATACCACTGTCTGGAAAAAACTGACCTGGGGACCCAAGGAAGAAGGTCCTCATCCACAAGTTGGTGGTCACACTACTGGTTTCATGAGCTGCTGAATGGTGTGTCATTGGGTGCAAAGCACATATGCCAACCCTCAAGTGGCAATGTGGCAGCATTTAATGTTATCCCCCCTAGATTTTCTGTGGCTTCCTACAGTAATGTGCACATGGATCGTTCTTTACCAGAAAATGATCAATTGTCTGCTTCACGTTATTGGATTTTTAAATCGCTGTAAGAACAGAACAAAGATGAACTAAAGTACAAAGTACTTTATATAGGCATTATTTCTAGGTAAGACTGGATTAGACTATTCCTTTTAGGATTTGGTCTTTTTATACACAGTGCCAACCCGTGACTTCAAATGTTGGCTCTTTACATGGACGTTCAACTTCAACCTACAGTGATCCTGCCCAAAAGGCTGTACTCACAATGCATTTGTGTAGAATGGCATGGCTGCATTGACTTATACCATGTCAAACTTTGCAGAAGAGCACAATGACACTCCTTTCACCTACACTAACAATTTGTCTATAACTATGTACTTAATCCCTTACCTAAAGCAGAGATTTCCAGCTAGTGATTTGTGAAAAAAAGGTCTATTTTAATATTTAGCAGCGTGCAGTGATCTCCTTAATTTCTTACTCATCCGCTAAAGCTTTGGTTCTGGGGCAGAGAATAGGCAGTGGGCTTTCTAGAGAGAAGATCCAGGGCCATTTTGATATCTTTAGCCTGTCCCAGGTAATAATATTAACTTATCATGATAATTTAGATCCACAGAGATCACACAAATAAAGAGAATAAAGATGCTCTAAATTGCCCTATATATATTGGTGAATAAGTGACTCCGTAACAGAGTGCTTACAATGTATAACACCAAGCCCTGTAATATAAATCCAAACACTTTAGGGGAAAATATGGCGCAGGTTTCCATCGAGTTACCTTGGAGGAATAACACAATGAACTGTAACAGCCTGGCAGCGTTCCGGCTTATGAAATTTGCTGTACATAAGCAAGCTCAAAAAAAAGTGCACAAATCCCTTTTGTAAACACAGAGTGATTTTCATGGGTCACAAACTCACATGCTGCTATTGCAGCAAAAAAGAGAAAAATATATCAGTGAATTTTCAGTGCTACAGAATCAGAATACAGTTGCTTCATTTATATTTAGTGTAAGCACAAAGACAAAATATTCCAGATTTAGCTGGGGTTTCACTGAAGGGTTGAAAGGGTTAATTCTGTCTGCAAATTCACAATTCACCAACTTTCAATCCGGTCTTTAGGGAGAGGTGGGGGTTGGATTTGGCTTAGCGTCTCTGTTGGCTTCCTGTAATAATATCCTATTACCAGAGGGGGGGGGGGCAGACTAGAAATTAAGTTTTCTGCTTTTGGTTCTTTGCATTTTACCATCTAAGCGTACAGCAAAATATATTATTAAAGGAGCTTGGCTGAAAAGATCTGGCTCTTGTTAAAGATGGAGACATCCTTCCACTGGAGGACAAGATTTGTCACTGTAGCTGCTACCTGCCCACCAAATCTAGCTGAGGTTTATGGGAGTCATGTTCCACAACTAGGGTACCCATTGTTTGTTCTGGTTGTCAATGAAAATATTGGCTAGCAATACTAGTGAATGCAGACTTTCTTTTAAACCAATTTTGGCTAAAATGTGTGCATCATGTCTCGTATTATCCAGAATACCGTTCATTGCTATCTTTTATAACCAAATACTGTTCATACTTTTCAGGAGCGCTCACGTCCTCAGAACTGTATGTGAGGAAGGATCAGTTACCATTACCTTTTCCAAATTCGATAATATTTGCTAAATCGTCGCCTTACGTAGCCATCAGATTTAAGGAATGTCTCACAATGGCACATCCTGGCTTTGATATTCTGGACTCCAACAACATAAGATGCCTAAGATCTTCTTTATTATACTGTAAACTGTAAAGAGCTAAGTACACCTGTTAATGCTCAATAAATAATAACATACATGCATACATGCACACTACAATTAACAGTAAGAGGTAGAATATACAGCCAGTCAGTTTTCTATATGACTTTAACATTGCCAGATTGGCCTAATTTTCACCATTTGAAGCAATGGTAGTAATGCAGTAGGAAAGTCATCATGAGATAATATCAGCCCCATGCGGTCCCTCCAATGCCCTCTTCAGTGTGTATAGTAAGAGCAGACACGCATTGTGACACCTTATCTCAAACAACAGAAATCCGGGTAATATTTTACTTTATCTAATGATTTAAAGCAATGAAATGATGATTGCGTTTCAATCATGAGTCTTTACGTTACTCTTTAGCTTTACCTTGCCATTATTTCTCTCTTAAGGCTTCTTAACAACGAAAGAGAACAAACTGTATTAATATTTTTTCCTATAGTTTGACCAAAAAAAGAAGGCATCAAGTCTGTTACATCACCAACCACAAACGACCAGTGCGGATGACCGTACTATAAAAAAATAATAGCAGTTAACCCTGTGTGTATGAGCTACACTGGTAGTCCAAAGGTTAGTACGTGTACAGTAATAATGGACATTATTGCTTTGAAAAGAATCAGATACAATTGATGACCATGTGGTCTTAATCAGCCAATCATTTATCTCACTCACTTGACCTCACTTGCGATTGTCTTGTCCAGTCTTAAGAAGTCAGAGTGTAGTAGGGTTGCTGATCGGTCACTCAGCCAATCAGCAGCACTTCCCTCACCCATGTCATGTTGATTGGACTACACTTCAGATTTCCAACATGAACTGAGGCCTTGTTCCACTGGGAAGATGATGGAGAAGTGAATGCTACCTAGCAATCAGCAGCTCCTTTTGCTACAAAAAAAGATCTGATGCCTGTAAGAACTGATTAGTGCATGAAACTAGCAGTCTCGTGTAACTGACGGTTTTCATGGTATCATGGTTAAAAAAGTAGGGTACCTGCATGCCGGCAGTTGGTTACAGTTAGTTGAACTTGTCTACAAGCAGGAAAAATCGTTTGATCCCTTCTTACATGCAAGGATCAGAAACTGTGACACAAGTGCCCTTTCAAAGTCCCCGAATAACACAGCATACACACTAATGATTTTTAACATTAATGATGTATTAGTATATGCCTCAGCATTGAGGAAACCATTAATTCTGACCAAATCCCTAACTCCATTTGCAGAAACGCAGCCCAAAACCTTCAAAGAACACCCACTATTCTTCTCTGTTGCCTCATTCTTGTACCATTCTCTAAACTGCCTTCTGCTACAGCCAAATATATCAGATTTTGACTCATCAGTCCAGAGTACCTGCTGCCCAGTTCCTGTGTTATTGTGAATAGTTGAGGCACTTGGCCTTGCTTCCACATTGGAGGCATGGCTTTTTGGCTGTAAGTCTTCAATGAAGACCACTTCTGACCAGACTTATCCAGACAGTAGATGAGTGTACCTGGTTCCACTGGCAAATGGCAAGCTGAAGGCAGTGCTGGATATCTTGCATTTCTGAATATGAATTAAGCATGATGTGTCTTTCATCTGCTGCACTAAGTTTCCTTGTTTCTTTGAGCTTCTTCAAAAGAACTTGAAATTTCTGCGAGGGAGAGACCTTGTTAATGCAGTATAACTACTTGTTGTCCTGTTGCTATTTAGACATAGTTTTGCCATGGTGTATGACTTTTGACATTAAACTGTCTTCAGCGACCTCACCTTGTTAGTGAGTTTGGTTGTTCCTCACCCAGTTTTATTCCTCCTACACAGTTGTTTGTTTCAGTTAATGTTTGTGTTTCAACCTACATATTAACCCCTTCGCGACCTTTGCCGGTTCAGGACCGTCATAACAAGAAGGTCACTAAATGACCTTTGACGGTCCTGAACCGTCAAAAAATTAAATAAGCTTAGAAAGTGATCAAGGATCACTTTCTTCGCTTAAACGGCCTTGCCGCAATGCCTCGATGTCGAGGCATTCCGCAAGGCCGAGATCGGCATCGGGGGCCATGTCTGGCCCCTCCCCGGGGCGTCAACAGCCGCCATACATTGTATGGCGGCGGACGCCCGTTTTAAAAGCGTTTAGGAGGCGATCAACGATCGCCTCCTAAACTTAAATGGTGTCGCTGGAATGCCTCGATCAGGAGGCATCCAGCGACACCAAACACTTACCTCTGGGTGGGCTGTGGCCGCTGCCGGTGATCTTCGCCATCAAGCAAGATGGCGGCGGCCCAGGAAATAAAACAATAAAGACGAAAAAGTTCGCTAGAGGGTCTCCAGACCCTCTAGAGAACTGGCTCCACTTGCTGGTTGAATACAGGTACTGCATTCAACCATGCAAGTCAATGGAGCCCAGCTTTCTAATCACTATGTGATTAGTAAAATATTAAAAAAAAATAAAAATAAATAAAAAATGGAAAAAAAAATAAAAAAAAAAAATGTGCTAACATTTAAAAATAATTATGCAGTGATGTCACTAGATGAACCATCCAGTACCAGCAAAATGTGTAAAAAAAAATATAAAAAAGTATTAAAAAAATAAAATAAAAAAATAAAGTTTATTATTTTGAGCAAGTGCTAAAATTTCTCAAAAATCTCAACAAAGAGTTAAAATAAAAGCACTTCAAATACCCAAGGGGTGTCTAATATATAAAAAAAATGGCTGATGGGGTAAATTGGAGTGGCCTAGCTCAAAGATAGGGCATAGGTACAGACTGACCAAAATGGAGAAAAAAAGCGCACTTCCCAAATGTGGCATTTTAAATCTGAAACAACCCGACAAACCCATGCATGTCGGGTATCACTGCACTCAGGAGATGTTCCTGAACACACATTGGCGTGTTGTTTGACAGTGGCATATACCAGAACCTGTATATCTATAACTAAAGTACAATTTGTGTGAAAAAAAAATAAAAAAAATTACTATTACAAAGTTTGACAAAGTGTAGTTCTATAATTGGTGCATGGAAAGGGTTAAAATAACAGCATTTGGAATACCCTGGGGTGTCTAGTTTTCAAAAATATATGGTTTGAATGGGTTAAATTGAGTTAACCGGCTTCAAAGATATTCCAAAGAGGAGAGGGAGGCACAATGACCAAATGACCACCTGAATTACGCATGCCCCAAAAGTAGCCTTTTACCAGCCAAACAATCTGACAAACCCATGCATGTGGGGTATCGCTGTACTCAGGAGATGTTGCTGAACACATATTGGGGTGTTGTTTGACAGTGACATATACCAGCACCTGTATATCTATAACTAAAGTACAATTTGTGTGGGGAAAAAAAAAAAAAAATTACTATTACAAAGTTTGACAAAGTGTAGTTGTATAATTGGTGCATGGAAAGGGTTAAAATAACAGCATTTGGAATACCCTGGGGTGTCTAGTTTTCAAAAATATATGGTTTGAATGGGTTAAATTGAGTTAACCGGCTTCAAAGATGTTCCAAAGAGGAGATGGAGGCAGACTGACCAGATTTGTTAAAAAAGATTTGGAAATCATAAAACGCTGCTTGTACTTATTGCCCTATAACTTACAAAAAACAGCAAAAAAACATAAAAACATTGGGTATTTCTAAACTCAGGACAAGTAGTAGAATCTATTTAGCTAGTTTTTTTACTTGCTTTTTTAGGTGAGTAAAAGATTTTTCAAATAAAAGTCATAAAATGTGTTTTTTTTTCAATTTTTCACCATGTTTTTTAAATTTTTTTATAGTAAATAAGATGATACGATCAAAATAATGGTATCTGAAGAAAGCCCATCTTGTCCTGAAAAAAACAATATATAACTTATGTGGGTACACTAAATGGGTGAGGAGAAAATTACAGCTGAACACAAGCACCACAAAAGTGTCAAAACAGCCTCGGTCCCACAGGGTACAAAACGAAAAATGAGCCCGGTCCTTAAGGGGTTAAATTGATGATCATTAACACCTGTTTGGTATAGTTGTTTAATCATACACCTAACTATGTGCCCACAAAATCTCTGACCTTGTGCCAGTGTGCCTAGAAGAATTGATGCTGTTTTGTAGGCAAAGGGGGATCACACCTGCCTAAAACTTTTGCACACAGCACTCTATATCTATATATAGCTATACACAGATATATATATATATATATATATTCAAAACATTATCAGCATCTACACTGTATTGCTGATCAATTTTATTCCTTTAATTGGACACCAAGTGACCCCAAACTTGAACGGTAGTATATATATATATATATATATATATAATGTGTGTGTGTGTGTGTGTGTAATCAGTACATTTAATTGCTATGTTTAAGGTTGTGGACCCATGGATTGATCACAAGATCAAGATTCAGTGCAGATGTGACTCGAATGGAGCACATATGCTAGCTACTGGGAAATTTCTGTAAGACTACTTACAGATGACATAAAAGCAACTTGTGCAGTCTGTCTGGTCTGACAAGGTATAAAGCTACTGTGTAAGAAAGTGTCTAGATTTTTTTTTGTTGTCTAAAACCAGATAAATTTGCATCAGATGCCAGTAAAGAGGCTTATGTTATAGAAAAAAAAATATCCATTAATATTGCATACAATTAAAAAACAAATTATGTTTTGCAGAACACATTTTCAAGAGCACAGAACCCCCAATATTAAATACCCTAGATAAGCATAAATTATGTCAGAAGAAAAACACACGTAATTTAATTCAATGAATTCCAAGCATTTGCCTAAAAACGCATTTGCCTAAAAACGTAAAATATTACGTCATATCCGGCCAGCCTTACAGCATTAGACGGCCACCAGCTTTAAAGTGCCAGGGCCACCTCGTCATCCCTAGTCCGGCCCTAACTAAACTTCTGCATGTGGCTGTGTCTATAGCTCAGGAAAATACAGGTATTCCACTTCCTAACTATGGCCTGGGCATTAGTACGTAACACGGGTAAAGATATAATATGCATTTAATAGTGTCTTCTGATAAAGTGTAGATTAAATGCGGATTAATAAACTGGTATTGTACATACTGCATTTTAAGTCTCAACGTGAAATATTTTATTTCTTCCTCTTCACATAACAGTTATTTAGTCAATAAAATTAATAACATAACATTGCCAAGTACAGCAAGCACTCTGCATTGCAGTTAAATGGAAAAAAATAATATTTTATTATATGCTTTCTCCCTCCCCAGAAAGAATATATAGATTATTAAAACACTGCCTAATGGTGGGTGTTTTGAACTTTAACATGTGGTTTATCATAAGGTAAAATTACTGAAAAGGTCACTGATTAAGCTCAAATTTCATTTTATTTTAGTTCGGAGAGTATGTTTTATTTACAAGTGCACAAATGAAACACCCTAAAGCAAAATCATAAAATAAAACCATAACTCCCAATAAAAGCCTAGGGCTATACTTCGCTGGCCCATAGACTGACCAGCCGAAACACACACTAACTATACCTTCCTGCCCGACCCTTCTTCCAACCATGTCTTTATGGAATAGGGTTGGAATATAGCTGACTGATATTGAACCTTAATACACCCATAATAAATACCCTGTAGTTTGATTTCAGGTGATGCTACTTTAAAACAGAATCACAAAATCCAGAAAGAATACTGATTTTTTTATTTACATTCTTTTTATTACAGAAGTGTGGGTGAATTACATGACAGGATAATTAAATGAGCCATTTTTTTTCTTGAGACTGAGCAGGTGGCAGCACCCTCCTCCTCTTCCATGAAATAGTAGATAAGAGTTAACAAGGAAGGGGCTGCGTGGAGTTCAATGAAGCCATACCCTTCTGCAGACATGGCGCATCCTGTGTTTGTTATGGTGTCATGCGATATTAAAAAAAGAACAGTTGGAATACATAAGTTAAATAAAGTAAAAGGAGATGAATGAAAATCTGGGCTGATTCGGATGAATAAGCTCACAAATACATGTACAAATCTAGAATGGTATTAGCTCCATTCACACCATTGGTGATGCAGACAGGTAGAGGGACCAACTTCAGGCTTGGCTATTATAAATAGAAAGACAATGGAATTCAGAGGCCTTATAGCATTGGGCTTTGCTTTTTATGATATTATAGATTTTTATAGCCAAAGCAAGGTAGTGATTGTTCCTGCCACCTATCTGGTCATTTGTTTTAGCTCATGAGTTAACCTCTCTTTAATCTGATGAGTTAGATGAGAGGGTTTGATTGCATGCTCATCGGTCAACATAGAACTACAGTTAGCAAGCTTAACGAGAGCATACTTACTGGCATAATGCGATTTGTGTTTAAATAAAGGCATATGGGTAATGTAGATATGAAAAACTGTATTGTTAAAGTAACCTAAACATTGTGTATTTTCCTAATTAATTCCCTCTAGACGCATCTAGATAAGGGTCATTTCATATGGATTGGAATGAGTATGGAGGACTTCCAATAAAATAACTTCACCTGCCGCAAATGTCATTTGACCCTTCATCCACACACTTTCTATTGATTTCTCATTAAACTGCAAATCTTTTTTTCTAAATAGGTTTGTTGACAATCAGGGCTCACATCACCTAAAAGAGCTCCTGAACTTCTACATTCCACCGGATTTCCATCGCTCAGCTACTTTTAACAGTGCGAGAAGTGCACCCGATGTGAGGTTCCTATATTCATGACTTTTGTGCCCCTTAAGTCAGAAGACCTAAAAATACTCTCTGTGACTCATAATTGTATTTTATCAAGCATTTGTTTAATTATTTTCATAATGTAGGTGGCAAAAAGGGGCAGCTGCTCCAGGCCCAGGCTTACCATGATGGTCTATTGCACATACTTGGAGACTCTCCAGGTCACTAAGTGGAAACTCTGTGTCGCGGAAATGTGACACTCCACTAACACTTTAAAAGTAGCGTGTCCCGCAACGTCAGCGTGACCACTCACCAACATCAGCAAAACTTCCTACCCGCAACCTGCAAGGGGGTTCCAGGGAGCCAGAGCCAGAAAGTTCCCAGATGTGCTATGGCATATTGGAGAGCATCAGGATATAATATCATATTCTGGTGACTAGCAGTAGGTAACATGGAGGCCACAAAGGAAATGTTACTGGAGAGGTTTGTGGCTGCACAAAACTCCACTCACACACCTGGACTAAGGGGGCCACTATAGGAGCTTGCCCAAAGACCCTTTATGTTTAAAGACGGCACTGCTGGGATATCTATCTTTACGCTTTACGAAGTGTTGACATTTGTTATTATTTAAAGCTAATAGTACTCCAGCTCTATGAGGACACACTTAAGTCCTGACATCTAGATACCATGAAATCCTTCTTTAGATAAGTCCTTTAGGTCTACCTCCTGTTAGAACGCAGTAATTACAAGACAATTAAACTTCACTATATACAACACTGAGTCACAAAATCATGAAGAATGTATGTGGGATAATATAAAATATAACAATGTTTAGAGAAATACCATCCGTTATTCTATGATTTGTCCTTAAATAACCCCTACAGTAGGGGCTTTTCGTCTCTCTTGAGCGGAGAGTAAATTAATCACCATCTTGAAGTTTTTTGACATATCAAGCTATGCTAAAGAAAGAATCACCTGTGTTCATTGACAGATGTGTGATGGAAAATTGACAAGGATAAATGCAGTTTAATTAGTTACTTAATCTGCTTTGTTAAAAAAAACTCTATACAGTAAATACAGTATTATAGTGGCCATAGCTGCAAAATGTCCATGTTTTCCATACTGCATGCAGCTACACATGCATCATACTTAAACTGGGCTCTGTATACTAGAGACACTGTGTTCAAAAGACAATGCGTACCATGAAGAATGCATGATTTCATGTATGATCCCTGTAGGACTGCCTAACCAAACATCCCACTATTATTGTGCTCCAAAGCACCTTTGGTAGACAACGCACTCAATACACTATAATATCTAACCCTGTCCAACAGAACCAATATAAACTGCATAGAACCTCTAAAAGGAGATTAAATATGATTCATTCAGTGTATTAAATGATGCTTACATTTACTTTAGTCATCCTAGTGGCTACATTTAGAATTATACAAGCGATGTGGCAAAACTAGCAAAACTCGCTTCTCCTTGTCAGTCCTTACAAAGGCTTCCTGAAGCAACTTAACAGTAAAGATACCTTAATGGGGAAGAATAATTATGCAGATGCAGAGAACAGGACATACCTATAGGCTATTTTTTTAGAACTAAGATCTTTTGTACAAGCTGAATGTAAAATGAATCACAGCTGCATTATTTGACTGGCTTATATACCAATACCAAGCATATTAGTGGAAAAGCTCAAATAAGTTCAATGACAAACAAGAATAATGAATATACCTATGACACATTGGGGTTTTTTTGCTTCTTGAAAATGTAAACATAGTCAATAGGCATCAGAAATGTAAACTTTTTAATCTGTAATAAATGTTTCTCCTTTTTCTTCCAATTATTGAGACTTGGAACTTGAAAACACTAGTGAATATAATAGCAAGATTCTTAAGGAGGAAAATAACATTTTGGATTATCAGTCTTGAATTTTCCTCCTAAATATATATATTTTTTTTAAATTATACATTTTTTTCTCTTCTGTACCTAATAACTGCCATCATGCTGTCACGTGACTTGTTTTAAAGTGGAGCCGGGGCATCAGATATTTTTAATAATAATAGTAATTGTGAAGATAATTTTTCATGCTGTTTGCATAGCATGCTAAATCAACACATACAGAGTACAGAAAGTGTGTTAGTGTGCGCTGCTAGTGCTGACGGCACTGTTCCATTTCCATATTCACTGAGGGATCATGGGAAATACGGGGATATTTGCATAACATGGCTATGGCTTGAGCGGAGAAGTATGAGCTGAAGAATAACAGAAAACACAACACAAAAATAATAACACAAATGAGATATTTTTCCATGCTGGATTCAATCGCTGGTTTATCTTAGAAGTGTCAGTTCCTTCTTTAAAATGAGTCTAGGAAATAAGATTTTCAAGGAAGACAAAAAAAAACTATCCCAGATAAGACACACTATTGAGGCACTAAAACCTGGCCTCATTTCTCTAAGTGTTAAATTTGTTCTTGCTTGCAATTTTTTTTTTTGCTTGCCCACTCTGTTCTCCTGTTAGTCGTTGCCAAGGTAATGGAGAAAGAGTGAGTAGCGGTTTAGTTATGATGATCCATGGAGGTGAGAGGGACATCTCTATCCAGTACAGGGGGTGAGATTTTTTATTATGTTTTCCTGGATTTATAAATCTATGTTGAATATAGAAGCCAGAAAGAATAGGAACAGATTTTATTTTGGGAGCCAGGAACTGCTGCTTCTTTAGGGGTCATTCAGAGATAGAACAACAATTTGAGCTTCAGAGGTTATGTTTTAGAAGCTTTTTTACCTGGTTTCAAGAACTGGGAAGATAACAAGTGAATTAATTATATGGACCTAAAGTGCAGCTGTGATTGAAAAATGAAAAGGTGTCACTTTGTAGGGGGTAGCATTTCACCTATACATTGTGCTAGCCGATTAGGAAGGACAAAGAAAAGGCAGTATATTAATACAAGATTTCCTGGCTGCACAAACTCAAATATGTATTTTGGATTTTCTAGGATATTAGAACTGCCTTTTACTTTTTTTTTTTCTTCTTCTTGGTGAATTTATGAAGTCAAAGAATAGTTTAGGAATGACATTGTGTAAAATCTGGGCTTTCAGGTTACAGATTAACTTTACTGAAACATATTTACTAAAATTAACCCTATTGATAAATATTAAAATTAAATATTTACATTTTTGCTTTACTTATCCTGGTAAGTATTAATATTACTGTTATAGTAGATAATCCAGACTCTATATTATTTAACCTGCATGAAAAAAGACCTCTGTTTCAAGTTAAAATGTAAATTTCCAGTACATTTATTTCTAAAAACAAGTAAACATAAATATGAAAATATGGAGAGAGTCTAATACAATTGTAATGAAGTTATTGGTGATGTCCTTCAGCATTTATGTGTAAAAGTGTCTTTTTGGACAAGGCAGAGAAATGGAGAACCCAATTTGACTCTTGTGTATTTTATTTGTGCAGTGACCCACAGACTAAGAAGATTGTTTATGCCACGTGATCCTTTGGTGATCCACGTGGAAAGCCAGCGCCAACCATAACAAATGATAGATTTTAAATCTATGGTGGATTCAGTGAGGTCAATGGGATAGGGTGCTCGGGTCAACAAATTATAGCTCCAAACACTTTATATTTAGAAGAAAACACTTTATAGTTAGAAGAACATTATATAAATTATGTTAGGCAGATACATAAGCTGGATGCATCAGTCGAAATATCAGTTTTATAAAGTCCTTGTTGCTAACTTGTTTCTGAAAAAATGTAAACATGGTCTTATTCATTTACCTAAAATGTTCTTTATGTACTAGACTTCGTAATATATAGACTACAGAGGATGTTTTTTGTGACACATGATTTGAGCAATCTAGTTCTAATCTTAAAAATTCTGTGACAGTCATCTTGTACATGAAAAGAACGCCTATGTTTTGTCGTGATGGTTAGACTGCATGGAGCACTATTTGCAGTCACAAGGAATAGTTGATGAATATGTAGGAAGCTACCGGGTAAAATATCTCTGCCATAGTGTATGCGGTTTATACGAGAATATTTTTTATTTTCTGGTAGGGGGAAAACATACACATAAACTTTGCCGTAAGTCGGAACCACAAATCCCTTGACTGTTGCTAATTATTGGATAAATAATATCACAATATCTCTATGATCTCAAATGATATCCCAACTATGTCTAATCTAGTTCTTTTTACTGTGACTTTGCAACTTATATATAATATAGATATAACTTCAGAATATTAATTATTATTCAACAACGTGAAAGCAGCCAATCATGACACCTGCCCCTCACATATTAGTATCATATGGCATAACAGAAGCATTCCCTTTCAATAGGTTAAATTAACGTTATGACAATTATATATAGCTCTTGAACAAATAATATAGTGTTCTAAAATAGAACAAAACTTTGTTTCCCTCTTAACAAATTTTTGTTGATTATACTATTTGAAACATCGTATTTTGTGTATATAAGTACTGTAGTTTGGGGTAGCCGTATTAGTCCAGTGTATAAGAATGCAAAAAACCAGAGTGTTGCAGAATCTTGTAATACCTTTTTTATTGGACTAACAGTATTTAAAATAATAGACGAGCTTTCGGGAGTCCTCCCTTTATCAAGTCAAAAGCATTTCTGACCAAGCAAGTGAAAAACACAGTTTAAAACTGACCAGTACATGTTCTGATACAGGGTTAAAACAGGGGTTAAAACAACATGGTAGAGAATTTGCAGACAAAAAACTAAGAGGGTCGTAAATAGTAAATAGTGGCATATACTGCACAGATAAGGCTAGAGGGGGAGCAGGGGTGAGCATGTAGGAGAGAGAGAAGAAGAGAGAAAAAAAAAAAAAAAAAAAAGCACAGGTTATAGGAAGTTTTGATAGTGTGTTAAGAAGCTCAAATCCACATTAAGTCCTCTGTTTTTACAATCATAAAAATGTATCATTTTGGCTTCAAATGTCTTTCTTTCTTGGGTGTTTTTGAAATGACCTCTCAGTGTTTTGATTTTAAGGTCATGTATGGAGTGACCTGTTTGGGTGAAGTGGTGTCCAACTGGAGTGCAAAGGTTTTCTTCATCATGATGGTTGATGGAGTATCTGTGCAGATTCATCCTTTTATTGAGTTGCTGGCAGGTTTCACCGATGTAACACCCTATAGTACATTTGGTGCATTGAATCATGTATACAACATTTTGTGAAGTGCATGAGTACGATCCTTTAATATTGTATGTCTTGTTGTTGTGGGTGGCTGTGTTGCTGGTACAGATGTGTTGGCAAAGTTTGCATCTGGCTTTGTTGCATGGTTTGCTTCCATTATCTGTGTGTGTAGTTTCAGTATGTAGTTTGCTACTCACCAGCTTTTGTTTGAGATTAGCTGGTTGTCTGAAGGCCAAGATGGGGGGTTCAGGGAAAATTTCTTTTAACACCACATCCTCTGCTAGCATTGGCTGCAGATCCTTGATGATTTTTCGGATTTCTTCTAGGGCAGGATTGTATGTGGCTACTAGAGGTATGCGTGAGGATGTTTGTTTGTCTGTGTATTGCAACAGGTGTTCACGTGGTGTTTGTAGAGCAGAGTTAATTTTCTTATTGATGATCCTAGGTTTGTATCCCTTTTGTTTGAGTGTCTCAGACAGTGTTTTTAGATGCATGTCTCTGTCATCAGTGTTGGAGCAGATGCGGTGGTACCTGGTGGCTTGGCTATGGATGATGCCTTGCTTTGTGTGGGATGGATGGAAGCTGGATTTGTGCAGGTAGTTGGATCGGTCTGTGGGTTTTCTGTATAGGGATGTATGTAGTGTGTCCTTGTTTATTGTGACAGTTGTATCCAAGAAGTTTACACTTTCTGTGGAGAAGTCCATTTTGAGTTTGATAGATGGGTGAAATCTATTAAATGCGTTATGGAACTCTCTGAGGTTTTCTTTTCCGTCCGTCCAGACAATGAAAATATCATCAATGTAGCGATAATATTTGTAGGGTTTGTGAAGTTGTGTTTCCAAGAATCGTTGTTCCAGGTCAGCCATAAATAGATTGGCATATTGTGGTGCCATTCTCGTCCCCATGGCAGTGCCCATGGTTTGCAGATATATATTGTTGTTGAAACTGAAGTAGTTGTGTGTGAGGATGAATTCTATGAGTTTAGTAATGGTTTGAGGACTGTATTTCTGGTTATGAGTATGTTCTGAGAGGAACAGAGAGCAGGCCTCAATTCCATCTACGTGTGGGATGTTGGTGTATAGAGATTCCACATCCATGGTTACAAGTATAGAATTGGCAGGCAAGTTTGTAATTTGACTGAGTTTGTTAAGGAAGTCAGTGGTGTCTTGTATGAAGCTCCTAGTGTTTTTAACAAAGGGTTTTAAAATATTTTCCACTAAGCCTGAAATTGGTTCGGTTAGTGTGTCCATACCTGTTATTATAGGTCTGCCTGGGTTCCCTGGTTTGTGGATTTTCGGAAGCATGTAGAATGTCCCTATGTTGGGATTGGTGGGTATGAACGTTTCCAATCCTTTTTGCTGTTCCTCTGGGACAGATCTGATCAACTTCCTCAGTTTGGCAGTGTATTCCTTGGTGGGGTCTTTGATCAGTTTCTTATAGTATGTGCTGTCTGATAATTGTCTGTTTCCCTCTTCTATATAATCTTGGGTGTTCATAATAACGACTGCTCCTCCCTTGTCCGCTGGTTTGATTGTGATGGTTTGATTATTCCTTAAATCCTTGATTGCATCTCTTTCTATTGGTGAAAGATTAGCTCTGATTTTATTATGGTGCTGCTTTGTGACTAAGGATGCAGTTCTTAGCCGGAAACTTTCAATGTAACTGTCCAATTTGCTGTTGCGTCCTGGTGCTGGAGTGAATTGAGAGTTCTTTTTCTTGATATTGTAATCCGGCGTTGTGGTTGTTTTCTCTTTATTGTGAAAGAACTCTTTTAATCGTAGTCTCCTAAAAAATTCTTCCAGGTCTGAGTACAGTTCAATGTCATCTAATTTTGTACTTGGACAAAATGATAATCCTTTGGAGAGGACAGATATCTCAGGTGTGGACAGTTCGTAATCTGAAATATTTATAATTCCTGAGCTGTTTGTGTTGTAGTCCGGGTTAGTAATGAGACCATCGGCTGTTTCAGGTGCTCTGGGTGCTTTAGTGGTGATCCTGGTCTCTCCCTCCGTATGGCGTTTGCTGACATTTTGGGAAAGCCTGTTAAGTTTGTTGTTTTTCTTCATGAAAAGCTCTCTCTTTTGTTTGGCGTTGAAATATTGCATTTCTTTTTCCACTTTTACAGTCGTGTGTATGTTCATTCCCCGTAGTTTCTGAAGCAGGGATTGTTTTTCATTTTGAATGCTTGTTTTTTTCTTATATAGTAGGTGGATAAGGTGATTCCTAAGTTTCTCACTGGTGCGTTTGCAGAGGTTTTCAGCATATTGTGAGTTATGCGTTGTAGCGACTGGATTTTTGATCCTCAGTCCATTGGGGATGAGCCTTCTTTTCTTACAGTGAGATAAGAAGTATATGTCACTGTTGAGCTTTGTTTCCTTTGTGGTGATTTTGAAGAATTGCTTTGTTAAACGGCTATATGCGGTATCTTCCATAGTACTGTAGTTTGGGGTAGCCGTATTAGTCCAGTGTATAAGAATGCAAAAAACCAGAGTGTTGCAGAATCTTGTAATACCTTTTTTATTGGACTAACAGTATTTAAAATAATAGACGAGCTTTCGGGAGTCCTCCCTTTATCAAGTCAAAAGCATTTCTGACCAAGCAAGTGAAAAACACAGTTTAAAACTGACCAGTACATGTTCTGATACAGGGTTAAAACAGGGGTTAAAACAACATGGTAGAGAATTTGCAGACAAAAAACTAAGAGGGTCGTAAATAGTAAATAGTGGCATATACTGCACAGATAAGGCTAGAGGGGGAGCAGGGGTGAGCATGTAGGAGAGAGAGAAGAAGAGAGAAAAAAAAAAAAAAAAAAAGCACAGGTTATAGGAAGTTTTGATAGTGTGTTAAGAAGCTCAAATCCACATTAAGTCCTCTGTTTTTACAATCATAAAAATGTATCATTTTGGCTTCAAATGTCTTTCTTTCTTGGGTGTTTTTGAAATGACCTCTCAGTGTTTTGATTTTAAGGTCATGTATGGAGTGACCTGTTTGGGTGAAGTGGTGTCCAACTGGAGTGCAAAGGTTTTCTTCATCATGATGGTTGATGGAGTATCTGTGCAGATTCATCCTTTTATTGAGTTGCTGGCAGGTTTCACCGATGTAACACCCTATAGTACATTTGGTGCATTGAATCATGTATACAACATTTTGTGAAGTGCATGAGTACGATCCTTTAATATTGTATGTCTTGTTGTTGTGGGTGGCTGTGTTGCTGGTACAGATGTGTTGGCAAAGTTTGCATCTGGCTTTGTTGCATGGTTTGCTTCCATTATCTGTGTGTGTAGTTTCAGTATGTAGTTTGCTACTCACCAGCTTTTGTTTGAGATTAGCTGGTTGTCTGAAGGCCAAGATGGGGGGTTCAGGGAAAATTTCTTTTAACACCACATCCTCTGCTAGCATTGGCTGCAGATCCTTGATGATTTTTCGGATTTCTTCTAGGGCTGCCCTAGAAGAAATCCGAAAAATCATCAAGGATCTGCAGCCAATGCTAGCAGAGGATGTGGTGTTAAAAGAAATTTTCCCTGAACCCCCCATCTTGGCCTTCAGACAACCAGCTAATCTCAAACAAAAGCTGGTGAGTAGCAAACTACATACTGAAACTACACACACAGATAATGGAAGCAAACCATGCAACAAAGCCAGATGCAAACTTTGCCAACACATCTGTACCAGCAACACAGCCACCCACAACAACAAGACATACAATATTAAAGGATCGTACTCATGCACTTCACAAAATGTTGTATACATGATTCAATGCACCAAATGTACTATAGGGTGTTACATCGGTGAAACCTGCCAGCAACTCAATAAAAGGATGAATCTGCACAGATACTCCATCAACCATCATGATGAAGAAAACCTTTGCACTCCAGTTGGACACCACTTCACCCAAACAGGTCACTCCATACATGACCTTAAAATCAAAACACTGAGAGGTCATTTCAAAAACACCCAAGAAAGAAAGACATTTGAAGCCAAAATGATACATTTTTATGATTGTAAAAACAGAGGACTTAATGTGGATTTGAGCTTCTTAACACACTATCAAAACTTCCTATAACCTGTGCTTTTTTTTTTTTTTTTTTTTCTCTCTTCTTCTCTCTCTCCTACATGCTCACCCCTGCTCCCCCTCTAGCCTTATCTGTGCAGTATATGCCACTATTTACTATTTACGACCCTCTTAGTTTTTTGTCTGCAAATTCTCTACCATGTTGTTTTAACCCCTGTTTTAACCCTGTATCAGAACATGTACTGGTCAGTTTTAAACTGTGTTTTTCACTTGCTTGGTCAGAAATGCTTTTGACTTGATAAAGGGAGGACTCCCGAAAGCTCGTCTATTATTTTAAATACTGTTAGTCCAATAAAAAAGGTATTACAAGATTCTGCAACACTCTGGTTTTTTGCATTCTTATACACTGGACTAATACGGCTACCCCAAACTACAGTACTATGGAAGATACCGCATATAGCCGTTTAACAAAGCAATTCTTCAAAATCACCACAAAGGAAACAAAGCTCAACAGTGACATATACTTCTTATCTCACTGTAAGAAAAGAAGGCTCATCCCCAATGGACTGAGGATCAAAAATCCAGTCGCTACAACGCATAACTCACAATATGCTGAAAACCTCTGCAAACGCACCAGTGAGAAACTTAGGAATCACCTTATCCACCTACTATATAAGAAAAAAACAAGCATTCAAAATGAAAAACAATCCCTGCTTCAGAAACTACGGGGAATGAACATACACACGACTGTAAAAGTGGAAAAAGAAATGCAATATTTCAACGCCAAACAAAAGAGAGAGCTTTTCATGAAGAAAAACAACAAACTTAACAGGCTTTCCCAAAATGTCAGCAAACGCCATACGGAGGGAGAGACCAGGATCACCACTAAAGCACCCAGAGCACCTGAAACAGCCGATGGTCTCATTACTAACCCGGACTACAACACAAACAGCTCAGGAATTATAAATATTTCAGATTACGAACTGTCCACACCTGAGATATCTGTCCTCTCCAAAGGATTATCATTTTGTCCAAGTACAAAATTAGATGACATTGAACTGTACTCAGACCTGGAAGAATTTTTTAGGAGACTACGATTAAAAGAGTTCTTTCACAATAAAGAGAAAACAACCACAACGCCGGATTACAATATCAAGAAAAAGAACTCTCAATTCACTCCAGCACCAGGACGCAACAGCAAATTGGACAGTTACATTGAAAGTTTCCGGCTAAGAACTGCATCCTTAGTCACAAAGCAGCACCATAATAAAATCAGAGCTAATCTTTCACCAATAGAAAGAGATGCAATCAAGGATTTAAGGAATAATCAAACCATCACAATCAAACCAGCGGACAAGGGAGGAGCAGTCGTTATTATGAACACCCAAGATTATATAGAAGAGGGAAACAGACAATTATCAGACAGCACATACTATAAGAAACTGATCAAAGACCCCACCAAGGAATACACTGCCAAACTGAGGAAGTTGATCAGATCTGTCCCAGAGGAACAGCAAAAAGGATTGGAAACGTTCATACCCACCAATCCCAACATAGGGACATTCTACATGCTTCCGAAAATCCACAAACCAGGGAACCCAGGCAGACCTATAATAACAGGTATGGACACACTAACCGAACCAATTTCAGGCTTAGTGGAAAATATTTTAAAACCCTTTGTTAAAAACACTAGGAGCTTCATACAAGACACCACTGACTTCCTTAACAAACTCAGTCAAATTACAAACTTGCCTGCCAATTCTATACTTGTAACCATGGATGTGGAATCTCTATACACCAACATCCCACACGTAGATGGAATTGAGGCCTGCTCTCTGTTCCTCTCAGAACATACTCATAACCAGAAATACAGTCCTCAAACCATTACTAAACTCATAGAATTCATCCTCACACACAACTACTTCAGTTTCAACAACAATATATATCTGCAAACCATGGGCACTGCCATGGGGACGAGAATGGCACCACAATATGCCAATCTATTTATGGCTGACCTGGAACAACGATTCTTGGAAACACAACTTCACAAACCCTACAAATATTATCGCTACATTGATGATATTTTCATTGTCTGGACGGACGGAAAAGAAAACCTCAGAGAGTTCCATAACGCATTTAATAGATTTCACCCATCTATCAAACTCAAAATGGACTTCTCCACAGAAAGTGTAAACTTCTTGGATACAACTGTCACAATAAACAAGGACACACTACATACATCCCTATACAGAAAACCCACAGACCGATCCAACTACCTGCACAAATCCAGCTTCCATCCATCCCACACAAAGCAAGGCATCATCCATAGCCAAGCCACCAGGTACCACCGCATCTGCTCCAACACTGATGACAGAGACATGCATCTAAAAACACTGTCTGAGACACTCAAACAAAAGGGATACAAACCTAGGATCATCAATAAGAAAATTAACTCTGCTCTACAAACACCACGTGAACACCTGTTGCAATACACAGACAAACAAACATCCTCACGCATACCTCTAGTAGCCACATACAATCCTGCCCTAGAAGAAATCCGAAAAATCATCAAGGATCTGCAGCCAATGCTAGCAGAGGATGTGGTGTTAAAAGAAATTTTCCCTGAACCCCCCATCTTGGCCTTCAGACAACCAGCTAATCTCAAACAAAAGCTGGTGAGTAGCAAACTACATACTGAAACTACACACACAGATAATGGAAGCAAACCATGCAACAAAGCCAGATGCAAACTTTGCCAACACATCTGTACCAGCAACACAGCCACCCACAACAACAAGACATACAATATTAAAGGATCGTACTCATGCACTTCACAAAATGTTGTATACATGATTCAATGCACCAAATGTACTATAGGGTGTTACATCGGTGAAACCTGCCAGCAACTCAATAAAAGGATGAATCTGCACAGATACTCCATCAACCATCATGATGAAGAAAACCTTTGCACTCCAGTTGGACACCACTTCACCCAAACAGGTCACTCCATACATGACCTTAAAATCAAAACACTGAGAGGTCATTTCAAAAACACCCAAGAAAGAAAGACATTTGAAGCCAAAATGATACATTTTTATGATTGTAAAAACAGAGGACTTAATGTGGATTTGAGCTTCTTAACACACTATCAAAACTTCCTATAACCTGTGCTTTTTTTTTTTTTTTTTTTTTTCTCTCTTCTTCTCTCTCTCCTACATGCTCACCCCTGCTCCCCCTCTAGCCTTATCTGTGCAGTATATGCCACTATTTACTATTTACGACCCTCTTAGTTTTTTGTCTGCAAATTCTCTACCATGTTGTTTTAACCCCTGTTTTAACCCTGTATCAGAACATGTACTGGTCAGTTTTAAACTGTGTTTTTCACTTGCTTGGTCAGAAATGCTTTTGACTTGATAAAGGGAGGACTCCCGAAAGCTCGTCTATTATTTTAAATACTGTTAGTCCAATAAAAAAGGTATTACAAGATTCTGCAACACTCTGGTTTTTTGCATTCGTGTATATAAGTATAATACTTTTGTTGCCAACAGTAATTTGTTTCCAATTTCATGTTTCAAATAAACTATTTGATGTGAAATATAATATTTAAGTTAGCAGATGATTTCCCTTTTCTGTCGAAATAATCAAAATGTTTATAATAGCAAAATATTAACAGAAATTGCTCTTAAAAGCTGAGTTGTACCTCTCAAATCTATCTTGTATTTTATTTCTAAAAAAAAATTTTTTTTAAATATTGCAAACAAGCTTACTATTACATTATACTTATTGCCTATTAAAATAGGGGCACAATATACAAAATGAATAATACTGATATATGTTGACAGAAGGAGACGAGGGCCCTGATCTTATTAGCTTACTGCCCATTTTTAATCATGTATTATCAATGGCATAATTGTTTCTTTTCCATTAACTTGGAGATATTGAAATTGCAGATAGAATTTTGGAAGGGTGGCCACTAAGTCCAAATAAGTTATGCTGCTTTCAAAATTTTTCCATAAGTGCTGGGTATTAAAGTAACTATTAAAGTAAAAAAAATAATTACAATAAAAGTATCTATTTCTAGTATACAAAACAATCCGGTGATGACTATGACAGAGAACCATAGTGTGTTTGTGCCTACTAAATATCTAAACTTTTTATACCATCTGTCACGTAATTTCACATTTGTTTTCACGTTTTTTCACACTTGTGATTCTACAACAGTATCACAAGTTGGCTTAGGCCAACAATATCTTCTCACCATGTTCTCTATAGACAGATTTGGCTATTAATAATGATAGCTAACCAGTCAACAGCATAGGATTGTTTCATTGGCTGGATTGAGAATCCAAAAAAAAACCCCAAATACTTCTTGTAACAATTCCAAAAACTGCTGGCAACTCTAAAAAACAAACTTGGAAGTAAAATTCAAACAACTGCAAGTTTATAAAAAAATCTCAGACTGGTGATCATACGTAGGTGCAGCTTCAGTGTACCTTTCCATCTATTTTAGTAGGAGGTTTTTATAAATATTCATTAATGCGGATTTGAAATATCACTAACACCCCCCCCCCCAGATCTCAGTATCTTTACCTTTAAACTTATAATAAAAACCAACAATATGGGGGACGTTCAATTTGACACTGGTGGAAGGAGATTCCACACATGGGAACTGTTGCCATTATACAGTTGTGTACATTACATGAACCAAACATTGTGGAGATACAGGTGCTTGAACCAGTTACATACTTTTCATGAGTCTAAAGTAAGTTTTATCAGCACTCCCAACGCCGTCCATACCTTTTAGAGTTTCTCATGACAAATGAAACCTATTGTCTTCTGATACGGATTTTACTTTTTGTCACGAATGCAAAAGTAACGTTAAAGTCCGCTTTGGTAACTTTGTCAATGGGCATGTTAAAGACATGTTTACAAGGATTAATAATAACCCATCGCTTTGATTCCACAGGAAAAGATTTACGTTACACACATGAATCTTTAATGATTTCTATGAAAACAAAAAACACATGTTTTCGCTCAAATACATAAATTGTTTTAAAAAAAAATTCACAACATCCAAAAATAACAAAGTGTATTGAGTATACGGTAACTTATGGTCCACAGAGTAAAACATAGTACATACTATTGCTATAATAACCGACCCTCTACTATTAGCTTAACCCCTTCAGTGATATTGTGATGTGCAGCCTATTTCAAAGCTATGTGCTGCCCGCTTCTCCTGTACTCAAGGGGTTAATCTTAGAGGATACAGACTGAGCTCTATTAGTTAAAGAACATACATCGCTTTATATACGTTATATGGCCCTGGCAAAGCTAAAGGCTATCCCAGTGTCCGTTTAGTAGGCTAAGGCTCTAAAGGACTTACCTCTGAACGAGACTGCAGCCTCTTGTTCATCTCATATATTCGATACTCTGGTTGTATCATGTATGGAGTATGTCTCCTATAAAAAGGGCCAAAAGGAGAGGAATAAAAAGGGTCATGGGGTGTGCTGGACATCTTTGCGCCTGCTTCCAGAGGATCAAGCTGTACTGGGTGAAATCAACATCCATACAGAGCACATGGGCTGTGCGTTCTTCCCAGCATTAACTAGCAGCATGCAAACACGGATCACACTGCCTGGGAACTGCTATTGGAGCCCTCTATAGCAAGACACTGAGAAAGAGAGAGAGCGAGAGAGCGAGAGAGCGAGAGAGAGAGAGAGAGAGAGAGCACCAGAGCGAGAGAGGCTGAATAGCTTCAGGCAACACTGCTTGTTTTTAAAGAAGCAGTATGCGAAGGGGTCATTTCCTGTCCACACAGTGGGCTGCTTTCACAACGTTCCTCCCGGAGTGACAGACCCCAGGCTTTAGTTTTAATTTTAACAACCCAGAATTGCATATGAAACATTGTATTCAATGCATCTTTTTTTTTTTTTTGCTACGTTTCATTCTATATTTAATACGTATAAATAGATGAATTCCATCTGCTTCAATACTAGATTGAATTGAGAATTTTGAAATCATCTATTTACATCACTTCGGAAATAATAAAAATAATAATAAAAGAATTGTGCTTCTGCGTGTTGTTTTTTAAGTTTACGATCATTGTTTCGGTTAGGCGTGACAAATGGATGCATTTGTATGTGTTTTTGTTTGTGTGCTGGTAGAGTTCAGAATGAGCGCTTGTTTTGAATAAAGATGTATAATTAGGCAATAAAATACGAAGAGATCATTCATAAATTTATAAAGAAGTATAATTTTATGGCACGCGCGCTGAGTAGCTGCGGAATGTTAGGGGCAAACGAGTTTGAAAATGTCTGGGTTCGGAGTAGGTAAAAGGAGCACCTTATGTGTTGTCAGCGTGTGTTACTTCATGAGTACACATGATAAGTATATAATATGTTTGTACATTGATTGTATGTGTTTTAAGCGAAGTATACTCTGGTTCTGTACACAGCAGGGGTCTTCAACAGGCAGCTCACCAACTACAGATAGGTTGCAGCTGCCACTGAGTACCTTGGGCTACTACCACCCTGGTGCATTCCTTGTCTGGTGGAAGGGTGGGTTGTATATATCTATTTTAACACAAGTAAATCTCAGAAATAAATAAATGAATACAACAAATTCAAATAAAATAATAATAATCGCAACATAATATTATTTTCAATAAGTTTCATTTTAGCTTTCATTTTTTTTTGTGTTAAAGGACCAGAGAGCCCTGTTATAGACACCGGTCACTGGTCTTCTGTCCGTCTTCTTCTTTTAAATGATTAAGCGTTTTTCCACTCTAAAGATTATTTATAAGAACTCTGGGATTGTGATGAAAGTAAGTAGAAGCTCATACCTCCCAGCATTTTAAATGTGCAACGGTTAAGTTATAGGAGCTCCGACTATGGACAGGGCATGATCGAGGCTATTTTTAATGAGAAATATTGTTGATTTAGATCATATACCTATTGCTGTGACTTTTATGCCTATAGAACACTGTGGCTTACTCCTATTCCTCAAGCATACCGAGCTTCGATAAAATAGGGACATCAGGAGAAAAAATAGATAGAGTGACTTGGGCCTCAAGCAGTAAGGATTCTTACATTGAATCAGGTTTTAGATGGGAGGAATAGAGTGTATTGTGAACTCTCAAGCAGACACACCTGATTGAAGAGGGAAGAGGGGAAGGCTGCACTGTTAATAGGGTATTAATTATAGAGTTATCTCACTTGTTTAGTTGTTGGTTGTTAGGCCCCCTTTTAACGCTGGTTGATGAGAAGAGTGATAACGTAAGCATTGTAAATTGATTAGATCATGATTCTTGGTACTTTAAAACTAAATACCCCCAAAAGTATTACATTATGTGACAAAAAACCCACAAGCTATTGGTAGTTTTAATAAAAGAAATTACTTAAGCTAAGAACAGTGACTGCAACAGTTCCTCTTCAGGAGCTCACTACTTCTGGTACTTCAACTTTGGGACCTTGTTCAATAAAACAGCCATTATTTAAAGTGTCTGAAAGTGGTCTGCAAACCAGACATTCTTTGGTATACAATGCCTGGAGAGTATCCAAGAGAAGTGTGAAAGAAAATAACTATAATTAATGGACAGAAACTGATTTTGTGAGCACTTGATCACAGTTTATCTATAAGTTTGAAGCAAAACGCCTACCTGCTATAATGAATGGGAACAAAAACTCTTTTTTATTACTCTCAGAGAAAAGTAGTTTGACCTTGAAAGTCTTATATTAATATGATGGGTTAAACTAAACAACAATGCTAAATGTATGAGAAATACATACAAAAAGTGAACACAAAAAAATGGTACAAATAGTTTTATTAAGTTGTATACTAGTACAGTAATTTACAATTTATAGGGATGTGCTTAGGACTTAGGAGATAGTGGGATGCGAGTCTAGCTGGTTTCCCTCTCCCAGATAACCCCCCCCCACACACAACATTAAAACCTATAGACTACAATGTACAATGAAGATGCCAAGTTCAATCAAGTATTATAAAGCTCATTCAAAAAGTGTATTCAAAACAAGTACCGGTATTGTATATTTAATTCATAAAGTGTAATTAAAGTATAATTAATCAGAAAATAATATTCATTATTTTTTATCACTCAAAAAACCATTGCAATAATATGGTTTAGGTGATATAAATTATCTGATATTGCATATTTTAAAGCAGATCTGTTACTTTTCACAAATTCTTTAATTTATTCTTTAATAATAATAATAATAATGTAGTATTTTATGAGTGAAGCCTATAGGTTGGTATAGACAGGTACAGTACTTTAAGTTCTGTTCTAAGGATATGCGTTTTAATTTTTTCTCACCAGTTGTTAAGTTGCTGATTTTTGTTGATTGGTTCAGGTAGCCTTTGTTAGGATGGGAGAGAGAAAAGAGTTCACTAATTGATTCCACTTTTTATTATAAATCACAGGTTACCTTAATTAAAATAGTATTTGAAATGTTTAAATATTTCTAATATGTCTGCTTCTTTAACACGGTCTGTTATTCGTGAAGCTCAATGTGGCCCCCTAACAATATATTTATTAAATTATTTTGTATACTATTATGAAAAAAACAGTCATTTGGGGGGAAATATTAATACAAGCATTACAAAAATCTCAAATGAAAGACTAGATTAAAATAAAATTGCCTTAGAGAAGTTGATATTGCAGCTCTTAATTGCTTATGTGACTCTACACATAACACTCTGAACGTTGGATAAAAGAAAATATATTACAAATGTCTTTAGGCCGAGAATAGATTTGGAGGGATACTCGACAGTCTCACATTTGCAACCCTTTAACTTGTTACTGTCCCTTTAGGTGTTCTAATATAGCCTGAAAACACGTGGCCTCCGTTATCACTGGGGCAGACTGTAATAGTACTTTCTGCATTTTTTCACATTGGCGGGGGAAATCTTTCTGGCAATGAGCCGGAGGTCAGATTGCTGACAGCCTGGACTCGGTTCTGACAGCAGGAGTCAGCATTACTGGCACCAAGCTGAGAGCCAGTGTATCTACTACTTGTTGCAAGCCCTGTTAAACCCACAGAATGCTCAGAACAGAAGTATGGGAATTCCTTTCCTGGGATGCTAGCTGTGACACAGAGGCAAGGTCACTCATTAATCTCCCTTTCAATGATCGCATTTGATCAAAATAATAATAATAATAAAAAAATCATTTTTAGAGGACCCTACTGCTGTCACTGTGACATCATAAGGGTATTGTCTAGTTAGAAAGAGATCAATGGGTCCACAAAGATCCCAAGGGATCCCAAGGTATATATTAATATGTATTTTTCTATATATTAATATGTATATTGTACTGTAATCCAAAAAAAAGAGAAAGAAAAAAAATGTCAAAAAATCACCAAATCCCCCACCAAAACAAGAATTATTAAACAAAAATAGTGTGTGTAGGGGGGTGTTTCCTCTCTTCAGAACATATAAAACTATACATGTGGGGTATGACTGTAGGGGATGCTACTTGACATACTTTTTATACAGTGGCACCTATCCCATGGGGGAAATCCTGAGTATAATTGTGAAAAATGTTGGACTTTTTCAACTTTTGGGCTGTTTTGGTAATAGTAAATACTACATTGTACTTATGATTAAGGTTTCAAACAAAAGCCCTTCTTGATCCCAAAAACAAAAACAAGACAATGTATAATTTGGAGGGTACATTTAACACAAATGAGTAGAATCATGTTTGAACCAACCATAAAACTAAAAATGACAGAAAAGCAGGATACTCACAATGGAGCTAAAAGGATTCTACAATAATTTATGTGTATAGTTGAATGCCGCCAAGAGACGTGTTATAAACACTTCTTTTGTTTGTATCGCGCCTATGAGTTGTACCTGATTGTTAGACAAACATGATATAATGTGGACCCTTTTACAAAAAATACTGTTGCATTTCTGTTTATGGCTCTGTTTATCGATGTGTTATACAAGGGGTCTGATAATATGCAAAATATCTCTATAGATCGAGATACTTTTGGCTAAATCTCTGTTGTTTACATCAATGTACAGAGTTGGTTTAAAAAAATTGCCTTAGCATTGTGCAAGATGTAAAGATATTTAGAGTGGGAGTTCATTAAGAAAAAACTAAAAGTTATAAGTTTATGACAATCCATGTTACCGAAAATTATTTCACTACAATTGTATATATAAAATTTAAATAGGACATAATCCTTTTAATATAAAGCTTATACTATATCTGGCTTTATAATAAGCATAGGGGACCCTTATGTGCATAAATCCAACTACAAATGTATTAAAAATGTATACCCATTTTGGTATTAATCAAAGTAATTAATATTATCTGCAAAACATGGACATCTGTTACTGAAATGTATTTAGGAATTTATTTACAGGGTTCTTACTTTTGGTCAGCAAGTTATGATATTCTGTTGTTTTGAAGAAAGACAGAAGAAATAATGAGAGAAATGGAAAGAGAGGGACAGGAAGAAAGGTCTGACACCATTCCCCTTTATTTTATTTGGACCTGTCACTTAAAAAATGCTCATGGGAGGCTACACTTTAGATTGTATATCCAATTTTATCTATATATTGTGCTAAAAAACAGTATGTAATTGTCAGGAACCGGGTCCATACAGACGACCGTAAAGACCCGGTGCGCCCAGAGATTGTGTGCAGGAGTTACGGTGCAGGAGCGGAGATGGACAGGGCCTGGTGCAGGGCAACTGCACTCTCCCAGGTGGGATCTAGGGTTGAGCAGCCACATACCAGAGCCCTGACATAGCAGCAGATGATGTCCAGAACAGAGCAGAATGAAACTTGGCTGGATGCGGAAATCCGAACTAAACTTGGAGATATCCTGCAGACACCCTGAAGCAGGCATGAGACATAGCACTAGAATCATGTGCAGGATGCTGCAGGCTGGGACAATGGAAGCTAAGCAGATTATATAATTTAAACATAGCAAGAGACAGGGACAGAGCAAGGAGGACAGAGCAAGGAACAGGGAGACCGAGCAAGGAACATAACCATACAAGACATACATGATACAGGGCACAACAAAGGACAGGGAACAAGGCAAGGAACACAGGGGATGGAGAGGGGAGCTGGAATCCTCGGACGCTTCTCCTTAAAGCAAGGATAGGACTAATTAACTGGGACATGGGGAGAGGAGAGAGGAACCGAAATCCTCAGATGATACAGGGAAGGAGGGCAAAGGTACATAAGAGACAGACGCACATGGATACAGGAACTAGCCTAGGACTATGTGATAACAATTGGAGATTCCGTCACATCATATGGCCATAGTATGCTTAGCCCACCGCTACGCCAAAGTACTCCAATGACGGTGGGCCCTAACGCTAAGCCCTGCATACGAAAGTACTGATAAACTAAACATTGAATCCAAACACAGAACCGAGAAGGACATACCTATAGACTACAGACTGAGACAAACAGAACAAACGGGTGGAACACACCTTATAAAGGAAACAGGAGCTGAAGCAAAGAGCAGACTGGATTCAAGGAATCAGAGGTTCAGGACAGAGCATACGGAAATCCAGGAGTGGACCACAGCAAAACATGGGAACTGAGGCAAGGCAGGGAAAAACAGAGATATGCAGCTCTGCAGCCTGGATGGACCCTGACAGTAATAAAGAGTTAATTGCTCAACATGTTGATGAAATTCTTCACACTAAGAAGCTCTGCTGTGTCATGTTTTGCAAAATGAGTCCTTTTATTTTTTAATAACCTGTATATATTGTTGTAACATTTCAAAACAGGATCGTGCTCAAATTCATGTCACGATTAAGTCATATTCATCTTTCAACTCTTGTTACATCCAATAAGCTGTGATAAATTTAGACACGGCACACAACCACTTTTTATGATTTTTAAAATAATATTTGATTTGGTGATCTATGAAATAAATTTGCATTGCCGTGCAATCTAATGTATATTGATGTCTTGTATATTGCAGTGAAAGATAACAATAACATTAAAAAGCCACAATTTACAAAATTAACAGCATTAAAATGGACAATATATAATTTAATGTTAAGACATGCTGGTTCAGAAGGAGAAGAGGTCCCTGTTCTTCCAAGTTTGTAATCTATTAGGACCATTGGAATAAAATTTCCTTTTAGGTCGACTGGATAACAATCTAAATACATTGGCTATTAATGGAGATAAGTTAATTGCCAATCCTATTGACACAATTACTTTCTAGCTTATCAGCTAATATAATTGTACCAATTACATTGGTGTTGTTTCTCTTATTCTGATTAGAATTCCTATATTCTTTATTCAGAATTTAATACAAATTAAGGTTTTTTTGTCTTCATCACATCTTTATTATTAATTATTTGAGAGATACCCTCAATTTAAATTTGCTCAGATATTGGTCTTCTACAGGTGCCTTAATTTAATCATTGATCTGAAATGTTCACCAAAATTTACCTAGAGTAACTTTTAATAAAGAACTCTCTTTAACATGTTCAACATGTAACATGTTTTTTCGTCCACTTGCTCGACTTACTCCTGATTTATCATTTTGTGTTCCTTGGCCATCACATTCACTTTTGAGAACATATGAAAATTTGTTTTCACTACTGGTCATGTAAAAGGTTAAGGGCTGCCTACAAGGGGTTTTTGCATTCATGTTGTTGGTTGCTTTGATCTGCTTTATCCTGCATTCTGCCAGCACATGACTTCTACAGCTTCTCCAACTCCATCAGCCAACAAATTCACAGCAGATGTCAGCTGTGGTAGGTTAACATTCATAACCCTCGTTTGATTACTAATGAGCTTAAACTCATTTATCTGCTCCTGATTTTGCTGTTTACTTTTAAGATTTCTTTTCCATATTTAGTTAATGTTAACCCTGCATACATTTAGTTTTTAACTCTTTTGTCTTAGAAGACCTTTTTTTGCCAACAATATACACTGTGCTTATATCATCTGTAGATTTCAATTCTATCCAAATATTGACTTTCTTTATTTTGTTTATGCATGAGAATCCTTTTAAATTCCCTTGTATTTGGGGTATGATCTGTCTCGACATAGCAAGGTAAAACCCCCACAGTAGGTATGGATTCTCACATGAAATGCATTCTGCAGAGCTGAAGTAGTCCTGCAGCACACCTGTGCTGCAAATGTGAACATTGAAACAAACATGGTACACATTTGTGCATACCAAAATTGACAGTATAACAGACTGCTGATTCACTAGCTGACCAGATGCCCCTCTTAATTAGAGTAACATGTGCAAAATAGGCAGAGACGGGCCAAGGTCAAGTGGCACCTCGGGCAAGAATATCCTCTAGCGCCCACTCCTATTTTTACATAGATGGCAATATTCTAAGGCCTAGCAGGAATAAGCAGTGAAGAAGCTATACAGTAGGGTGCAGAACGATAATTCCTTATGCAGGGGCAGCTAAGTCACGTAGACAGTGGTACATCACACCCAGGCACAGAATATAATTGTTCTGCACCCTATCCTGTACAATTTAAATTAACTGTTCTGCTCCCTGCATGTCATTCTACGCACTACCTTCCTGGATCATGCATCCTAACACTATATACAAACACCCACTCAGTCTAACACCGTCGGATACCGCATATTCTAACTCTATACATTGACACTCAAATACTAACATTCACTCTACCACTGTACATGGACACTCCACCCAGTCTAACAATGCATACTGACACCCTCACATACACTCACTCCAACACCGTACACCAACACCTAACACAGTCTAACACTGTACACCTTCACACACACTCTCTCTACCAATGTATACTGACACACTACTATGTACACTTACCTTCAATATACTGCTACCCCAAAAAAACTGTACACTGACACCCTCATGCTCTAGCATTGTACTGTTAGGGATATTAATGAGACAAAATAGGCAAAACCAATATTTCGTCACACACACAAAATAACGACGCTACCAAATATTGTAGTACCACATCCACAATATTAATTTAAGGAGATACCCTATATTTTATCTCCGATCCTAAATTCTTTCAGATCGCCGAAAATTATAATTCAAATTAGATAGATATCGCCACGATAGTCAATCAAAAATATTTATTTATTGTGAATACAATTTATAAAATCTATGTATGAGTCACACAGTGCATAATATAAAACACAACGTTCTTAAAACATGTCAAAATTAAATCAATTCAAATACAATATATTATCGATAGTTATCAATATGAATTAGTACTATATGAGTCTAACACACAATTAATTTCAAGTCCACTCAGCAACCAAAAATTGATAATAATCCGGGCAGTAATAAAGATATCACTATTTCTCTTATATTAGTTTAACTAACATGACAAATTAAAAAGTAATTTAATAATGTCTACGAGTATTAGTGAAGTTCCTAATAGATGCAAATGATGTCAAACTTCATCTACAGGTAAAAATACCTTTTCATTATTGTTATTATCACGGGTTATAAGCTGCAGTCTCACAAGCCGCCATATACAATAATGCAATATAGTACTTCCCAGAAACAGGGAATTCTATATGAAGAAGACAAAATTAATCTCTATTCAGAATAATAAAACAATTATATTTACCACCACTTGTTGCTGTTGTCCAACTGGTCCTTGTAGAAGTTAATCCAGGTTCAGTGGCAAGAAATTAAGTGGGCAAGAATATAACTTTCTAAAAGTTATATAGGTTAGAACTCAAAGTAACTCCAAGAGTGAAATATGGTGCCAGGATCTTTAGATTCCAATTCTCTGGGGTAAATTTGGTGAATCAGTCCGTCCTTTTTTTTTTTTCTTAATTATCCAAGACATAAGCTTAAAAACAGAGCTTATTATCATAGCCTCCACCTCTTGATTGGAATTCTCCAATCATAACGGTGGGTTTTACCCATTAAAATTAGGATTTCTACTCATATTTACACCGTTGTAATTTCTTAATTTACCTGTGAGAGACGCTCTGGTCTAAGAATTAACTTAAAACCATTACATATGTGTTTGGAATTTATCCTTGGTCACCCTAATCGCCAGGTGTTACCTCCTAGATAATAACTCAGGCCTTGGTAGTCTTACCATGTATCCCCCATTCCAAGTTACATTTCTAAAGATATGCAGCGTCTACTCCTTAACTTTCTCATGGAAGATAACATTAATTGTATCATATATACACTGAAACATCATTATACATGAATACTCCTTTGTTCTCAATTATAGAGAGAACAAGGACAAAAAAAAAAAATCACTATATGATTAAGTAAAATAAAATGGATCTGACTCCATTTTGTGTTCATGTAAAATACAGAATATGTGGAATACATGTTTTCTATCATAAAATATCTGACAGTACACTAACATACATACACTCATTGTAGCACTGTACACCGACAACTGTTATAACACTCCCCTTACGCACACACACCTGACACACATTTGCTTTAACCCTGTACACTGACATCCAGATACTCATTTTAACCAAGCATAGGCGTGGACATGGTTCATGGTGGACATTTCCACAGCTGCAGGATGCTGTAATTTTATAAAATTTAAAACAATACTAAATTGTGCCTCTGGGTTAAACAAGTGTCAGAGTGAATAATTCTACTCCCTAGGCTCAAAATAGCAACAGTAATTGATAGACTGCCAATACACATATTCACTGCATTTACAAATAACTGCCCATACACACACATACCTATACACAAATACATACAGGCGCACTCTCTATTAAGGATGAAATGGGTGAATCATATAAAGCCAACTCCCTAACTTACCATAGACATTGGTTTGAAAGCCTGGTGATTTAGTCTTAGTTTTGTGACACTGTATTTGGGTCAGGACCTTTCGATGTTCACTTGACATGGCAGGTGAGCTTATTTGCTTTGGCCAGTACTAAAGCCTTGTGTTTGTTTAGGGTATAACTATGCAGGTTAAGGGTTGGGTGCTGTTAATTTGTCCTAACATGGAACATGCATCATCCGAATTGTAATAACTGAAGGGCACTTTACATGTTGAAGCTACTACACAAAAAAAAAAAAAAAAATGCTGGACTCAATCAATACATTAGGAAAAGTCACACACCTCTCAAGTGAAACCAGGTTAACAAAGGTAATATGTGTTGCAGGTAATGGTGGTTAGGAAAAGAATTGTTATTTAAGAAAGACCTTACTTATCCTTTAGAGCCATATTTGTATTTTATTTTTATCTTTTATTTCTTAAGCATATTTGGAATGGTTTGGGTGAAGTTTATGAACATGTGTCTATTAGTAGCAGAACTAATAAATACATTGCTTTATTTCTGCATATATAATTTGCTCATACAAATAAATGAAATCTCGTATAGGTTGTATGAGAAAACAAACGTCTATACAATGAAATGACCAAGGATATGCATTTAATAAACACATATATATATATATATATATTTAATTTGATAGCAACATTTCATACATGTATAAAGAACTGTAAGATTTAGAATTTGAGTGGCATGTCCATTTAGGTTTCTTTGAGCTACAAGAATGCTGTAATGAAAAAAATAATTTCAATGGAAACATTCCTAAATATATTTACTTTGTGGTGCAATGTTACATAAAGAAAATTATATTTTTATAAATACTAATTCCCACTTTTTTTGGGAACTTCTGACATGCCTCTTTTGACCATAGAAATGTTATCGTAGGTTTGGCTGACAGAACACACAAGAAACAGGCTGTTGCATAAATTGCAATTCTGGAAGAGAGGCATCAGTCTCATAAATAATGCATATCCCCTCATCCCTAGTTACCTGGATAAACCATTTGTGAATTTGCAACACTGAAAAATATCTGCAGTTTATGAATACATTCTGTGTTAAAAAAATCTAGTTTGGTAGAAGGCTAAAAAAATCACCCTGAATGTACTGCTGAAATATTAATTTTAATGTTATTTACATCAATGTCCATGAATTTTGATATGGGTGAGCTCACATCTTGACTTACCTTTAGGTATCTCTCTACTGCAGAAAACAGTAAAATGTATATGTTTTTATTCATGTCCCCTTAAACAGTACGTCTAACAGGCGTTAGAAAACAATATGTTAAGAATGATAAAACCATGTAAGTTAAGCAATCATAACTAAAACTAACTGACCTCTAGAAAACATCATTAACAGCTTCTTACACATTTTACTTTGTAATAGACCACATGTTTTACGTTTCTGGCTGTCAAACCATTTCAACCATTCAAAAAGAGCAGTCTTGGTTTTCAGATATTCTCAATAATCAGTATCTTTATTTTAGAGCTGGAACTTTTGTTCCTGTCAGGAGAAACCAAAGAGAAGCAATAATGATGGTACTTGAGGACCAGCCCTGGGAAAATCTCTTACAAAGACATTGGGGTCTATTCACTAAGCTGCACAAGAGTTGATGAAGAAATGTGAGTTTGCCACAGCAAGCCCATCCAATCAGGAGAAAAATCCAACATGTGAATTCACTAAAGCCGGCTTGCATTTCTGCCTGTAAGAAATTACTTGCAGACATATACTTGATTGGAGAAGAGTTTAGTTGTTGAAATAGACAAGTAACAGTAAATAACGGTAGCAAATAAATCCTTTGGAGGAGCACATCCTGTGGCTCTATGGTATGGAGAGAGTAGTGACTGTAAACATATACAGTAAATAAACTCAAAAGCCCTACCATGCTACCTCTAAGTCTCGTTTGGTGGATGAGATGTATTGAACCCCGATGTAGTGCAGGCAAAGTGGCACCCAGAGGGGTGCATCCTGAGGAAAAAGCATTTTCACCCCCTTTGGTTAATAGGGGATTCTGTTGCCCCCTATTTTTTTTAAATTAATTTACTTTTTAAATGATCTTTTAATGTATGTGGTTTTGAGGTTTTCAAATGAGGACATGCAATTTTTTATTGAACAATTTACAATATACAAAACATAGTTGCAGATGCTCTCATGCGCTTGCAAACAGGGGGTGGCAATTTGCTGCTCGAAGACATGTTCTTTTGGCATAGATAAGTGGAGAAAGAGAAGCGTTTCTGCATCTTTCTTTCTCCATGAAACTGCATTCTTCTTTCTTCTTCTGCTTCCTGTGTGAACCTTGTCTCCTGGCGCAATTACCCAAAAGGGAGAAGACACCAGGACAGCCTCTCCTCTGTTCCACCAATCGGGGAAAAGGGTGTGCTTGGAAGCTCCTCTCCTTTGCAAAAGTGCACCAGGAGGCAAGGTTCTCAGAGAAACAGAAGAAAACAAAAGACATGGAGAGAATCGGACGAAGAAAGAAGAACAAAAAGAGGCAATAGAAGAAGCAGAGCAGTGGAAAGGGGACAGTGTCACGTACACAGTCAACGAAGAAGGTAGGAAGACATTAAGAGAGCGTGCATGAGAGTGTGAGAGAGCGTGCATAAGTATGAGAGCGTGAGAGAGTAAGGGAGAAATTGAGAGCGTTTGAGTGAGAGTGTGATGGCACAGACAGTCTAAGGGCACTGACAAGCTGAGGACAAATATGACATAGACACACTGTTTGGGGGATAGCAATGGCACAGACAGGCTGTTTTGGGACAAAGGTGGCACTGACAAGCTGTTTGGGGACAAAGATGTCACTGACAAGCTGATTGGGGTCTAAGATGGCACTTCAATCCCATTACAAACTGCAATCATGTTATTTTTTTCAGAATGCACTTTCAATAATCTTGCTGTTGCTCTTAAGTCACATGCGAAAATCATGTCTATTCCCATGAAACCGTTGCAGTAAACTAGCTCCTCCTCCAGCCCCCTGTAATTGGTTGTTCTGAATTATTGGGATCACAATCTTGGCAGACAACACATCAGCTTGGCCCCTTACAACTGTAATAGTTATGCTTTAATCATGATATAGCATAATGGGTGTGGATGTGGTTTGGTGGGTGTGGTTTTGGTGGGGGGCAGCATTTTATCCTTGGACCCAAGCAGCACAATCTCTTGGGCTGGCCCTGCGTGAGCATGTATAAGTGAAACAGTATGTTTGTGGATGTGAGGTCAGCGTGTGCTTGTGTGCATACACTTCAGAAACTGTTGCCATTCTATAAACAAAATATAATTATAATATAAGAATATGCATATGTTAGGTAGAATAGCATGACTGCCTACATTTTGAGTATCGCTATCCGGTACTGTGAAACAAAAAGAGTGCAAAGCAAGACTATGGGAAACCGTTTGCTGAAGCCACACAGTTCACACCATAAACTGTGGTTTTAAATAAGAGAGAGATAAATAGATATATATTAGATGATTTATATTAGGCAAATTTGAGAATAAATATTGTTATTAATCTTAAGAAAATCATTACATGGGCAGTCTCCATGTTCAGAAGTACTTAGTTAAACAGACATATTCTTGGAAGTGCAAGATGTAAAATTTTCAAAAATTGCCTTAGGTGAATTGCACAGCGGAGCTGCCGCAACTTAACATATGCTTTACCCTTCCTCCTTCCCCTGATCTCATGGGTCTCGTTGACTAGCTTTAATTCCCCTCCTTTTCTCCACAGCTGTTGAGCTCTGTAGTTAGTGATCTTGTGGTGGTGATATTATTATGGCTTCCCAGTCTCCCTATTCCCATTTGTTTCCAGAATACCTGATTTTATTTGAGTTTGCTCCATCCCAATAGCATTTTTTTCTCATCTCGGCGTTTACAAAATAGAGGTTTCAGCCAGCACAAGAATTAGGGATTGACATAAAACACACATATATATATTACTTTGTACCACAGGCTCATTATTTTTCAGGGCTCTTTTATTAAAACACATTAGTGCATTTGTAATACACATATTTATTTTAAAAGACACACTCATAAAGATGGCACTGACAAACTGTTTGAGGACAGAAATGGCACTGGCAAGCTATTTGGGGGCTAAGATGGCACTGAGGTCTCATTAGTTTTCCCCAGGATGCACCTCACTTTACCTTATTTGCAGCACTTTTCTACCACCTTGCTGCTGCGTAAGGCTAAAGGCTCCTCCAGCCCCACTCTAACGTGGTGGCATAGTGGTCCTTTTAGAAAAATGGAGGGAGACTTTGCCTCCCTGTGTGGGCCCCCTAGTAGAATTGGGCCCCTGGCAACTGTAACAGTTGGGGCAGCATTTCAACCTTGGATCCAAGCAGCACACTGTCTTGAGCCGGCCTTGCCCTCATCTATTGTTTCTGTACGTCCAAATTGCTGTGTGATGCCCTTCTTGGAATGTCCTATTTTACCATTGTACAGCGCTGCAGAATATGATGTCACATTATGATAAATACATTATTAATTATATGTTCTGAAGTTGGAGATAAAGTCTGCTGCAGAAGGCTAAGGAAAGGCGTTTGGGGTCAGGTAGTGGAGAATATGGGCTAGGGCAATTCAGGAAAAGGCTGTGATGTAGGATATGTGGCTGTGCCATAAACACACGTCTAAGCTCCTAACTGCAGAGCATAAGATCTTGTCTCTGCAAATACCCCTGCTGCAGCATTTGCCCCATTGTTTATCTGCCTCGCTCATTTATAGTGTCCCGAATTAAAAACCGACAGCAGAAATATTTTATCCACTTAATTGGATGGCAATCTCATATTTTTTGTAATGTAAGTTTGTAAACATATTCTAACATGTTAATTTTCATAGTAAAAAAGGCATTATGGGGTATAATGTTTGATATTTATTAATATTCCTTTTTAAATAATTAAAAACAAAATGTCTTTCAAACCTAATTTTTTTACAATTTAAAAATGTCAGTCATTTTGTAGTTTAATATTGGTGCTCGTTTTATTTTTGCCTGAAAACTGATGAATATCTAAGCCATGACTCCCTACATGGCACACTATGCCATTATTATTCCCCTCAACAGGCATGGCAAGAGGCATGGAGAGGCAGGGTCAAGCCTGGCAGTGGTTGAGGTGGGAGGCATTGCACTTCCAACTTATCTGCATTGCCCCTCACAATGGTAGTGTCGCAAGGAGGCAAATTGGGAGCTGGTTTTACGCATCCCTGTACCGGTCAGATGAGATCTCCTGATCTCCCCAACCCTCTCATGCCCCCAAAAGCGGGTCTGTGGGCAGCTATTTGTGACAGCAGGAGAGTACCCGAAAAACCTGTGATAACCGGGAAACTTGGGAGGTATGCTGTACACAGGCACCATGTTTTTAATTGTAACCACTTGATTTTGACTGTTCTCAGCCTGGTTCCTGTCCATTTTGCCTACGCCATACATATCCCTGTGTCTTTCCTGTCTGTGGTATTATGCCTTTGGAATGTATATCTGACCCAAACATTACATACATTCCATCTAGTTTTTTCCCCCTTGTGGTGCATGTTTCCCAACCTGTTTATCGTGTTGTATACTAAATAAAAACGACAACACATATTCACAATAAATGCCAAGCAAACTTAATTAAGTTAGATGGGACAGAGATTTTCACAACAAAGTAGGCTTTTTAAATCTTAAAATGAAAGAAACAGATCCCTTGGCTATTACCTACATCATGGTTTACGTTGAATTGGTAAACAGTGATAATTCTCTCTCTCGATCTCAGATATATATATATATAGAGAGAGAGAGAGAGAGAGAGAGAGAGAGAGAGGGAGGGTGCCTGGCGGATCAGGGGGATTTCATTTTAGTTATGAGAGACTAATAATATTAAGTGATATTAAGAAATCATACGTAAAATCAATATGTAAAATAAATAAATTATTATCATGAATTATTACTCAATTTAATTAAATGAATGAATTAGTAAAATCAATAAATGAAGGTTGCAAAGCTTATTAAAATGAATTAAACGTAATAAAATAAAAACGTAATTACTATGTCTTGATCATGTTACGATGCCTGGATTTGCTTTATATACATACAATGCAAAGGTACAGTAGCATTATGAGTCATTGTGTTGGATTCCAACATGTTTTTCTTTCTTTTTTTTCATTTATATTAACAGGAACAATTTTCAACCTTTATAGTTGCTTTTCAAATTCCAGACAGCTAATGTATCAGTAAAAATGTACAAAAGATCCTTTTTTAAGACATTTCTGTAAGATTTATTCTTGTGTCTTGCGTGCTGCAGATCGTGATCTTAAATTCTATGATTAATGCTATTGGACCAACACAGACATGTTTATTTGTTTTTTGATGGTTATGTTTAGGATAAAAGTTCACAATTTGGAGTACAATAACAGATTTTTTTTATTTAAAAACAAAATTGCAAAAAAAACCTAAAAGAACAAAAAGTATTCCAAATTCTAGAATTGAACACCAGTGCAAAAACCGTTATTCAAATACATTTGAATGTGTGTTATAAAGGCTTATCGAGGCAGTTTGTCTTCATTTTATCCTAGATTGTAGGGTCACGAGCAAGGCCCTCAAAAGCCCACCATTGCTGCCAGTAACTTTGTATAAAGGATTCTCAACTCCTGTACGCATTAATGTATATTTATAATATGTGTTAACTGCCTTTTTTAAATTGCGCTCCATAATTTGTTGGCCTTTAATAAATAAAAGGTTATAATAATAATTTTAAGCAAATTAATTAATCATAATTTTATCATTTTCCAACTAAACTGAAATATTAATATCTTGCTAAAATACTATAGTACTTGGCTAAAAATAAAGTTTCTCACTCAAATGTTAACATTATATTCAAACATGAAAACATATTCTATGTTGAGTGCTGCCTTAAATAATAATGTTATTTAAGAGTTTAACCCAAAATGATGAAGGACGTTTTGTTGTTGATTTACTGGTAATTGGCAGAGCATCTGGTTTCTGAGGCTCCAGATGTCGTCACTGTTGTGGATGATCACGCTCTGGAAATCCTGGTAAGTTTTATACATTTCAAGACTCCCCAATCGCATTCGAACAGGTTGAATGGGGGTCTGTAGTGATCTCCACCTATTATTGAAAAAGACTGTTTCCATAGTAACCTCGTAGAAAATTGTTTGGTTCTGATTTGCTTCTTATTACATCGTTTAGGCTAGTAAATAATTTTATGGGTGGAAAAATTATAAATAGTATATGTAAATATAGTTGATGCACATAGCATTAGAAATAAAGTAAAAATAATAAGTTAATGTCACGTATATAGCGCAAAATGCATTTTTCGCGAAGTCCAGCATGTATTTTAAAACCGTCACAATCTTGTTGCCCGTTCAGTGATCTCCTTTACTTTATTTCTGTATTTCAGACCCTAACTTAACTCTTGCATACAATTTGATTGCCATGGCCGTTGGAGCTAGGCTTACGCTATGATTCTGTCTTCTCTTTTGGAACCTCACATTAGTTCTCGAGTCCCAGCAGTCACAGAGTACTTAGAACTTCAACGTCTGGGGAAGGGGCTGTTGTTGTAGTCCTGGTGGCCACTGAGGGTCTCAGCCAAGAGAGAAATGGGCCTGTTGCTGATGAAGGTTAATTTTCTGTTTCCCAACAGTAGGTGAGGAAATGGGAGTGAACTAAAGGACAATGCTGGCCCTGCCACAGGCTGTTGTCAGTCTTGGCTTCCATGAGGTTCATTTACAAAAATAACTATTACGCTGATTGACGCTCAAGAGCCACAAGGTATAGGTAGTTTTAATAAATTAATGTATTTATATACAGTAAATTCCTGTTGAAATGTAAATATATTCCTAACAATTATTTCATGATATGCTATTTGTTTAAGTTGTAAATTCTGAATCTTGCCGGAGCATATAATTTTATAAACAATATAAAAAAATCAATCTGGTAGGCTTGTACTTTTGGAAATCGAGTTAACATAAAATAATTTAGCATCCTGTGAAACTTTCTGTTTTTTAACAAGTGCTCTGCAGACAGCGCTCTCAAGCACAATCCATAGTAATCTACCCCTCACCACCTTCACACATCTAATTAGGCTTTCTTGGCACGTTCAGTGCTAAGCACAATAACTCAACAAGAGAGCATTTAGGCTTAAAGGATTCAAGGATTGAAATCCTCAGCTGTGTGCCACTATGGCGCAATATGTCACAGCTTGTACAAGAACCAGTTACCCTGTTACCAAAATAAAATATATATGCTATCTAGCTCTGAGAGGAAATTTTATTAACTATAGTGTTACCTATCTTTTTTTCACTATCATTTATTTTTATGTGTGCAAATTATGTCTGTAAATTTTTACGTGTGCAATATTTTGACTCTTTTTTGTAGATTTTATATGACATGTTGCATTAAAAACGTGTGTTAGATATAGGCCATTAGTGTTGAATTGGCCAAGGCAGTCCTGACAAACAGACGTAAATCAAATTATCGGGACTGCCGGCAGATCGCATGCCTAGTCGCTGAATGAGATATGATATTATGTGCCGATGCACATGTATGTGTAAACTGGGGCTAATTCATACATATTTATATGATTGTTCATTAATCTTTTTTTCCCCGTGGACTAGCGCAATAATATCACATACCTAGGAAGGCTGGCAACTTTGGCTCATGGGGCAAGCCCAGTAATATACTGGCACCTAAACACATTTAGCAGACAACATGCGCAGTGTGCGCACCGCCCAGTACTAACCCTAGTGGTGTCACTGGGCCCCTAGAGTGGCTTTTGAGAGGTAAAGTCAGTGAGTATCAGGGTCAAGAAGGCAGAGGTAGGAAGAACATAGACATCAAAATAACACGTTACCTCATATTGAGAATGTGACCACTGTGGCTTTCTAGATCCAATAGACCTCATATTCATCTAATAATTTTACAATGTTTCCACCGCGAGGTGGGCAAAACACTTTGTCTATTCCATGAAAAGAGAAAAAGCACACATCACCTGTTTTCCCACCAGGGAGGTTTCAACTTTGTAAAAAACATCAGTTCCTTGATGCGTGGTTTGAGTTCCCTGGTAGTACGACCTACGTATTGTACTGCACATTTGTTGTGATGACATAAATAACATTGTAGGTGGCACAATTCACATTTCCATCAGAGATAGATGTAAACTTCTTATCTCTTGTAACATACTGACATTTGTGATCTTGTGGCCACAGGGATACATGCCAACTGTATGAAGCCAGGTGCGCCTATTGGTCTCATTATCAACAAAGAAAAGGGGGGGTAACTGATTAATGAGCATCATATTACAGTCAGACCGTGTAAGACCTTTGACACAGTGTCTATATATATATTACTTTCTAATATAAGTCTTAACGATAACTTAGTTGGAAAAATGAGTAATTCCATTTGAAAAAAAAAAACCTGCTAGCTTTTAAAATAAAATATTAAACTATCAGATCAATACTGGTCACATTACAACTGTATAATTAAATGTGTGAGCAGATAATCAACTTCTTAAAAATAAATAATATTTAGAAAGCATGATAGGCAGAAAAGATGACACCCCAAAATACCAAGAATCCCCCTCCCACACGTGATGTGACATTCATTCAAGAAAAGGATGCAGTATTAAATTGTTGGGTTTTGCAGGGCATTTTGACTTAAGACCGAGTGACAGAAGAGTAATTCTTAACACTGGTACAATATACATAGTATACCCATGGCATATAAAATGTTGCAAAACCTTGAGGCTCACAAATAGTACATTTGGTATTTTTTAAAATAAAATGATAATACTCACAGCTCACACAGACATTAAAGATGTCATGAATACATTTTGCATGCCAGTATTCTCATGTAGGTCCGTTGAATACCATTTACATTTTAGGTAAAACTTGGACTAGCTCAAGGGTTAAAGCTGAACTGAACCCTGTGGTCATCATCCCATGGCTTGGAATACTTTTAAGGACACAAAAATGCACACAAATACAGTCAGGGCTGGACTGAGGATGACTATGAGGCCCTAGTACTTTAAGGCTAGTGACCCTCAAATGGCATAAGTGCGAAGTCCAGTTGGAAAGGCCTAAAATAGGTACTCATTAGATTTGTGCATTTGGATTCATACAAAAATGGGGGAGCTTCTGGTGACATCCTCTCCCCAATCCCCCATTCAGAGGGAGAGGACATCATGGGAAGCTCCACCATTTTGGCAGAACTTTACACAGGGTTATCTTAGTGCAAAATGGTGAAGATTCCGGTGACGCCCTCTACCCTGAACCCGGGAGGTTGTGTCCACAGAGATGTGGATGAAGAAAGAAGAGAGAAAGGAGAAGAACAAGAAGATGTGAGACACTGAAGCGGAAATAGCCTGCAGAGAAGGTAGGAGGACATTCAGAGAGTGAGAGCAGGAGTGAAAGAGCCCACAAATTTCGGATCAAAATTAGCTTTTTGCTTTGTTTTCATCCATTTTGTGGGTGTCTGGGAGATTTGTACGAATTTCGGAAAACAGCAAATATTTGTTAAATTTGTCCAAATGCACAAGTCTAAACAGTATCTATTCTAGGCTTACCCAACAAAGGATCACAATTTTTTCAGCACTCACATCTGCTCTAACTAAATTGTTATGAATAGCTTTACCTTGCTTACAAGTCATATCTGATTGCAAATAGATACCTGTTTATTAAGTTTAACATCTCTTTAAATATGCCCATATTTACTGAAAATCCATTTTATGTAGGGACTCTGTGCCCTACTCTAAGACAAAAGTAAGTCTTTCATTTTTTCTTTTCTTTTTTTATTATTCTTTAACAGAGATCAAACTACCCTGATCAATTGTTTCCATTTTGTTTAATTCAGTCTGAAACATAGTTGTGGGATATCGTCTCTGTTTAAACTGTCATAACACCCAGCCTCTGTTTACAAAGTGCAGGATTAGAAACAATCCTCTTTACTCTCATATATTGACTCCTAGGTAAAGCTCTGAAAATAGTTGGTGGATATGCACTAGAATAATGTAAGAGATTATTCTTCTCTGTTGTTTTTTAACGTACAAATCCATGAGTAATGTATACCCCTCCTGATAGACAGTAGTATCCAAAATAATCAATCCTCAAACCAAATCCACAAACAATACCATTTTTTTTTTAAATAACGCTACTAATGATAGACAGTGGCAGACAAAAACATCAACTTATACAAATTGGCATATTATCCGTTAATATAAAATATGTTTTCTTTACAATCAAAGTAAGTGAAATAATCAAAAATCTTTCAATGGTTCCCGAATACCTTTTTTAAAGTAAGGATAATTAGGGATTAATCTAGCCTTGGTGCTGTATTAATCTAAATTTTATGAAAGACAGGAGGCGAGTATTTTGCATATCCTTCTTTACTGAAACCTCCAGCAGCAAAGGAGTTAACAACAATAATAACAACAACCAATCAGAAAGAACAGGACCCTATAACAGTCCAGGCGTCCATCAACTCCTCCTCTTTCTTTGCAGTGGCGCCGAACAGGTGTACCAAACGACATGAACCAAAGGCAGGAACAGCAGCCTCAGAACAGGCAGAAAATCCATAGGCAACCAGGAAATGGAAATCGGAACCACTCACAGGGCAGCAGAGCGACCTGAAAAAACAGAGATAACATGACAATACCAGGCGAACGAAGTAGTCACCTGGAAGAAACAGCATGAAAAAAGGTACAGCAAATCGGCACCCACCAGGACCCCCCAAGATACAGGGAGGGAAAAGAAAAGGGAGGGAAAATACTCGCCTCCTGTCTTTCATAAAATTTAGATTAATACAGCACCAAGGCTAGATTAATCCCTAATTTTACCACAAGACAGGAGGCTTCGTATTTTGCAATTTTAACGCCGCAACAGCGCACAGGAGGCATGCGGCAGAGGACGAAAATAAAAAGTGCGAAACGTAGACTCGCGCGACCAGTCAGCTGCGGACAAGACATCAGAGAGGGAGCTCCCAAGGGACAAGGCCGCCGTCGCTGCGGCGCCCCGCACCGAGTGAGCCCCAAACGAAGCCTCGATGCCAGCCAGGCCAAGGATCCAACGGATCCATCTGGCCAACGTGGGAGAGGAGACCGGCCGAAACGGACGCACATAGGAAATGAAGAGGGGACCCGAAGAAGAAACACGAAACTGACGAGAGGCCGCAAGGTAAGCTTGAACACACTGCGCTACGCAGAGCCTGGGCCTATCCGGGAAATAAGGGTAGGAAACAGAAACCGACTAAGATTTAGTCCTCCGAGAGACTGAGACTGACACCCCAACAGGAGAAAAGGAAAAGGAGTCAACATCAAACGCCAGAACGTCAGCCACCCGCCGAAAGGACACCAAACACAACAACAAAGCAGTCTTGGCAGAAAGCTGACGAAAGGAAAGGCGGACATTATCCGGCCAAGCCTCGATGAAATCTAGGACCCGCGAGACGTCCCAGAAAGAAGAGTACCGAGCCGCAGGGGGACGCGCAAGCCAAATCCCGCGGAGGAGACGACACACCGACGGGTCCTTGCCGACACCCAGGCCCGCCACAGGGACATGGGCGGCGGAGATAGCCGATCGGAACAAATTAATAGTCCGATATGACTTACCCAGGGAATAAAGGTGCGCGAAGAAATTCAACACGGCAACAATAGGGGCCGTAGTGGGATCGCAACTGTGTTCCACACACCAGCGACACCACACATTCCAGGCCTGCAGATAGGACTTACGCGTTCCCGGGGCCCAAGAACCCCAGAGAAGGTCTCTAGCCCCCGACGATAGTCCCGACACATCCCAGGATCCCCGGAAACTAGCCAGGCCACCAACGACAGGCGATCCTGGAGAATGAGAGGATGGGAATTCCCCTCCGGGTCCAAAAGCAGATCCGGAGAGGCGGGAAGGAGAAGGGGATCGGCGCAAGACAACTCCAACAGCAGCGGGAACCACGGTTGCGTCCTCCACAAGGGAGTGACCACCAGAACCGTAGCCCCTGTCTGCCGAGGCAGTGGAGAGTGCGCAGGATCATAGAAAACGGCGGGAACGCGTAGGCGCCCCGACGAGGCCAGATCTGCAGAAAGCCATCCGCCGCCTGAGAGAGCGGATCCGGCAACCAGCTGAAAAAGGCATCGGTCTGGCGAATCAGCCTGGACGCGAAGAGGTCCAGACGAAAAGGACCCCGCGACCGATCCAGAGCCAGAAACACCCCCCGAAGAAGGCGCCAGTCGCTGGCGTCCCTCCAGTGGCGCGATAACCAATCCGCCACCAGATTCTCCTTCCCGGGCAGATACTCCACCCGAATGGACAGGTGATTGTCCAGACAGTACTGGTAGAGGTCCTTGGTGAGTTCCGTAAGGAGCCTCGACCTCGTACCCCCTAACCGGTTGATATACCGTACCGCGGACACGTTGTCCATGCGCAGGACAAGGGAGCAGTGGGTAACATGTTTGGTAAAACTGCGGACGGCGAAGGAACCCGCAATTAGTTCCAAACAGTTGATGTGGAGTCCACGCTCCCCGTCGGACCAGAGACCCCCCGTCGCCGTCTCCCCGCACGCTGCGCCCCAGCCAAATAGGCTGGCGTCCGACTCCAGGACGAAATCCGGAACCGAGCCGAAGATGGCCCGACCGTTCCAGGCGTCCATGTGCGAGAGCCACCAACGAAGTTCCAAACGCGCTTCGTCGGACAAAGGGACGAAATGGTCGTAAGAGCCCGCCGCGCGAAGATGACGAGTCTTCAAACGCTGGAGAGCCCGATAGTGGAGGGGTCCGGGAAAAATGGCCTGAATAGAGGCCGAGAGAAGACCGATAACGCGAGCGAGAGCCCTGAGGGAAACCATCGAAGATCGGAGCAGTCTCCGAATCTCCTTCTTGATGGCCAAAACCTTGTCCCGAGGTAACCGGAGAACCGCCGACACCGAGTCCACGGTGAAACCCAGGAACTGAATCGACTGGGTAGGGACTAGGACCGACTTTGCCTCGTTGATGATAAAGCCGAGGTCCTGGAACAAGCGGACTGCTAAGACCGTGTCCCGGATCAGGGATTCCCTGTCGGAGGCCATGAGGAGCACATCGTCCAAATAGACGATGCACCGCACGCCGCGAGCGCGAAGATACTCTAACACCGGCTTCAGCAACTTCGTGAAGCACCAGGGCGCGGAGCTGAGACCGAACGGAAGGCACGTGAACTGCCACAGACCCCCTTGCCAACGAAATTGGAGATATCTCCGATCCCCCGGACAGACTGGAACCGTCAAATAGGCGTCCTTCAAATCCAGCCGCGTGAACCAGTCGTTCTCGCGGAGGAGATCCCTCAGAAGGTGGATACCTAGCGCGTTCAGGGAGCGGAGGTTGATCACAGGGCGGAAATCTCCCGATTTCTTGCGCACGAGGAAGATGTTGCTTAGGAAACAGGGAGGGCCGGGGGCCCGCTCGATGGCGCCCTTCACGCGGAGAGAGGACAACTCGGAATCTACCAGGGCCCGGGAGCTGCGCGCTACGTGGGGGGAAAAGGGAGGGGAAACCTGACACGGAGGGGAAACAAACTCTAGACGAAAACCCGACACGGTCTCGAGGACCCAGGGGTCGGAGGTGAGGGTGGACCAGGCAAGGGTGAAATGAGCCAACCGACCCGCAACCGGAATAAGGGGAAGGAGAGGACAAACACTTACCCGCAGGCGTCTTCCCTCGGAAGGTGGAGGAGCCTCTGCCCCTAGCGTAGCCACGGCCGAACGGGGCGCGGTCTTGGGCCCGGTAGGTCGTCGAAGCGTGGGGAAAACGGTGTCTGGAGCCGAAGGCGACTCTGCTGGCGGCACGACCCCTCTGCCGGCCAGCCCTGGAGGAAAAACGCTCCCCGGAGCGAAAGACACGTTTCATGGATGTTTGCGCTTTGTTAAGGGAAGTGAATACGTTGACATGCTGGCTTAAGTTCTTTATGAACTTCTCTCCGAAGAGGAGGCCAGTTCCTTTGGGGCGAGATCGGCCAGCTTCGCATCCAATTTGAAGAGGGCGGCCTTGCGCCGTTCCGCCGAGATGGCGCAGTTGGCATTGCCCAGGAGACAAAACGCACTCTGGATCCATTCCCGAACCAGGTGGGCGTCCAAAGGAGAGCCTTCAGTTAGGGCCTCGTCGGCCATCTGGAACACCTGAGGTAGCGGCCCGGTAGCGTCCAGAAGTTTATCTTGCGCTGCCCGCAGCCCCAATTCAATACCCTTCCGGGGGTCTCTTCCTGTGCCAGAAAGGAAGGTAACAAATGATTGATCGAATTCTGGCGTATTCGATACCTTGGCAGGCAGGGTAGGTCTAGGGCACTCACACCGCAAGCGCTGACGAACCTCCTTGTCCAGGGGGCGTCGCAGCCAAAATTTCATGAATTCCGCGATGTGAGCGGACGGTGTCCACTCCGCTGATCGTGGGTGGCGGAGAGCCCGAGGATCAAAAAGTGGGAAGCCGAGGGCATCCATGACCTCAAAGGGCTGGTTGGGCCCCGAGGATGTAGGCTTGGGGAAATCAGGTGTCACATCTCGCCCGAAGTCGGTGGGAGGTGGCGAGCCAGAAGAACCAGCACGATACTCATCCAAAACTTCGTATTCTTCGACCAACTCCCTGGATGGAGAAGCGTCGGGGAAGGGGGAAGGGCGACACAGTGCCTCTTGAGAGGGGCTTTGCCTTTGCCCGATGTCGAGGGGGCATCGCCCCAGGGGCGCTTGCGAGGGTTCTCTCGCTCAGTCAGGGGAGGAGAGCTACCAGCCTCCGAATCTTCAGCCCCAGGTAGAGATGACACGGTCAGTGTAGGGCGGGCTTGTTGGGTCTCTGCCAAAGCCGTAGGAATAGCAGCTGCGATAGCCGAATGAAGCCAGGCCTGTAGGGCCGCAGGAAGAGGTGTGTCACCTTCATCAGCCATACTGCCAGTACTGTGTTTCTGAAAAACACAAATGGATAGAAATGAGCGGATGTTTATTGAAAAGAGAGGGGTTCACCCAGGCCCAACAGAACACAAATCCGCAGGGGGTTTCGCCCCCGAGACCCAGACAGGTACGATACAATAAAGGTGGAGAGGGAACACCCTCAGAAACCACCAACCAAGGAGCCCTGGAAAGGGCACAATCAGGGTAGAGGGGGGTACCCTCAATCTCAAGGTAGAGGGGGATACCCTCAATATAAGTAAGGGGTTCACCCAGGGTTCAGAGTGGGGCCAGTGCAGAACATAAACACCTATGCATGGTGTGTCCAGAACCCAGAAAAGCAGCTGACATATCAATGAGGAGGGGTTCACCCCCATACAAATCACGAGTGTCTTTTTTTTTTTTTTTTTTTTTTTGAATTATTATAAACTTGCTGAAACAATCCCCAGCAGAAACGGAGGTAAACCTGAACGGAGCCAGCAAAAAACAATCCGACCGGCCAGGGACTGAGAAACACGTGGTGTAGAGGGGAAGAAATCCCCTCGCGCCACAAACATCCAAGGAATTTCTCGGCCGGTGAACTGCACCGCGCCGAGATGAAGGGGACGCGTACGCGGCTGGCTTTCAAAGAAAACCGCCGCATAACGTCCAACAGACGAGACACGCGGCGAACCGCCGCTCACAAACCCCCGAGTGGTACACGCGAGCCGGAGAGAACCAACCCGCCCCGCGAAAAGAGACGCGCACACGGTCGGCCTCAAAGGCGAGCCGCCGCGTGGCGCAGAGGAAGGGAAAACAAGAGCCGCGAGGTCCGCCGGACCCGCGGCACGAAGGGAAAAACCCAGCGGAGGGAGGGGGCGAGCAGGAGATAAAGGCAGCCAGACAGCGCCCGAAGGGACCCGCGTGGAAGGCAGGGAGAAGAGCAAAGACAAAAACCAAGGTAGGAGATAGAATAGTACAGGCCTAACAAGGCTAAAAGGCACAGTCAAAGAGACAAATAGGAAAAATAAACTGAAAATGACAGTAACGAATATGGATGAATGAAAGTAAACACCAATGAAAATAAGAGAAAACTCCTAAATCATATAAATAAAACGAAATAGACCAAATACAAATAAAAAGAGCTATAATTCATAATTGGAAGGTGCTCACCTGGAGGTCAAGCAGTAAAGAAAGAGGAGGAGTTGATGGACGCCTGGACTGTTATAGGGTCCTGTTCTTTCTGATTGGTTGTTGTTATTATTGTTGTTAACTCCTTTGCTGCTGGAGGTTTCAGTAAAGAAGGATATGCAAAATACGAAGCCTCCTGCCTTGTGGTAAAATTTCTGATTCCCTCTAAATGTCTAATAGACATATACAAACTGGCAACATTTAATGTGCACTTTAGATAATCTGTATTTAAAAGGTATTATTAAACAAGGAACAAAAAAAGTTATTTATCAATTATAGACTGCTGTAAAGCTTCAAGTAATGTATCCCCAATCAAACACTTAAACTTACATGTATGATCTTAAACTAGTAAAATTTAGATATACCTTGGTTTTATCTAATTGGCTATATATTTCCCTCGATAATCCAACCTATTCATTCCAACCTCTGTTCCTCTTTTGTCTGAAGGTTTACACACAATATTATTGTTATTCCTCAATTTATCCAGTATAACCCTCTTAACAAAGCAAGAATTCAGTGCATACTAAGTGAATATCATAAAAAAACCCCACCTATCTACGACATAAATATTGGGGATTCCGTCACACAATATGGCCATATATTGCTTAGCCCGACACTACATCAAAGTATGCCAAGTTTGGAGAGCCCTATGCAAATTTTCATGGTTTACCAAGGTACTCATTGCATTTTCACCCAAATAGACTTTTCCTTGTCTACCAAATGTTTCTAAAGGATGATCTTGCCTTTATTTGTTAATGCATATTTAAATTCTCAATGTTATACCCATTCTTTATAGATTCATAGATAGAATTGATAATACAGGGCTCTGCGCCGTCCGCAGCTCAAACCTCTTCAAGTGTAAGTGTGCCATGTACGAGGGTCATTCCTCCAACTGGCCCACTAAGCTGCAGCCAAATAGGAAGTCTGATAGCCGTATCTCTATTAAGATAGGACCAGGCATGCCGACCCCCAAACCTTAGCCTAGAGCAAAATATGTCACTAGCAGGTGGTAAAGATTCCTGAACAAGGAATTAGTCTGTGTGGAACTAGAAACGGTACAGAAGGCATAGCTGGACCAAGTGACATTTCAAGTTAATTTTGAGCTACCAAGTAAATATGTTCCTTCCAACATGTCGTTTTGTCATTAGACCTGACAGTTCAGAGCATGTGATGCATTGGTACTTTTGACGATGGACTTCTAGCACACCAGTGTCAGACACAGGCTCCCCAGGGACCCCACCCACAGATTCAGCCCACCAGGTTGATGACCTGAGCTAGTAGCCCAAATCCATCCATCCCATCTGCATGCGGATGGTTCCCCGGTACCGGCAGTACCACACATACCAAAGTCACTCTTGCCACCTGCAACAAAAAAAGAGAAAGGGACGAGAAAGCAGCGACACGTGTGCTAGAAAAGGAGGAGGGGACACAGGAGAAGAATTACTAATAAAACCTCCTAACTCAGCTACCAACCACCCCCTCCTGATCTCCCTCCACCACAACATCCTTGCCAAAATGAATCGTGACTCACCAAAAAGAACACCCTGCCAAGCCTTTGTACCCATTAGGTACCAGCCTGACCAGACAGTAAAAGTAACTAAAACCAAATAATTTTCATAAAAGCCTCCACCTACCCTTACTAAACAAACAATATGCATATATTTTGTTGGACATACTTTGCATACGCAGCCCATGTAGGTAACAGGAGACACAGGGTATTGCAGTGTAGGCATACATAAGGAATTAAATATGAAAAACAAAAAACCCTAGGTAGTTTAAAAACATGCTCACAAGTATGATTCCCTGTTTGGACTGCTACTTAGGGATGTCACCTTTTCCCGAGCCATTTCCTTGACAATCTTTGAAAGGTTGCTCCCGGGGGAATGGTCAGGGATCTGGTCACGGTGTGGCTTCATAATTAAGAGCAAAAATTATTTCATATTGTTTTCATCAGAGAGAAATGAGACAGAATCAAATAAATGAATGATGTGTGAAAGGTAAGAGGGAGAAAATGCAGGAGAAAAGCAGGAGATGAGAAGAAGAAGGAATTAGAGGAGATGGAAGAGAGACAAGAAAGAAAAAGAGCGACAGAATAGAAAAAATAGGGAGACATACCTGCACACCAACACTCATGCTAACACAAACACTCACACATACCCAGATGCCGCACCTCAGACATGCACCCAGACACTGACAGTCACATATGCTCCCAGAGGTTGACAGTCACACCAAACACACACACACTCACCAGGCTCAGACACTCGTGCTCGAGTGTCGTATCCGGGACATGAAGAGGAAAGTCCAGGATTGTCCCGGATAACCCGGGGGAGGGGACACCCTATTCCTAGTGTACATGATTCTATGGGCTACATTACTTGCATCAATATTCTCTCCCTCTCTCCCACTGTCTTTGTCTTGTTTTAATTTAGTAGTAGTTTCAGTACTGGGCTCAGCATGTCGCTACATTGAACACATACATAGCTGGCTATCTGAGTGTATGTATCTCTTATCTAGCAAGGGTTAAACCAGAAAAGGGACACCTAAACAAGTAACTAGTGAGGGATACAAACACTAAATACAAGCTTAAAGCAATTTAGGAAATACATTGACGTGTAAATCTAAACAAGTGCCCCCTCCTCTTTTTTTACCTGGAGCCATCTGTGATCAGTTTTGTGTCAAAGTGTATCTCCCCTAGCCAGAGGAGTAGAATTGAAGCAAAGTGTTGACATTTGCACTCACAGCATGCTTGCATGAATGGCTGTCACTGTCTCTCTGCTGTGATCAAAGTGCAGGCAGGGTCTACAGAATGGGAAGCCGTGCATTACAGGGCGAGAATTCTCATTCTGTTGACCCACGAGACTTAAAACTTGCTCTGCTCTTGTATTCTGATCAGAGCTCTGACAGAGCGAGTGGTGAACCCAGACTTAAATTTCTTGTCCCATAATCACAGTAGGGAATTCAATGAGGCATACTGACAAGCACCTTGTAAGAGTAAATATTAACACCTTGCTTCTCAGCTTTCTCTGCCAGACACAACGCAAATAGGTACTTAAGCTGACTCCTCTGTATACAGCTGTACTTACATCAAGCAAAAAGGAAAATAACCAAATGCAGTGCTTCTCGACAGCTACTGCACTGCAAAGCCTATTATACAGACCTAATTTTATAATTATATCTTTATAATTTGTTGATGCAGTTACCCGCATATGAGACATCCACGCCTGATGGATGACTTATTGATGACCAAAGTACTCAGGTGGGTTTGAATTCCTTTAGTGGAGAAGACCACATCTTAATTCATCTTTCCATATGAGACAATTAAAATGCGGGGAGACATTTTCCTAGCATATGAAGCAGTAGGTGAATTGATTCAGAAATATAAGAAATCGAACATAAAGAAGGACAATTTATTGTGTAGTCTGTTTAAAGTAGCGTTGGAGAGACTAACCAGGGTCTCTGATGGCCTTCCACATGCTATGGTCAGGAAGACAGGGAAGCAGATCCCTGTTTTTGATTGTAATATAATATAATATTATTATTATATCACATAATATATTTAATATATAATATATAAGTGAAATCAGATTGAAAAATAGAGGAAAGAAAATGACCCTCTCTTCAAAAGGTAAATAAAATTATTCTAAAATAAAAACGTAAATATAAATATACCCAGTCATATTTAATGACACCCTTTAATTACAAGATCTAATGATGGTGCTCTGCTAATAGTGCAAAATAGCATAAAATTACAAAAAAGTACTAAACAGACTTTTATTACAATGTACTCCACCCAGTAGAAATATTTTTTTATAAAGTATGAGGAGTGCTATACAATGTATATGGGAACATTTTAGCTTTAATCTCCGCCAAAACAGTACAGGACCTATGCAAGTGGGGTATTATTTTACTTGAGGGATGTCGATGAATATAAATTAGATACTTTTTCAGCAGCTGCATAAAATATCCTAAGAAATTGCAAAGGGTGTGCATAATTACCGCATAATTTACGAAAAGTGTTGGTGGTAAAATGGCTTCATGAAAAGTGATAGAATTGCACTTTTTGGGTCGTTTTGCCATTTGTGAGCCTTCCACATGAGGCATTGTATTGGAATGCTGAACATAAATGCTTATATCCTCTAGTGTAAAATAGCTTCTGTGTCCTTAAAGGGGACATCTTTTGGATAAACAAAAAGATCAAACTATAAGTCGTTTTTATTAATTCATTTAGTGATGCGTGACGTGAATTAGTAAATAAGACAATATGGTAAAAATCCAGTGTGGTGAAAGATTAAGCTTGTGGATGCAATAATGGTGCTTATTCCATGAACAATGGTGAATTTAATGGTGAAAACAGATCAGCAGCATCTGTTCAAACGCCAAAGGCTCCATCATGCCTCTCTAGCAGTAACTATACGCAAGTCTGGTAAAGACTGGCAAACCAAAGAGTGATAGATTGCAAGCTCTAGAGATCATTTAGGTCTCTTCTTTGAGCTTGTTAAACCTCCTTCAGGCATATTATATGGTATAATGTGCCTGGAAACTAGAGCTAGATCGTTTCTAAAGCTTGCAATCTATTACACTTCAGTTTGCCAATAAAGGTATCATCTTTACCAAGTTTGTTTTTTTCTTCAACAGCTAACACGGTACAACTCTATATTTCTTTACATGATCACTAAATAATAGAGGAATATGCAAGTTGCCTACATTGACCTGTTTTTTGTGCAGATGATGATGAAGATGTGCAGGGGAACCTCCATCCTTCTCCCATCCATTGTGAATATCAAGAGATAACAATGTAGTGTGTAGGGTACGTGGGTGTCTTCTCACAACATTTTGTCATTCAGCACTTGTAACTGAAACCTGCTATTAGGATTTTAGGAACGAAGCTTTATGGGAAAGAAAACCATCACATAGCTCCAAGTAGTAAACCTCAAACTTTTCTTTAATTTAGATCTGTCCTCTGTTTTTTGTATTTATATTTAGCCCCTGCATTACAAGAGTTTTCCCACCCTAATGACAAGACCTGTTTTTTTAATATTAACAATTAGTTTGTGTAACCATCATTTTGTTTATGTTTTTAAGAGGCAAAAATGCTCACTTATATATTACCCTATTTTGGTGTAGTTTTTTATTTAATGTTTTTAGTGGGGTGGACAAGGTGTTTGAGCCATTCATTCTTCTTTTTTTATTTTGCTCAATAGAGATCCTTTTGATGTTTTTGTAGATCTCGCTTTTATCTAGACTAGACCCCTAATGGTAACATCACTGGGCTCCATACATTTTTTTTCAGTTTTTTTATTATTATTTTTTTTAATATATATATTATTATTATTATAGGATTGTTGTCTTTGGGAGAGAGATGGTTTATTAATGTGTAGGGTTGCACATTAGCCTTTGAGTGTTTAATGTAGCATGAGACAATTTGATGTGTAAGGAAAGATGGGTAATTGTTAGAGGAAAGAGGGAAAGTATTCAAAGATGGCTGGCACTTCATTTTAATGACAAGCAGATAGATTTAAGACAGACTTAATATCATGTTGTATTTTGTAAGCTCAGTAATATAGAATGACACCAATCACGTGCTAGTAGTGTGAAGATATAGAAAAATTATAGAAAAATTATAAAATATAAAATATACTTCCCACAGCACGCACTGCAGCAACCCCTCATAAACAATCCTCTCAATGTTCAAAAACAGGTACAACAAGAACAGGGGCGCATGTGCATATAGGGGAAAAAAAACACAATACAATAGTGTAATCCCGTGAGTACATTAATATAATAAAATAGTGTTATAGCTGCACTCACAAACGATGATAGAAAAGGAGGCTCTTCAGAAAACGTTATACAAGCAGATCTTTATTTCTTCTATAGGATCTATAAGTAAACCAAAGGACACAAATGGTACGGTATCTTCATATATTGCACATGAAGGAAAAACAGAATGCACTTACAGTGTTGTCGGCATAACCTCACTGTTATGCATAAGCGTGTTTGTAACAAGTGGGGGAAATCCACCTCCAATCGGAATCCAGTGCGGTAAAGGTATCTCTCGACGCGTTTCGCCTAATAGGCTTCTTCAGGAGAATAAGCTTTATCAACTCTCAATGGAGAACATCCGCAAATAAAAACATCCGTATGTGTTTTCTAAGCCATAGACTTTTTTTTTATTAAATATACATTCTTATTTTTCAAGTTACCTTGGACTACAAAAGTTATATTTCACAGTCAAAATATATCATATCATATATACACACCTTTACTACAGAACTACCAAATCTAATTGTTTTCACTTATGTCCGACAGACACACAGCGTGTGTTTTTAAACTATGATTATGTGCTGCTTACACACAAAACAGGCTGGGAAAGAAGGTTATATGTCCCCCGTGACAACCCGTTTTTTTTTCTGTAATATGAATTTTTTAAATAATTTCCCATAAAGTTTAGGATTTTAAATGATCCACTCCTCTTATTACTTTTGAGATTCATAGTGGTGTTGCGATTACTGTGGAAGTTAGTGGCAGTGTTCAAATTACCCTCTGTTTATAATTTACATTTTGTAGTAATTATAACTAATTAATTTGTAATTTCAGAACCATGGCCAACTGGTTTTAAGTACAAGTCACATATACTAATTAAACTAAATCATTTTATATTTTGTTTCCATGTAAGAGCGTTAAATAACATGCGTCAATAAATAAAGTTTATAACATTAGTTCTAAAAACAATTTGTAAAATTTGGATTATTTTAAGAAAAACAAAAGATTTTTGTTGCTTGCAGCTAGGAATGCAGAATATGTAATAATATAGTCATGTAAATATTAAAAGAAAAACATTTTAAAAAGAGTAAAAATAGAGGATTAACATGTCAGCTTGAAACAAGCATTAAACTATTTTACTGGTATGCATATAATATGCAAACTATATATTATTACTATTATGCATCAGAAAATTAATTGTGTGATATATATATATATATATTTATAAATTTACATTTGATATAGTATAAATTAATATGATATTTTAGCATTTTTTTCAAATTATTTATTCTTTATAAAGTTTGGTAACCAATTTTTTTTCTGTAAACGGTGTCAATTTGGATAAATTTGATTTATCACATTTTTTGTGTCATCGGGTCTGTCGATGTGAAGAATTGGAACCAATTAACAATAAAATCAATTAAAAAACAGAGGCACATGCTCTATGACAAGCATATAAAGATAAAAGGGATCACTGACCACCTTCTATGTTTTGTTGTAGGATGTATTAAGTGTGATGGTGGCAATCTTGATGCAAATACATTTACAAACCCTGACTAGTTCATGGGAGGCAGCCACCAGTTCCTGTTTCTCAGGGAAGCATTGTAGGAAAGGAAGGACAGTGGAAGCCAACATAGTTTGCTCAACTGATCAATGAAACAAGGGTGGTCTTGACATACCCTTTAATAACACTATCAAGAGAAGCTGGTCTCTGCGTGGGAATTATATCTAAATCATTTGGTAAAATTATTCCACTTTGTTTCAATATAAAAATTTTCATTGAAGTCCTAATCATTATGATCCTTCATGTCTTCATTGTGTTCTTATGGCTCACTAGGGAAGCTTGCAGAGTTTAATTTTGGGATAAGCTCTACTTAAAAACATATAGGTGCCCTTTGCTTTTGGGTTTTTAAATTTCTTTTATGTATAAAAAAAGTCAGTGTATTCCATGAAAGGCATACTTCATAACTACCGTTTGCGCACAGTATAATAATGCATATTTGGACAAAATGTAAAGTAAGTAAACATTATACATTTGGAAGGAAAAAATAAATTAAGTATAAAACCTGTAAAAAATGCAGTCTAAAACTAAACCCTATAAGAGTTATGTGATTTTCTGCTTGGAGGCCATTAGGTAATATCCGCACATCTACAATTTGGTCGTATTATATGTGGTTTTACAGTAGAAAGCAAATTGCAGCATGTTCCATTGACCTTTCTGTCAATATAGTGGGGGGGCTATTATATTTGCTAGCCTGGAACAAATCACCATGTAACATCAGCAGTTTTTCATTAATTTCAGCTATGGGATCAAGATTTAAGAAAATTGCTGGTTCTAGGGTTTCTAGAGCCCAAGGCGAACTGTGTCTCTAGCATCCACTCCTTGCTTGCACTTGCAACTTAAGAGGTGACGGCATCCCCACAAACTCAGTGCCAGAGGAAGCTGGTTAGTTTTGCCTACATGATATGCGTCAATAACACGCTCAACATAGTAACATAGTTACATATAGTTACATATGGGTACATAGTTACATAGTACATAAGATTGGAAAAAGACCTAAGTCCATCAAGTTCAACCCTTCTACCTAACCTTCCTACTCTTGATCCAAAAGAAGGCAAAAAACCCTAATTAAACCACTTCAAAGGGGGAAAATTCCTTCTTGACCCCAAAAGATCAAGAACATCTAAAATATTAATTCTATGTATAGCCCTTGATATTTCAATATCTTTGAAACAGTTAAGCAATTTCTGTGTGTTTAGCACAATGCTAAACGCAAAGACCTGTTCAATGTGTAGATGAAAGTTAGTATTAAAAAAAAACCTTAAAAACGGTAGATTTTTTTTATTTTATTATTACTGGTTGTTGAGGCTTTTGTTGAAAGGGTCTGGTTATTTGCAAAAAAAAAATAAAAATGAATAAGCTATAACGCTGTATGTTTGCATTCCAGAATGTGTTGCTGATGCCAAAGTTCTGCTTTACTTATAGTCATTCACACTTAATACCTCGTCGTCGTCAGGTAGTAGGTTGGGAGAGACTTATCCTGGTGCTCCACAGAGAGGACGGCGGCTGGGGGAGCTGTGCTGGGTCAGGCCTAGGGCAGCGCCCAGGGTAAAAAATTTGATCCCAAAATATTATAAAAAATAGTAGTAAAAACTGAACCTGTGCTCCAACCCCAGCTTTATCAATGGACAAGACCACAGTGATAGGGACTGCAATCAAGCAAAACTTGATTTTGAGTGGCTGGACAGGCAATATGTTGTATACATTTTCTGCGAACCCTTACTTATATTTCTGTTCTGTTTGAACATTGCACATAAGGACAGCCAAGCAAAGTGGATTCGTCATTCAGCTATAGAAACAGAGAATTAGACGGCAGATAAGAACCTTTCGGTCCATCTTGTCTGCCCATTTCTCCTTATGTAGAGGCCTTCAGGGTCATCTCTTTTCAGGAGAGCCTTATGCCGATCCCATGCATGCTTAACTTCCCTCACCGTAGTAACGTCTACCACTTCAGCTTGAAGGCTGTTCCATTTATCCACCACCTTCTAGGTAAGTCCCAGTTTTAATCTTGGCTTTGTTTTTCACTGATATAATAATAGTACACCATCACACACTTGTATTTTTTTTTTTTGCGTAGAAATCTCATATCTAAAGAAAGTAAATTGAGTGAAGCGGTTTGGGATCCATAATAACACTAATAACTAAGCAGCTGATAATGTACTGTATATGTAATGACTTGTATGCTGTCTATAGAAATTTAATTAAACATACCTACATAAAAATGCATTAAAGATATTTTACAATTACAATTCAATAATATATCTTACAAAGCACAATTTAGCATGTTTTATGAAAAAAAAAAATATCTGTATGTAAAATTTAACTTGGCAGAATCATACAATTACTGATAAAAACTTGGGTACGTTCCAGAAACAGGGGGGTTGGTGTTGGGTCCATTAAATGTAATTGCATTCCGCATTGAGAATGGTGGGAACGTTCGACCATTTAATTCCAGAAACAAAATACCTCGAATTGTCAAAAAGGAAAAGGGAGAAATTTGACCTGGAGACAGATTTGTTTTATAACAATTCACCCAAAAAACAACACAATGTAGCCTTAAATGACTAAAGCTTTTTCCTTTAACATCATTATAATATGTCTGATGGGTAACGTTTCTCATGTTTAATACGAGAGTCCATATGGATATCTTAAATTGGAAATGGTCCTGTTTGGAGCCATGTAGTCCGTCCAAATGAAGTTTAAAACAGGATATGCCCCTTCATGTTTAACGTTAGAGGGGAACCTAGCTTGGCAATGTGGAATAAATTCCATAAAACGCCTTTTTTCACTCTTTGTAGTAGTCCACATTAAGAACATGTGCTTACAATTATGATTACTGCAGGGAATTCAAGACTTTTTTTTTAGTGATGAATCGAAAAGGGGCCTGAATAGGGGAACCTCAAAAAAAAATACATAAAATAAGAAAAAAAATGTTGGAATGGGAAAACCATTTAGGGATAATGGAAAAAACTTGGTTGTAAAAGTAGGAACTGGTTATGTTCTCTCTGGCTACACCAATTTCATCATTCTTAGTCGAGCAAGAAATATTGTACGAGAAATCCGCCCTAAAAATACTAAACTCTAGCTCTGTGCAGTGTTTGCCATCAGCTCTGAAAATGTAAATTAGTTTAATGTGTAATATTTGTCTAGAGGGTACTTTTTTGCATGAGAAAATGTACATAAACCTTTAGAAGAATTCCTATTGGCATAATAACGAACCTAGCTCTTTGTAAAAAGCCTGATTCGTTTTTATAGGTAATTAATTGACACATTCGAGAGCGTACTAATTGTTTTCTATGTAAAAAGGTATCTGATGAAGGTTTAAAGTTATGCGCAGGAATGTAATTGGACTGAAAATGACAAGTAAAATCTGTGCTTTTTAACTGAGAAATATTTAATGTGTTTTACGTATGGATTTAAATTATAGATCTGCTCAGGGGTCAAAAAGCTGTCTGGAAGGATTAAAAAGAATCCTGCTCTCCAGACTATTCCCTTTTGCCCAGCCACCCACTCGCCAGATCTTTTTCCCCTCAATCCCTTCCTCTTGACTTCACACCTAACCCTACCCCCTCTTTTCTTATTAACCATTTCTGTACCTTAACTTTGTTTCCCGTTTTCCCATTAAACCTTTCAATCTATTCATCTTTACTTTTCCTAGTTTCTGCCTTTCTTCAAATAATCTTTAACTTTGTCATGCACTTCTTTCCAGCCCTCTTTACCCTTGCCCTATTTTATACATATATATTACATTTGTAGCCCAATTCCTGTCTTGCCTTTCTTTAGGAAGATCTTCTCAGATCATCTGTGGTGGCTTAGATCTGCACAACAACCCTCTGTCAGGGTCTTCCAGAATTGTCCTGAGAAGACTATTGTTGCTAATGATGATGTAATGGGTATGAAGAAAAGTAGAAAACTGGAACCCTGAAGTGGATACCAGACCAGAAGCAGGACCCCGGAGCAGCGGCATCAAGCAGAAGTGGAGTCCAAGGCTAAGATGGGTCAATCTGATGCTCCCACTTACCAACCCATTGTATTCTAACTGGGACTAGTGTTGCCCCTTCCCACAGCTATACCTCTTTCCTGATTCCTATACAGAGCAGGAGAGGGAGAGCTCTGGACAGTTTGGATGCACATGGATCTACATTAACATGAACAGATCTCCAGTATCCCTCTGGTTCCTCTAATGCTTAATAGGGAACTGGTATACTATAGTTATAATTCCAAAAGAAAATTACCTCATTAAAATTAAGCTAGGTAAATGATTTTAGCACTCTATGTGCATATACTAAAGAGCATACTGAATATATTCATGCACTTCATGCATATTTATTTACATTCATGGACATATATTCTTTAGTACAGATACCACATTGCAAAAATGTGTAATTCCATAGGACTCTATATGACCATATTTTTAATGTCACCCTGGTGTAGAGAAAACTACACAAGGCGATACATAATCGGGAAAAATGTAAACTGATGTATGCGTAAACAAGTTATACCCGAGCGAGGAGTCATTAGAGGAAAAGGTACTTTAGTGTTTTAGCACAGAGGGGGTAATGAAATCCAAGAGAGTCTATTGGTTTACCAGATCCCAGAGTCTTGAGCTACCCCAACAGAGATTGTCAGGGAAGATGAACGAGTACCAGAGCAAAAGGTTGCTTGCAGCAAATTCAGTTTATAGTTACAAATCTCAAGTAGTCAGAGTACATCAAAGCCATTTAATAATTACCAGTAACATAGATTCAGGGCACAAAATGAACCCCTTAAAAGGAGTCATAAGATAATACTAAAGAGGTTCAAATATGCATCAGTGCCACAGGAGGGACTCATCTGAGTGGGAAACATGGCAGAGATTAATATATTATAGAAGATACCGAGTTGCCAATTCTCGTGTGTAACTTCCATAGCAAATCTGAGGAAACATGAACGGCATGGAAGTCTAGATATTTCATCTACTCACTTGTAAAGAGTTCACTACGGAAGACTAAACATTTGCTATATTACCTATTAACAGTTATATTTACTCTAACTCTAATAACACATTCCAATTATGATGTCCTATTAACCCTTAGCTGACCGCTAGTTAACAAAACAGGCACAAATAACTTTGCGTTTATTCCAAAACTGTGTTTATCATTTACATGTGACACTTTGCAAATAAATACAGTATTAAACATCTCTAAACAGAGAACTTATATTTAAATCTTGCAGCAAAACATATAACTGTGCAATTCAAGTGTACAATGCATTGGAAAATAGGGTTACAGGCAAATGTGCATACCTGGGAACTTGTGGGTTACTCGGAGCGGCCAGGACGTCAATGGGAGGTTCCGCTTACATCAGTGGGCGGTCCCACTGACATTGGGGGCGTTCCCGATTATGTCAGTGGGCATTCCCATCACTGTCACTGGGCATTCACCAACATCAGTGGGTTTCCTTGCTGACATTGAGGGAATCACCCCCATTTAAAGGGGAAATGGGCAGGGAGTAGGGCATGTCAGGACCACGCTCCTGTGACCCATAGGATTCTGGGGTTGACCCAGAGAACAATGCTAAGTGAAGTAAAGCTTTATGTTGTTCAATAAAAAAACTATTAACAAAGGCAGGACTCGTGTCATTCCTATGAGGAACCAAACTGCAATTGCACCAAACAACCACCAGGTGTGCTAGCACAACAATCATATAATAGACAGCACACCAATAATCATCTTAAACCATCCTTTATGGCCTGTATTCCTTACTCAATAATGTTTTCACTCTGAATGTGTAAAGATCTAAGACTGTGTTTAATAGTGTGTAGTAGGTATGAATTATGTCTCTTTAAAACTGTAAAATACTTCATTGTCTGTTATGCAGCTTTTAAACTTTTAAAATACTTTATTAAAAGTAACACACCAAAATTAGACAAAAAAAAATCAATAACAATATTAATATATATATATATATACCTATATATATACATATATATATATATAATTAACAGCAATCACAATCCTACCATGCCCAGGTTCTAGCATGTACTGGCTGACTTAGCATGATAGGTGTGTGATTGCTGTTTGCAATCATATATATATATATATATATATTAATACTGTTATTGAATTTTTCTGTCCAATTTTGGTATGTAATTTACTTTTAATAAAAGTGTTGTTAACACACCACAGTTGGACAAAAAAAAAAAATTGATAACAGCAATCACACTCCTATCATGCCTAGACAGCCTCCCGATGCCATGCTATCCCCCCACACTTCCATGCAATCTCAAACCCTCATTCACTCTCACACACTTACTAATATTTTCCTACCTTTTCTCTGGCACTGTCACTTTTCCTCCTCCTCTTCATTCTTCCTCTTCTTCCTCTTCTGTGTCCCGTCCTTCCGGTGCAGAGAGCGCGGAAGACGGTGGGCGTGGCTTCAGTGTTGTGCGCCGGGATTTTACATCAAGTCCCGACGCACAGCCACAGTTGCCGCATGGCGGACAGTCCCGGTGGCAGCCGCTTAGTTTTTAACTTTGCGGGTGCCATGAATGTTCGTCTGCCGGCCACCCGGCCAGCCCGCCAGCCCAGATTCAGGGCGGCCTGGGGGGAAATTGCCCCCCTGCCCCCCGGCCCAGCATGCCCCTGGTGGGAGTCATAGGAGGCAGTGAAGAATTTACTGTAGGTCCCTCTTATAAACTCTTGGATAAGTGATTTACATCAGAAAATGAATTCCATACACCTCTAATATGCTTAAAATAACTCTTTACTTGTAGATGGTGATTTAGCAGCAACACAACCATTGAATTTTGCTAAGAGCTCTAGCTCCAGATCTTTTTTAAACCTATGAAGGCATCAAACATCAAATACCTCAAAGTCTTGGTACGCACAGTCGAGTTAATAACATATAATAACTGTAATATTAATACCAGATAACAAGTTTTATCCTTTTAGTTTGACTGTTTTTCCGTGTGACATTTTATACATTTTCAGCTTGCAAATATTTAAACAACAAACCCTCCTTTTTTAAGTGAAGAAATAGAAACTACAAAAAAAACTAAGAAAAGACCTATAATTCTGGAAATAAAACCTTTAAAAACCTTGAAAACAAAACTTTTTGTGTTTGACTAATATTTTTTGCTTTTATATTATACCTTTCATTAGTAAGTTTAACTATTATTATTAAACTTTATTCAGCTTTCACATCTTTCCTCTGTTCCTTCTCTACAGCCTCATCTGTGTCAATGATATCTTTTTCTTAAATGGTTTCACTGTGCAAACCGGAATATATATTTACTGTTATGCATTGGATTATTTTGTCTCCCGATCTTTAACAGTGCATGTGGTAGCTAAAAGATACATTTCTAAATAGCCCGTCCAAGTCATGTTTGTATTCAAAGTGCATGGCTGTTGACTGGTGCTGAATTGTAATGTGGCGTAATTACGGCTGTCCTCTCCAGTTAAAAAGGCTGATCTGATAATCAGGACCATAGCCATGCAACAGCCGTACGCTAATTAAGTAGGGATTTTCTGACATTCCTTTTCATATTTATGCAAATATCAGAGAAAAAGGGAAATCTTTTTCTGTGATTAAAAATAGCATGTAAGCTGAGGAAGCCAAAATGTTGGGGAACTTAGTTGGAGAGGCTCTAAAATTGGATTCGGAATATCTGTAACAGGTGATAGCCACAGGTTATCTAGCAGCTAAAGTAATGGACAACTAAGCTACAGTTTGTACCCAGAAAGAAAAATCTCATTGACCGATTCAAAAAAGTATGTTCAGCTAACATGTATGTTCTGTGTTCAGCTAAACAGCCCATATGCCCCCTAAGGGTTCCGCTAGTAGGTATTCTTATGGCAGACTTAGGTTCACCTTAGACAGTAACTGAAGTGCTAATGTCCTGGAGGCTTCTCCATGTAGGAGAGCTTTCGTCCCAGTGCAATAGGAGACAAAAGGGTCTAGTAGATCCCTTGCTTCTACCACAATGTGACCTTTTTTATTGCCTCTATTTAGTGCTATCAACAGGATAAGGGAACCACACCGAGTGGATATGGTCCTCAGCACTTGGACGTGCTTGGAAGTCCTGACACTTTCCAACAGTGCACACTTAAGGAACATACATAAAATAAGATAAAACATGTTTGCAAGAATGCAATATATATATATATATATATATATACTCAAAACAATAAAAAAAAAATATTACCTCAATCACTTTTTAGTTTAAGAGGTGCTTTGAGAGTGTTAGCATGCAAGGGCACGCAACTTCAGTCAAATCTTGTCAGTCTCAGAATATTGACCCTAATGACTTCCAAATAAGGTATTAAATATTTCTCAAAACACTGATTTCCACAGCAAATAATTCTGATGAAGATTTATCATGGGTTAGTGATGGAAATATGCAGGTCGCAAAAAATGAAAAAAATAAAATGAAGTATTAACACAATATGCACAGTTTGATTGTGTGTGGGTAGAGTTACATTAGGACTATTATGTCCATACTTTGGCCCTCACTGGGTTTGAACCTGATTCGCGTGGGGGTGGCGATTGCTGCTTCCTGAGTCTCCTTTCTTGGGGCAGATCAGGGCTGGACTGGTAACGATGAGGCAGCCCTGGCACTTTAAGGTCAGCGGCTGCATAGCAGAGGCCATGATACATTATATTTTTATGGCGACACAGTGTGCGGCTGGGCACATCCAGGTGGTTGCCGCTCACTATAGCACCTGATCTGTTGGAGGGGCAGATTAGGTGAGTGTTTGCTTTGTATGCATTATGGCCCCAGATTTATTCATGTTGTCCTATATATTTCTTAAAAGGTGGAACTAATTCAAACATTTTAATCTAGATGTAGGCGTAATAACTGGTCAGTGGTCACTGTATGAAAACATCAAGTCATTTATTGAAGGAAGAACATTTAAATGCACCATGGATTCACTGGTAATTTAATATACAATTTTTGATAGACTTGGGCACCAGGGGGCTCTTCGTGTTCGTCTTCGTGCTCGTCTTCGGGGGGAAAAAAATCTTCGTATTCCGCGAATATTCGCCCATTCCTGTCTTCTCTTCGGGCGAATATTCGTGGTTTTAAAACCTCAATGCTGCAACTTACCCGGCACATCCCACTGGTCTCCCTCCCTGTTCAATTAGTTAAATGTCCGTACGAGCGACCAATAAAGTCTGCTCGTACGGACATTTAACTAATTGAACAGGGAGGGAGACCAGTGGGTTGTGCCGGGTAAGTTGCAGCATTGGGGTTTTAAAAGTCTGTACGAGCGACTCTGTTGGTCGCTCGTACAGACTTTTAAAACCCCAATGCTGCAACTTACCCTGCAGATCCCACTGGCCTCCCTGTTCTATCAGTTAAATGTCCGTACAAGCGACTTTATTGGTCGCTTGTACGGACATTTAACTGATAGAACAGGGAGACCAGTGGGATCTGCCGGGTAAGTTGCAGCATTGGGGTTAACTTTTATTAGGGGTTAACTTTTTTTTTAAAGGGTTAAGGAGCCGTGCGAGTGAGCCTAACGGATTTCCGCTCCTGTTATCTAACGCAGCATCGAAGGGGTTAACGGGAGCGGAAATCCATAGGTTCGCTGTCAGGGGTTAACTTACAATTTACAAAGGCCGTGCGAGTGAGCCTATCGGTCACCTGCAGGGTCTTCCTCTGGCATCAACCAATTGGTTGATGCCAGAGGAGGTCCCTGTAGGCGACCAATAGGCTCATTCGCACTGCCCTGTAACCCGTGACTGCGAACCTGCGGATTTTCACTTCCGGGAACTGCCGCGATGCCGCGAAGACAAGGTAAGTTAGAAGGGGGGGGAATGGTAGACGAAGACGATCACGAAGATCTTCGTGGTGTGTGTCTTCGTCATCGCCTACTTTTTACCGCCGCTGTCTTCTCTTCGGCGTGTCTTCGGAACAAACACGAAGACGAATGCACAAGTCTAATTTTTTATACCTATCCATAATTTTGTTACTTATCTGTATTTTTCAATTGCGACCAAACTGACTTAACTTTTACGAAACAAATCATGCATCATTTTGGATACAATTTATAAAAATAAATGTGTAATAGTATTTTTTGCTTTAAGTATATATTGTGTTATGAAATCCAGGCTGTTGCTTTCTTTTGCCAGATTATGGCAGTTTGTAAAACTTGTTAAAAAAAGTTTCAGTGTATTTTGATATTGTTGATTGTTTCCAGTAGGGGGATGGTGGTTTAGAGAGAGACGAAAGTCATAATCACTGTCACATGTGACCTAAGATACAAGGTCATACGTCTGATTACCATTACCATTTCTACCTCTCCTGAATATATTATCATGACCCTAACTGAATCTCTCTAACCTGTCATGTGAATCAAATGTCACTTGCATACGCCATTATGACTGTGTCTGGATTCTATTAAAAAAAATCCCTCCTGGAATCAAAGTAATAGTTTCTTCTGTTATACTATTTTTTCTTGCGTGACCCAATATGTTTTGCCTATACTTTATTTAACTATTTTTAATCTAATAAACATTAAAGTCACTATGGAGGAGCATCCTATATTGACGTGTTTTTCTTACCATTCCTTTATCATTCATATTTAATTTTAAGCATTATGCGATTAGGTGTACACATAAAATTAGCAATTCTACAAAAAAAACTGTGTAAAAGACAGATAATGTATTATTTGAATCTAGAGTACATGAAGGTATCGTTATTAGGTTTCTATAATCCTATGTGGTCTGGTATGGCCAATGCTTGTGATTTTGCATGATAGTTTGAAGGCATTCTGTTCTGATCTATTCAAATAATTTTTGGAGTATTTAATCAAAAGGTGATACCTTTTTTTGGGTTAACATAGAAAGAAAATGATAGTCATATGTTTATAGCATCTCAGAGGTCTATTTTTCAAATGGAATTAAAGTGCCAGGGCCACACCGTCATTGCCAGTCTGGCAGCTGGCTGTAAGTGCGGCCGACGCTGAGTTTTTTCATGTTTGTGTAGCGTGTGGACAGGCATATCCAGTCGCATTTGCCAGCTGGCCAGTCCAGGCCTGAATAAATATATATATATATATATAATATGATATAATTCAATATATATCAAAAATATTTTTATATGAGCAATTATGTATTTTGAAGATCGCTAGTGTATGAGACCTTCATGGTTCAATAACTCTTAGGAAAGCAATTAACAAAAGCTGCCTAATGTTAGGCATTAAATAGTCTGCAATATACTGAAGGAGTTTATAGTTTAAGCAAAATAAAACAACCATATGCCAACATGAACATTCCTAAGACTAGGACATGCACACAAAGACACACAGTATGTCACTTTTCATCTCATACCTTGTATGTTTAGAGTGGGAGAAAAGTGCAAAAAGCCAGTGGAGGGCTTTAGAACTACCATAAGAAAACAGAATTGTTCACTTATATTTTAGCACTAATATAAAAAAAACTAATCATGTAACAATGTAACAATTGCTTCCGGATTTCCTAAGAAACTATTTGCAAAAAAAAAAATAAGCTCCACAATCAAATGACCCTGCAAATCTCAAATTTTTGGTCGAATCGAATGTAGATCAAATTTTGACTCTTAATCTGATTTTGATTCAAATTTACCAATCAAAAAATCTCTCTAAAATATTAGAAAATAAAAAAAAATTAAGACAATATTTAAGATGTTTACATGTTTTTTTTAGTTGAAGAATAATAATGGTGTTATCATGCTTGTGTCTTTATCAACACTTCAGAACAATTATTTTTAGTAATTCAATAACTACAGAATAACAATTAACATTAATCCTCTTATATATGAAAAATAGGGTGTAGCGGGACAACCCTGGCGATACTTGATCCCTTCCTCGTAGAAAGACGACTACAGGATGGGTGGCTGCTCCAGTTCTCTGAGTAAAGGTGCTCATCTGGGGAAAAAAGGTCTCCCAAAAGACCATACCACCAGACAGGAAATGATTAACATAATTAATACTCAACACAATGGCAAGGGATAACGCAGACAACATCAGCACCAGACTAAACTCTTCACACATTCAACAATGACAAACATTCAACAGAGGTGAAGGGATTAGGGAAGAAACACTTAAACGTAGACTAGACGGTGAGTCATTTTTAATACACATAGAAAAGGAAACAAGAGATGAAAATACCAAATATTCCAATTGAAACCCAGTAAGTCAAATAATGAAAAAAACAATTCATGTATTATCAATCAAAAATTATTTACTTTTAACATTATTATTTAGGCATTGTTTTGTGTGTATATATACACACACATTTATATATATATTGAAGGATCAGGGATTGCTGCCATATTGCCCCAAGTTAAAGTTAGGGCTAAATGATAGAGCTTTCAGTGACATCCTCTCCCCCGATTGGAGGATCTGGGGGATCTTATCTCTCCTCCTTTTTAAGAAAAACATATAATTGACACAGATGAGGCTGTGGAGAAGGGACAGGGGAAAGATGTGAAAGTTAAAGTAACCGCAAGCTCGGCCATTTTGGCAGAATTTCCTGCTGCACTATGTCAGCGAAGCTGCGGACGAAGATAGTAGACAGCAGAGGGAAAATGCAGAGAGAACATGCATGAGTCTGTCTGGCCTTCCCAAAGCTCTGACACTCGATGTATGTTGGTCCCCCTGTGAAGACTGCTGTAGAGTTCCTCCTGGACAGTAATGTCACTGGACTCTGCATTGTTAGCATCCTTAAATGATGACCCATCATCAGGTCCATTGACAAGAAATGGACCACTGTTGATTACATTCTGATCATGCTGAATTTGAGGGAAATCCTTTTCTGAATCCTCAGCATTGCTTAACAAATCCCCGTCAAGTGACTGCATTTGGTCCAGGGAACAATTTGGTATGTTCAACAAATGTTTATCATTAAGTCTCAAAACCACACTGGTTGTTTTTCTTTTCTTTTTTGAGACTTTATGCAGCAGCACAGCTTCATTTACCAAGTGTTAACCTTTCTATGTACCCAGGCCCGGACTGGGACATAAAATAGGCCCGGGCATTTAAGCCCGAGCAGCCCATATTTATTTATTTATTTATTGTTAAAGCCCACCCTTCATGTACCATCTTTGCATTTACTCATTCACACAAATCATTAACACGTTCATTAATGCAGTCTCACAAATCATTCAAGCAATTCATCCACACATGAAGTCATTAATTGTCATACGCATTCACACAATTCATCCACACATTTATTCATTCATTCTCATACGCATTCACACTACCCCCTCTCCCCATCTTATCAGCCCCTTCTCACTATGTTCCCCCTTTTCACTATGTACCCCTCTCACTATCTATCCCCTCTCCCCATTTCTCACTATCTAACCCCCCCTCTGCCCCTTCTCACTGCACCCCCCTCCCTCACCCTACTTACCTTGTTGCCAGAGCAAGCAGCAACTGCAGCCGGGCCCGCGGCAGGACCGGACTGACTGGGCCTATGCGGCCTCTACGGCCGCATTAACGCACCTGCCCCTTAAGCCCGCCGCAACTGCGACCGGGTCCGCCACTCTAAGGGGTCGGGAAGCCCCCACCAGGGCCGGCCTTAGTGGTCTGCGGCCGCACAGGGTTTAAATTAAAACATCGGGGGGGGTTTTTTAACTTTATTTAACATCCTCCTTGTTAAATAAAGTTAACAAAAACTTTATTTAACATGGAGGATGTTAAATAAAGTAAAAAAAAAAACCCCGATGTTTTAATTTAAACCCTGTGCGGTCGCAGACCTGTAAGGCCGGCCCTGGTGGGGGCTTCCCGACCCCTTAGAGTGGCGGATCCGGTCGCAGTTGCGGCGGGCTAAAGGGGCAGGTACCCCTTATGCCCTGCTTTAATGCGGATTAGTATCTGTCTGGATTGGTATATGTCTGGATTGGTATATGTCTGGATTGGTGTATGTGTGGATTGGTATGTGTGTGGATTGGTATGTGTGTGGGTTAGTATGTGTGTGGATTGGTATATGTGTGGATTGGTATGTGTGTGGATTGGTATGTGTGGATTAGTATGTGTGGATTGGTATGTGTGTGGATTGGTATGTGTGTGGATTGGTATGTGTGTGGATTGGTATGTGTGTGGATTGGTGTGTGTGTGTGTGGATTGGTGTGTGTGTGTGTGGATTGGTGTGTGTGTGGATTGGTGTGTGTGTGGATTGGTATATGTGTGGATTGGTAAATGTGTGAGAGTGATGGGTGTTATGCTGTACCATTTCCAATGTATTTTTCATTATATAATTATGCTCTAGTACATCATAACTCCCATCACTCTATACTGTTCCATACAGTGGCAGAGCTGGGAGACAGAGGCCTTGCACCCCCACCGCAGGACTCCTGTAAGGTAAGTGAACTTCAAAGTGGGAGAGGGTAGATAGTTAGGAGGGGGTAGATAGAGAGAAGGGAGTGAGACGGGGGGATAGGGGGTAGATAGGGAGAAGGGAGTGAGAAGGGGTAGGTAGGACAAAAGGGAGTGAGAAGGGGTAGATAGGGCAATCATACTCCTATCATGCCAAGTCTGCGAGTACATCCTTGAATCTGGGTATGCCTGGGCATGATAGAAATGTGATTGCTGTTAACAATCATATATATATATATATTAATATTGTTATTTAATTGTTTTGTCCTATTTTGGTGTGTTACTTACTTGAAATAAAAGTGTTAGATTTTTTTTTATGGTGTGGGGGGGTCATATTCGGTTTCGGCCAGGTAAATGCTGCATTTTCGGTTTCAGTCCAGAATTCGTTTCGGTGCATCCCTACTACTAATGAAGTGGTAGGCCTACACCACATCAATGTTTGGCTTAGTATATAGTGATAGGAGTTATGCTGCACTATTGTCAATGTCTGGCTCAATGTATAGTGATAGGGATTACGCTGTACCACTGTCAATGTGTGCCTCAGTATATAGTGGTAGGTGTTATGCTGTACAACCGTCAATGTCTGCCTCAGTATATAGTGATAGGTGTTATGCTGTACCACCGTCAATTTCTGCCTCGGTATATAGTGATAAGTGTTATGCTGTACCACTGTCAATGTCTGCCTCAGTATATAATAACAGTAAGTGTTATGCTGTACCACCTTCAGTGTCTGCGCCGGTATATAACAGTAGAAGCTATGCAGTTTTAAAGTGTGTGTGTGTGTGGGGGGGGTGCCACATACAGGATCCGCCCCAGGTGCCAAATACTCTAGGTACGCCCCTGGCTGGAGTATATCTTTAAATGTCAATCAACACAAGGTAAAAGTTGCCCTTTCTAAGCGGTTAGCATTATTATTATTATTATTTATTGTTTTATATAGCATCTGAATAAAGGAATGCATGAGCTGCAACAATATAGAATAGTTATCTGGAAAGTAGTCATTCTTGCTTAACAAATTTACTGGGTATTTTAAAATAAAATACCAAATTTACAATATTTTAAGTAATTTTGTAAACCTGGAATTCTTCTTTAACTTCTATATTAAACCTCCATAGAAAAATGGATTTTGGATTTTTTTGCCTGAAATTTGAGGCATCCATACATACTGTTGATTAAACCAGTAAATGTAATAAGAAGGGGAGAATTCCTGGCACTATATCTTGCTTTCTATGCCTTCCCTTTAGTGTTGTATTCAGCTTAACTATTTTAATATTATCTTTATTATCATCTTGTATTATTATCATGTAGGGAAATACATTTGAGGTTTCCATAGCAACTTGAACTGTTAACCATTTAGCACTCAGAAATAAGGCAAACCAATGTTTAAATATGTTCAGCCTTTTGACTTCACATGAACAACCCCAATAAACATAGCCTTGCAGATTTGATTGCACTAAAGACTCTTGTGATCAAATTAATTTTAAAGTAAATAGAACTTTTAGAATTTAGAAATTTAGACATTTCTAATATCTTCTGTCTTAACACCCATAGGACATGAAAGGTACACGGGAGATCAGACTTTGGATTTTCAGCTTGAAAGTTTGGACTTTTATTTTCATTCTGGTTCTGACCACTGGCTTGTCCTCTTGGCTTGTCACCAGTATAATTGTGGCTACCAATTGGCTACCACTCCCTGGCTGATCCTGGCTTGCTCCTCGGTGTCTTTTAGGGATTGACAGATTATTATAACCCTGCAGCCGGGTTCCACTTGCATTGTATTGTATTTATTATGGCTAGAAAATCACTAGTAGGTATGTGGCTACCCACCCTATTAAGTAACTCTCTACCTGATCATGCATCCATCTGCCTTTTCAAAGGTGTACATGGACAGTCTTTCCTTAATATATGTTGATCATCAGTCAAGAAATTGTTAATTTCTTGTTGGAGACCGTAGACCTTGTAAATAAAGGATGGTGATTCGAAAAGCAGTCCTATCATCATAGCAAGCAAAATTTGATTGGATCATATTTTATACATAATTCTCAGTGATCTTTCATGAAACTTCTATTTCTATAATTATCTGCTTTGCCACAAATCACACAATATTACTAATCTAGTGACATCTGTTCTACCAAAGCAACTACTGAGTAGGTCCACAACTTTAATAAATGCATACCTTACCTCACTACATTCTTATCGTACTTATCACTTATATTTTGTAGTGACCCGTATTGCAAATAATTGAAGAAAAAATTGTTATGTTTTTTTTTATGAAACAGCTATAACCAGTTTTATATTTCAGGCTGTGCTGCGTTGACTTTGTTGCATGGAGTGAGCACAGAAAGCTCTCTCCTGGGAACTGGTTCATGCAAGGCGTTATCCTGCTGAGAGAGTGGAAATTTACCCATTAGGCATTCTTCCTGCAGACACCAGAGGAACCTGATCGGAATTTTTAAACATGTTTTTTTTCTTCTTCTTCTGTATCCCCACAGATTTATTCTGTTAGAAAAAAATACACAATTATTTTTTTTTACTGGACTAAATGTCTACTGGCAGAACATCACACCAAACATCTGATCATTTTAATCTGACAGATTTACTTAGAATGCTTTATAAACCAAAAAAAAAAAATAAATTGTTCATTTGTCCAGTGCTCAGAAGGTTAAATTGTATTGCTGATTGAAGGCAATGCACCAAAGAGAAATGCTATTTAAAACAGTGAGGAACCACTAAAATGTATTCAAATTATCAGTAAATGTGTAAACACATTATATATGTTATTTCGTATAGGTTAGACAAGCAACTACATCTCCACAAATTCTACAGGACATCTGCGCTTGCGGTAGGCTCTGCCTCTCCAGCTCTTATATTCTATGACTTCCATGATGACTTCTGGGTTGGCCATCTGGCCTGTTCCCTCTTCTGGGAGAGTGACTGCATGTGGGTTGTTGGGCTAGCCATGTGTGTGGCAGGGCTATCCACAGATACAGTTAAATTAACTAGGAGTGGATGGAAAGTGGCCCGTTTTCCTTCTCAGGAGAAAAAAGATCTGAGGAAACAGCGATTCACCCAGAGACTCCATGTCAAACCCAGAGAGTCCCCAGGTATGCATAGATGGTGCTGTCCACATCTTAGGACATGTGATAAAAAGTGATGGACATTAATTTTTGTTTCGGTGCATGTAGTTGATTTTTGCTCTGACAGAGACCATGCAATAAATATATTATTATCTATTATTTCCATTACAAAATGTAAGTATGCAGACTAAAACAAGTTTGTGATAGGACAGAGGCTGTCAGATGACACGTTTTAGAAGACCTATTAGGCTACATTTTTGCGGCCATTGCTGGAAAAGTAAATCTAAACGGCCAATGCGTGCTAATCCCACCGGGCAGAGCGACTTTAATCCTTTTTTTATTTATTTACTATGCCGGATCGGCTTTCCATATTAAAAATAAATAAATAAAGTATTAAAGTAGCTCCGGCCGGCGGCATCAGCACGCATCTGCCATTTAGATTGGATTTCCAGCAATCTGATGGCAGCATAGTGATGGGAGCAGCGTGAGGGGTGAAAGGTCCGTGCGAGGGGGCGGAGCTTTCACCCCTCACGCTGCTCCCATCACTAGGTGGCCATCGCACACGGCCGCTGGGTGCTGATGCGGCCGGCCGGCGCTACTTTAATACTTTAATCCGGCTTGCCATATTAAATTTTAAAAAAAAGAATTAAAGTAGCGCCGGCCGGCGCATCAGCACGCAGCGGCCGTTTAGATTAGGCAATTGTCCCCCGCTCCGCCGGCCGCCAGGCCCATGAATCTGCAGGCCCACCGGGAAATTTCCCGGAATCCCGGTGGGCCAGTCTGGCCCTGCTTTGGCCCCCCTGAGTGGCAGAACTCCAGGGCCCGGTCGCAGTCGCGACCCCTGCGACCCCGGTAGTTCCGCCACTGCCAAAGACTGAGGTTTGAGTCTCCAGGTAAGGAAAAATGGGTAGACGGGCCAAATGGTTCCTAGGTTCTATGTTTCCTGGAATTGAACCCTGCAGGCTAATGTGCCATTAAGAGGCAAGCCCAGGCCAAGAAAGGCTTTTAAAATAAATAGATTTTTTATTTACAGCACAATTCCTACATCTGCTCTCTTGCTTTAAACACACACATTCTGCATATTGTAATAGTATCCAAGGAATTGTATTGAACAGTAAAAATGTAGCCCCAAGAATATTGCATAATTCTTGGCCTAGAGTATGACAACCACAGAGAAGTTAAAAGTGTAATAAAACACCATATTTTACCACTTTTGGGTCCCTGAAACACAAAAAGACTGTGTGCTAAACAAAAAAAAAGTTAAAAATAAGTATTTTATTTCATGAATCTCCTCCCTTTCCAATAACCCTAAACTTCTCCATGTACTGCACAGTTAACACCTCTGCCTCTCCAGCACCTCCCTCACCTTCCAACTCCTCCACCCTTTCTGATGTCCTTACCCTAACCCTAACCAATTTCCCTCTTTCATCTGGTACATTCCCATCCTCATTTAAACATGCTATCATCTCTCCCATCCTAAATAAACCTTCCCTTGATCCCACATCCCCATCAAACTACTGTCCAGTTTCCCCTCTGCCCTTGGCATCCGCACTACCATTACAAATGCCTGCCGATGGACACATACATGCACATTTACGCTTACCCTTACACACACATATTGGATCACTCTTTTCCTTGCAGCCACACGCTTACTTGCACTTAGACACACTTGCCCTAACACTTTCAAAATACAAACATACTTTCTCTCCCCTTTCTCATTACTCCTCCCCATTTTCTTTTTTATCTTCTTTCTCGTTACCTCTCCTATTCTATGTCTATCTCAATCTCTCTCTTATTTTTCATTGTCTGTTGCCTTTATCACTCTCTCTCTCTCTCTCTCTCTCTCTCTCTCTGTTCTCTTTATCTCTCCTCCTCATTTTCCATCTAATTTCACTTTATCTCTCTTCTTTCTCGCCATCTCTTACCTTTATCCCACTCTTTCTTCCTTCTCAAGACAAGTAGTGGGAGCACGATTCTTTTTACCTGACACTTACCAATTAGGGAAGAAACAGGAAGTCAGGACAATGACTCATATATGTCTGCCAGTTCATGTAAAGTGTTGTATCTGATAGAAGACTTAATTGGTCAAAATTTTGAAAACTACCGCTTTCCTGGTTTGAGAGTTTCTTCTGTTTGGTCAAGGAGTTTGTCCAATTGATTGGGCTAAGATAGCAGAGCTAGATCCCATAAAAATGGTTAATATGTAGCAGACTGAAAAGATGATATTACACAAATGTTAGAATTGTTTTCAAAGCAAACAGCACAATATTTTTGAAAACTTCTGTATAATCTGATAATTACAATTAAAAATAGCGGGAGTTCACATTTAAAGGTACACTTTAGACATCACGTGCACTATAATACACGTCATTAAACAGGGTCTTCTTTTCCTTCTATATCAGTATATCATAGTGTGTCTCAATGTCATTCTGTGGATTGCACATTTTTATATTATTGTTAAAATTAATTCACACTATTGTATCTGATGGTGCTCTGTAACTAATTATGATGTAATACAACGAATCCTCTATATACATGGCATGTGCAAAGTCCTGACCTCAATCTGCCTCCATGGGTCTAACAAGACCCCAGTGGACATGAACATTTGGCACTTCTGTTCATGTATTATACATTCATGTTTGGTGAGGGTGTAGTAGACTTTTTTTCACACTAAAGGTATCACAATCCGATAACAATCAATGTGAATGGAGTTTTGTTTACTAAATACAGAAATGAAAAAAGTCAAAATAAGTGTCAATAAACATGGTTACATCTGTATCCACATACTCTTATAATAGAGATTAACTATGGTTATGCGCCACTTATAGCCTGTACACCCATTTTACGGCTCTGCAAAATATAATGGTGTTATATGAATCAATACATAATAATAATAATAGATATATTTCATGATTGCAAATGAAAGACTCTAACACACTTTCATTTTAACTATTTATTGACTTTTACTATCTCAGATACTGCTCATCTCTTTACAAAAACCCTTTCATAGCATTGTACTCTATAGACAAAATAAATGTCTTGCCATAGTTATTTCTAATGTCTGTAACGAACAAATTAGTTTGAAATGTAAAACTACTAGCCCTGAAATTCGTGAACACAAGAAAGATATTGCTGTGCAAAACAAATGCATCGTCTGTTCCGTTGCTGGTTCTCCATGCAGAGAGAACGCTAGGTTAAAGACAAACATTTTACACCTAACTGAGTGTTTACTGGCTTGTCAGCTAGCGTCTGTGACCATTTCTTAAAATTCAGCTCCAAGGTATGAGCTGCATGGCTGTTTCATTCTTTAATATTTTTTAAAAAACTATAAATATGAGTATTGCGTATGTTTTCTATTTACAACATTAAATAACAAAAAAATTATTTCAATAACCAGTAGGAGCCCAAGCAATTAATTTAGAAACTGCCATAACATTCCCCAGCTTTGATCACAAGTCCATAGACTTCACTGTGATGTTTAAAAATGTTAAATTTACATATATATATAAATATATATATATATATATCAATTATTAACCCTTTGCAAGTTGTTTAAAATGCAGGGTTTTTTGTCTATATTCTGTATATGGATATCTTAAGTCATACAGTAAGTATACAGCAAATAATCATTATGGGTTCTTCATAAAGAACCGCACTCAGTATGGAACAGATTCATTTATTTGTTTGCAAGAAGCTCAGAATGTTGAGTTTTTATTGCGCAGACTGTTCGCCATAGTTATAAAGAAAAGGAGTTGGTAGTCACATGAATTAAAGTAGTGGTCCCTATGACTTCGTTTGTATGGCTAAGTTTTACATTTTAAGATAATTGTACATATTACAGAAATCGGGCATTGCAAACTAAATGTTTAAATTGTTGAATTTTTTCATACTTTGCCTTGGCATTGTACAGAATGCCTAAACAGATTCAGTCAAAGGAAGAAAAACTAAGATTATTGAAATGAAAAAAGGTTTATTAAGCACCAAAAATTTTAGGTTTTTTTTCTTTTGTTATTTGATGCAATATGCAGTAATATGTAAAGCAGTGTGTTGGTAAAACCATAGAAATCCCAGTTTATTTTTCTTATTTGAATCTGTGTATATGTGCAGGTATAATCTATATAGCCCATGTCCATTAGCTGTTAATGTGATATATAGTAGCATTACACAGCTTGCCAATAAGCCATCAAGTTATTCCTATTTTTGTATATTGCACATATTATATATTTTAGGACTATCATAAAAACAGAAAGATTTACTCCCTGCCCAGTGTATCCAGCCATTAAAAAATATTCCGAGTTTTATTTAAATCCAAAGGGACACGGCGAGACAGCCACCTGTTGGGAAGGCAAGCTGCTGTGCACGGGTTCAGAACAATATCAGGGAATATGTTAAATCATGATTTGACACTTGAATGAGCACAGTAGCCATTTTCAAAGGGACAGATTTGTATGAAATTTTCAGAGGAAAATTCTTAACACATGACTTAAAGGTCCACAATGCCATTAATTGTGATGGAAATGGCTTTGGGGGCAGCCTCTTCTCTGTCCGTGATTTACTGCTGCCATCTTCAGGATAATCCAGAAAGAAAAGAAATAGAAGCTTTGGAAAACACTGTGCTAACAGGAATAGCTATAAATCCCAGGGCCGCTCGAGGTTTAATGTCACTAGCCAAACACACACATGTTACCCGGCAGCAATTATCACTTGTTGTAGCTTCTACACTTGCCTTTACACCTGTAAATAACTGTGGAGGCCAGCATCCTTAGCAAACCAAGGGATGTATGGAATGGAAAAAGGTTTATTATTGTCAAGCCTTTTCTCTACTGTGAAGAGTCGAAGCTGAGGATACAAGGAAACCGGCTAAAATAAAAAAGGAACGGATGGGCCCTATTTTGAACATGAATTCCTCTGTTCAGCTTTCATTATTATTATTATTTATTGTTTTATATAGCACCATGAGTTTTCGCAGCACAGTACAAAGGGTAGACATACTAATTAGTATATAACATAACAAGATGACATACAGAAGCAACAGGTGAGGAGGGTCCCACTCGAATGAGCTTGTCCTGGTGGGTTCATTTCTAGAAGCTTATAATTTGGGGCACACAAGAGTTTATCGCAGTGTTCTACAGCCTAAAAGTACATAGGGCTGGACTGGCGATGGCGAGGCATTTTAAGGCCAGCGACCGTATCCAACGGCTGGATATATACCGCGATATATAGAGCCTCACTATACGTTTTTATGCTCACGACAGATTGTTAAATATGCATATATAGAACATCTGTGTCAAATGAAATAAATAATATATACAAGATTTATTAGAGTAATTTAAATACCTTCCTTCCCTTTCTTTTTCTCTTAATCTTAAAATTTATTTTCTTACTTCCTATTTTTTTCTTTTCTTAGGTTCAAACTACTTAGTATTCACATGACATCTACAAATATTTGAAGAGCCAGGAATAAGGAAATTATGTATAGATTAAAAATGTACATGATTTCTAACTCATGGAAGATTCTAAACAACAAAATTAAAAACACAAGGTGAAAAAAACACAAATAAAAGAGATTTTGTTTGCTTCTCAATCTCAGACACTAGTGGGGGTGACGTGGGCAGTTTCCATCACATCAATTGCTACACATTAAAAAAGTTGAATGCATTTTTACAAGGGCGAGTAAACATAAAATTAAAAACAGGAGATTTGTCTTTTTAAAGAATTGCAGAATATAACTTTGCCAAAAAGATGCTTGGAAATACAGGGGCACCACAGTCACCACCTACCCCTAAACTAAATCCCTAGGGCATAAACTATTCTAGATATTCCACTATATTTGTTCATCCAGAACACCTCTGTGACAGAATGAGCTGTCATACAGGGCCCAAGGTATTCAGAGATGGCTCCAGCCTGGCTGCCAAACAGGCAGGAACTCCATTGTTAAACTAATCCCATTAACAGGATGGCTACCAGGGGGATATTCAGTAGATAAAGGGGATTAAAGGTTGGGTTGTCTACCTGTCTATCAATGTTGATTTATGTTAATGAAGTTCTGTGGCTATATCAGTCTATGTCTTACAACAATAAACTGTTCATTCCTGCTGTACTCAGTTCAAGGTAGTTGTGTCTACTTATTGGGTACACATAGCAGGGTTCCAAGGTGCGCATGTTGACTGGTGCTGGAAGTGATTCCGGGGACAACAGGAGGATACATGTGGGTGATCTCTGGGAGTTACTACAGCTCTCTTGGTGAACCTGTTACAACCTCCATTTTTAATGTTTTAATAGTGGCATAGTCTGGCCTAGACCAACTAGTTGTAGGCTTGGGGTGGTAGTTCAGGCTCCTTATAACCGGGCCATTACCTGAGCATGGCCTCCATACCAAACTCCATACCAAACATCATAGAAGCCCCAGCGGAAGTGCCGAGCAGTAGCAGAGGTTGTCTGCCTGCATCGTGCAGATGTCCACCAGCTGCCAGAGAGGAGGATCCAGGTCTCCTGCAGCGCTGCGCGGGATCGGGATCTTGGTCTTATAGTCAGACCTCTATTTGAGGTCGGATTATAAAACGACATAGAATATAAGACGAGGAGTATTTGTTCTGGAAAAAGCCTTGTCTTATATTCGAGCAAATACGGTATTTAAAAACTTGTATAACCATCTAGTAAATCATCATTGGGTTAAATATTTAGTCATTGCAATGACTGGGAAACCGCATTGGCCTTGGCATTGCAATACTATTCACCCTTGTGATAAAATGTTAAATCAATTGTATGTAATTGCCCTTATAGTTGTTATTTGATCACCTTTTTAAGTCTACTAAAAATAAGTATTTTTAAGTGTAGACATTCTTTTGAAATAAGAGTGTGATGTGTGTGTGAGGTGTCTGTAAAGCATTTCCATTTTTCTCTAGTAATCAGGTTCCTAGTGCTGGTGAGGAGATTTACATTTCTTAGCTTTTCAGAGATGGCAAGAAGAGTAAAGGGTATATTTCTGGTGTGGCAGCTATCCAACTCTCACTTTGGATGAAGGAACAAGTTAATGTTAACCCTGCTGATGCCCCAGTTGTTAGTGGTGATTTTACATATAGAACATTTTGTTACCTCATGCAAACTGTCTGCATATGAAGTCATTATTGACTATTTAATACTAATAGCGTACATGAACACATACCCTGGTGGAATAAGCCAAAAGGAAAGTAACTTAAGTAACTGCAGTTTAATGTTGATAAATGTAAAATAGTGCACTTGGGACACAAAAATCCCAAGGCAGAATAGACCACTGAGAGCAGTGTAGTTATATAATTAATAATAATAATATATATCGATATATAGATAGATATACTATATAATATAGTAATAATTATTTCTCAGGGCTTAAAGGTAAGCAGACAATGAAATAACGCATAGGGAAAAAAGCAAGCATTGTGCTGGGATGTATAGCGAGAGGTATTAGTAGCTGGAAGAGGGCGGTGGTTCTGCCATTTTACAGATCTCTGGTCAGATCTCACCTAGAATATTGTGTAAGGTTCTGGAGAACCCATGTCCGGAAGTACATTGACATTTTGTAGAGGCATAAAGCTATCGCGAATCTAAGAATTGTTCAAGAACTGATTATGATCTGAGTCTTACATCAGGAAAAATGGGCAGACAACCAAAAATGGTTCTTATCTGACGTCAAATTCAATAAGTTGATATTATCAGTTGATACGTTTCTTGTATTAAAATACATACCCTTATTATACCAGAGAAGACTCATAGAGGTTAGTCCTAATATCCAAATTAAATGTGTTGTACCACCTACCCTGCTAAATCTAATATTTTTTAGAACTAACATCAGCATGCTGCATGCAAATGCTGTATGTTTATATTAGAAAAAAGTAAACAAAAAATATACAAAAAATATATTTTCAATATAATTAGATGTGATAACTGTAGAACTGTTAGTAAATCCTCAGTGATGGAATTTTGTGTCAAGTGTCACGGAATCATATCTGCTGGAATTAATAAAATACATTAAAATCAAAAGTATTATTTGACCTCAAATGTGTTCATTTTACATTGTATCATATCCCTTTTTAAGTCTACCCCAAAATATATTAATTAGACATTCTGTTGAAATAAGGGGGAGTCTGTGAAACATTTCCATTTGTGAGCTGCATTCCATACTTTAAAATGTGGTGTTTCTATGGCAGCCAAGACTTGCTGCCCTCATTATTCCTAATCCTGTATATGAAATTAGAGTCGCGTCACCCCTTTGCCTGCCTAACCTGATAGGATAATCATTGCACAGAGAAGCTTCATAAAAAGGTAGTAAGGTGCCAATCCCAAAGTGACACAGAACTCGGACCATTGTTTCATGTAAATATGTAAAAAATGTAATTGTATAAAGCTCGTTATCCTGATTCCAGAAATCCAAAAAAATACGTGAAGAGGTTAATGTATAAAAACGTATTAGTTGACAAAGGGAAATACATTGATAAAAATCGCTTGTTATTGTTCATAAATTATTTTGTATTTTGTTATGTAAAGCCCTGTACCGTTTTCCAAAATATGAAAATTTATAGGAACTGGTGATTTAACCCTTCCTATACTACAGAGTAGAAGGGTTTTTTTTCTAGTTTCAGATAATTAAATAGATGAGCATTTCAATTTCTTCTTCTTGGTCACCATGTTCTCATTAATCCCCTTTAGATGACGGTTACTACATTAATCCTCTGGACCGCATTAGGCTTGTCTGGGGTTTTCATTCAGACATTTACTCTTTTTTTTTTAACTTAAAGGTTATCTGTTATGTAAATTTGAAACCAAATGGCCAAATAAGTCTAGTTTTTTTATTCCAGATAATTAATCTTAAAACCCTTATATTTATGGTTCCTTGGTATTCTTTTACTTACTGGTATTCTTGTGCCTAATGTACCTACCACTGGATCTTTTCTGCCACCTCACCATATCACTTGCGTGAGCCCTGGAACATGTAGAGCCCCAGAGACACTAAATTATTATTATTGTATTATTTTTTCTTAAAAATCACCTAAAATACAGGCCATTTGTTTATTCATTAAAGCCCAAATTTGGCGCCTAGTAATCAGGATTATTATTGTATATCTGAGCATATAAAGAACGTGGTAGCACGTGTATATATAAATGTCTATCCTGCAGGTGGTGGGCTTTAAACATATTCCATTCCTATATAAATCTTAATTAAAAGTCTAGCTGAGTCTTGGTTAGGGTGTGGTGGGAGGCACAATTTGCCTTACAATTTATCTAATATGCATATAGGTATACAGTATAGTTGTAAACTATACAGTATTAATATTATTATTACAAAAATCAGAAAAGCCAAACTTTTACAACAAATATAAATATATTTTTTCCTGTGCTGTCTGTCTCTCACAATCACAGTAAGTTTATCCCAAGAGTGAGTAAGTAATTCTCTGTTTCACATTATACCGTTTCCAATCCAATATAGAACTCAATTATAGACACAACTGGGTTTGGCTCAGAGCCCGAAAGCATTGTGGCGTCCGAAGTCCACCTCAATTACCTATGTGTGTGTGCCTTCCCCTAAAAGTTAATGGACGCTCATATTACATCAGAGTCGGTGCCAAGTCAGCTGGCTACCTGCTTTATTTCAGTCTGATAAAAGGGTTTTCGTGGATTTTTAGTACTAGTTTTAAGGTGACACTCACGCTTAAGGTTTAAGTGTGTACATGGGAGTAATAGAGTAAAACTCTCATTAGCAAATCGAGAGATGGTATGTGGATTTTATTTATTAGAAACTTTGCTACACTTTCTTGTGTGATGGTTCTGTTAACGGGCGCAGAAATCCATCAGTTTTAGAAGGCTGGTGTGTCGACAACCTTCTAGGATATGATTTTGATCTGTGGGAGATGCAAATTTCTGCTACCTTTGTTTAATCTCTTCAGTACCAAGGTTTCTTAGTACCATTTTTACCATAGGTTGCTTTAATCAAAGTACCCCTTTTCCAATTTTAATGTACCCACAAAAGGAGTACATCAGGACAAGTAGGGTTTTCTTTTGAAACCATAGAAACACGCCAAAAATATAATTATAGTGCTGTATTTGCAATTTCGCTTGGAATGTCTTTTATGCAGTAGGTGATACTGCTGAACAATGACACGACATCCCCAGATTACAGGAATGCCCCACATATTGTGTTTTTTATTCTAGAGGGCCACATCCATCCCTACGTTACCCAATATTGTACTATTTTTATTAATACTGGCTTAAAGGGTTTGAGAGTAGTGAAGGGCATGTTAAAAAAAATTTAACATTTTTTTTTACTAGCACTAGGATGTCGTGGCAAACAATTAAAAAATATATATATATATATTATTTTTTTTTTTGCACTGTTTTCAATGCAAAATGAATAGAGATTTTTTTACACTGTGATCAGCCACTGTTGACATAAAGAGCTCCTAAAAGGGAATACGCAATCATGTGATCACGTATTCCTTATATAATAGGTGCTTGATACAGATGTCCCTGCCAATGCGAAAAAGGCAAGACGTACAGGTAAGTTCTAAGGAGCATCTTGCCGCATTTTCTGTGGACGTACTTGTACGTCAATAAGGTGTTGAAGTAACATATAGAAATTGAAATTAGTTTTTTATAAAGAAATGCTGGCTATCTCAGACATTATTAATGCTTTTTTCTAACGTGATGGCACAGATCAAAACATATCTGTCCTAATAATTTCAACTCAAATGCTTTCATGAACATGCAATATCCCTGGCACCACCACCCCAAGGGGTATGTTAAATAATTAACCCCACCACGAACTGGGCAGTAAGTTTCAAATGACCCTAAGCCACAAATACTTTTAATTTTGATATTAACTCATCACTGTCCTGTCCAATTTAGCAACTGCTGCTGACCACAATCCTTCGGCTGTTCTGTTTTACTGCCCTAAGAGCAAAAGATATTTACCAAATCACTCAACCAAGGCCTCTGTTCCCAAGGCTGGAACGATGCCCTCGGGTGATCTAATCAAGAACCCAAAGCCTATATGAGCTTCCGTTTAAGAACATCACTTTCTTTTACTAAACTGTATTTACTCTTAAATCTGATTAAATACCAAGGTAACCTTTGAAAATTATCACCAAAATATTTACAAATAATGTCTACTTAGCAATGGTTTTCCAAAGGCAATGGCTGTATTTCTGTGAACACTTCCGAGTTGAGCTATAGGTTTTGTGCAAGACGGGTTTGCAGTCAGTTTTGTGTGGAATGCTGGAGACATCTAGTGGCTGAACACTTTTCATATTTATCTGGAGAGGACTTTCTCTTCAAGGTCAGTTGGCAGACCATTTTGTAAAGTACTAAAAAAAATTAAAAAAAATTATATAAATAGAAAAAAAACACCACTTTTGGTGTTTTCTAAAAGTAACCTTATGTCAGACATTTATAAACAGTTCTCCGTTTGTTCAGATGAAGGTTTGTCTTGGGCGATGTTTCAGGGATGTCAACGCCACCCTTTAGAGTGACCCTTTCCAGTCCCAAAAATGAATGCTATTTGAACCACACCTGTATTGTTTTGTTTAAAAATTTATTTTAGAAACTTGCTATTTAGCTCATAGATAACTGCCAATACCTACATTGCTTTTGGCATCTTAAAGGTGCTGTTCCACAGCAAAAAAAAAATCCCAACCTTCCAAGATTCCAAAGTCATTGAGTTGAACCAATACATTTACCAACTTATGTATTGTATTATTTACCTACATATATATATATATTTATATTGAAAGTGAGAATGTTACAGAAACTATGAACTATTCAGAATTCATAGTTAAATCAGGGACAATAACCAAGGGCAAACTCACAGAAGAAAAAAAACACAGCATAATGGGCAGTTAATTTGGCAAGATAGAATATTTCATCACACCATTATTTACCTGTAGCCGACATAACTCGAATGTTGCAGACACCATTTATTATTACTGGCTGAGAAGCATAAAGGTTTGAGATGGAAAATCTTTCTCCACCTGATATGGTGTTTATTGACTAAACCATGCATTTAAAATAGAGTTGAAACGCTGATTAGTTTATACATCGTTAAGGGCGAACACAGACAAATTAAAGGCTGTCAGTAGTGATTTCACGTATTCTTCAGCTAACCTAGAATATGCGCCAATGTATCGCAGGGGTCAATACACATATTCCAGTGTAGACAGGGAAATGTTATTTAGGTTATTTTGTTCTATGCAAAGCTTGGACACATGTTCTTTTATCCAAAAAATAAAAAAAAGTGTAAAATGACCACATCCGATTGTAAACAGGGATAGGCAAATTATTTTTCATGTCGACAAGCTGATCTGTCTATAGATCAGTTGCCAGCATGCATGTGATCCTGGAAACCGTCAGATACACTAAGCTGGCATTTCGATCTCTGTTCAAAGACTGGGGTCCAACTACTATGTTTCAGAAAATGATGCTGAAAGATAACTGACCTGATCAGCAATGCTGCACAGCAGCCCTTTAGTGCTTGACCTCAAACATAATGGTTCCATGTACAACACAGCTGTCCTGAGCGGTGACCTGGCTACTGCACCTCTTACCCGAGTTTTGTCTAAAGGCTGTCTTGTGCAGCGACAATTACTTTCAAGGGATCCATGTATAAAGTGGATATAGAGGCAAAAGGTGATAACTGTTTACCTTATTTTCATGCGCCTACCCAACAAACCTTTGTGGTTGTGGCAGCACCATGAGATTTCTGAGGGGAAAAACAAACCTCCTGGCTTGTCTGGTGTCTGTAGATGAGTGTTTAATAATACTTCTACTATCCCCTTAATTTTAAGTGGAAGGGCTTTCCATCACCTTTACCCACCATAACTTACGTGAATGTATTTTCTCACGAGCGATCAAACAATGCAAGACTGCTGTGGACCCAGGAGGAGAACAGCATATCTCACATGTGGTTGAAACTCAAAAGGTTAGATTTATTGGCTTAGTAAATATAGTGTTCTAGAGGGTTGATGGGCTTGAATAACTTTTGCACTATTTAAATACAAAAAAAAGAGTAACAAAATTCATCCAAATTCAACTAAACTTTAAACAGATTTATTTAAAAACACGCATTTCCGTAAAAATATCGACATGTTTTTAACAAAATAATGTAATGTAAACAGTTCCATTGGATTACAACAACATACATAACTGAATGCAGTGGTTTATAGGAATTACTTTGCAGAAAACTGGCAATTGACCGAGTTGCTAGAATATTGCCATTGCTGTGTAATATATAATTTATTGTATATGGGGTAATCTACAGACTCTAGCATTCTTCACAGATTAGCTGGAATTAGTTCAGTCTTCCCTTTTTCAGTGATCACTTGAATAAGACTTCCAGACTTTGGCCTTTCATTCCCTGTGGTCCATTTGAAAAAGGTTCTGTGATAAGGAGATGAAGTGGGAAAGACAAATGGAAGAAAAATCAGTATTCTGTTTTTGTACGCTGCAGCATTAAGATTTACTGGAACTAAGGCACCCAAAACCCTGAAAAACATCCCCAGACCATTATCCTTCCTCCACCAAACTTTACAGTAGGCACTATGCATTCCCATAAGTTGCATATTCCTGCCCTCTGCCAAACCAGATTCATCCGTGAGACTCCCAGATAGTGAAGTGTGATTCATCGTGGTGGGCTTTACAGCCGACACTCTGCATTGCTTTGACAAATCAATATTTATACAGGTGAATCACGCATTGGGCGCGTCTCTGCTTGCTTGATTTTATAAATCTGTTAGGAAGGAATGTGTGTCTCAAACACTAAGACTCAATAAATTAGGAGTATCCACATACTTTTGGTCACATAATGAACGAGCTGGTAGTAGGAATGAAAGGTTTCCCTAGATCTTAAAATTGTGATATTTGAAGAACCCTATGCACTAAACTCTCTCTATTACCAGAAAGCCTCGTACCATAACCAAGGATTCTTCTGTGTGGTGAAACTCATCTTGACACAAGTCTTAAAAAATGCTTTATGAAGCAGCTGTAGAGGCACATTTAGGGATGTCCATCTACAGCGCTAAAAGACTCCCCCAAAGAAAAAGATCAGGATAATATATACATATTGCTCTATGATTAATATGCTTGATCATGTGCTTTCAGGACTGAGTTGGACCAAGGCTCTCTGTGTAGTAATAATTCAAGGGTCATTTATAATCTCATACCGGACCTGCTAAACGCTTAATAAGTAATAATAAAAAAAAAATATATTAAATTGTACAATTAAAAAAAAAAAAAAAAAAAACTAATTTCTAACGAGGGTCAAAATTAAGCACGCAATAGTGATAGAGAAAAAGATACAATGAGAACATAGTGTGCAGAGGAGCTCTGTCCGGGGAATAAGGAAATGCCGTGTACTCACTCAGCAATAAAGTCTAATGGCGTCCAGGAACTGAAGTCTGCGTCTGGCATCGAAGATCTATTGGCCGGTGTATCCAAGGTAACGCTACGAGAGGCAGAGATAAGCTTATTAAACTGTACCGCGGACATACGGAAGAGATACTTTGTATCATTCACTGCATAAAGTAAATAAACAGAGCTGCATAGGATATAAACAGCCATTCTATCTGATTTAAGTCTAACTTGCATTTCTCGGACACAATGAGATTTATTTATCAGAGATCTGGTGGGTCGTGTTTGTGTAAAAAAAACTATAATCCCAAGGGTGACAAATAAATTAACACAGTTTTATAAAAAAAGTTAGGTAAAAAAAGGGGGGGGGGGGATTTTAAGCAATGTAGGGTTCTACTACATTTCCCATTACTCTCTTACCCCCCAAGGTAATCTCTCCTGACACTTGCAATACTTACGGTAATATAGCAACGGCAGAAGAATTAGCTGGCAAGCCGCTTTTATCTTCACCGAGGCTCTGACAAAGCTGATGCACGGTTGCTTTTGCCATGCCATAACCCACCATTCCTAAATAAGATATATATATTAGAACGCTACCACAATATGCGCGATAACAGATTTAACATTCTATCGGAACTCACACACACACCATAACAACACCATCACAACAATGTAAAAATAACGATACTTGCTACTAAACATTGTACATGCGTTTCTTGCTTTGAGTACAGTATATCCCAGCATGGCCGGCCGTCTCCCCGCTAGCTGCTTAACAGTTTTAAAATATTTATATCATGTTTTAGGAGTGCTTGATGGAGGAGAGTATTTCGGGAACAAAAGGTTTTGATGCAATACATCTTTATATAATTACTGTATTTTAATTAAATGAAATACGGAAGTATTGCACAATTATTCTTTCGCAAACAATCCCGTCTACAGAAATAATGAAGTGCAGATGTTTGTAGGGGGAGGCTCGGGATTGGAAACATCACAGGAGAGCTTTAAATCATTTAGGGGACAGAAAAAAAAAAAAATGTTCAAAGAACTTTGCAAAAAATAATAAAAATTGAACTTCTTCAATGCTTCCAGTCTTAAGATCAAAAGACGATGATTATTCGTCAGTTTGCGTAAAACACCAGACAGACACGGAGCGTAAAGTTCTGTTTACTTATCTAATCGTTATGTAAAGACTATGACATTCAGAGGAAACCTTACTGGGACAGAAGCTACAGACCAGTTCACTAGGGTGGCTTTATATCATAAACTCCGCTATCTTTTATATCTAAAAACCGTAAACTAGCGAATATTTACAAGAATGTACAAAAAAAGTTACTTAAATATTGCAAAGAGACTCCATATGCTCTGGTGCGGTGTACTAATGGTTAAACCAAAAGGTTTAACTAAAACGTTTCACCGGCACTTTAAAGACCAGTGATAAAGGACACATCTGCAGCGGGCATATTGCGACACAAATCTTGCACATCAATTAATTGGGAAAGTCTCCCTATCAATTACAAATGTGACTATACACATATACACACACACACACACACACACACACACACAAATGCACGCACGCACACACACAGGATATAGATACTTATTCATTTATGCAGCTATACCGTTATGTTAATACTAACCTGGGGTAGCAGATAATGCGGCTTTTGCTCCAGATAAGGTCAGAAGGCCGCCATCTTTCAGGTGCTTTGTTGCTAGATGACTGGAAATGGCTGAAGTCCAGACGCTCTGCTTCCACATCTGATCACAGCTTTTATAGAAAGCTACGGGCCACAAACACAAGCATGAACCCTGAGCTCCAGTAAAACCGCGCTTCTACCATCACTGAACGCTTAAACCAACGCTCCACATTACGTCCTACGGTATAAAGAAGGTCCCAATAGTATGGAGGCTTCCGGTAACTACATCTATAACTTAGTGACTGGGCAGTGGATATCTAAACAAAGTTTCTGCAATTACAGTCTTTGCCGTATCTCCATGGAGCAACTGAGAGAAAGGACTCTCCACCTTTGGAGCCAAAGACTTCTGCCGTCATCATCAACGGAACAAGGCAATGGTCCCAAAAATACGAACAAAGAGGGGTCACACTTACTTATCCCTACTGGTTTTATACATACACATACCATTCTTCATCATCTATGTTTCAATTCTCTCCTGAAATTCAGCACTAGTTATAAGTTAAAATAACAAAACGCAGTAAAATCAGGAAAAGCACGTGTCGTTACGTTAGGGAGACTGGAAATACAAGTCTAAATGGATTATTAAGCAAAAATATAGAAATATCAACCACACAGACAGCTTTTATCTTTGATAGATTGCAGTAATGTTCTGTTAGTGGATGTTCCTTGTTTGCACCAGAAGACTGTTCCGATACAATGTGACGATGTGGTAAGAGTCAGTCAACGGGGAGCGTGTGACAAAAGGGTAATGCAGGATTTTAGACAACTGGCACGTATCATAGCGTTACCGATGATTTGATTTTCAGGATATGGCGTATTATCTACCGCAGATCGCAGAGAAATCTCCTCTTCAGAACAGATCAATAAATGGACTTGGTTTGTAGTCTGTAAGCTGTTATCTCTCACCAATTAGTAATTATTAACCAGGGAAAATAGAACAGCAATCATGGAATACAGTTAGCTTATTTCTAATACCCGACCAAGACTAATCAAAGAGGATATAAAAAGTGGACATGGATTAGGTCATCAAAAAACAACAACAAAAAAGGGTCAATCTTTATATTTTGTGTCATGTTATTCCATAAGAAAATTAGGAAAAATATTTAACCCCTTAAGGACAAGGGCAATTTTCATGTTTTTGCTATTCCCCTATTTCTCTATAAACAAATTATTTTTTGATTATTTTTTTTTTTTTTTCTTTACAGGTCATTTTTTTTTTTTACATTTATTCATAGATTTAAAGCATATATAGTATCCACAGCTAGTATAAATAGAGAAATGAAAATACCAAATATGTTAATAACTAGCACTGATTTGGAAGCCAGTTATTGATTTATATAGCACAATCATATTCGCTGTACAATGCAATTACACACAGAAATATATATATATATATATATATATATATATATATATATATATATATTCTAACAAAAAGGAAACTCAACTATTATTAAGCACACGGGTTGCAAATGTAAGTCTACCAAACATACTCTATTTCTCTGCTAGCGTGAGTGCGAATGGTGGGTTTTACACAAAAAAAGATGCCCTTAAGACATCCAATTAAATCCAGACATGAAATGTGAAGCGGATGGTTTGCACATGGAGTTTATTTCCAGACACATATGGCAAGAAAAGCTGACTCGCTATGAATTGTAGTTTGAATCGATCTTGTATATGTGTAAATGCACTCCCCCCCCCCCCCCCCACACACACACACACACCTGATGCTACCAAACCACATAGACCTCTGGTTATTGAGTGAAACGTCCATTAACCGTCCCCACCGCCATCGGGGAGGGAGCAGTGTAATTCCTTTTATTGAGGCAGATCAGTCAATATACACTTCAAAAACATACAAAAGCACACATAATACTTCAGGACAAGAAACTGATCAGTTAATGCCGGCTCTCCACCTGGCCACTAATCCCAGCTTCCATGATTATTATTTAGTTACTGCTACTTACCATCAAAGGGTCTGATACAACTTCTATTAATGTACCAAGACAAATCATCATACAATGACACAGATTGACAAACACAACGTACAAGCAATACGTTGCTTGGATCTGTTAAAACCTCTACCCCTTCACGATCCACCCATCCCATGTGGCTCCAGCCGAACTTACACTTTGCCTTTGCAGATCCTCCAGCCCATCCCCCGGCCACACACAGGATGGCATCGACCTTCTGGCTGCCCAAGAGTTGCTCAACCGCAGCCGAGACCTAAGAGATAAAAAGGAAATCCAGCGTTCATGTATAGCCAGCCCGGTATACATTTATTGTATAGACTGTCATGTGACACTTATAGTACCCAACCGCTGTGATTAGGGTCACATACAGCTCTAATGATGAAGAATGCATAATTAAGTGCTTTGGAACTCCTTAAAACGTTGAATAAAGGATAAGAATCATCACGAAAGACTAAGGGATCTCAACACATACAGAAGAGATACGATGGAAACATTTAAAGGAAATAAAGAGATTTAACAAAGTACAGGAGGGAAGTTTATTTCAAATGAGGAGGAATCTTACAACAAGAGGTGATGATCGTAAACTACAGGGTCGGAGAATCTGATGATTATTTTACTGACAGGGTAGTAGATAAGTGGGGCTGCTTCCCAGGGGAAGAGAGATCAATGCATATAATAAAGTCCCTGCACCACTAGTTGAAACTCGCTGGGGAAACTACATACACGACATTATTTCCAGCTGGGAAGGGGCAAATCGAATTGCTGCCCTAAAGTATAACGGCTCACAACCCACAACCCGCAACCCCATCTTCTCATTACTCGTTAAACCAATAACCAAAGTCAACATCATTTGATGCGCATGCACGCTGCAAGGCAAATAGCCGGGGGGTTGAGGGTAGAGTGTAATACACGTTTCATATACGCTAACCCTTATTCTATCACATGTAGCGTACCTGTACTGACATTCAGTTTTGTCATCCTGTCCCTTTAAATGACCCACCTATAAGCAGCTCTGTGCCCCCCGCACATCTGCCCAACACCCTGACGCAGCATTCATTATACCAGCTTCTAGGTACTGTAATACAGCTCATTCAATGGGAAAATCACACTCACCTGATCCGCCTGTTCAGCGAATGAGTCCGAGGGCTTCACTACAACGTTTGCGCTGGCGGCAGCATTTTCCGTGACATCTATGGAGGCCACCCACTGCGGAAAGGAAACAGGGAATGAAGCGCACACATTCCAGCTGTCTACAGAGACCACCCCACTGCCCGTCCCCAGTAAAACCGGTCCACATTACCCAGCTCAGTGCCCATCCCCAGTCAGAATTACCCAGACCAGTGCCCATCCCCGGTACAACCAGCCAACATGTCCCAGGCCAGTGCCCATTAAATCCCCTCAAAGCTACCCAGGCCAGTTCCCAGTATATCCAGTCAACACTAACCAGCTCAGTGCCCGTCCCCGGTAAGCACATCCCAGCTCAGTGCCCGTCCACGGTAAAGCCGGTGCACGTGTCTCTTTATTATTACAATCACCTAAATAGAAGCTTAATGCAAACCTATAAAATAATGCTCCAAAACAGGACGTGGAAGGCATGCACCCGGGAACCTGCCCTGACCATTACCCAGTTCTTGGTTCTGAAGAACTCCACACACTTGGACCCCAGGGCCCCTCTGCCCCCGTACACCAGCACCCTCTGAGCCTCCGCAGCCATGGTCTCCGTGTCACCGGGTTAAAGTGCTCGCTGATCGACGACTCGTGTCATTCAAGAAGCCACCGCTGGCAGCCCGACTCCTCCTTCACTGACGTCATGATCAACAGACTTCAGAACGCCTGGCTCCCTCATGGTTCTCCTATTGGATACTGTGCTCCCAATGCTCGTTACCGATTGGTCTGCAGTAGTTTTACCCCCGCCCTGCCTTTCAGGACTGTGGGCGTGGCTAGTTTCATTAGGCAGCTGCTGTCAGTGGCCGTGGATCTGACCGTCAGCGGAGTCGCTTTATCGTTACAAATCCAATCGGTGATTATTAATCGGGTGGGAAGCAAGAGCGGCGACCGGCAGGAGACAGTAACCAGGGCCACAGAGGACCAATCAGCTCCCCGGTTGCTCAGTTTGTCACTGAGGGCCTGATGGCTCTAGAACTTTATTAGTGATAATACAAATAGCCGGTTGGATATGGAAAATAATAATTTACCAATACATACCCCGGACAGATTGTAAGCTCACAGGGCCAGAACTCTCTTCGGTGTCTTTGCCGGTATGTCTTAAAGGGGCACTCAGCCATCACAGCGCTTTAATGCATATGACAGCTGAGAGGTCCCTTTAAATTTACGTAATGCCCCCCCCCTTGTAGGGAGACTGTAGATGTAAAAATTATACTCCAAGAAAACGACCCTTTTTAAACGCTAGTGTGTATATTTCACTATGAAATTTAACGTTAGTTGACGAGAGAATATTTTGATTTGTTGGTTGTTCAGCCTACTCTTAATGGTAAGGAAACACAATTATATATAGTTATATAAAAGTGTTTATATATATATATATATATATATATATAGACATATACACATTTTCTATGTGATATTAAATAAACATTATAACTGTACTCATTACCTGATTATATAAGCAGCATCCTCTATTAAAGCTCAAACCGTACACTTTAATTGCATCTCTTGATGTCAAACATCTGATTTCATTTATGTATTTCAATTACTAGCATCCCCGCCATTAGCAGTTTATGGCGCGTAGTAGCAGGAAAGAGCCATGAAGACAACTGGTTTAGTATCTTCTCTGTCTCTGTGTAGAAAGAGCAGTAAATAAACTCCTAGCGACGGGATAGAAGGGGAGAGATGACCGACTGTTTGAAACAATTTGACGGTTGAGGTACAGAGTGTGTTCTACTGTAGGTAGTACAGAGTTCCATCTTATTGACCCAAAACCTTCTGTCTCTTTTCTCTCCCTCAAGTGAGGGCTGGCACCTCCTGGCCCGGGGGACAGGTACAGCTGAGTCCCCCACACCATGTAACACGTATACCCTTACACTAAAACGTGCTCACCCATCATACCCCACCCACATCTCACTACCTCACAAATCACACCCTTACCTTGAACCTCTGTATCAGTCTCAAATCTCTGGAAGACAAACACGTATCCCTCAAGAATTTCCCTGTATTTAGCACCATCATCCCTTCAATCCTGGCCAGTGTCCCAGTCCCTGCCGATGAAAAACATTCCCACAGCATGATGCTGCCACCACCATGTTTCACTGTGGTGTTGGATGGTGTTCTTGGGGTGATGAGAGGCGTTGGGTTTGCCCCGACATAGCGTTTTCCTTGATGGCCGAAAAGCTCAATTTTAGTCTCATCTGACCAGAACACCTACTTCTATGTGTTGGGGGAGCCTCCTACATGCCGTTTTTCTTTAATCAATGGCTTTATTTCTGGCCACTGTTCCGTAAAGCCCAGCTCTGTGGAGTGTATGGCTTAAGGTGGTCCCATTGACTGATACTCCAATCTAGGCTGTGGAGCTTTAAAGCTCCTTCAGAGGTCTCTGATGGGTGGCCCTGTCTTGGCAGGTTTGTTATGGTGCCATTGTGTCACGTCTACCACAAGCCAGAGCACTCACCGCGGAAGTTCTTCTCCTGGAGGAGTGTGCAGAGACGCAACCCCCAGGTATTCGATGATCCCAACAGTGAGGAGGCCCCGGAGTAGGTAGATATGGAGAGGTAGATAGTCTCTGGGTACAGCTGGAGAGATCTCCACCAAAATAGTGTAGGAGGAGAGCAAAACAAACGCAGAGTCAGACGAGCCAGGGGTCATACACGGGACGGGTAGTCAGCCAGAAGGTGGGTCAGATCCAAAGCGGGTAGTCAGACGATCCAGGTCATACACAGGACGGGTAGTCAGCCAGAAGGTGGGTCAGATCCAAGGTGGGTAGTCAGACGATCCAGGTCATACACGTAGAGGAACAAACACAGCCAAATCGCAGAGCAGAGGGTAGTCAGGACAAGCCAAAGGGTCAGATAAATCATAGAACGCACTAGACCGGTAACCAGCAAAAGACCACACCAGGGTAACAGGGCTTCCGGATTTTTAAATTTGGCGCCGGTAGCCACCACGCCCCCAACGCTGACGTCACACGCACCCCCTACCTGCCAAAACGCGGCAGCTGCGGCTAAACCTAGCTGCAGTAACGCGCGTGTCCAGCAGGGGGAGCACGACCGCAATGCCGAGCACCCGGACGACGCTTCCTCCTGACCTAGCCACGAGGTAAGTGTAGCGGCGATTCGGGAGCCGGACGGACGGACGCAGGACGACGGGGGACAGCGGATCCACGGGAGCGGGTGACACATTGTCAAGTACTGTGAGGTTTGTAAGGAGGAGGAGCCCAATATGCAGGTGTGACAATATAGTCCGTGGCAAACGGGGAAAGGCGAAAGTCACAGAGGCTGTCAAATAGGCAATCCGGGGTCAGTAGGCAGCCAGCATTCCAAAAGCAAGGTGAATAGGCAATTCGAGGTCAGTAGGCAGGCAGAAGAGAGAAAGGGGCAGTCTACCGCTGTCCCCTCGCCACTGTCCTCAGCACCACGCACGGAGGTGAGGAGTGAAGAACTGGACAACGGAGACTGTGACGAACACCGTTGCAGAGCAGATACTCTGCTGTGCACCCGTGCCACCCCCATCACGGGAGAGGAACGGGAACAGGTTGCGGCCGTACGCGCCTGACAGCCATGTTCTTTCCATTTCTTAATAACGGATTTAATGGTGCTTTGTGGGATGTTCAAAGTTTGGGATTTTTTTTTTATAATCCAACACTGATCTGTACTTCTCCACAACTTTGTGCCTGACCTGTTTGGAGCACTCCTTGGTCTTCGTGGTGCTGCTTGCTTGGTTTTTCCTGTTGCTGAGTGGAGTTGCAGAGTCTGGGGCCTTTCAGAACAGGTGTATATATACTGAGAACATGTGGCAGATAACTTGAATTGCACACAGGTGGACTTTATAGAACTAATTATATGACTTCTGAAGGTAATTGGTTGCACCCGATCTTATTTAGGGGATTTCATAGCTAAGGAGGTGGACGCATATACACATCACTTTTCTGTTTTTTTTTACTTTTTAGAATTAAAAAAGCTGTTTTCTTCATTTCACTTTACAAATTTGGACTATTTTGTGTATGTTCCTTACATGAAATCCAAATAAAAATCCATTTTAATTCCAAATGCAACAAAATAGGAAAAATACCAAAGGGGTGAACACCTTTGCAAGGCAATGTAAATCTTCTTCATATACCCACTATCAGACCTGGGAACTTTACAGGGTTGACCCAGAGTCTCTGGGTAAAGTGCTGCCTCCCCGGATCTCATGGTCACTGCTCTCTATCTCTGGGGAGAGAAGTGGCATGTAGCCATGACCAGTCCTGATCTACCCTTCCATACAATACCTCACGCTTTAGTAGCCCCACATACATGTCCAAGCCATGAAAAAGTACATGTCCAGCGCCATGTGCAGTCACTTCTTTAGAAGAAGGAGCACTCAGGGTTGACTACTGTGGGAAGTTCCTAGGCCCACTCTGAACTGTAGTGTAACAAAACTTAAATTACTTTGTTACATTGACCAGATTCCTACTATACCCGCAACCCCGGCAAGACCGCCCGCGCCCGCAAGTTTTTTGGCGGGACCCGCCTCCCAATGCAGTTCTCTAATGTGGGGTCACACATTAAGGCTGGCCATATTGAAGGGCAGCACGTTACCATACCGACCAACATAGTACCAAATATACAGAAATGTATCAGAAATAGACAAGATACCAGATTATATTTAGCATACCCCCAGGGGTACTACACCGGTATTAGGTTATAGTGGCTAATTCAAGGATCACTCGCTATGAATCTTGTCTAATTTAATTATATCCTATTCCAGCTGGTGTTTTTCTCACTGTTATATCACAAATAAAATCTGCTTGTGTAGCTGTGTTTTAAATGGCAATATTTATACCCCATGACAAATAATAGTTTTTATAAAGACTGCTACGTCTTCTACTACAATTTCCTATTGTTATCGCATTTTGGTTTTCCCTGGAACAAATCTGTCCCTCCCCAATGCCTTACAGAAAATATGGTCCTGCTAAAAAAAGAAATGTGGCATTTCCTCATAATGTCAGTGGGTGCACGTTAGTTTGTTCCAGTGACTCCAGGGTTTTTTCCATCCCATGATTTTCTGAACTACTGGAGCGCATTACATAATCATCCTGTCTGAAATGGCGGATTGACCCTACAGACGTGGGTCTCAGTTTCACCTTCTGCTTACAAAGCTTTGTTATAACAACACTGATTCCATAGGTCAGTGATCGCCTCATAGATCAGTAGTTATTGTACTAGAGAAAGAAGAAGCCAACTTCCCGAGTCTGCTGCTGGTACAAATACATTTATAATATATCCTTGGCCTGGCCGATGGCTGGTCAGAGGTGGAATCATTTTGATGATACCAGCAATGGGCCTTAACGGCACCTTTTTCTTTTTTGGAGCACTGTACTTTTTGCTCCAAGGCTTCAGTTGTCTCTCTGGAGGTGTAAAATTCAGCCTTTCTTTGGCCTTGGTCATGAAGGGAGGGAAGGGGCTACATATCCCTTCAGGGATGAATAAGAGTGGGAACAGGGTGTCCTCGGTGGTCTCATAGACCACCAGCACCTTCACAATCCTCACAGTTAAAACCTTTAGACCCATTTACAGCGCTGCAGAATATGATGGCACTATATAAAACAATAACTAATTATACTAATAATAATCACACCAGGGTTGTATTATTACAGTAAATAGTCCATATGTGCTTTTTAGTTTTGTAGTATTAAAGTAGGAACTGTTGTGTTTATAACATGTTTTAAAGTGTGTTTAAATCAACATTTAACAAAATAAACGTAATTTTAGCACATATCTGTATTAATGATTATGAATTTAATTTATAATAGGTGAATGTTATTTTTTTTTAATTATTGCTATAGATTTTTATAATAATTATATAATATATATGTTAATAAATTATATAGCACCATCATATTCTGCAGCGCTGTATAATGGGATAGTATATTGCAGAGGTCTACCCTGTAAATACTCTATTTATACGTACCACCTGATCGAATGGTTGGTGTAGATTTGCCAAGTAGGAACAAGATACTCCATCGGCAAGGGCATGAAATTGCCAGAGTCTGCGCCCAAGCCAGTGGAAATAGATTACTCCAGACAAAATGTCCTTTACAGAGTAATTGATAGGAAGTAACACAGCACACCTCAAATTACCTATTTTTATTTTAAAAAATGATAATTCATTTAATTTAATTGAAAATGCTATATCTGTTGCCTACAATAAGCAGCAATTATTCCCATCCTGTGTCAAAACATAGAATTTGACGGCAGATAAGAACCCATCTAGTCTGCCTGTTTAGAATAGCCATATGCTTACACCATGCATGTTCCCTCACTGTCACCCTAACAAACACTCTAACTGGAACATCTAGGGCCTGGGGGACAACATAATAATAATATGTAATGACCAATACATTTTGTTTTCCGTCTACTTTGCTCAAAGTACAACCATTGTCAGGAGAGTTGGTTTCAACACCCTCACCTTCTTGGGTGATCAGGCCCCATATAATGCTCAATGGGCTGGTTAATCTCTCCAACCTGTACTTTTACACTATGGAGAACTACACGCCTTTAAGATATGCGATATGGTGTCCATTAGAAGTAGGAGAATACAGAGGAGGCAACAGAGGGCACTGCCCTGGGCCAGTCCCGTAGATGTTGGTAGGTGGCCTGCTCATGTCAGTGCACGTTCTGGTGACCAGTGCCCTAAATGCAGAAAACATTAAAAGTGGTAGGAGGAGAAGGGAGTGCCAAAGAAGACCCAGATAAGCGCCACTTTATCTGGAGCCTCCAGGCAAAAACCAGAGAGTTCCCAGATATATAAATACTTCTCTTAAGAGAAATCTCTCTGACTTAACTAGGCATTACACATGGGGTCTGCCCCATAATGTATAGTGAAGTCAAAGAATTAAACCATTACTCTCCTATCACCTTTACCTTTTAGTGAATAGACCTTCAACTTATTTATTATAGGTCCGACAAGGGGCACCTAATGAGATACGCCTTATTTATTTTTGAAAAGGGAACTATTTTACATGACACTCATGGCCATTTGTGCGTAATCTGTCAATGGCCTGCTCTACTTCGCAATTGTTATTTGAGGATTTAAAAGAGGAGACTTCTAGTGAAATACAAGTCGTGCAAACAGATAAAGTTACCGTCTCCCTAGGTACAAAGCAATATCACTTTACCCTTCACTGAGGATCTCTATTGCAAGATGTTCTTTAACTCGCAGGCAGTGTTACTGGAATTCTTTAAACGTCTCTGTATATCTTGAAGCCAAAGTAAGTCTGGATTAAATATGGAACTAGAGATGGATCTCACGGTAAAACATCTCAAACACGGAAACAAGTATTTGTGTTGGTTGGCGGTGCTGGGGATGATTTCTTGAAGACCTTAGGATGCCTGGATGCTTTAAGAAAACTATATTTTCCTTGGCGTCTGCTTTTAGTTTGGTGTCTTTTGTGCTCATAATAGTTGCCATGGCAACTCAGAAATGGATGACAGGAAAAATACTTTGTCAAACAGGAGTTGATTTGGTCAATGCCACAGATCCAGAATTAGTCAAATTTATTGGAGATATTTACTATGGACTTTTCCAAGGAGGCAAAGTGCGACAGTGCGGGCTGGGTAAGAGACGGTTCAAATTCACAAGTGAGTAAATAATTATGTTATTTCCTAAAATGGAAGAGATTCATTTACATAGTTTTGATATGCTTTGTAAATTACGTCGACATGTTTTGCATGTAAATGAGTGCGACCTAATGAATGACAACAGTTCCGTAAAGTGAGTGGAAAAAACAAGACAGATAGAGATCGCGTTCCACTTTTTTTAAAACCAAGGTATGGGTTAATATCAGAAGATGGTTGACTTTGAATTTGACCAGACCCATGGAGTGAAAAAAATCTAATTCAGTAAAACTTCCATTGCCAAAAATCTTTATTATCTATATAAGCTAATATTTCTGATCACTAAAGACACCATGTCACCTGATTATTATTAGCCAATAATTATTATTGTGGCTTGCTGTCCTGCCGATCAGCTCCACTGTTCTGCTTTTGTGGGCAGTGGGGATTATGGGCCAGTTGGGAAGCCCCTCTGATCTCCCCAGACCAGCCCAGGGAGCCTCTGTGCTGTGCAGATCTCCATCACAGCTCCCCTTCAGCCTCTTACACTTACTCAAACACACATACACATCTATGCTAGCAAACACACACTCATCCTTGTACATACAAATGCTTTCACATACACATTCATACTTACCTACACTTACATTAACATTTATGCTCAAATACACTAATACATAGACATTAATGCCCACATAGACTTATACATAGACATCCACGCTCACATACATAAATACATATATACATCTGTCCAGCTGCCAGCCCGTCCGTCAGTACTTAAGGAGGTACTCCTTACCTCTTTTGCAGCTTGGTGTGCAAGCAGCCTCAGTTTCACCTCGGGGTCACGTGACCCCGCTGTGTACCTGTCTCCCCAAAATTGTTTAGAGATATATATACATATTCAATATATGAATGAAATGAATGTAATGAATAAAATAAATCCACTCATATTCATGCATACATGTATTTTCTATATTCCCCTTCTATCCCTTTAAGCACCACAGTGCCAGATTAATAACTTGGGGGCCCCTAGCTGCACACACACACACACACACATACATACATACATACATACATACATACATACACAAACACAAATCGTCTTACCTCTTAGTGCCTCTTCTCGCCCCAAGTGATGAAAGCTGCTGAACTTGTACTGTGGGGTCAGGTAATGTGACCCCACTAAACACCTGCTACCTCGCTTTCAGCAGCTTGCACAATGAGCTACTGTTATTGCTGCAGTGTTGGTAAATTAGCAAATTATTAATTGGAACAATGCCAAGTGTTTAGGGCCCCTAGGCACTGCCTAGTGTGCCTAATGGATAGTGTGCCTAATGGATAATCCTCCATTGCAACACCTGAGGGTCAGGATATGATGTCATATATATACTTCCAAACTAGCCCTGCTGCCCGAGCTATAGTGGTGTCTGGAAGCAGTGCACCTGCTTTAGTGCATCTCTAGGCTCTACATGCAGTAATAGTGTGTTTCAGAGCTGGTTGTCACAGTATTAATGATCAATAGGTAATATTTATTAAACAACGGCAGGTTACCTCTAATTAGAATTAGCAGTTTGGTCTAATACATGTAATATCAATGAAAAAAGTTCATTACTATTTCTTTTTACCAGACGTGTTGTGTTTATATCTGCAGTCTTCCCGCACATGGTGAAAACATTGAACAGCACTCTTCACGCGGCCATTATACTATTCCTCTTCTCAGCCATATCTTTTGCTCTGATCAGTTTTGGGTTCTGTGTTCACAATATATTGAAGGTTCCTTACCGCTCCATTAAGGGCCCTGCTGGAATATGCCTTTGGAATTTTATCGCAGGTAAAAAAACCCAAAATGACTCTATGCTACATCCTAATTTATATGATTTCGTGGGGTCAAACACCAGGCAATACATAATGACCAGTCAGGCCTAACCCTGCCATTTTAGCTGCCATTTTGAAATCCACTGCTATCAAGTACAGATTTGTTTTTGCTTTTTTTTAACTTTATTTATTGCCTGGCTCCAAAGATGACTACCAAGCTCTTTTGACCATTGATTGGGAAAGAATTGATGTTCATTCCCCAAAGGTTGCTCCATTTGAATGACAAGGAGTGAGGGGAGCAGTGATTATCATTTATATTTAACATCTCCTATCCCACCGGGCAAAGGATGCCATGGTAAAATGAATTCTATACCCCTCAGGTTGAATAATTAATTACCCTACAACCCACTGCACGCAGGGCATGAAAAGGAGACGGCTATGGCCAGCTCCTCTGTCAATAGGGATTGCAGTAGCCCTTTTTTGTTATTACTTATTTCTAATATATATTTTTAAATAAATTATTGCTGGTAAAGGTTGTGGCTTTTTTTGACAAATTTTATGATTTACAAAATGTTCAAAAAGTTTGTTTGTAGAATATAAGTTATCACTTCTTCATTATATCATTTGATTTATTACATGTTTACCAATGTATTAGAAAATGTATACATTCATCAGTAATTACACATTGCATTAATTGATAATTTTGCAGTTTCTGATAGATGCACCATAAATAGCCATGAACTTGACCTACACATTTTAACCTGATTGCTAGCATGTGTATAGACCATAAACATATTTAGACTATTCTATTCTATCCCATTCACTGTAATTTCCATACGTGCGTTATTTTTCCTGCAGGGATGTTCATTGTGTTTGCTGTAACAAGCTTCATTGCCGCAGTCCGACTCCATCAACTCACAGAGAGAATTGCAAACTTCCGAGAAAAAGTTTTCAGAATTGTCATCTTAGAAGAAACATATGAAGACTCATTTTGGCTGTGTGTAGCAAGTGGAGCAACCCATGCTGCAAACATGTTATTAATGGCAGCAAGTGCAATACGCCTCCCTAAGTTTAAGACAAAGACAGAAGAGGCAAATGTGACTGCAGAGGACATCATGTATTGATCCCACGCGTGATGAACAAGCCACGGGCAGAGCGCTGAAGCAGTACAGAGCATGGATAGGCGTGGATGCAGTGGCAGATCACCTTGGGTGCTGCGCCAGCTATCCCTTCCGTCCTTAATGCTGGGCGCCTGGATAATGTCATATTCTGTGCTGCGGGTTTTAGTGCCTACTATGGAGGTTATGCAGACTCAGCACGGTCTTCCATAGTGTGAATGGATCTTTTCGGGGGTCAGAGATCTCCTTTGTAACCAGCTTTCTGGCAACAGGGTACCAAGGGGCCTGATCGCCTGAATGCTGCCCCTGGACCTGCTGCTTTGGGACAGATTATGCCTCTGCATGGAGGCAAGGGTGTCTAGACACTACCTAGTTCCAGAACATTAGCTGTAGTGACTCCTTTCTTCGTATGTATTAATCATTTCTTAGACTTAAGAGTCTGGTTCCTTTGAAAAGAAACAACATTTCCACGTTTAATTAAGTATTTCCTTACACTGGATACAAAGAAACAGAATGTATTCCTTGGATTGAGAAATGTTTTATGCTTTCCGCATTTGTCTAAACAGCTCAAACAATGTTCTTTTGTAAAAACTTCCATCTTGATTTAATTCTAGCCGGCTTCAGTTTCTAACAATGAACAAGCGTGTTTTGATGTTTACATGGTATTTTTTTGTAATAAATTCACTATGCCTGAAAGAATGTACCAGAAAATACGATACTATAATAACGCAGATCTGCAAGGAATATTTGTGGAATTAAAATGTTGGACACTGGATATGCGTTGCAAGGAAAAGTTACATATGTGATATTTTGAAGAAAGCAGCACCAGTTGTATATTAAGAATGTGGTTTTAAATATTTTGTCTGTGGTTTTACCTTTCAATGAAATGGCGCTTTATACAAGTTAAGTTCCCACGTGATTGGATCCTAACATGCAGAACACACAGAATTATCCAAAAGTACAAAGTAAAGAATTGTCTGTGATCTATGAAAATGAGGCAACTCTATGTTTACATCAAAACTCTAATGTTAACAAAGTCACAAATGAAATACATGTGGAAATGGGTCATGTGATTAATGCAAATAATGCCTCTTCAAAACCTTTGAGCAACAAAATAGAAAACATGATTATAACAACAATCTGGGACGTGATCTTAACTTTAAAGTGAATGTGGAGATGGAGAACCTGACGCAGGCTGCAGACGCATCTTTCAGCTGAGTTATTATGTCACTATGACTGCTTCCTTCAGAAAGAAGTCATTTCATTGTATCTGTCACTCAGTAGGTGCAGATAAGGGAGAATGTATGTTATTTCGAGTGTAATTAGGTTACCTGAGGGGGTTCACAATCCTTCCCGCTGGTAACAAATCATCTGCCTGTAGCTTCTTTCCAATTTTAGACATCTTGCTAACAAAATAATATGAAATGTTCTGTATGTTTGTTTAGAAACAAAGACAACTTGGAGGGGTAACTCGCAAGGGAATATAAAATATTAATGAGTAGTTGTGAAGGTTACTTACTAATTACAGAGATATCGGATTCGCTTCTGGAATTAAAATAGTAGATACAATATTAATAATGTTCCTTCTTGCGCTAGTTGGAACAAATAAAAAAACAGCATTTAGGCAAAGTTTTGATTTTGTTAGGTCTTTCCCAACCCTTGAGAAACTACACTTTTCATGGAAAAATGGGTTGCTCAACACTGGCATCCTGTAACACAGAACAGCAGCACACGTTTCATTTGTGTTTATTTTAAAAGTAGGTTTAATATTCCTGTGTACTGGGAACTAAAGATAATATATCATTTCATTCATTCTTTGTGGCATACTTTCTACAAGTTGCTGGAAACATTCCTCAGAGATTTTGGTCCATATGGACATAATGGCATCACGCAGTTGCTGCAGATTTGTCGGCTGCTCATCTATGATACAAATCTTCTGTTCCACCACATCCCAAAGGTGCTCTATTAGATTGAGATCTGGAAACTGTGGAGGCCATTGGAGTTCAGTGAACTTGTTGTCTTGTTCAAGAAACCATTTGGAGATTATTTGAGCCTTGTGACATGGTGCATTATCCCGCTGGAAGTAGCCATCAGAAGATGGGTACACTGTAGTAATAACCTGCCATCTGCATGTTGCAGCTGGACTCATCAAACCAGGCAAGGTTCCCCAGTCTTCGATTGTCCAATTTTGGGGAGCCTGTGCAAATTGTAGCCTCAGTTTCCTGTACTTAGCTGGCAGGAGTGGCCCCCGTTGTGGATGTCTGCTGCCGTAGCCCATCTGCTTCAAGGTTTGACGTGTTGTGCGTTCAGAGATGGTATTCTGCATACCTTGGTTGTAATGAGTGGTTATTTGAGTTACTGTTGCCTGTCATCTCGAACCAGTCTGCCCATTCTCCTCTCACCTCTGACATCAACAAGTCATTTTCATCCACACAACTGCCACTCGCTGGATATTTTTTGGACCATTCTCTGTAAACCCTAGAGATGGTTGTGCGTGAAAATCCCAGTAGATCAGCAGTTTCTGAAATACTCAGACCAGCCCGTCTGGCACCAACAACCATGGCACGTTCAAAGTAAATTAAATCCCCTTTCTTCCCCATTCTGATGCTCTGTTTGAACAATTGAGCAATTTGTCTTGAGTTCCTGCCACGTGTTGGCTTATTAGCTATTTGTGATAAGTAATTGAACAGGTGTACCTAATAAAGTGGCCAGTGAGTATATATAGCTGACAAAATCCAAAATATGGTGTTAAACACTTATTGCAAGCATGCACCTACAATCCTCTGTTTTATTTATATGTTATACATGTCCTATTCTGTGTTTCTGGGGTGAGGACTGTGTACATACACAATGGTGCACATGCCATCAGTATTACATTACATAACATCACATTTATTTATACAGCCCCAGTAGATTCTGTAGCACTGTTAGAATAGGGGTCGACAAAATAAATGGCAATTTAAAATGGCATACACACTAAACATCCCGGTACAAGTGGAGAAGAGAGAGCCCTGCTTTTGTGAGCTTACACACTATTTGTATGCGACAGCTCTGAGATTAAGGCTACAATCTTTTTGGTAAGATTTTGCTTCAACTATACATTTACTGGACATGTTCTGCTCTCTGTAGTGATATGTTCATTTTTACAATGAAAATTGACACAACCCCTCCACTGCTCTACAATGCAGACTTCGGAACTGATGTACAATACCTTGGGCGCATGGCATTGTCCAAAATGTCTTGGTATGTACCCTTCAGCATACCAACATTTTGGACAATGCTATAGTTGGAAAACTTTGTCGTAACAGGAGTTTCCAGATGCTTTGTCCAAGGAGCTCAGCATTGGCTGAATACAGTGGGATCATGGTGCACACATCTTCTGTCTGGTGAAGCCTGGTCAGAAGTGGTCTTCATGGAAATCAAAAATCCATACATCGGACATGACTTATGAATTACGCAATACCATCAAGTGCCGTTTTTTAGAAGAATTGGTGCTGTTTTGAAAGCAATGGGTGGTCGCACTAAATATTCAATCTGATGCAGCTTTTTAAATTTACAATTTTACTTTTATTAAAGCCTGAAACTGTAATACATTTTATATTACTATTGTATATATTACTGTAAAATATACTATACACACACATATATATATATATGAATTATACTTACATATACTTATTATATTGATAAAACTTGACATTTCTTTTGTATTAGAAGCAGTGAGATTGCGTGTCACAGACTCCATAAACATTATTTGTGCATTTACTGCAACATAGGGTGACCAGATGTCCGCTAACCGTGGATAGCTATGAAAAAGTAATATGCAATGCAACTAGAATTTCACTATAACTAATATTATATATATATATATATATATATATATAAATAACTATATACAAACATGGATGCGATATAGCTTTAAGGTAAACGAGTCACAAGAAAGCACACAAGCGCCAGTAGCTAAAAAAACATCCCGGATGTCCCTTGCATACAGCAGCCAGCAGGGAGGATCGGGTCGCTGTGCGATGATGTCATCTGTCTGCGTCACTGGCTGCACATGATGTTAGAGGGCACAGTGTGCAGGAGAGTCAGCTGACAGAGGAGACAGAATGCTGCCTCTCAGGACTGTGCTGCGGAGAACTGCCTCCGGGAGCTGCTGCAGGGGCTTCTCTGTCTCCGCACGGGCTTATAACACCGGGAGAAAGGTACCCTCAGCATGCTGGGGCATTAACCCCTTCCTGTCTAATGCAGATCTGGAAAGACCCTGGATTCTGCTTAACAAAACATTGTTCAGGGCTGCGGATAGAGACAAAAATATAACTAACTGGCATCTGAGTGTATTCACATAATTTCATATTGGGGTTTATTCACTAAATGGAGAGTTGAGATAACAACTTCTGTACATCCTATTCATTATGAAAAGCCAACACTGGAATTTTCCTCCAGCAAGAACGGCTGAGTTGGCCCTGTATAATGTATAATTCTATAGTTGATGAGACTTGGAAGAAACCTGCTGATTTGACTATAGATTATACATGGCTGGCCAAGCTCTTGCTGCAGCAGAAGCTCACTGGCGTTGGATGATAACAATGTGAAGGAGTTAAACTGCAGCTCCTCTGCAGACTCTTCCTTTAATGAATAGCTTCTGTTGTGTCTGTCACTTAATAGACCTTCGTTAAAGTCCCAGAACTTGATCAGAAAATAAAGGATTATTTCATGTTTTTGCATTGTAATTTTTAGATGTAATCGCTGCGTTGCTATAGTTCCTATCCTCCTTGCACCAAATTATATTTGTTTAGATAAATTCAGTCTTTCCTCTCCAGTATTTTACAGGAAATATGCGTTTTCATGGATAATTTTGTGCATAATAAATCTTATCAGATTTTCCTAGGCAACATTTTACTTGAAAAACAAATAATAATTGAAACCAAAAAAATCTTACATTTTTGTTTATGTTTTAAAATATGTGGCTATTGGGGGATCTGGTAGTGGTTCCCTCCATCTATTATTATTGGTTTATATGGCGCCATCAGACTCCGCAGTGCTGTACACAGGAGTAGTATATAACAGGTGAGGAGGGCCCTACTACATCATCTGCATGTTGGAGGGATTGTGGGCAACTGGAATCCATACGACCCATGTACTGATGTAAACTCCAGAGGTCAGGTACCTATTATCCCCATTCTTGGAGAAGTTAATGGTTGTACTGGTTTGTTTTGTGTTTTTACGGGTTCATTAGAAGCTGTTATCAAAGGAGGCGCTTTAATCCAAGTCTAGATCAGCCGAGGCGATGGCTTGCCCTAGTCACTGCTCAGGAGTATCGCGTGTGCTGTCATAGAGGAAAAGCTTCCGTCTAATCAGACTAACCCCACGCACACCCTACAACAGCCTAGACTTTCAATTTAAGGAATTCTCCTCTCTGATGGATCCGACAGCTCTAGACATGTTTTGGGGCTCGTGAGTGAGGTGCAGCTGCTATACATGTCTAGGTACAGGTGCTGACGGGTATGAGAGCAGCTCAGTTAAACCGACCGTGCCCTTCTCGTACACGCACGGATCTGTCGTGCCCATTTGTGTTCTTCGCCAGCAGCAAAATGGAACCTAACGTGTCTGAGCCGTTGGATGGTTCCTATGAGCCGACGCTTCAATAAGTACAGATTGACTAAAGCTGTTTCGTTATAAAATCATATTTTTCACTCGCTAAATGTATATTGTGCTTTCAGGGCCTCGTCTTGGGAGTGTACGACAAGGAAAAAGATGAGGGATCCATTATTCTTACAAACGCAGGGGATGCGTTTGACAAAGTGGTTTCTGGGAAGCTCCGCGACCAACTAACAAGGTGATAGATTTCAAGAGATTTAAAGGGACCTCTAGCTATCGTATGCACTAAAGGGAGTATCCATTCAAATACAATGAATGCTCCATCAGTGTCATGTCCTGTAGGTTTAGGTTCTGTTTATTTGTATTGCCTACAGATTGCAACCTTGTGTGAAAAAATAAACCTTTTTTATGTCTACCAAGCATCTTGCTACGTTATTATCATGGCACTTACAGCCGTGAGATTATTTTTAAAATATATTTTATTTTCCTAGACCGTTGCTAGCGATTATTTATGATATGAATTTGGGAATTATTTTTGAAACGCTTCCCCTTTTCGTTATTCTCAGATCCGGTCCATCGTTGAAGAAGGGAAAAACGCGGATGTTTTACGGCTTGGATGAGGTATTATTTTTCTTTGTTATTTGACCTGCAGAAAAAGCCTTGTGACTAGGTTTGGTAGTCGTACGTGGTACTGTAAGAAGTTGCCATTTGTGGCACTGTTTATCGATTAACTTAACAAATTGCTAACACACAGTGTCTGTCTATGGCCTGACCGAGGCTAGCTATGTTATTGGCTTTTATCCTTTATCTTTTAAATGGTTTTATTATTATACAAGTAGCCTAAATGACTCAGTGGTGTGGCCATTTCATTATGGATAATGGGCTAGAGCAGCGTTCTCAACCTGTGGGTCGCGACCCCTTTGGGGGTCGAACGACCCTTTCACAGGGGTCGTCTAAGACCATCGGAAAACACGTTTCACAATATATAATTACATCATTTTATGGTTGGGGGTCACCACAACATGAGGAACTGTATTAACGGCTCGCGGCATTAGCAAGTTTGAGAACCACTGGCCTAGAGTTTCATCATCAGAGCTTTATTTTAAATATTAACATAAGAACGTTATTGCATTGAAAACACTGTATGTGTGATTGGTGTGATCATATTCTTTATCTTGCGATAGGATTTCCCCAGTGTTGTTGTGGTGGGACTTGGTAAAAAAACAGCCGGTGTCAACCATCAGGAAAACTGGAATGAAAGCAAGGAAAATATCAGAACCGCGGTGTCAGGTAACCGTTCTTTGGTCAAACTGTTTCCGTTAAACTCTGTGGCTGCTCATTTACTGTCTTGGGGGGGGGGGGCTGGCTAAAAATGGCTTTCCCCCTCTTATAGAGATTGGACTGTCGGTATATTGAAATGTTATGTTTTTTTTCCTGGCCAGTGGGATGCAGACAGATGCAAGATCTGGAGGTTGACCATGTGGAAGTGGACCCATGTGGAGATGAACAGGCTGCGGCCGAGGGAGCTGTTCTAGGGCTTTTTGAATATGATGAGCTGAAGAAGAAAAAGAAGAAAGCGGTTGCTACCCAGCTGCATGGAAGGTAATATGAAATAACACAGAAGGCTCCGTTGTTGGACTTAGTAGCAACTCACTATGGGTTGGGACACAAGAGATGTTACTGTTTTGCTCTTTTTTCAAAGCTAATGCTGTTACCAGCTGAAATCGATTCAATTCCGGGTGAAATATCTTACGTTTTGTTTTTTTAGCCAAGACAGTGCAGCCTGGCAGAAAGGTGTGTTGTATGCAGAGGGCCAAAACTTGGCTCGTTACTTGATGGAAGCTCCAGCGAACTATATAACCCCTACAAGGTTTGCAGAGATTCTGGAGCAGAAGCTGGGAGCATTTGGAGACCGTATCAAGGTGTTCACCAGGTAAGACTGATTGCTGAGTGGATCGGGATTTCATATTTCAGTCTACATTCATTCAGCCTTCTCTTGAATCATATTGTTTAACTAAGACAGACTTTTTGACAAAAAAATATGTTCGTAATTGGAGACTTAAGTTGCATGTTTTGCTCACATTTATTATTATTCAGCTTTTTTTTTAATTTGCATTAAAGCAGATCTTAGTCTTATATACTGTACGTATCAACAACATAACATGAAATGTAAGGCTATGTGTTAATGGTGTCCATCCATAAAACAGATGAAAAGTTATAATGAGTGAATGCGCTGTGATCAATCAACTTGGTATGTAATTTCCATTTGCTCTTTCATCAAGATTGAAAGCCTGGATTGAGGAGCAGCAGATGGGGGCTTTCCTGAGTGTTGCCAAAGGGTCTGACGAGCCACCAGTATTCCTGGAAATACATTATCAAGGCAGCCCTGAATCCAGCGAGTCTCCTCTTGTGTTTGTTGGGAAAGGAGTCACATTTGACAGGTGCCAATTTACATATGTAATATATAGCTTTGTAGGTGTTGCAAAAATAATCATGCATGGTTTAAAACAATTGATAAAACCTGTTTTTTATATTATAAACTGGCCCGTCCTGCTCTTCTGACTCCACCTCGGGGATCCACAATATACGGTGTAAATCATTGCACTGTAACTGCAATAACCTTCTTGGGGCTGTCGTTCCGTATTATATAATGTGCTACACTGTGGAGACTCCAGCTACGGGAGGATATATTCAGCCCAAGTTGCCCACAAAGCCCTGACCTTTAAACACAGAATGGTTGTTTTTTTTGTTGTTTTTTTCCCTTTCTGAGGCTGACAAAATTAGCTAAATAATTAAAGGGGTAATTGTGCCTAATTGTTTATGGATTCACGTGAACCTTTTGGGTACTTCTGATGGGTCCAGAGATTTACTTTTTAGGATAATGGTATTTGATTGCAATAATCAGATGATAGGGGTACTTGGTTGCAAAACAGCTGAGAAAAGTAAAGGAAGCATGGATTTCCACTGCAAATCTCCTGTATTCTTCCCACAATAAAATATTTGATGCATTTTTAGTCCGCCACTAAATATGCAGGTTCATAAAATGATCTGGTTTGCTGCTTGGAGGGCACTAATCTCTATTTCTATGTCATGACATTTAATAACTGTTGTATTAACTCGGGACATCCCTTTGTGGCCCTCTTCCATACGTCACTGATATAATATAAAGCGGATTTTAAATGTTTTGTCTTAGTGGTGGAATATCGCTGAAGCCTTCATCAGGAATGGACGCCATGAGAGCGGATATGGGTGGAGCTGCTACCGTATGTTCTGCCATCGTGACGGCTGCATCTCTTAAATTACCCTTAAACATCATTGGTAAGTAAAACCAATGTCATGCGGTTTAACATGTAATTGGAATTTGTATTTCAAATAATTCCTTTTTTTTGGCTTATTGCCCGGAAATTGCATTTCGACCCCAAATTCTTTGTTTCCCAGAGTCCTAAAATATCTATATGTTCTCAGTAGCCTTGAATCTTGCATGATTTTGTGATAATTTAATCATAGGTTTTGATGTCAAGTGCATTTGATACTGCCAAGAAAGAGCTAGATGCATTTTTTTATTTCATTCTTTATGAAAATACAAAGCATTCATATAATTATAAAGAAACCGTAAATACACATATTCACATATTAATAAGAAATGATGATTAAAAATCAAGATCAGGAATTAAGTTGGTTACTATTAGTTGTGTCCAGTGTTTTAATATATTTGGCTATGTTATATTTTTCTTGTCTTAAGTATCCCTTTTTCCATCTTACATTGATGTAGAAGTTGGCTTTTAATGCCATTCCAAGAAGGAACCTCTGTGGATTTCTGTTATCTGGCAATGGATATTTTAGTTGCAACCGTAGCATGAATAACGAAATGGGAGCTAGATCTTTTTTTATACTTACAGGTATTAAGAGACTTTTCGGGATATGGTTGACTCTAACTCCCAATTTTTGTTTCTTTCCGATGCTTTCCTGATTTTCTTGTTTTGGTCACCAAGCCTTAAGTTGTAGTCCTATTTGTGTCGGCTACCGGATTACTCTCCTCTTTTTTTTCCTCCGTTTAGTAAGATACACGTTACTTCTATCCATGTGACAGGTTCACTGTATCTACCATAATAATCTTACGGTGTTTTTTTTTTTCGTAAGGCCTGGCTCCATTGTGTGAAAATATGCCAAATGGAAAAGCAAATAAACCTGGAGATGTTGTGAAAGCCAGGAATGGGAAAACTATCCAGGTAAAAAGTGCATGCTTGGTCAATGTAGACACCAAATGATCAAAAATAAGCCATAAGTCTAGAAGATCAGTGTGATTTAAAAATATTTCTTCCTGTTCAAGAAAAAAACAAATATCAAGAAAATAAATTTAAATAAAGAGCTGTTTAAAGGGACCCCATATGTTATGATCATCAGGGGTTCCCTCGAGTAATAGGAGCGTTCATTGAGGTTTTGAAAGTCTTGCTGTCTGATAAAGAGCAGTGCGGAAAATGAGCAACGTGAAAAATCCTCATAAATAAATAACATTTTATAAGAAACCTGCGTAGGATATGTTACTGTATTTGGGGGATATCACTGAACACAAAATTTTTTTTTGGGGGGGGTTCTGTAGAATATGTAAAAATTGAGTTATATCACATAGTTTAGAGGAAGGTGGTTGAAAAAGCACTCCGGGAAAAGTAGCAGAATGAGCCTAAACTGTCCATGTTTCAGAAACATCTGCTTTATAGGGTTTATTTGGAACTGCTACAGTCCTAGCAAAATAGTAAATAGTAAAACAGCAATGACTTCTATTACTTACCTGTAATTGCCAAGGGTAGAATAATATCCTTGGCATATAAGGCTCTCTCAAATACAAATTGTCAGATATTGAGCCTTCGGGGAGTATGGATAAATTAAAAGATACATTTGAGGAGCCAAGCCTTTTCAGTTTAACACATTCCTAAAGCGTTAAAGAGTAGCGGCTGTTTTACGCCTTCTATATTACTATATTTTCAGACAACACTTGCGTAATAATTTGGAGGTCATGTTGTAAGTATGGCTCCCTTCACTGTCTGACAGAAAAACCATAGAGACGTCCTATCAGCAGCCATAAGGCAGGGTGTAAGTGTGATACATTACGAGATGTCGGTGTCTGTTCCCTGAATATAAAAGTGGTTAAAAGTAACGGCAGCCAGATCAGCAAAGGTAAAAGCAAATCTAATAACATAGCTTCCTTTGGGGGTCATCAGTGAGCGTCTGTATCAGAAGAGTTTTCATTCCTCTATATTTGTAGTCCTGTTATGTATGTCGGTGGATTTAGGTGTGTTGCGTGTAGATGATCTATAGCTGACATACGTCTGTTCTGCTCCCATAGGTTGATAATACCGACGCTGAAGGAAGGCTACTGTTGGCTGACGCTCTCTGCTACGCTCACGATTTCAATCCACGTGCTATAGTAAACGCGGCTACGTTAACGGGTACGTTCCTATACCTGCCTTCTGTTTACAGGTGTTGATGTTTTCCATTAGATACATCTATAGGTTGATATATATATACTAGTTCAATATAACAGGCCTATGGATGCCCACCAGTTCCTTGGCATCTGGACATTGGTGGTGAAGAATATATCTATCTATCTATCTATTTTTATCTTTTTTTTATAGGTGCAATGGACGTAGCATTAGGTTCTGCAGCTACTGGTGTTTTTACAAATTCTTCCTGGCTTTGGACACATCTTCACGAGGTAAACTTGGTGTGAACATTTATTTAAGAGAGGGCAAACAAAAAAGGCTGAATGTATTTTAATTTTAAAGTTATATATAGCTCTGTCCAGATGTTGCCTAAACCCCCCCTTCCCTGTCCCCTATAATACCCCATGTGTCAGGTTTGCGGGGTGGTGTGCCATCCTGTTTGGTGTGTATGATTACCTATGATCAATTCTAGTTGTAACTTTGTGGTGCCATAAATGTAGTGTATTATGGAGTAAACTACACCCGGGAAAGAGTTACAGTTACCTTGTTAATAGATAGTAGAAGGACTAAAACTAAAGTGTTTGTGAAATGAATAATAGTTGGCATTTGTAAAAGTAAAAATATTGTGCATATTTCATGTTTGGTTCCCTAGGCAAGCATTGTGAGCGGAGACCGTGTTTGGAGAATGCCTCTGTTTGAACATTACAGTAAGCAGGTTACAGAGTCGGCACTTGCAGATCTTAATAACATTGGAAAATATAGCAGGTAATGCAGCCAGAATGAGACTGAGATTCTCAACCTGGGGTGCGAGATGTAATCCCCGGGGGTCCTCGCGAGTCTTCGCTCAGCCAGCTGCCATGTGATATTACTTTTTGCAGGGGGTGCAAACATTAATCAAACCTTTCCTTGGGGTGTGGGGCATAGAACAGGTTGGGAACTACAACTACAGCTTAAAATACGTCAAATGTATTCTCGTTCATATTGAGTTATAAACTTGGTATCACCTTGGGAGCCTCTGGATTTGCACTGGCCTAGCTACTTGCGTACATCCCACCCTACCGCTTCCACCTTGGCTATACCCCTTCCCAGGAGTTATTGGGAAAGAGGCCATCTATCCTGGGATCAGACCTCCTCATGTATTGTGTTTTAAGGGACGCTCCAGCAGTCATCTCTACTTTAATGCATTTTATAACTAGGTGGTCCCTCCCTTGAAAACGTGTAGGGGGATTCTGCAGAATCCCTCCATTGCATTTACTGCTTTCCCCTCCTCCAAGCCATTTGCACTGCAGGAGATGTGTTCAGCCAAATACATCTATGCATACATGATATGATCATGTCCGGTCAGCTCCTGTGCGCGCTCGGAGAACACTGCAGGAGCGGGGTCTGTTAAGACCCCGTCCGAATGTGTAAAATGCTTTCCCATTGATAGAAATGGGAAGGCTTTCGTGCCACTGATTGACCATGGAGAAGGATGGCAGCTGCAGGGCTGCAGTTTCTACTTATCTTTATTATATTATTAATATGTGCATTTGGTAGGGCTGTCAGGGACTCTAAAGCTTCGCTTACTGATAATGATGCGTCTGTTACCGTGATATATTATATTGTTGTTCCTTTTCTCTAACAAGCTTCTCTGTAATCCTCTGCAGATCTGGTGGCGCGTGCACAGCTGCTGCTTTCCTGAAGGAGTTTGTTTCCGCCCCACACTGGGCTCATCTGGACATCGCTGGCGTGATGTCAAATAAAGATGAGGTTCCGTACCTGAGGAAGGGCATGTCTGGACGCCCCACAAGGACACTGACAGAATTTGCTGCTCGTCTTAGCAGCGACAAGAATGCCTCCTAAGCAAACGGACGCCGTTCTAAAAATGTCATATTTGCTATTAATGTGCGTCAGCGCAAACATAAAGTTAAATAAAGGCACTTTGTTTTTTACTATCAACTTTTTTGTAGAAACATAGTAGATAAGAAAAAATCAACCTCATTAAATATTTAATATCCATTTAAATCGGGATTATATAGATTGTCTGTCTTTGTTAGGATATTAGAGGGGACGGACAGTCTAAAGTCTATGAGAATGCGTATTAAAGCGCCACCTGTAACAGCTGCCCTCCGAGGTCTGACAGTTCTTAAAGCAGCCAATTAACACTGGATGGAGGTGAGGGTATCACACGCGTGGAGGTGAGGGTATCACACGCGTGGAGGTGAGGGTATCACACGCGTGGAGGTGAGGGTATCACACGCGTGGAGGTGAGGGTATCACACGCGTGGAGGTGAGGGTATCACACGCGTGGAGGTGAGGGTATCACACGCGTGGAGGTGAGGGTATCACACGCGTGGAGGTGAGGGTATCACACGCGTGGAGGTATGTGTAGCCGAACACATCTCCTGCACTGCAAATAACCTGGAGGTAAAGGAAGGGGCAAATGTATATAGGGGGTCTGCAGAATTTCCCCCCCCAGGTGTATTTCCATATGAGATGCTAATTAAAGTGCATGTGATGGTTGGGGTGTCCCTATCGACAGGTGTTATTGGCATACCTGGGAACTCAATAATGTATACATGAGTGCAAAATCCATACACTGTAAACATTACAGCTTCACAATTACATAGCATCAAGTGATCAATAAACTACAGCGGAATTATTTTTCATTGCGCCATAATCCGGCACCCTTCGTCACGTATATTTATGAATACATCATACATTACAGGGCTTCATTACTGCTCTATACACCAGAGCAACGAGCGCTAACTCCCAGTGGCTCTTCAAAAACCGCGCCAATTACAGCTAATAAACCCGTTTATTCCTATGGAGCAGTTCTTAACATAACCGCACTTAGGTAGACCTAGTGTAGATCGGAGACAAAAAAACACAAACGCTTACGGTGGTTTGAAATCTTAATTTGCCAACATCAAAAATGGCGTCTCTAGAGTTCCGGTTATTCTTGCCGTCGGCGCCTTTCTGATCGTTGTGATTAGTAGCCGAAGCGGCTATGGCGTCTTCTCACAGCGGCATGTTCTCAGGCCAGCCTCCGGGTCCGCCGCCTCCAATTCAACCCGGTGTGGCGGCAGGTCTCCTGTCAACTCCCCCCGGAGCCAAGAACCCTGGTAACACTCTGGTGGACGATCTGGAATCCTCGTTCGAGGTGAACAATCCTGGGCCGAGTGAGGGGTTATGCATCCTTTTCATGGGGATCACAGAAGGGAGTAGTGCTAGCGTGGACAGACGGATCGGCAGAGGCAGTCTGTTATGTAATGCATAGCATGGAATTACCTGGTTGTCCAACTGCATGTCTCAGTGTGCAGCAGGAAATATTCATTGTATGTGAACTGTATAGCACTTTATATATCAGTAGGGCCCCTGAGCAAGATGATTAAATCATGTATTACGCGGGGTATAGCTTTCCAGAACCATAAACATTCCTCGTGGATTATTATCGTGCATTATTATTATTATTATTATTATTACATTATATTATTTAATTGCTGAGTAATGTGCAAAGCAGCCGGCATCGATGACTCCAAGCAGCCATGAAAATAAAGCAGAGATACAGAAGTAGTTTGGCGTGGGTGGGGAGCACAGGGTGTAGCGGTTCGGGTTGTAAAGGGAATATTAGAATCATTAGGGAAACCAGAAGAGGGGATCAAACTGCTTCTAAAAACAGCATATAGTGATGCCGAGTACGGTACAGAACCTCTATATCGGGTTATTTCCCAAACACACGTCATCAGAAGCCAACCTGACCTTGCGGAACGTTTCCTTTCTGCGCGCCTCCAACAAGCATCACCAAACTTTGTTTTTTAAAGAGATTTTTATTTAAAACTAACCCTTTAGTGATTTGTTTCATCTTAATATTAAGTGATTTGGACTTCTTTTTTCCAGGCATGTTTTGCTTCGCTTGTTAGCCAAGATTATGTGAACGGTACAGATCAGGAGGAGATTCGAACTGGTGAGAACTTTCCCTTTTAAATAAGATGTCCTGGTTATCGCATTAAATATAATCATTTATTAATAATAATATTAATAGTTTATATGGTGCCAACAGACAGCGCAACGCTGTACAACCAGTTACCAGAGTGACTGCCCCCATTTATTAGACTATTATTTTTATATACATTTAAATAATATTTTGTGTCCATTTATATATTGGTTATATATATGATATATATATTTAATCTGCTTAGTGTGAGTTATGGGAATATTACGATTCTTAGTGTATGACGTTGAGTTGATAAAACTTGATATATACGTTGTTGCCGTTACTCGGCATTAATGTCTGTAGTTAATTCACATAAATCTATGCTTTTTCTGACTTCTCATTTCATTGTATTGTCCAGGCGTGGATTAAGCAGCGCGATACCCGATTCAATTATTACTATGCCTTTATTTATTTTTATAGGGGTTGAGCAGTGCATCCAGAAGTTTCTAGATGTCGCCAGACAGACAGAATGTTTCTTCCTCCAGAAAAGACTACAGCTTTCTGTCCAGAAGCCCGAGCAAGTTATTAAAGAGGTAAAACACGCTGAACCAGTTGGTGTATTTTTGCGGCCGCACAGTATAGAACTTGGGTGTGTAAAGAGCGTGATGCGTTATAATACCAAGAGAAATACACGTAAGGCACAGCACGTAGAACAGTGAAGCACCCGTTACATCACTGGTTTCATCATATATTATGTCTGTAAATGGACTGTAACGTTCCAGATGATCCCAAATGTTCTATGACAATACCTAATGCCAGGGACCCATGCGCGGTCTACTACTATTCCAAGCAGCGGGGTACAATGAGTCCTTACTGGATGATCGTGAGAGATGGGGAAGCTATTTAAGAGGTTGCGCAACCCTGACTTATAAAAAACTAACTTACAGCTGTTTTCCACTCAGTATGCAAATAGCTGCCAAAATTGGATAATTTTATCATTAAAATAAGTGGCATTTAGCAAGTTTTTATTTATTATTATTTGCATCCAGTAAAATGTTTGGCCAGAAGATGTGAATTGTAAATTCTATCGTGGCATCCCTTTTGATCAGCTGGCAAAACGTGGCAAAGTCAGAACTCACCAGCGTGTGGCCGCACGACACTCCCGCACTATATTTATCTTTGTGACTTCGTTCTTTGTGGTCGATTTATTCTGACGGCCTTGTTCTTGTTCTGCCAGGATGTTTCTGAGCTGAGAAACGAGTTGCAGAGAAAAGAAGCCCTAATCCAGAAGCATCTGACAAAACTTCGGAGCTGGCAGCAGATTCTAGAAGAGATAAACGTTCAGCATAAAAAGTCTAGTGAAATGGCTCAAGGGCCGCTTGCCTACCTGGAACAGGCTTCTGCCAATATCCCTGCTCCCATGAAGCAGAAGTGACTGCGCGCTCTGCACTGGGCGAACTTGTTTATACCTTTTTCACAGAGAACAGAAGGATGCTGTTGGCACATAATTCATCAGGTTAACTGTTTTTGTTTATCAACACACACAATAATTAAAGTGTTTTTTTCCATCTGGAAGTCCTGCTTTTAGCCCTTAGTGACTCGTTTCATCCGAAAGTCTTGCCTTTAACCCTTGGTGTGCTGTTCCACGCGTATCTAGTGAGCAATCAATTGCTCCATATCACGAAAGTGAGCATTTGGCTCTCGCTTTGTTGAATTTGAAGGTTGTGTATTACGGCGAGTGCTATTGTGTAATTTTTTTTTTTTGTTTTTGGTTTTTTTTTCTTCCCTTTGATATATACTTCAATGTAAGAGGAGCATCCCTCCCTGGATACTTTTATTTAAATTGTATTATTTTTATTGTTTATCTGCACATGTTCACATTGAGGGTGCTCCAGTTCTATTTTGGTTTTACCTGTTCTTTTAAGTGTAGGTAAAGAGTTGCTGCACTTGCCTGTTTGAGCAGCCCACTGATCACCGATCACCCACAGCATTCTGACTATCGGCCTCATTGTGTAGTTTCTCCGTTTTGCTGCCAAAACAGCCCTGACCCCTCGAAGCATGGATTTCACTAGATCTCTGAAGGTGTGCTGTGGTATCTGGCAGATCCTTTAATTCCTCTAAATTGCAAGGTGGGGCCTCCATGGATCAGGCATGTTTGTCCAGCACATCCCACAGTTGTTGGATTGGATCGAGGTCTGGGGAATTTGGAGGCCATGTCAGCACCTTGAACTCGTTGTGTTCCTAAAACCATTCCTGCAAGAGGCCAATGCCATCAGGGAATACCGTGTCCATGAAAGGGTCTACATAATCTGCAACAGTGCTTAGTTGGTACGTGTCAAAGTAACATCCATATGAATGGCAGGACCCAAGGATTCCCAGCAGAACATTGCCCAAAGCGTCACACCGCCTCCCTCCCATAGTGGTGCCACGTGTTCTCAATGCAAGCGACGTTGTGGCCCCATAGGCGACGAACTGCGATGCACTGTGTTCTGACACCATTCTATCAGAACCAGCATTACGTTTTTCAGCAATTTGAGCTACACTAGCTCGTCTGTTGGATTTGATCACAGGGCCTTCGTCCCCCCACGTGTATCAATAAGTCTTGGCCCCTCATGATGGTTTGTTTTTTTTCTTGCTTTTAACACATCAACTTTGAGAACATATTCACTTGCTTAATATATCCCCCCCCACTGACAGGTGCCATGATAACAAGATTATCAGTGTTCTTTACTTCTTCTGTCAGTGGTCATAATGTTATGGATGATCGGTGTATTTTATATAGGAGCGCTGACACGTATTCACTTTCTCTTTACGTGTATAGAATGTGCTCCCATTGATTTCACAAGAATCAACCAAAATACCTATTTCCTTGTGATATTTCATCTGCATAATATATTTAATAGATGTTTATTGCATCAATGTTAAAAATACATAATTGAACAATCAATTTGCGAAGCAAATACACAAATGCCAGTGACCTGATGCGTTTCACCCTCAAGGGGCTTCTTGAGAGGGTTTTTTTTTAGAGCTGGCTTAATAATATGGACACAGTAACCTTTAAGGCCTGCTTTGCAGAGTATGAGCAGTATCGTATGGCTGGATTCAGTATAGTGCAGCTATTGTAGAGTCATCAAATTATTGTAACACCCAGCTAACTGGTCGCTCACCTCTCACCGCTCTAATGCATCCTGAGCACTACTGCCAGACTAATTTTTCTATCCCATCGCTCTTCATCTACTGCCCCACTGTCATTCCATTGGCTCCCGCTGATTTTGTGACCCATTACCGCCCACTCCCGCAACATGTGTGTCCAATCCCGCCCACTCCTGCAACATATGTGTTCAATACTGCCTGCTCCCGCCACATATGTGGTCAGTCCCGCTCACCCCCTTACCTGAACTTCAGGTACACTCCCGCAAGGCTGCCTTCATGTTGCTCCCTCACAGCGTCTCTTCTCTTGTTCCGCCCAGGAACGGAGCAGAGTCATATGACATGACGTAAAATCATGTGACTCTGCTGGGTTCCTGGGCGGAACAAGAGAAGAGACGCCGTGAGGGAGCAACGTGAAGGCAGCCTTTGCGGGATTACCGGGACCTGCAGGTACATTGTCTGACGGCCTGCTCCCGCCTGCAACTCCCGAAAAACCGCCCGCAAGTTTTTTTGGCCGCAAGTTTTTCCCCCCAATGCAGTTCTGTACCCTATACCCTCCAGAATTCAAACTTCTCTCCCCGACCTACAGTGCCCTCCACTGCTCCCCTTAAATTTACTCTCATATCCAAATACTCTCTTGGCCCCCTCTTCATTCCCATGATATGCGGCTGTCTTCTACTGCTGATACCTTCTCTTGCATGTGTTTTCAAGACTTCACCTGTGCTAAATCACCTCTAGTGTTCCCTTCCCAATTTCTCCGTACCTTTATTTTAAATGCTCACAAAAAGCCACCTATATCCTTGCCTCTTAATACCCTCAGCCGGCACCCTAAAGAAACAATCTTGCCACGTAACCTACCGTAAGCAAAACAATTGTAAAAACTGAAAAAGGTTTTAAACTCCAAAAGGTGTGACCTCTAAATTAATCTGATTCCGGATTTTTAACCAGGAACATTTGAAACATTTTACTTATATGAAAGATCAACAAATCCTAGGCCTATGAGCAGTTGGTATCAAATGCATTGGTGGTGTGGAAAACAATTTATCCGTAATAAAGTGTCAGAGGTGTAAATGTAATTTAAGGAAATCTATCCTGTGTCCAGGGCCGGCCTTCGGGGTGTGCCACCTGTGCGACCGCACAGGGCGCCATGGTAGCAGGGGCGCCTGACCGGGACTTAACTTAAAACATCGTTTTTTTTAAAACTTTATTTAACATCATTCATGTTAAATAAAGTTTAAAAAAAAACCGATGCTTTAATTTAAGTCCCGGGCAGGGGCGCCGAGCGGTTGCTCATGAAGTTCTCAGCAACCGCTCGGCGCCCCTTACTCTCCGTGACTCCGTCGCGGTGCCGGCATCTCATAAATTGCCGGCACCGCAGCAGAGCGAGAAGACGGATGCCTCCCGCTCTCACCGCAGGACTTCGGCAACAAGGTAAGTGTGGGGGGGTAGTTTGAAGGGGCAGAGGGGGGGTAGTTTGAAGGGGCAGAGGGGGGGGTAGTTTGAAGGGGCAGAGGGGGGGGGTAGTTTGAAGGGGCAGAGGGGGGGGGGTAGTTTGAAGGGGCAGAGGGGGGGGGGGTAGTTTGAAGGGGCAGAGGGGGGGTAGTGAGGGGGGGCGCCAGAGGAGTAGTCCGCACAGGGCACCACAACGCCTAAGGCCGGCTCTGCCTGTGTCTAAGACAAGATCAATGATTGATTGAGGTCTGAGTCTGTAAACAATTAATACTATTTTAAGGATGTTTGTAAAAAAAAATCTGTTCATAAACAGGACTATGCATAGGACACGTGGTCAGCATTTAGACTGGAAGAAAGGAGATTTAGTCTAAAGCAGAGGAAAGGGTTTTTTACAGTAAGGACAATAAGGATGTGGAATTCTCTGCCTCCAGAGGTAGTTTTATCAGAGTCGGTACAGACATTTAAACAGCAGCTGGATGAATACTTGCAAAAACATAATATTCAGGGATAAAACAGCTTCTTGATCAAAGGAGAGCTCTGACTGCCATTCTCCCGGGACAGAGGTCACCATGAGGGGGATTTCCCTTGAAACCATATTTGATCAGTAAAGCTGGGACCCTCTGTTTAAGAATACACAGCGTGTGCAGGACAATGTTCCCCGGTGCTGGCTTAGCAACAGCAGACAAAATCAACAAGGGCGGCAGGAGCAGCAGACCATAATCATGACATATCTTGCGCCAATTTTCCATAGTTTAAATATTTGGAATGTAGAGTTGTTAGTTTGTAATATTGTTATAATGTCTTAATCAAAACCATGTCTAACTGATTTAAAACATATTTCGTGTGTGCCAGATTTAAGTAACAAAAAATACACATTTTTGACACAAAATTCAGATATCATTAGCGTTTTTGGCACACGTGAATTATACAATCATGTAAAAATGCAGAATGAAATGAAAGATCTGTATTAAAGTACCTAGAAATCCTGGGATTAGTGGTTAAGACATTGTGAGTTTATATGGCTGTAAATGTATATTTTGTTATTGATATCTGGACCCTCGTGGTCTCATATATATATATATATAGGCACAGTGGCATATCTAGGGGGGCAGAGTGGCATATCTGGAGGACAGAGTGTCATATCTGGGGGCAGAGTGGCATATCTGGGGGCATAAAGCATATCTGGGGGACAGATTGGCACAATTTTATGTGCTTTTTATACATGGAAAGACAACCAGAGAAGTTTCAAATATATTTTATTATATTTTAAACTTAATAATAATAGAAGTAAAATGCACAATAAATATAATGCACTTGAATCAAACCCAAAACACCCCACCCACGGTCCGTGGAAAAATTGTCTTCCACAAAACCGGTCCCTGGTGCAAAAAAGGTTGGGGACCTCTGTGTTAAAGTACTGCTTTAGCCTATACGGTTTAACCCTTTTGGTTCCATAGTATCAAGCTCTTTTATCCAATATTGCTCCTTTTCACGCAGCCTCTCTTTATTTTCAACCTTTTGAATCACAAGAAGTGATATATCCTGCTCAGAGTGGTCAGCTTTATTGAAATGCATGGGAAGTGAAAGTGGCTTCTTGCATTTTATTGTAGACATGTGGTCCACAAACCTACGGCGTATGCAATTGCTAGTTTGCCCAACATATTGCACTTCACATTTTTTGCACATGACCAGGTAAATGACACTTTTTGTTGTGCAAGTCACCACATGGTTGATATTGTAGGTCTTCTTTGTACTAGAGCTTCTGAAGGTGGTGGCGCTGTGAATGTACTGACAGACTGAACACTTTATTTCTCCACAAAAAGTACATCCCGGTTGTGATACAGGGCTGAGGGCACGCAGCATGAACTTGGCAAGGTTATCAGGCCACCTGTGTAGATAAGGTAAAGTGTGTGGCTATACAAGTATATAATACAGGTTACATACGCCAACCACTGATATATTTCAAGCTATTTTCTAATAATGAAAACTAACTAAATGTCTCTAAGCTCCCATCTTGGATTTGTTAAATTGACTGTTAGAAAGTGACTGCATATGCCCCAACATTTCATGGGTCCAGACAGTAGAGATCTTGATTGATATCATTAATTAATTGTCTAGGTATTCCACTTTTTGCCTTACCCTGTCTGTTATCAATCATGCATTTGTATCATTCCTTTGTTTGTCCTTTGATTTGTCTATATTGAATTATTAGTACCATGTTAGCTATCCTCCCCTCTCCCCATGTGTCTGTGAGTCTATTACGGGGTAATTAATCAATTGGTAAATAACTAACAAGCAGCCATCCTTATGTCAGTAGTGACAATGGAGGCACAAGCCTCTTAGAGGCACAGGCTACATTCCATCTGTGTGCCACTTTCCACCCAAGTGCCACTGTTTTGGAATTTACCAAGGGAGTTGACCAAGGAGGACAACAAGGAAGGACAAAGAAAAACGTGGAGGCTCCCTTCAATCAATACGCCACTGAACTGTCATCAAGTGCTGCCTACTGCTTATTGTGTTTGCTCCACCACCACTCCATCACCATCTTTCCCCAGTTACCATGCTCACAATCCTCTTGTTCCTCTTTTCACTTTCCTCTATTATAACCTCTTATAATACTGCCTCTCCCGCTGGTGGGATAGGATTCCTACTCTCCACAACTTGTACTTTTCAACCTATTCCCTCTGCTCCATCACTCTCTTTCTCCTCATTTGAAGTCCATGCTATCCGACTATTTAATCCCATCTCCTTACGCATAGCTGTTATATACTGTCCCCCTGGCCTGGCTAACATCTTTTTTGACCACTTCTCCTCATGGCTGCCTCTCTTTCTCTCTTCCGATATTCCTTCTGTTATCCTTGGGGACTTCAACATCCTAGTTGACACCCCATTAAGTCTCATGGCTTCAAAATTTTTTTCTGTTATCCTCTTTTGATCCCACGCAACATATTAACTCCCCTACTCATGATCATGGTCACACCTTGGACCTTATTTTTTCTAGCATGTGCTCTCTCACTAACCTCTCTATTTCTCCCTTTCCCCCTCTCTGACCACCACTTCCTTTCTTGCCTCTTACTCACTCCCCTGCACCCTATCCTCACCCAACCAGAGACCTCAGCTCTATTAACCTTCAGAAGTTCTCAACCAATTTACTCCCTCTCCTCTCTCCAATCTCTAACATGTCGTGCCCTAACAACGCTACCTTTCTCCACTCTCACATCTGCTCTTGAGGATGTAGCCCCAGTTACTACTCGCTCTTCACAACGCTCACGTTTCCAACCCTGGCACTCGACTGTAACCCGACACCTACGACGATGTTCCCGCACTGCTGAGTTGGCAAAAGTCTCATTCCATGGCTGACTTTCTGCACTACAAATTTATGCTACGTTCCTACTGCTACGCTCTCAACCTTGCTAAAGAAACCTACTTCGCCTCCCTCATCTCATCCCTGTTTCATAACCCTAAACGACTCTTTAGCCCTTTCAATTACCTTCTTTGACCTATCCCTAATACCCCTTCCACTAACCTTAATGCCTCTGACTTTGCCACATATTTCAATAATAAAATTGTTACTATCAGATATCACATATCTGTACAGTCACCCTGCCCTCACCCTCCCTTTGACTATGTGCCCTCCTACCCACTGACCTCTTCTCCCTTCACTACATTACATCAATTCTCTGCTGTCACTGAAGAGGAGGTACGTTCTCTTCTTCTTTCCTCATGCCCCGTTGACCCGATCCCTTCCCATTTCACCCAGTCTCTCATCTACTCTTGTCCCTACTCTAGCTCACATCTTCAGCCTCTCTCTCACTACTGGATCTGTCCCATCCTACTTCAAGTATGCTACCAATCTTGAAAAAGCGCTCCCTTGACCAGACTGATCTGTCCAGTTACAGTCCCATCTCTCTACTTCCTCTCACCTCTAAGCATCTTGAAAGAATTGTTTATACCCAATTAACTAAGTTTCTTGATTCCAACTCCCTACTTGAACCTCTTCAATCTGGTTTTCGCCCTATACTGAGACCACCTTTACTAAAGATACAAATGACCTACTAACTGCTAAATCCAAGGGCCACTACTCCATGCTAATCCTACTGGACCTTTCTGCTGCTTTTGACACTGTGGACCACCCTCTTCTCCTTTAAACTCTTCATGCTCTTGGTCATGCTTCTTGCTCCGTGACACTGCTCTCTCCTGGTTCACTTCCTACCCCTCTAATCGTACCTTCAGCGTCTCTGTCTCCAGTAACACTTACCCTCCCCCCCTCAGTCGGGGTACCCCAAGGCTCAGTTCTAGGACCTCTTCTGTTCTCTCTCTACACTTCCTCACTTGGCAAATTAATCGCATCCTTTGGCTTTCAATACCACTTGTATGCTGATGAAACCCAGATCTATCTATCCTCTCCTTATCTCTCTCCTTCTGTCTTAGATCGTGTAACTGTCTTGCAGATGTCTGCACATTTCCTGAAACTCAATCTCTCCAAAACCGAACTTCTTATTTTCCCTCCCTCCAACGCTAAGATTCCCCCATCAGTTTCCCCCAATGTTAATGGTGCTATCATCTCCCCGTCTCCTCATGCCCGCTGTCTTGGTGTCACCCTTGACTCCGACCTTTCGTTCACTCCCACATTAAGTCTGTCTCTAAAAACTGCTGTCTCCATCTTAAAAACATTGCCCACATCCGTCCCTTTCTAACACAGCATGCCACTAAGTCCATGCCCTTATTATCTCCCACCTTGATTATTGTAACTCTGTCTCAGCTGGTCTCCCTCTTAAACGTCTCACCCCTCTACAATCCACCATGAATGCTGCTGCCAGATTTAGCTTTCTCTCCCATCGCTTCACTAATCCCTCTCCCCTCTGTCAGTCTCTTCACTGGCTGCCTGTGCGCTTCAGGATTCAAAATCCTTACTCTTACTTTCAAAGCCCTTCACAGTGGTCCCCCCCCCCCCCACATCTCCTCAAACATCTCTAAATACACTCCTAACCGGTCTCTCTGCTCATCCAATGGTCTCCTTCTATCCTCTCCTTTGATTTCTAGCTCTCATGCATGCTTACAAGATTTCTCAAGGGCTGCCCCTATCCTTTGAAATGCTCTCCCCCGGTCTATCCGTCTTTCTCCGTGCCTTTATTCCTTCAAAAAATCCCTCAAGACCCACTTCTTTAAGGACGCTTACAAAATTGCACATTAACGTCATCCCATATTCCTTTAGCTCACCTTTCCTAGTCCCTCTCCTGCAATACTTTTCCTAGTGTGGCTAGACCATCCGTAACAACGGCACTTTTACCTATTGTGTAATAAACTCTAAATCCCTCTAGATTGTAAACTCGTTTGAGCAGGGCCCTCCTCACCTGTTGTCTCCATAAGTCAATTGTTATGCTACATAATACTTATTAAGTCCTGTCCACCCATTGTACAGCGCTATGGAATTTGATGGTGCTATATAAAACAATAAATAATAATATCATAGCTCCATGGGCCTGCAGGGGAGAACCAGCCCATAATTCCTTCTGCCCGTAAAATCGGTGGGACGGCAACAAACAAATGGGACAGTTGGGAGGTATGTGACTGGAAATACAGAGTTCTTGCTGAGCTCACTGCTTTGAGTGAAGTAATAGAAACTGTCTAGACAAAAACTAGTGGCCTCATTTATGAGGTCAGGCACTGATGTTGGACGAGAAGGCATGGCTCACAATCTCTGTTCCATGTCATCCCAAATGGAACATACCAAGACATTTTGGACAAAGTTGCTTCCAACTTTGTGGAAACAGTTTGGGGAAGGTCATTTTCTATTCCAGCCTGACTGTGCCCCAGTGCACAAAGCAAGGTCCACACAGACATGATTGGATGAGTTTAGTGTGAAAGAACTCGTCCAACATCAGTGCCTGACCTCACAATTCTACTGAATGAATAGGAAAAGATTCCCACAGAAACACTCCAAAATCTCGTGGAAAGCCTTCCAAGAAGAGTGGAAGCTGTTATAGCTACAAAGGGGGTACCAACTACATATTAATGTCAATGTATTTAGATTGCAATTACTGTATTACTGCTCTTCAGTAGCTATTCCATGTCAAGTGTCTATGGAATCATCAGTCACACTTTGGAGCAGAGATCAGCATACCTCGGAACTCTCAGTGATGTCTCTCAGCCTAGGCCGACCAGGAGTCCCCCTTTTACAAAACTGAGGACAGATCCGTTTCTTGTGTGATCAAGCCCCATGGTGTCCCTCTGCACAATGGGCCGGTTACAAGGGAGATATTGGGTCTCCTTGACCTATTTATGCTATGGAGTCTGTGACAGCTCAGAACAACATCCATAGACTTTATTAGACACCCTGCTTTGTCATTTACCTGCTTTACACATGTATGTTAGAAGTCCCTGTTTTTACCTTCATCTTACCTTTCATCATAAAGGGAAATTACATTCATTAAGAAAGAGTTCTGTAGTTCCAACAAAACATTTTCTATGTTACTGTTCACCTACAAAAAAGAAACATAATTGTGATTGATCTTATGAAATCTGGTGCAACCCAATCAAAAAATAAAAATAAAAAAAAGAAATCTGGTGTAACCCAGCTTGACCACAATGAAAGCATTGGATAATTGCTGGAAGTAAAGGATAGTAGAAAGTCAAAAGACATTGTGTATCATATAAGTATCAAGTCTATACCTTATATATGTAAGCAGGATAATGCAATACTCACATATCACTGCATAAGGAAATACTGTTGTATAGACTACATTGTTACAATGCATGCTGGGATTTCCACAAATCGTGGCCTGTTTAAGCTGTCATTAGCATAAATGATAATTCTATGAAAAAGAAACATGACATTCTTGTTACCATTAGTCACTGATAGGACACTCATATTTCACAGGATATCCCTGATTTCTGGGCAATGCTCTCCTGCCCTGGTGAGTTGTCTCACCGTCTTGCTTTTGAAGGGAATGGGGATCATAGGCCAGTTAGGCAGATCAGAAGATCTCCTCTGGTCATCCCACTGAGGTGTAAATAAGATTACGGTTTGTGCTTTGCACCTAAAATGTTGATGGTTATTAAACTGGGTATGGAGCAAAGGAAGACATTTGTCCATGAAGGGCTTACTGCTGACCTCAATTCCACCATTAGAAAAGGGCCCTGTGAATCAATGAGCTCTTTTACAATCAAACATCTATCAAAGCTATAGCATCTTTACTCAGTGTTTTGAATGTAGGCCTAAGAACTGGAATATCCAGTATGTGCTCAGTAATGAGGAGCATCTGAGGGGTCTGGAACATAATTTTAGAAGAGTGTTTTCCAACTTTTTTCATGCGGATGGGTAGATGGACAATCATTAAATTATGTAATTAAATACATTTGGTGTGCTTAGTTTTAGATGATGGGGCATATGCACACAATATATACGACACATAGAAGGTAACCATTTGGATAACAATAATCCATATTACTCAACTAGCAAAGAGTATGATTAACTATCATGGTAGTTGCAGCCCAGCAATAGTTGTAGGGCCACATGCTGCCAGATTATGACTGATAAGGGGGGCAAGGGCTAATTTACTCATGCCCTTCTCTAATTTAAAGATTTTGGGCCCCTAGCTGAATACTAGAATTTCTTTAGTGAGCATTGAGTGCATACTTTAACTTTGTATTGGCCTGTTTTTTACTGGGCCATTTCAATGGGCTTTCCACAGCTCTCTCCTGACCTGCTATCCAGCTAGCTGAGATCAGTGAATATTGCAGTAAGGCTGCATAACCATAGGCTGGACTTGATATTAAGATATTTCCAATTAACCAAGAATCCTACATTTTCCGTAGTGGTTTTAATGCCGCTTCTGAAGACTGGTTCTAATATGTGTTTATTCAAACTATCCTGCAAATGATTTTCAAAAATTTTCTTGAAGGTGTCTTCATTCAAACCAGAGCGCCTTCTCCCAAAATACCTGTCATAAATCAAATAATAGACAAGAGTTAAAGGAATACCCCCATCAAGTTATTAGAAGATTTTACATGACGATCGGCTGGCGTCATAATTTATCATCTTTCACGCTGGATTTCACTTCTTGTTCAGCTACGGCATTGTCTGGCAGGTATTCCAATCCAATGTATTTATGTAAAAAAAACACAGATAATGTGGTAAAACTGAAACCCATGTTGTTTCTCCTTGTATGCTCACAAGATTGAATTGAAATAACTATATTTTGCTCTGGAAGCTCCAGGTATAGAAGATAATTACTAGCCCTCAAGACCAGTTACTGACACCTGACCTGTTCAAGGTCTTGATGGCTAGGTTAGGAATCTCACTATTGACAACAGATACATAAATAAATGTGTATGTGTGTTCAACACCTGGATATAATCTTTTCTTGTACATATTATTGAAAGAATACTCACTGCTTTATTTAAGAAGATCCAGGTACTGATTTTTACAGTTTTTACAGTCAAGGCTTTATCAATATGCCTCTTGAGAATAAGATGTGCTAAGTACTGAACCATGCCCTGTTAGTGTGTCATGAGGAATGAATTAGGAACCACTGACCTAAGAAATTCACCTAAGAAATTTACACTAAATTGTCCAAAATATTATCCAAGCTGGGGTTTCCTGGTATAATATCACAACACGTTCACCCCTATTTCTGAGGCTACTGAGAAACCTAAGAACTATCACTATACAAGTACTGTGTCTATTTTCCGGACCTGATGCCAGTGGGTGCATAACGTATAACCATATATAAGTTAAAGAAAACAAATGATGAAGCTCACCAAGTCAAAGCAAACTCCAATGACCTTCCAGCGACTATGAGCACATTTGCTTTTCCTTGGTCTTTCAGCTCCTCTGTAAAAATTGTGATGGCCTTTGTCTGTTTTTAAATATCACAAAGTTTCTAAATTACTGTACGTGTAATATATACATATACTTATTTTAAACACAGTTTTGGGGATTTGATCTTTTTTTATATATTATATTTACATTGCATTTCATATATAGAGGGCAAGCTGAATATATGTAGGCAGAAGTTTGTTTTGGACAAGTTTGTTCCATCAAGCCACAGAAGCCACTACCTTACAATATACCGTATTTGCTCGATTATAAGACGACCCTAATTATAAGACGACCCCCCAAAATCTGAATATTAATTAAAAAGAAAAAGCCTGAATATAAGATGACCCTAAAGGAAAAAAGTTTTACCAGTAAACGTATATTCATGTAAACTATTACATTTTTTAATAAAAGCTATGATTTAGAAAAACATTTTTTTTGTTTTTATTTCCTTGTATTTTCCAACCTGCCCCCCAGTTACGCACATCTGCCCCCAGGCTTGCCACTCCGATATGGCACTGTGGCCCATGATATGCCTTTTAACCCTCTATATGCCACTGTGCCCCCTGATATGCCTTTAACCCCCTATGTGCCACTCTGCCTCCAGAAATGCCTTATACCCCTATATGCCACTCTGGCATTTAGGGGGTTAAAAGGCATATTATGGGGCAGAGTGGCATATAGGGAGGTATAAGGCATTTCAGGAGGCAGAGTGGCGTTCAGGGGGTTAAAAGGCATTTCATAGAGCACTCTGCCTCCAGAAATGCCCTATGCCCCCATTTAACACCCCCCCATACACACACACTTACCGGTGCTTCCAATTTCCTGCTGTATACCGGGGCAGCAGTCTTCCTTCTGTCTCCTCCCCATTTAACACTCCCCCCCCACCCCACACACACTTACCGGTGCTTCCAATTTCCTGCTGTATACCGGGGCAGCAGTCTTTCTTCTGTCTCCCCCCCCCATTTAACACTCCCCCAACCCCACCCTAAACACACTTACCGGTGCTTGCAATTTCCTGCTGTATACCGGGGCAGCGGGTTGACATCCACGCGATCCGCGTACACAACTTACGCTGCAGCCGGAAGGAGGTGTGGCTAGCAGCGGGGGTTGTCTGCGTCCATCGCAGAGTTCCCCGCACCGGAATTGGAAGCACCGGTAAGTGTGGGGTGGGGTGGGGGGGGAGTGTTAAATGGGGGGGGACACAGGGGGGACACAGAAGGATCCAGGTCCCCTGCAGCGGTGCGGGGGATCTGGATCTTAGTCTCATAGTCAGACCTCTATTTGAGGTCTGATTATAAGACGACCCGATTAGAAGACGAGGGGTATTTTTCAGAGCATTTGGGTACTAAAATACTGTTTCTTCTTAAACAAAACTTAGGAGGCTTTTATATATTAGGCATATTTGTGCTGAAAATGATATTTTCATTTTGAAAACCATGAAAGAAAAGTTTTTATTGTGTAGTGTAGGTTTATTTCAAAGAGGTGCTTGATGAGGTTAAATTAAGATTATATGAATTGAACCTACAATAAGTATAGATTTAACCAAGTATAGTAATAACAATATACTAGAGTCCTATAGAACTGATAGCTAGACCAAGATTAATCTACCCAAACCACTAATTGTTTTTAAAAAGCTTCAACTTTGGGGAAATATGTGTCTCTTGATAAATTAAGTAAAACTACTTGTTTAGGAACCAGGTTATTACTATCTAATGGATTGTTTCCATGTTGTGCTTGCAACACATGTCACCCTTCTGGTATCATTAATGACAATTCCTTACTATTAGCACAGTTACATCTCAGCAGTGCATGTCTACAGCCTCTTGCGTGTAAAATGTCACTGCTTGGTCTACCCAACATTGCCTCATGTGTGGGTGGTAGTGGGCACCATTGATGAACATTAAGCAATGGATGTGCACTGGAAGCCATAGTTGCTGTGAACTGTGTCTAGAAGTAGGTGGAAATGCCTTCTGACCTGCAGTCAGCCTCTGCCTCTACAAAGCCAGCTGACATATTCTAATATTCTTGCATCTGGTGTTATCACACTACCAGACCAAGCTACTACCTGATAAATTTAGAGCAAACCAGTGACAGTATTGTCCCTTTTTAAAAAGCCTTTTACGTTTTAAGTTCTCTTCTTGTTGAAGCCCAAAATGTACTTTAGGATCTACTTACAAAACTCCAACTGTATGTGAGATGCCTATAAATGCTAGTTTGTGCCAGAGAATTCACAAGAATTGGGGGAACTCACAAATTTACTAAAGCCAACTTATATTTGCCCTCAGAAAAAAATCACTCACAACACACATACATTTGCCTGTAGGTGAGCTGAACTAATGCAAGTTAATGTACGTTTTAGAAAAGCAAGCTAGAGTTTCTTGTGACTTTGGAAATTGGCCAATGTGTTTGTCTCTCAGGCAAGCGTCTTGCTTTTCATGAACAACTTAAAAAATGTAAATATTTTTCGTTGTTTAATTGTAAATTGGAATATAATTTCCCCCTTTCTCTCTTCTGTAATCTTATTTTTCTGCTTTTTGCCTTCTCTCCTGTTTTCCTTATTTCCATTCAGTCTCAGCTTCAGTCTTTCCCCAACCTTTCCTTTTCGCAAATCAATCTATCTCCATTTCTCTTCATTCCAGTCTTTTAAACTCATCTCTATTACTAGATTTCACCCTTATATGTCCCTTCTCTGCCTAGCCCATTTATTAGTTAAATGATTTATCACTACATTTTCCCCTGTAATGAGAAGGCATCATACCTTGTAATCTGTAAGTGCATTCTGTAGTTTGTAAAACAGCTGTTCGAAAATTGGGTTTATGTCTTGAATGAGCTTACCGAACAAAACATTGATAATTTTAACCTAAAAAAATGAAACAATTGTTTAAGCATCATATTGATTCCCATAGAACAATGCAGATTTTGTATAATGTTGATGTTACATATAAACAAACATGCGTTATGTGCTATAGCTCTTCGGTAACATGTGGTTTCTAGTTATACCCCTGACCTCGGGACGGTGACCTGTGCTGTATGTCTGTGCTGACTCTGCGGAGCAGTGAGCACTGACCGCCCCGGGTAGCATGTCGGCACTCAGCGTGTCCTTCAGGTGCAGCTCGACTCTAGAGAGTATCATTGTGTGTCCCCTCCTGAAAACACCCAACTTGGTCACCAGAAAAGGTTGTATCATAAATGCTTTGGGAAAATATTCACATTTCTAAACTTAAGGGAGTATTTTTCCTTGGTAAAGAATCAGGAATTTCAGCCCATGGAATATGTTTAGGGCCTCATTCGGTTTAATGACAAAAAATGGATTTTCATGCTTTCAGTTTTCAGCTTCCCCAAGTGTCCAAACAAATGATGTTTCTCATAGTTATCTACCTTGAACTCGGGATGTTTTCCCTTGTACTGAGGATTAAAAATTCTTGTTTTAGTAACTGTGCTTTCCATCTCAGCCCACTTGCTCACAGCTATTGGCGTATATGATTGAAATTCATGTTTCATCTGAAAGAAAATTAAGAGGTTCAATAAACCTCAATTGCTGCAAAATGATGGCTTAACTTATAATGACCTAATTATTACTTGACACAGGAAATCATATTCTCCTGGTTGAAATGTATTTTCTCCTTTGGTAATCCAAGAGGTATCAAGGTCTTTAATTCCCAAAAATGGTCAGGTGCAGTCAACAAGGACTACTCAACATGAGGGTGTACTCAGCTGAGTCCATTATGCTCCTTTTTCCTAAAGATATTCTGGAAATAGCTTCTATCCTGTCTTCTACTGACATACTTGAACAACGCTATTTTTAAGATACTACTTTTATGGATGGACACTCATTATGTTCACATGGGAATGCCATGATCCTCTTACATATAGATAATTTGGGTAGTAATTAAAAAAACACTTACCGGTCCATTGACAGTTACGGTAATTATTTTCTTGTGCTTGTTTTTAAGATTGTTGAAGAGATCTTCATTTTTCTTTATAAAGTTTAATTCATCAAAACTAATGCAATAAATGCAAAGGTGTTAAGATAACAGAAGAGAACACAAGATTAGACAGTGTTATTTAATTTGTAGAAGTTGGCAGAGTGAAATTCATTTTCATTTCAACTGTATAGCATTGGTTTAATGTATTTCTGATGACCTTGATAACACCTACCTTATGCTCTGTGAAGCAGTCTCAATATTGCTCGGTCGTCTACCGTTTACATCATAGATGTCATTTTGAAAATCTTGCATTTTGTTTTTAATCTACAGTATAACATGATGATAAGAGTTTTCACACAAACACATTATTTCGCATTTGTTTAGTTCACTTTCCAGCCATTAATACAACATTTTAATGACCTAAAATTTCAGGGCATCACATGGGAAGCCATAACTACAGATCCAATGTAAACACAGCCAGTTCTGTAGAGCTGTGAGGGCAGTGGCGGAACTACCGGGGACGCAGGGGTCGCGACTGCGACCGGGCCCTGGAGTTCTGCCACTCAGGGGGGCCCAAGCCGGATTGGCTTGCCATATTAAAAAAAAAAAAAAGTATTAAAGTAGCACCGGCCGGCCGCATCAGCACCCAGCGGCCGTGTGCGATGGCCGCCTAGTGATGGGAGCAGCGTGAGGGGTGAAAGCTCCGCCCCCTCGCATGGACCTTTCACCCCTCACGCTGATCCCATCAGATTGTTGGAAATCTAATCTAAACGGCCGATGCGTGTTGATGCCGCCGGCCGGCACTACTTTAATACCGTATTTGCTCGATTATAAGACGAGGTTTTTTTCAGAGCAAATGCTCTGAAAAATACCCCTCGTCTTCTAATCGGGGTCGTCTTCTAATCAGACCTCAAATAGAGGTCTGATTATGAGACTAAGATCCAGATCCCCCGCACCGCTGCAGGGGACCTGGATCCTCCTGTCTCCCCCCCCCCACACTTACTTACCGGTGCTTCCTGCTGTATTGCCGGGGCAGCGGGTTGACGTCTACGCGATCCGCGTAGACAACGTCCGCTGCAGCCGGAAGGAGGTGTGGCTAGCAGCGGGGGTTGTCTGCGTCCGTCGCGGATACCTTCCCCGACTGTCAGAAATCAGAGTTCCCCGCACAGGTGCCGGAACTCTGATCTCTGACAGCCGGGAAAGGTATCCGCGACGGACGCAGACAACCCCCCGCTGCCAACTCCACCTCCTTCCGGCTGCAGCGGAAGGAGACGTCAACCCGCTGCCCCGGCAATACAGCAGGAATTTGGAAGCACCGGTAAGTGTGTGTGTGTGTGCGTGTGTGTGTTAAATGGGGGACATAGGGCATTTCTGGAATGCCTTATACCCCTATATGCCACTCTGGCACTTAGGGGGTTAAAAGGCATATTATGGGGCAGAGTGGCATATAGGGAGTTATAAGGCATTTCAGGAAGCAGAGTGGCGTTAAGGGGGCATTTAATAGAGCACTCTGCCTCCTGAAATGCCTTATAGAGTGCTCTATACAATGCCTTTTAACTCCCTTAATGCCACTGCCTCCTGGAATGCCTTATACCTCCCTATATGCCACTCTGCCCCATAATATGCATTTTAACCCCCTAAATGCCAGAATGGGATATAGGGGTATAAGGCATTTCTGGAGGCAGAGTGGCACATAGGGGGTCAAAAGGCATACCATGGGGCACAGTGGCATATAGAGGGTTAAAAGGCATATCATGGGCCACAGTGCCATATTGGTGTGGCAAGCCTGGGGGCAGATGTGCGTAACTGGGGGACAGGTTGGAAAATACAAGGAAATAAAAACAAAAAAAATATTTTTCTCAATCATAGCTTTTATTTAAAAAAATAGTTTACATGAATTAACATTTACTGGTAAAACTTTTTTCCTTTAGGGTCGTCTTATATTCAGGCTTTTTCTTTTTTTCCTAAGTTAATATTCAGATTTTGGGGGGTCGTCTTATAATCAGGGTCGTCTTATAATCGAGCAAATACGGTACTTTATTTATTTGTAATATGGCAAGCCGATCTGGCATATTAAATGAATAAAAAAAAGGATTAAAGTTGCTCTGGCCAGCGGGATCAGCACGCATTGGCCGTTTAGATTTACATTTCCAGCAATCTAATGGCCGCAAAAATGTAGCCTGAGAAGGGGGGGAGAGGAGGGTAGATTGGGTGGGGGGCCCTTAACAGATTCTCGCACCGGGACCTTGAGGCTTCTAGTTACGCCCCTGTGTGAGGGCACAAGGACAGGAGATTGCATCATTATTCTGCTGTATCCAATTTGCAATATCTTTGTAGGCCAGATTATAGAAATAGGTATGGGGCCATCTAAATAAGGAGAGAGGTTGAGAACAGGGGACTAAGCGAACAACGGTTTTTATGTCCAATGGAGGCCGTGGACCATGAATGAGTCATAGATCTGATGAAACTGTGACAGCCAACTAAGGTTTTAAATAAATCTTTTTTTGGTACTTCCAGCTTTCTCTTTTTTGTCTCGTCTCTCAAGTACCCTTATTCCCTCAGCAATTAATCCCCACCTCTGTCTCTGTCTTCTTCGTTTGCTAACATCCCTCTCCATTAATGTAAACGTACATTCTGCCCAATTATCCCTATTGCTTCGCAATTACTGCTCTGGGTTCTCTACAGATAACATGGATACATTTTGCTTATGTCACCTTTGGATCCATACTGGATCATTGTGCCGGGCTCAAAGGCTGTGCCTAACACAGAAGAAATAGCAAATGAGACTGCCCAACGATTAAGGAACCAAATTTTCATACCTTGTGTCTTTGTGTGCGAGTCTTAGTCGTTGACATGCCCATATTGGCGTAAGCATATTTTGTTTTTTGCCATAATTTCATAATTATGAAAACACTTATTTAAACTCAACACCTGATGTATTCCTGTCCGACCCTTGTACTTTGATATTTTTTTGTTTAATTGCCAACTAAACAATGTACAGTTTCTTAACCATTTTTGTGCAGCATGTACCAAATAAAAAAATCTAATAGTCATTTTGGAGATACAATGTAAGTGGGTTTTTTTTTAGACAAAATACAAGAACACTGAAACACGTTACTGTACCTAAAAGTTCAAACAGATCTGAATATAAAACACATTCTAACAACAAGCAGTTAATATAATTACCTCCTTGATCTGGATTGTCTGTCTCTGGAAAATAAATTTATCAAGCTGACTTATTAATTGATTGATTCCAGTCTGCTTCAAAAATTCATAATTTTCCTCAATTATCTGATGTGGTATTCCCTGAGTGGAATAAAAACATGTTCGATTTCACAAATAATAGAGTAAAACACACAGCCACAGATTAGGTATACAATAAATGAAAATGACGAGACTAATCAAATGGCTCAAATAATGTAGCAGCCCTTAAAAGTTAATTGGATTAACTGGGCATGGCATATAAACCCCATGACTCTTTTCATCAAATCTATTCACTTGCCCTGGAAGTCCAGGAATTCCATGCTAGATAAGTGACACTATTTTGTTTTTTTTTTGTATTCTGTATTTTTCTATCACTTTCCAAGTTAAATGGCCTTAACCTTTTCTCTATATATTGATTACAGAACACTTACCTTCTGCGCGTGAATTGAAGTATACAGTACAGGCAGCGCATACGATGTAAATATATTACTTTCCATGGTATGTGACAGAGAATTCTAGAGAGAAATAAATGCATAAAATGTACTTTTATGTGAAATCAAATGAAGTTCTGTACATTCTGTAACATTAGAGTTTAGTAAATTTAGTTAATGTAGTCTTTTTATAATCAAAAAGGGTTGCGATCCTTGAAAAAATAAAGTCTCATTTGCTAAATCAATACAATTACACAAATATTTTGATACTATAAATTGAAGTATATTTAGACTAATTAGTGAGGTTTTTGTAGTTTAGGGGTAGCCTCTTCACATGGCATAGTAATAAAACTGTCACCAATTTCTGAGCTTGATTCCAAAAAAAGACAAATAAAGTACATCAAGGTTTTTTAATTTTGCTACAAATGTAATAATTTCAAGTATCTTGGTAGAATTCCACATACTTTTTCATTTTAAGTAGCTTTTCATCAATTGAGTAATACATTTCTGGAATGAAACCTAGACAATCAAGTTCTCATCTGTACATTCTGCTTGTTTGAAAACCTACCTAAATATTTTGAATCTGCCTGTGTAGAACTCTACTGTCAGTGAAAATGTCCTACTTCCTTGGTTAATTACCGCAAAATATGTTACTGGTCATTTTTCAACAAATTAAACCATACATTAATCATACATGGATACATCTGTCCAGGAAGTAGCTGAAAGACTTGTAGTGTCTCCTGTTAATTAGGCTTCATGAATATTATGAAATGATTCAACTCTCACCGGATGTATTAGTTTACCAAATTCTTCCATCTCCTTCTTCCTCTTTACAGTTTCTTTATCAATCAGCCGCCTTAGTTTCTCTAAGTTATCTTTTCCAATATGGCACCAGTTTTCCTAAAAACAAGAAGCCAACAGCTAAAGGGTGTGCCTGCATATCTTAGCCATTACTTTTTCTAATTATTGCCTAATTGTTTATCAACATATTTTTCAATATCTACTATGCGCAGGTAGACTACTAAGAATAAGCAGGAGCAAAGTTATATGTAGTTCTAAGACATATTTATTTTTGGAAAGAGAAACCCGCCATGGAGACAAATTAGCAGTGTAGTGTAAGATTTTAAAACAAAAAAATAGATTTTTACAGTATACTAGTTTGTGTTCAATAACATATTTCGAAGATGAATATACCTTTTCTGGGTAGGAAAGGAACATCAGTTGATACTTTTCTGTGTTGTTGATCCAGTTTTTCATAAAACCACTATATTTCAGAGTGTTTTTAACTTCTCGTCCAGCATTTTTAAAACTGGACTCCAATAAGAGAACCACAGCATCAACCTAATTGGTTACAAAAATATGTTAGTTTGCAATCTATTGGTCTTACTTTGATAGCCTTAAAAAGGCTCTCATTATGAGTAATAATATAATTCTCTATATTTTATTGAAAGCTGCTTACAGTTGTTTTTCTAAAAGAAGAATGAGGGGGGGGGGGTTGCAGGAAAGTTGCACTTTACTTTTTCTGCCTTCACCATGCATTAGGAAGAGCCAACACTGGCAAGTTTCTTCAGCAAATTGGGCACTCGTGGCCCTGTATAATGCATACGTCATTGGGTGGGGAGCCTTTTGAGAAATCTCACTTATTTAACTAAACATTAGACAGGGCCGGCCAAGTTCTTGGCTCTGGGCACTGGGAATTATTTGAGACTTCACAATCTCCTTATATTGCTATGTTTAAATGGTAGGCTATACTGCACACTGAGTTATCGGCTCAGAAATATTTCTCCCCAGAAAAACATCAGACTGAGATGACTGGCCCCGGTAAAGTAGGCTGCCCTTGTTTTTCATTGTGTTTCAAAAAGCAGCAGGAATAGATCGTTTTGAATTTTTATCTTACAAGATCACTTAATACTGAAAATTACTGAACTATTCTGAAAATATGGTAGTATGGTGCATACGATTCCTACAGTATTTAAATTAAATTACCCCTTTAAATATTTGTTGCATCTCTGTTTTGTAAATGCATTTTAGGAGGATTCTGCAGAATCCACCCATATGCATTTGCTGTTTCTCTGCCCAAGTTATTTTCAGCGCAGGAAATGCGTTATACTTCCCACCAGTCAGCTCCAGCGCTGGCTTTGCGAGTACTGCGGACGAGGTAATTGATTTTTTCTTTTTTTTTTAGTTGTCAAAAAAAATTAACGTTCTCACAGAGTAAATTAGACGGCCACTTTAAGACTCCATCATTATTGTTCCATAAGGAGTAGTTAACTTTTAAGAGGCCTAAATCAACATGCACCTTCTGAATAGACTCCCGCCCAAAAAAGTGGTTCTGGGCAGTAGCCTACTTTGAATCTGCCTGTGAACATAGGAAATTTGCCCTTCTGATGGACTGGATCTATAGGCCCCCGTTATAATAATAATAAAAGGTCACAAGCAGCTCCCTGGCCAGGGCTGTCCTTCATGTAGGGCAAAATGGAGGGCCCCGTGATCCCATGTGTCCTGCTCCCAGTTGCCTCTGTACAAATGTTATGTTCAGCCTGGATTAGTATTGTTTTATTTCTCAGAAAAATGCATAAATATTTTAAAATTAAAATAAAATCATTTTAATTTGTTGAGTAGAGTAAAGTATTCAGGTAAATAAAAATGATGAATCAGAACTCACTGTATCCAGAGCATCTTGTATAAAACTCATTGACAGTGGATCCGACTGATCTGTTCCTGGCAACTCCAAAATTTCTTTACCACCATACAGTAGCTTGCTGGGCAAATAAATCACAATGCTTTTGATTGCCGCTCTTTTCTTTGTGCTGTCTTCATCTGTTAGTTCATTCAAAAGTTTCTATATACAAATTATAACTGTTAAATTAAATCAATACTTAGTAACCAGAAAGGCATTAACCTTATTAAAGGAACCTGCAGCACATACCATTGTCCAAGTTTATTACTTTTACACCCAAAAGAAGCATTGCTGAGGAAAACTGCCTACTGTGGGAGCAATTTAATTCCCAACACTTGGTGAGGAAGTTGAAAATAAGTAAAATACTTATGAACCCAATCCCATGCCCCCTATCCCCATCCTGTGGAATAGAGAAGGTTAAGCTTCATTAAATTGTAAATAATGAATCCCCCAGCCCATCTCTAAGTCTCCTGAGGTCCATCCAGGAATACAATGGTGCCATGACATTGGCACCCAAATGGGGGCCACCTGTAAAGAAAATAGGGGTGCCTTCATTTTTAAAGGACTATCTAGCAACGACTTATGAAACTCTGGCTCCTCAGTATTCAGTGCATTAAAAGAGGCCATTTCCGAAAATACAGGCGAAAAAACAAAAACCTGACACATAAAAGGAAAATAATCTTCACAATTCTAAAACTTGCTGGTTGCGCTGCAGCACTCTTATATACTTTTGGTGTATATAATATTACACATTATATTTTAAAATATGATGTGTAATATTATATTTTATATTATTTTATATTGTAATTTACATATTTTGTATTAACAGTTCTTTATCAAAAAACCCAAGTTTTGGTTGTTTTTAATGTTTTTTATTATTTTGCTGCCATCTGGTGGCTTAAAGAAAAAACTATCCGTTCTAAACATGTAGCTATTTTGCAGGACTTGATCCCTTTGTAGGTATTGTATGACTTATACTTTTCACTATGTGGCATTGTACATTATGAAGTTATGTGTTAATTGCTGGTTTAACATATTCATTCATGAACAAATAATAAGATCTTTATATTTGGAGATCTGATTATTCAATTATAATAAATAAATGTGATGATTGCGCATATAACTTTTATATCACAGTTCTATAACTAGCATTAATTCTATTTTCTGGGTGTAAAGGGTTAATTAACTCCTCCTGACTTGGTGTTTACTCTGTGTGAGAAGATTGCAGCTCACGGGTGTTTTAAATTTTTCATTCATTTTGTATTTACGTAATGGGACATGAAACATTTGTTTGCGGGCAGCTTCTGAGAAAGCATTGGATGTGCGACGATCAGTCACTGTTTAGACGATCAGTGATATGCCTCTGGTTTTGTCTGGATTACATTTGATATTGTGTTTTTTTTTATTTAATGGACTACGGACCACAATAAAGCTACAGAATTCATTTTTTTTGGAATCTGGATTGTGATTTACTTTCACGAGCGATGATGCTTCTTTTGTTGAAAGTCCGTGTATACTGCAAATATATTGCGTATTTTAATATGTGACACAGTTACCTGGGATTATTTAGTGTATAGAGCTATGCTATACAATAGATGAAGTGAATTCTCATTTACCTGTAATGCAAATCTGTCCTCAGCAGCGTGTATTCCACTTCCGATGTACAGCTGTGTTTTGCCAGCAAATGTCTTAACTTCCTCGCAAAGTTTGATGTCTTCAGGAAATGTAAACAACTCCAGATCAGACCTAAATTTTTCCTAAAAAAAATATACTTTATTTTTGTTATATTTAGAATAAAAAGAATAATACGAAGAATTGCACTTGTTGTACCTGGCTGTAATCAGTTAAAACTTCGAGTCTTGATTCCAGTGACTCCAAGGCGTTGCTTTTCATATTTTTGTATATAGACTGAGATTCTATATCATCTGACTCTGTAATATCAATGGTGATATACGTTTTTACCAGAAGCAAAGCACCTTGATGCATTATGAGAAGCAGTGAAAGACTTCCAAAATAAAATTTGGATTTTTTGATAAGATGTTCTTTTTGATTAGTCCAGTCTCTACAAGACCAGTGTAGTGCTGTGTTAGCATATGTTCATCAATAGAGGAATGTATGTTGTTTGCCAATTATTGCCACTGTGCATATATACCATCTTTTCGGGGTCCCACGCCAAGACATTGGAAGTCATGTGACACGTGTCCCATCTCCACCCCTTGGAGCTACGTTGAAAGTGATATGTTTGTAGTTACAGTAGGTACATCCTTATTATTTATGTATTTGGTAGCTATACTACCTAATAGATTACTCTGTAAAATCCATCTTCATGCATAATATTTGAATGTACTATACCTTTATACAGCAGTACTAGTTCAAACAACTGTTTTTGCAATTGAGCCTCATCAAAATATTCCACTTTCATTTGAAAAGTAGTGCCATATCTCAGATGTAAAACACAGTTGGTTGTGGAGAAAAAAGCTCCATCAATAGATTTCCTGGAAAGTAGAAAATCTGGTTAATTTCCAAGAACTCAGACATATCTGAGTGTAAGGACCTTGAGGGAGCAGGACACCAGCCAACCTCCTCTAGTGTGTGTAAGTATGTTGCTGTTTGTGTGTATGTTAGTATGTGAAAGTAAGGCTGTTAGTCTAAGTATATTACTGTTTGCATGTGAATGTTAATATGTGTGTGTAAGTATGTCACTGTGTGTGTATGTGTGTAGGAGGAGCTTATAGATCTCAATCTATGTCTCCTGGGGGGCACCTGCATTTTTTGTTATGCCAGCAGAGGTAGCAGTGTGTGTGTATGTGTATGTATGTTTACTGTGCTATAATATACACGCTAAAGGAAAGGTGGGAATACAGCACTTGGTTGTGAGGTGGTGCAAAAGCCAGGGTACCACCAAGCCCTTCAATATTTAAAAATAAAAAAGCAGAGGCTCAGCACTCAAATGGTAAGTTGAGCTTATTACACACAGGTCTTGAGAAACACACTGACTAAAACTATACATACTGCATGTACGCACACACAAACAATATATATATATATATATTAAGTTAATGGGTGTGTGTTAGTGTAGCATTTGCATGAATGTGTGTATCATGTAGTATTAGAGTGTGTGTATTGGAGTATGGGGTTAGCATGCCTGTGCATGAGTGTATAGTGTAAGTGTGTGTGAGCATATGATGTTACCGTGTGTGTCTGTTACGATATGGTAGTATATAGTGTGTAAGTGTATGGTGTTAGCATGAGTGTATGTGTGTTAATATTTGGCATTAACACTTGTGTTTTATCGTGAGTATTAAAGTGTGTTAGTTATAGTGGGCTTCAAGTAAATACTGCACCCATCCACCACTACCCCTAGGCTTGTCCCTGTTCTCATAAGGTGTGGTTATAGGAGGAGCTTAAGGTGGAGTGATGGATGGGGCAATGGGATGGACATGGATGGGCTAATGGGAGGGGCATGGGGACCCAGGCATTAAGCATGTACTGGGCCACAAGATTTCTGATGGCAGCCATAGGCCCATGTCTCTTGAGTTCCATATTTCAATTCAATCTATATTTTCAGAAACCAGACATCACAAGGATTAGTGGCATACAAGAAATTGGAACACTTAAACCCACTATGTGGACTTACTGTGGAAGTAAGTAAGGCTCAATGCTAATTTGTTCTCCATCTGCGAAATAACCACTCAGTGTGCTGAATAAATATGTGTTTCTCCTTAGCTCCTAAATGCAAATATACAAATAAATGGTATGGTCAATATGAGGTATCATATACATACATAAATACACATACCGGTATATATTTTTCAGTTTTCACTGGATTATGCTGTCTCCTGCAAGGCATCAAGGTCATGAATGCACACTCAATATTGTGCAAACATTCATAGGCGTTGGGGAAGTCGGCTTTCACACTTCTAGTTCTTCATCCCCTAGTGGCAGAGCACAGGACTGACCTTACTAACCTCAGTATGTGCCAATGGCACACTGTCCTGCTATAAAATCCAACATAATATCAGATGGAACCAAGCCATTCTGCAGGGTGTTTCTCAATGAAGAGCATGAGAAAACTAGGAGAGGGCTGAAAACTTTTAACATGAATGGCTTTGTGATCGCAGTATTCTTATTGCATATATAAAATAGAATGAAAGAAAAATAAATCACTACCTCTTCATTGGCGAAATGTAACTCTTGGCATAGAGGTTCTACGAAAGCTTTGAACTCTAGCTCCTCATCTTCAATATCGCTAATAAAATCTTTAATCTGCAATGTAAGAAGTGAGTGACGAATGAGACAGCATTTATATTTGTGAGCTAATACATCTTTTACTTTCAAATCAATACTCTTCTCCTTTAGTTAGCATTGTATCTATCGTGTATAGATTTCATGGAAAACGTGAAAACACGTAATAAAGTCATCCAGTGGGTATACATGTTTATATCGTTTTCAATGGTTCTCCCTCTTTTCAAATGTTTAAGAAAATACTAAAATAGTTTATTAGCTTGTACATCCAAAACATACTTTTCTAGAAACATATTAATATACCGTATTTGCTCGATTATAAGACGACCCCCCAAAATCTGAATATTAACTTAGGAAAAAAAGAAAAAGCCTGAATATAAGACGACCCTAAAGGAAAAAAGTTTTACCAGTAAATGTTAATTCATGTAAACTATTTTTTTAAATAAAAGCTATGATTAAGAAAAAAATATTTTTTTTCTTTTTACTTCCTTGTATTTTCCAACCTGTCCCCCAGTTACGCACATCTGTCCCCCCAGGCTTGCTACACCAATATGGCACTGTGGCCCATGATATGCCTTTTAACCCTCTATATGCCACTGTGCCCCATGGTATGCCTTTTGACCCCCTATGTGCCACTCTGCCTCCAGAAATGCCTTATACCCCTATATGCCATTCTGGCACTTAGGGGGTTAAAAGGCATATTATGGGGCAGAGTGGCATATAGGGAGGTATAAGGCATTTCAGGAGGCAGAGTGCTCTATTAAATGCCCCCTTAACGCCACTCTGCCTCCTGAAATGCCTTATACCTCCCTATATGCCACTCTGCCCCATAATATGCCTTTTAACCCCCTAAGTGCCAGAGTGGCATATAGGGGTATAAGGCATTCCAGAAATGCCCTATGCCCCCATTTAACACACACAAGTGCGCGCACACACACACTTACTTACTTACTTACCGGTGCTTCCAATTTCCTGCTGTATTGCCGGGGCAGCGGGTTGATGTCTCCTTCCGCTGCAGCCGGAAGGAGGTGGAGTTGGCAGCGGGGGTTTGTCTGCGTCCGTCGCGCAAACCTTCCCCGGCTGTCAGAGATCAGTGCGGGGAACTCTGATCTCTGACAGTCGGGAAAGGTATGCGTGACGGACGCAGACAACCCCCGCTGCTAGCCACACCTCTTTCCGGCTGCAGCGGACGTTGTCTACACGGATCGCGTAGACATCAACCCGCTGCCCCGGCAATACAGCAGGAAGCACCGGTAAGTGTGTGTGTGGGGGGGTGTTAAATGGGGGGGGGGCAGGAGGATCCAGGTCCCCTGCAGTGGTGCGGGGGATCTGGATCTTAGTCTCATAATCAGACCTCTATTTGAGGTCTGATTAGAAGGCGACCCCGATTAGAAGACGAGGGGTATTTTTCAGAGCATTTGCTCTGAAAAAAACCTCGTCTTATAATCGAGCAAATACGGTATTATATAATATGTTAATGCCATACACATTTTAGTTTATATCTTACTTAACATGGATATTTTCAAATTTTATTGAATTCTTACCACTTCCGGCAGTTCTTCAAAATATTCATCCTTTACCATTTTAACTGTTGGATCTCCTTCAATCTCCTAAGTGAAACAAACATTAAAAATAATTTCTGACAAAATATCCCTCAAATAATTGGTAACTGAATAACATTTCCATTGACATCTTCAAAAAACAAAACATTCATGATTCAAAAATAAATCATGTGCACATAAAAAGTAGCTGAACTTTCAGATTCTGACACTTTTCACACCCATTTACCAAAAAGCACAATAAGGCTGCAAACATGATAAGCTTTGAGAGGTAGATCCTCTTGTTTGCAATGTAGACACACATAATTTGTGTTTTAAGGTTGAGTCCTGGCCTATGTAAGATCCCTATCCTAGGATTGGCAGGTCGAAGGGGTGAGGGGGCCCATTTGAGGAGCACAGGCTCCATATTGACTTAGTCTGAACAGCACATCCTTAAAATCCAGCACAATGGGATACAAAGTCATAACCCTCTGCTCGGCATACAAAATGGTGGCCACAGAAGCAAGTACTGGGTTGGCAGGGCACTGACTTGGATTAAGCACCATGATTTTAGAATCTGAGCATACATCCATTGTTGAGCATTATTTTCACTTAACAAGCAGATTGGATAATTTTAATGCTTTATGGAAAGCTCCAGTTTTACCTTTTACCAAACATATGCTCAAACTAGATTGCCAATACATTAGATGAACAAGCTCAAACATTGATACATACCTTTGGTAGTTTTATCATTTTCTCTCTGTGGTTATTCTCGCATTCCTCCTCACTTTCAGCAGTCAAAAGCAAGAGCAGATTGAGAAAGAAACTTTTACCTACAGCTGGTATACAAAAACAAGGTATTGATCTTAAATTAAAAATGATTATATCTGATTTTTTCTTTATACAACAAACACAAAAAAATCAAATATAAAAGCATTCATGCTAAACGTGACAATATTGTGTTTTATAGAATGACTTCAAATGGCTTAAAAATATAAAACACTTACGGTCTCCATTAGGCACAAAAGTTACAAAAGAAGCGTCCACGGGCTATACAAAAATATTATTACTACTAATAAAAATATAAGACGTTTAATTTCTTTTTTAAATCATGGAGCTCCATTTTATGAGCAGTATAAAAAAAAGATTTTAAAGGAAACCAAAATTGCATGCCAAAGGTATACTCTCCACTAAGCAACTAAAGGCATATAAATGGTGGCTAAAATGATCACGAACTGAAAGAATGCACATACATATTTGGCTAGTATAACATAACACACTGTGAATGGAGGTCAACGCACCTTCATCTTCAATTAAGAATAAAGATTTCAATGTAGTTTCACTTAATGTTTGATTACATTAATTAGTCATATCATTGTGATACTTTTCTGGTATAAATCATGGTGAAAAAGATTGTAACACTTTAAAATATTTTACAATTTAACATTTAATATGGTATTGAAAGGGATAAATTGTTCATATTGTACTGTCTTCAATTGATTTACCTTTGTACAGTTAATTAGTTTAGATCTTTGTACTTTTGAACGTCTAGAATGTACACATAAAACGTAACCACTTAAGGCGTTCTAATACTCTAGGTGGCTCCACTGATTCTCTTAGGATAAGTAGTTTGTTTTTAGCCATGTGGCTAGATGTCCAGCTATGCACTTTCAACCTCCATTTACTCCTACTAATTAAGATTTAGCTGGCTCATTACATTGAGTCCATTGTATCCAAAACAACATGCAAGCAGGGTGAACATCATGATGCCAAATATTGGCAGATAGTTGCAGGCATTTCAGTTCAACATTCGTTAAGGATACGCTACAATATAGAGTCATAAAAAGACGCCACCAAATTGTTTGGTTTAAATAAAATATATAAAATCCAAACCATTATGTGAGAATACAGCAATCCTAATTCTGCTTTCCTTTAGCTCGGTAAGTAATGTTTGGATGGCCTGTAATTCAGTAGGAACGATATCAGGATCAGCTTGTCTTCTGCTTTGCTTCACTAGGTTTTCATATTCTGAATTCATCTTATAATTCCTGAAGTCAGTTTCTGCAGAAATTAAATGTATGTTTAAAACATTTAGTTTTTTTTTAAAATAATTATGATAAATATACTTTAACATTTATAACGTAACATGAAGGGTTTACAAAGACCCTGCTCATGGACTTAATATACCATTTCAGTGTGAATATCTTATGTGCGTGATACATACACACATACAGAAGCCTTGCATGCGGTGAGTAGACAGGCAAGTTTAAGCACATATAATGGCTCTGAAAAGAGTTATTTTTAAGGATAATAAACAGAAGTATTTAAGTATGTAGATAAATCATATAAGTATGATGCACCAGAAGAAAAAAAAAAGGATCTATGATATTATTGATGTTCAATGAACTCATCTTTAAGCTTTCTTTCCTAGAATCAGCTCTGGTATTATAATGAGGCTGCGATATATTATTAAGACTAATCAGTAAAATTCAGAGATTGACAATTCTGTTGTAACAATGTCATTAATCCATTTCGATCTGCAACATTTATAGCAGTCATTTATACAAATGTTCAATGTACCGTATTTGCTTGATTCTAAGACGACCCCCTAAAATCAAAATATTAATTTAGCAAAAAAACAAAAAGCCTGAATATAAGACCACCCTATAGGAAAAAAGTTTTACTAGTAAATATTAATTCATGTAAACTAATTTTCATATTTAATAAAAGCTATGATTGAGAAAAATATATTTTTTATTTCCTTTTATTTACCAACCAGCCCCCCCCAGTTATGCACATCTGCCCCCAGGCTTGACACTCTGCCCCCCGAAATGCCTTATACCCCCCTATTTGCCACTCGACCAACAAAAAAACAACCCCAATTAGGTAGGACAGTAATAACATTGTCTGTTCTTTCCTGTAAAACCGCAACCTTTCTGCAAGAGATCACCTTGTCACAAGTTCCATACAAGTTAGAAGAGCTTTTTCTAAGTAATACCTTTCTGCCAGCCGCCACAAGCTTTAACACAACAACCTCTCCGTTCATTTTTCTTATGGACTTTTTTCATCTTGCACCCACTAAATCATGGCTTCATAGTGCTAAAACTATTTTATCCATCCTTTTAGCTAAGTTAGCCATTTAATACATTTTTAGAAGGTACGACAAGATTTAGAAATTTTGTGGAAGAAATATTACATTTGAAATTTGTATAAAATTTTATTTTGCGTATTATCTTTTTTGTTGGTAATTACCTGAGATCATCGGCTGTGAAATGGTTGACAAATCCTCCATTTGATGAATTAAGACACCGGTTATGTTAAAATCTTGTAGCTTTGATTTGACTTGCTCTGCATAGCTCAGGAAATTATCTTCAGTCCACAGCACAGACGTTGTATAGTAAATAAACAAATTACCATCATAGTTTTTGCTGCATTCATTATGAGGATGACATTTAATATAGGAAAATTCTAAGCCAGACTTTTCTCCTGTTTCACGTACTAATTTCTTTAGTACATGCGGTTGAAGCTTGTAAAAAACACGTATTGATTTTTTACAAGTAACAATGGGGCAGATCATTTTTTCAGCTGTATAACCAAAAGAATCACATATCCGAATAACAACCGTAAAAGCTTCAGAATGCCTTAATTTTTTGGGATCTGTTGCCATTTTTTTTCTTGATTAAAAAAAAAAACAAAGAAAAAAAAACTTTTGATCCAAAAACAATCCTCTGCTTTCGAATTCAGCATTCAGAATGCGCTAAGCACCTTGTGTCTTTGTGAAAAAAGTATTGAGCAATGAGGAAATAGATAAAGAAAGGCTGATTTTCTTTATGTAAAAAGAATGGGAGTGCCTTTTGCTCAGAGTATTAGAAGCACCTTCAACAGTGTTGTGCTATCTTCAAGTACACATTCTTTTTTTCCATAATAAAACTATGTCAGCTGCACAGTGTACACAAGAAATGCTGAAATAAAGACATCAGCTTTCAGCTTCATGCTCTTATATGCTCACTAGCAGATTGAGTGTTTTGGTATTTGTAGTCCACAACAATTATAGTGATTGCTGACTAGAGGGTCGGGGTGTATATATCTGACAGGCTCAACTTCAGTCTAATTCACTAATCTGCAAGTTGTTTTTAGTGAATCAGTGGCAGATGTAGAGACTGATCAGACTAACACAGACACTAACACACCAAGGAACTCACACTAACATACCAACACACACATACTAACACACCCAGAAACTTACCCAGATACATGCACAGACAACGCAACCACTCACATATACAGACCCACACATACACACATGTTAACATGGACACTAACACATCCAGACACACACATGCTAACATACTCAGACACACACAAATAGTTACAGACGCATGGAGCAGGGATGTGTAAATGTTTGTGTGTGAACATGGATGTGTATGTCTAAGGATATGTGAGAATGTATTTGTAAGTGTGTGTGTGCACGGATGGGTATGTGTGTGTCAACATGGATGTATAAATGTTTGTGACAATAGATGTGTATGTGAGAGTGTGTCTTAATGAGTATATGTGCATGTGTGCGACTGCTTATGTAAATTACTTGGGGAGAGGCAAGCGTAAGATGGGGGAAAGATGCCAACATAATAATGAATAAGAGTAGAGATAAGGAGAAAGGAAAGAGATATTGGGACAAAGGGAAGAGATAAATAAAAATGAGAGCGATTGCGATAAAGAGGAGAGCGATAATGAGAGATAGGGAGAAAGGAGGGAGATGGGGAGAGATAGTAAGAAGTATGAGGGATAATAAGAAGGTGAGAAATAATGAGATGTGAGCAACACAGGAAGATAGGGAGAGATAAAGTGAAATCAGGAGCGATAAAAAGAAATAGAAGAGGAGAGATAAATAAAAAGAGGCAATAAAATGAGAAAGGGGGTGTGACGGGAACGACCTTTACCCTGACTGAGTACACACGCCAGACAATCCTTCCGTCTCCCCATGGCCACCGGGAACATGAAACTTCAACCGTCAGGCAGGACTAGCGTCAAAGACAGCAGGAATCATAGCTCTTCAGGAACCTCAGCGACACTGTAGTATACAGAAGCATAGCAATACAATGCTTTACCTCCCTGACAAGGACAATTTTTGTATTATTATTATTTTTTTTGAGAGCCCGAGGTCGTGCTCTTGTGTCTCCTTTATCATGCGTTCATCAAGTTATGAAGAAAAGGTGCTGCGGTGATCCAAACTGTGGAGGCCACAGTGGAGCCAAGTCCCCAATCTTCGTCTTCTGGGGCATGCACTCCCCAAAAGGATATGCATCCCCTTCCTTCCCACCCAGGTCCCCCCAAAAGGAGATCCACTGAAGTCTTCTAGTCCTCCCGTACGAGAAGCTTTCACAGGCCCCAGACAATGGCTGGTAAGATAAACAATTCACCCTCCACCACCAGCCAATGGCCAGGGCAATTTAAGAGGATTATAAAAAAAAAAGTGCATCATGAGGGGATCCAAGGTGAATACAACATGCTTATCAACCAGTGCAAAGTGGAAAAAAAAGTGTGCCCCCCACACACTCATCACAGTGCAGAGTGCCCCAGCAGCTCCATACTAGGGGACGCTATAACACCTCGGGCTCTCTGCCACCAGCGCCAAGGCCAGAGGACCAAGCTTTCTCTCTCTCGCGAGACAAGACAAGACTTGTGTTGCGGTAAAACAGGAACTAACTTTATTGAGGAAACAATCACCACCAGCCTCCAAGAGCTTTTCAATTGGGTGGCGGTGAGTTACGACCAGCATGCATCACATCATATGTAAAACGTAATATGCAGATCATATGCAAATTAGCTATAACAGAAAACCACTCTAACACTATCCTGTCAGCAGAACCAATAATATTGGTCAGACAGGCAGGAGGCAGGGGGAAACTGGGATCCAGAGAGCTCTGGTGCATCTCCCTGGATCCCTGTAGCCATTGCAGTTGTGGGGCAGAGGTCAGTGGCACTCTGTTGCCAGTTGCCAGTGCTTCAGCTGGGGCTAAGGGATCTGGGCAGACTGCCCAGCATTCCAAGGACCCAGGTGTGGAGACAGCAGTCTTATCCACCCCTCCTGGGTTAACATCCTCAGACAAAAAAGCTAATAAATCCACAGTCTCTGGATCCGGTTGCTCCTGTATCGGATCCGGGCTAGCTACCCAGTATCCCTGTGATTCAGAGATGGAAAATGCAGACCCCCCCCCAGTCAACATCCTCTGATGAATAAAATAAAATCCATGGTCACTGGGGCATACTATTTAACACTGTTGAACCCTTTTTTATATGCCTTCTCCAGTTCCCATTGCTGCAACTAAAAAGTCTAGATGACCTCCCAGTCCAAGTGCAATGGGGAGGTCCAACTCTCTGAGATTCCAGATGTCCTCAATCCGCCACTTCGCTGTTTTGCCAAAGTCCGGATCCTTCTGGAGACTGTCCCATATAAATCCCGAGCCGCCAAAGTCATAGCCCTCCATGGGCTCTGTATCCTCCAGCCACGAACACACCTGGGCTGCATACCATCGTAACGCCCTGTATCCGTCATCCCACATCATCTCTGTTTGGACCAGCCCATCCAACTCTGACACCCATTCCACCCTGGGCTGCTCAGGATAAAAAATTACCCTGTATACACCGCATACCTAGCCAAAAGGCTGGGGCTAGTGCATACAAAAATAAAAGGTGCATGGAGGGGTCCAAAGTTCTAAAAGGGGGGCTGCTCAGAAGAGCTACCTACCAAACCAGAAAAACCGGACCTTTTTAGGGGACCCGGCTCCACCATGGCTTTTCAGTGTGCGTCGTGCCTGTGTCCATCTTAATTGAAATAAATCCTCAAATACAAAATATCGAAACAAAGCATATACACGTGCTCTGTGAAAAAACAGTGCAAATCGTGTGCAAAACTATATACAAAAGTGCTCCCATGGAAGCCCCAGCCTTTCTGCTGGTGTAATAAAAAATTATCCCGTATGCACCGCACACCTAGCCAAAGGGCTGGGACTAGTGCATACAAAAATAAAAGGTGCTTGCTGGAATTGTCAAGTGCAGTGCGCTTAAACACACACACCCATTGCACACCAAGGCTTACCACAAGGACAAGGACAAGGACAAGGACCCATATTAAAGTAAAATAGGAATTAACTTTATTGAGGAAACAATCACCACCAGCCTCCAAGAGCCTTTCAATAAGGTGGTGGTGAGTTATGACTAGCATGCATCACACCATATGTAAAACGTAATATGCAGATCATATGCAAATTAGTTATACCAGAAAACCACACTAACAGAATCCTGTCAGCAGAACAATAATATTGGTCAGACAGGCAGGAGGAAGGGGGAAACTGGGATCCAGAGAGCTGTGGCTCTCTCACTGTTGCCACCCTGTACCTGTAAACAGGTACAGGGTGACATAAACATAAACCCTAGCAAAGGAACCAGATATTGCACTGCAATTAGTGTCCACTGTCACCTACTAGAAGTTTGTAATGCAATCCAGGGGTCCACCGTCTATAATGGGAAATACAGCCTCCAGGCTTCCCCCAAGTCCCAAGTCACGGAGGCTTCCGTGAGAGGGGGGTAAAAGGAAAAGGGGAGACATAAGAGAGAATATGGAGAGGTAGGTAGAAAAGGGAGAGAGAAAAAGGAGGTTGAGAAAGAGAAGGAGAGAGAATGGAGGGGAGGTATACAGAGAGGAGGAGTGATAAAGAGAAAGGGGGATGATAGAGAACAAAGAGACATAAAAATAAAGGGAAGAGGTAAACAGAAAGGGATGAGATCGAAATAAGAGGTAAAGAGAAAAAGGATGAGAGACAATGAGAAGGGGAGAGAGAAAGGAAAACAGGGAGAGATAATGGAGATAGAAAATGGAGAGATAAGGGGAAAGAAGAGGAGAACTAAAGAGCACAGGGGGCTTAGATAAAGAGAAATGGAAGAGATAATGAAAAGGAGAAGCTCAAGAGGAGACCTGAGACTTTGAGAGGAGAGCACTGTGGGTGCAATGTAAGTGCAAGATAAGTCCTGCAAATGGAATCTGGGCAAATCCTGTGGGTGCACTCCGGGTGCTGGGTGCAACATATTATAGAGTTAAAATTGAATGTCTAAAGCAGATAGACTTGGTTGCATATTTCACAGAGTTTGGTGGAAATGAAGAAATCAGAAGTTAGTTAATTTATAAATGTTTTGCAAGCATTTGTGTGTGTGTAACATATCCCATCTCCAGAAACATAACAACCAATTATTTGGCCCTTTGTTGGTACATTTGTTCAGTACCACAAATGCTTTTGAGTCATAAAAAATTGTCCCTTGGGGTTACCCCTAACAAGAGGACATGGGTGACAAGAGTAAAAGAGTAATCTTCTAATTTGGCTTCCTGTATACATCCATATATATAACCTCTGTATGCACATCAATGTAACATCCAAATAGTGTATTGTAACAGGTTGGAAACTCAAAAGTAACTGTTTAAAAATAGATAGAAAATGAGGGGCAAATTTGGCCACCGTAGCTGTTCCATATAATTGGAGGTAAAATTCCTCATCAAACATAAAAAAATTCAGCTACTTTAGGTGAAAAAAAAACATTACTCACTAAACCATCATCTACCAATGTTTTCAAAATTGGTGTGTGGGATTATATTTCATTTTAGCATAAGAATTAGTGTATGATAATAGTCTTAATGCCTCCTGTTTGTATTGTATATAATCTAAAACTAATTATTTCTTAGATTGGTAAGGGCAGATCATTCGGCTCCATATTATTGCCTGTGATTTTGGAAAGGGGTGTCTAATATATACAATGTTCTAAAAAAAAGTATTTGCCCCCTCCTGATTTTCTCAATTTTAGCATATTTGTAACACTTACATGTTTCAGATCTTTGGCTTGTTCTTGTGTAAGAACCTTGGTCTTAGAGTTCCTGCATTGTAGATCCCAGGGGCGGGCTGGGCCGGGGGGCAATTGCCCCCCAGGCCGCCCGAAATCTAATCTAAACGGCCGCTGGGTGCTACTTTTATACTTTTGTAAAAAATTTAATATGGGAAGCCGGATCGGCTATTAAATGAAAAAAAAAATAGTATTAAAGCAGCGCCGGCCGGCGGCATCATCACCTAGCGGCCGTATGCGATGGCCGCCAAGTGATGGGAGCAGCGTGAGGGGTGAAAGCTCCGCCCCCTCGCAATCACCTTTCACCCCTCACGCTGCTCCCATCACTATGCGGCCATCAGATTGTTGGAAATCGAATCTAAACGGCCGCTGGGTGCTGATGCTGCCGGCCGGAGCTACTTTAATACTTTATTTATTTATTTTTAATATGGCAAGCTGATCCGGCATATTAAATAAATAAAAAAAAGGATTAAAGTAGCTCCGACCGGTGGCATCAGCACCCAGCGGCCGTTTAGATAAGTTTTCCAGCAGTCTGACGGCCGCATAGTGATGGGAGCAGCGTGAGGGGTGAAAGGTGAGTGCGAGGGGGCGGAGCCACTTCACTTGACTTGCCCCCCAGGCCTTAGGCTGCCAGCCCTCCCCTGGTAGATCCTAACCAAGAACAAATCCTAACCAATACAAATATTAGATAAAGAAACCTGAGTAAACCGAAAATCTATTTTTAAACAATGATTTTATGTATAAAAGGGAAAAATCTATCCAAACCTACCCAGCCTTGTGTGAAAGCTACTTCTTGTTTGTTCATCTGTCTGTGTGTACACGTCTTTCTAAGTAATTCTTAATATCTAATTTAATTCCTGGCCACACATGTTTACCAGCACATTGTTTCATAGGAATAATTCCCATCTGTCCTTCATATAATGAGTGCAGCATATGTCCCTGCTGACTTATTGGCAGTACTAGCCCAGTACCCTATAGGATACAACTATTTGAAATGAAGAAATCCCATTTGTGATTTTTATATTGCATTAAGTTTGATTCTATGATCTATGAAAAGCATATTGTGCTCAATTTCACTAGACACACCCAGGCATGATTACTGCTAGCCCTGTTGAATCTAGTGTTGAATCCACTACCAAGGATATTCATTGCCCATAGAAGTGTGCAGAACAGCAGTTGAAACAAGTGCATCCTCACCCTATGTCAAATTTTTTTATTTTTTTTTCCAATTCACCGTTTATTCAAACAGCAAGCAGAAAACAGGTTTGAACAGTGATATACACAGAGCAAAGATACAATGAGAGTACAAAACCAGTATTCAGAGGCATCAATAAAAAGCGGTAGTACAGGCATCAGTAGAAAACAAAAGGGCAGCAGTGTCACAAAAAATAAGGTAAACAAAATTCAATAGCATCCGAATACATTGTGCATATCATCAGCTTGCGAGGCAAACGGTATACAACGAGGTCACAGAGAGCGTCAAAGAACCAAAAAGACGCCTCGGATGATAATAGGAACCAAGAAAGAATGCTCCGCAGGGAGTACATGTGCAGTGTACATAATAACAATAGGAAACTAAAAATAAAGAAAACAAAAATACATATAGTCATACCATGCCATCAAAATCGTGTGAATGTGTATGTGTGAGAGAGTGAGAGAGAATAATGTACCACGTATCAGGGGCACCAACATAGCGTACCGGAGCACCACCAAAGGGTGGAGATATTTATGGGGAAGTACAATGAGGGCCAAAAATAATGCGAAAATCAGGCGACGAAACAAACAAATGCCACCAGAACCACTTGAGGTCATTCTGATGACCCTTACCCCTAGCGGACCAAATGAGATCCTCCATTTGAGCCACAAACATTACTTTTTTAAGCCAAGCCTGCAACAGAGGTGGATTGGGAGACTTCCAAAACCGCGGCACAATTGACTTAGCGGTGTTAATTAAATGTATTGTTAACAAGCGTTTACACGCGGCGTGGGGAAGGGGGTTTAAGTGCAGTAGCACGGATGCTGGGTCGCAGTGAATGTCAGGCGCACACACTAATTCAATGACCCTCCAAACCATGTCCCAAAAGGATCGGATCGGAGGGCACGACCACCATAGGTGGAGCAGCGTACCTCCCGCGGCACCACAACGCCAGCAGGCATCCGGAACCGAAGGATAAACCTGTGTAAGTCCGCAGGGACCTTGTACCACCGCGTCAGAACTTTGTAGGAGCACTCCTGCAATTTGCTAGAGAGCGATCCCTTATCAATTGCCAGCAGCGCCTTGTCCCACTCCTGTGGAGAGGGGGAGATACCCAGATCACTCTTCCATAGGCTGACAAAAAAGGGTTTAGTAACCGAAACGGAGTCCAACAGTATAGCATATAGCGCCGAAAGGAGATGCAGTGGCTCCGTCTGCTGGGTGCAGAGAGACTCAAAGTTGGAGAGCAGTCTGGACAAAAGGGTGGTCCGGGGAAGAGAGGAGATATAATGGCGCAGCTGGTGTAAAAAGAAACGCTGAGCTTGAGTCGTATCAGAGGAGGCAAAAACCACCTCCGCGGTAACAGTGAGGGTCCCTAAGCAGACATGGTGGTAGCGTAGGGGTAACCGAGCGAAGGAGCGCAGGGGCAACGAACGGTGCAACTTCCAACCCGGCAAAAACTCCGGGTTAGGGACCAGTGGGAGCATGGGACAAGCCCGATCCACTAATTAGGGGAAGAAGAAGTCACTGAAAGCGCAAATGAGGGCAATATGGTGACGATCAGTTCACGTGAGGGCAAAATGACAGAGCTTGTGGTGACGCCATCTCCTCCAATTGGAGCATCTGGAAGATGCCATCACCACAGTGCTGCAATATTGTCTTCAGTTCACCTGAGAGCAATATGGTGGTGATTGCAGTGACGTCCTTTCCCCTGATTTTGGCGTTGTTGGGTTATGTCGTGCGGACGAAGAAAGAAGATTAACGATTAAAGATTGAAGATAGAATAGAGAAGATAGAAGATGAAGAAGAAGATGTGGATGTGGTCGGGAGAAGCAGAAGTGGTTGGCAGAGAAGGTAGGGAAACATTTAGAGAACGTGAGAGAATGAATGAGAATTAGAGTGTGAGAGACCGAGCAAGAGGGAATGTGGGCACCAGGGAAATTATTTCATGCCCGGATTAAAAATGCCCTCAAATTTTCGGTTAAGCTAAATAAGCAGGGAATTAAATTAGTTGCTGGAAAACAAATGAGCCAAAAACTAAACAAAAATGTGTCTGAATTATTTTCAGCCCATTTGCACATGTCTAGTGTCTATATCCTTCTGGAGATACGGTCTCCAGTACTGTACACAACACTACATTTGAGGTCTCATCAATGCTCTGTACTTCTTTCTACTGCTAATTCCTCTCCCTATACAACCAGTAATTCTGCTAGTATTTCCTGCTGCTCTATTGTCTACTCACCTTTAAGTCCTCTGAAATAATTACCCCTAAATCCTTTTTCTCAGATGTTGAGGTTAGGACAGTATCTATTCTATTTTCTGCCCTTGGGTTTTATTGCCCTAGGTGTATTATCTGGCACACATTAAATGTGAGTTGCCACAGCTCAGACCATTTTTCCAGTTTACTTAATCCATTTGCCATATCCCTCTAGGAACATTAGCCCCATTGCAAATCTTTGTACCATCAGCAAAAAGACATACCATCAAGAACTTCTGCAATATAACTATTGAAGATATTAAAAAGAATGGGTCCAAGTACAGATCGCTGAGGTACCCCATTGGTAACAAGACATTGCTCCAAATATACAACCCTCTGTTTGTCACTCAGCCACTGCCCAATACATTCAACTATATTGGAATCCTGAGATTGTAGTTTATTTATAAGTCTATGTGGTACAGCGTCAAAAGCCTTACTAAAATCTATATACGCATTGTCTACTGCACCACCTTGATTAATTATTTTAGTCACTCAATCAAAAACATCACTAAGATTAGTTCGGCATGATCTTCCTGAAGTAAACCCATGTTGTTTTTGATCTTGAAACTCTTGTGACTATAGATGTTCAACAATCCTATCCTTTTGCATAGTTTCCATTAATTTCCCCACTGTGTAAGACTCACAGGCCTGTAGTTGCCATACTCCTCCCTACTGCCTTTCTTGTGAATGCGTACAACATTTGCTAATTTCCAATCTTTTGGGACCACTTCTGTTAATTGTAATGATTGGTAGTAGAGGATCTCGTAAAGCATGGTAGGCCTGCCCTCAGACGACAATTCCGAATAAACAGAGAACCGAAGAAGTCACACAAGCCTGGTCAGAACCAAATGACAATATCGAACCCAAATCAGATCCAGAAGCAGAGTCAGGACATGCTGGGTCAACAGGGATAAATCAGGAACCAAGAAGTGAAGTCAAGGGCTAGCATGGTCACAACAGGTTAATCAGCATCAAAATCAAGCAGGAGTATTAGCACAGACTATACCAACCAAGGGTACTGACAGAATGATGACTCAGAGCTAATATAGGCAGCCTGGAGTGAAAACAAGGTAATTGGGGTCATCAGAGTTCATATATGTGTGTCATTCATGCATGCACAAGTAGTGATCACATGACCCTGCATCCCATTGAGGAGGTACGCAGTCCACCTCGCAGTCTGCGAGGCTGCAAGGTAGTGGATTTGAAGCTGATGCCCACTACCTCCGAAGGTTCATGGCGGGCAGAGGAGGTCTCCGGAACAGGTCCCACTGCAGTGGTAGAACAGATTTGCTAGTACACCACTAAGCTCTTTTAATAACTTGGGGTGTATCCCATTAGGCCCCAAAGACTTATTTGTCTTTACCTTAGACAGCTGAAGTAGAGCCTCTTCCTCGATGTATCAAATGGCTCCTTAGTCTGTTTCCCTTATTGAGGTCCCTTTCCTTCATTTTCATCTGTAAAAACTGAACAGAAATATTCATTGAGGCTGTCAGCTAGTCCTTTATCCTCTTCTACATACCTTTTTTTGTTTTTAATCTAATATTTGTTTTACTTTCCATTTTCATTTATATATCTAAAAGCATTTAAGGTAAGGGAAGGAGTAGAGGGCTTTTTTGTTTGTGGGCATGAATGCATGTATGTATATAAGTGTGTTTGTGTGTCTGCACCAAGGCATATGTATAAATGTGTTTGCATGAATGTGAAAGTATGTATATAAGTGTGTGAGCATGGATGTGCATGTTAAGTGTGTGAGAGCATATTTTTAAGTGTGTGTGGGTGAGAGCATGAATGCATATGTGTGAGGATGAATGCGTATGTGTAATGTGTGTATGAATGTGTGATTGTGTGTGTCAACATGGATATGTATAAGTGTGCATGAATGCGTGGGTGCGAATGTGTGTAAGTGTGTGTTAGCATGTGGGTGTAAGTGTGTGTTAGTAAGACCCTGCTACCATTAACTACAGATGTTATTCTATAAGCTACAAAGGAAGATAATAAATTTTGTAAACTTTATAAATGTTTAAACAATAGGTCTCTCCAGTTTTTTTTTTTTGGGCAGTTAAAAAAGAAAGTATCTTTTTTTTTTGTCATCAGAAGCTCCTTTCCCTAATTCACTCACTGGAGTTACAATGTAATGTACTCCTGACCCCTCATTCTATCTCTGCCAGCTGTCACTGATGGTGGGGGAGGGGTCATCTGATGGCTATCATAATGAGTAGATCACTACTGCATTTTAACATAATGTAGAAAATGTATAGGATTACTTCCACCCATGATGACCACTTCAGCTCTGTATCATCTTTTTCTTCAAGATCTATATTATATCTTCTCTCTTCATCCACATCTCTCTTGACATAACCCAGAGGTAATTCTGCCAAAATGGCAGTGCTTGCATTGACGTCCTCTCCCCAAACATCCAAATGCGTGGTCATTTTGCCCCCACTTGAACTTGGGGCAATATGGCTGCGCTTCCGGTGACGTCCTCTCCCTGATCTGATAGATTTGGCTATGATTACTTAGCAATGCTAAACTCATCTTACTCAGAGGTTGCCAAGCTCAGGAATACCTCATCAGAGCATGTATACAAGAGATTACAGACTATATTTTCATGGCTTGGCATCCCTATAATCATTCGGACAGACAATGGGCCCCAGTTCTCCTATAGGTACTTTAAGTCATTTTCTGAAGAGGATTTCCTCACAAAAAAGAGACTACTTAAAAAGGCTAGTCACTCAGGTGAAGACCCACAGGTAGCTTTGCTTAATTATTGAGCAACACCTTTGGAGGGGCTAATCACCCACAATAGCATTCTAGGAGTAGCTTGCTTAGTCCAATATAGACAAGAAGGAAAGAACAAGGGAACGTAAGCTCGTTTGAGCAGGGCCCACCTCACCTGTTGTTTCTGTAAGTCAAATTGTTATGTTATATACTACATGTTATGTCCTGTCTGCCTGTTGAGCAATGCTGAGGATTCAGAAAAGGATTGCCCTCAAACGCAACATGACCAGGATGTAACCGGCCTTTGTCCATTTCTTGTCAAGGAACCTGATGATGGGTCATCATTTAAGGATACTGACAATGCAGAGGACATTCTTGACCCAGACTCTACAACAATCTTCACAGGTGGACCAGCATACATCAAGTGGCAAAGCTGTGAGAAGACCACAAAGACTCATTGCAGTTTGTAAACTACAGACTAACAGTAAACTCATTTCTCCTCACTCTATGTTATATTCAGTTCATGTGTTCTATGCTGATTGCCATGTCACAAATTGTAGTACTATTGCAGATGCCTTGTCGCCCCAAGAGCATGCCGCAAGGGCTTTAGCTTGCCTATAAACCTTTGGCAGTTGGCAGCAGACTCTTAATCCAGTTCATACGCTACACATGCAAATGGAATAAGTGAGTAACCCTTGCGCTAGCCACATTATGAACATGAATTAAGTATGGTCAGAAGAGGTCCCAGAAAGATGCAGTAGGCTTGAGTAAGTATATTGCCCTGTTCCCCCTTGTCATGAAGTCGGGCACTAACCTTTTGTAGTTTAATAATGACCGACAGAAGTCCAGATTAGTGGCGACAACAGGGGTAGGCAAATATAGTCCCGTCATCGGAAGCGCTAATACGGCCTTCCCTCTTCCCAAGGTTAACACCCTCTGCAGTTTGGTTTGGGCCAGAATTGGGCACTGACTTTGTGGTCAGGCCTGGCAATGGCATATGGCTGGGTGAAGGCATACAATTCCAGTGATGGAATCGGTCGATGGTAAAGACTGATTTTGTGGTCAGGCTTGTTTTCAGGTCCCAAAGGGGGTTTTGCCTGAGGCACATAAGGGTGCGGATGGGGAGGGCCATTCTGATAATGCAGTGGAGGTCCACCACAATAGCAGCTGGGTGTGGTGACCCAGCTCGCTATCTGTTTTGGGAGAGGGCTGGATGTCTAGTTGAACTCCTCGCTTACCCCTCGAGCCCACATGTCATGCCAGATGTAGGATGTAGGATGTAGTGACTCAGCAGCTGTCCTCAGGGATAGGGGATGCCACATTAGTTTTAACTTGCCACAACACTTATGTTTGGGCCTGTTTATTGGTTACATGGTATTAAGAGTATTTTATGGGTATAAGTTAAGAGCCACGTTCAGGGGTACATTGTGGGGTATATGCACCTTACAACAGAACTCACTATGGGCTGGGTCCCTGGTGAATGGCAAGCAGTGTGTCCACTGTGAAGGGGATGTTATGTGATGGTTATGCTGTGTGTATCAGCATATGGTGTTAAAGTGTCAGGGGCAAGTCAGTGTTTTTATGTATGGTGTAATAGCGAGTGGGTAACCCTAGGCTCAACCGTGTATGCCATTTTTAACAGAAGTCAAGACCCCCCTAATAATTTTTATAACATAGATCCCAAGGACACATTTTGACCTTGTTCCTTTCTGTTTTCTTGTTAAGGTCCTTTGCATCCTTTCATTCAATGCACAGCAGAAATAATTTTTGGCTCCCCTGCTGTTTCCATTCCTCTCTTATTTTACACAATACTTCTCCTGCCCGTTGAGTCCGGATGAAAATGGGGGGGGGCATTTTTAATTTGGGAATGAAATTCTGTGCCTCCATTCACTCTCTCCTATACTCATTCACTCTGCTCACCTTCTCTAAATGTTTCCCTACCTTCTCTGCCAGCCACTTCCGCTTTCACATGTTCTTCGTCTTTTCTCTTTTCAGTGTTCCATTCTGCACCATATTATGTCCAATTCTCCAATTATGAGAGAGACTGTTTCTGAAAGCGCAGACATTTTGCCCTAAGGTCGCGGCACTTCCTGCTATGTTCCGAAATGGGCGGCATTTGAAGGATCACCAGGTTACGTCCAGGGCAGTGCAGATGAAAAGGGAAGAGGGAAGATAAAAGAGAGGACAAGAACATGAAAATGTGCAAAAGGGAATTGGTCGGCAGAAAAGGTAGGTAAACATTTAGTGAGTGGGAGAGAGTGAACTAGAATGAGAGTGTGGGAGAGTAAGTGAATACGCCCGTGAATTAAGGGTGAAAATTCTGAGCTTTTTCCTTTGTTTTTGTCCACTTTGTGGGGATGGGGAGGTCTGGCCTTTTTGCGTGGCTTTGTACGAATAGCAGAATTTGCAATTTGTAAGAATCTCTTTGCACAAGTCTAGTTCCTAACTATCCGCCAATTGGATAAGAAACTAGAGCCTGAAATGTCTCCACCTGGCATTTATTTCATAAACAGAGCACCCCATATGCAGAGATGAAAAAAAAATCATACTTACTATGCAATATCAAGAGTTCATCCATCATAGTTAGTTGACAACTTAGTTATTTCACAACTCACTTGACCGTTAATATGACACATGAATAAAACATTTTAAAGTATGAAATATAATAATATGGAGTATATCAACCTTAAGGCAAGACATCTGCTCTCTAAGGGTGGAGGGAATAAGCTTTTATCCTTTGAAAATACCATAAACTTATAATCATTTCACATCAAATCTCTGCCTCGCAGCACAAAGTATAGCTATTTCAGTCACTTTTAGTTTCGTTTCTTGTTTGAAATGTCACCTCTGGGTTTTCTTCTTGATTAGACACACCTCCTTGCCTTTATATAACGTATATTTTTGCTGCAGGATATACCATATTGGCTTGGTTATAGGCCGCACACGATTATAGGCCGCACCCTAAAAGTTAGGTGCTTTTTTAAAGAAAAATTTACATTTTTAGAAAAAATACACATTAGTGGAATAGTAAAACAGTATTCTAACTAACACACTGTATTTTAACATTTTTGGTATCTATTATGCAGTTAGTCAACATATGTTACATACAAACAGAAAACCAATAGCCAATTTAATGCACCTTACTTATAGATATGCCCATTTGCCCCCAGATATGCCACTCTGCTCCAGCAGATATGTCACTCTGCCCCCCCCAGATATGCTGCCACTCTGCTCCCCAGATATGCTGCCACTCTGCTCCCTAGAAGAGGATCAATGGGAGCTAGTGATGTCCGGATCATGAACGAATCGTTCATTTGATCCGGTTCTTTTTAGTGATCCGGATGAGTCGGTTCACTAGACTGAACGATTCGTTTGTAACGGTTCAGTCTGTGAATCATGCAGCTGTAACCTGATCCTAGAGCTGTGAGTCATCTGCAGAGCACTCAGACACAGACTCTGGGGTCAGGTTACAGCTCATTAATTCACACAGGAACGATGACTCATAGAGTCAGAGAGTCGTTCAAAGAGTCGAATGATCCGAAGAGTCGAATGATCCAAAGAGTCGAATGATCCAAAGAGTCGAATGATCCAAAGAGTCGAATGATCCGAAGAGTCGAATGATCCGAAGAGTCGAATGATTCGAATCTTACAGGGATCCGGATCTTACAGAGATTCGAATCATTCAGAGAATATTACTGATACCATACTTTTATAAATAAATACATTAATAATGTTCACACTGCCCCCAGGATTTAGATTCCCCTGACTTGGCCCCCCTTTACCTATAACTGCACCTACAAATTAATTAAATTAACCCTCAGTCATCAGCATAAAATTAACCCTTATACCCCATCAACCATAACTGCCCCTGAAATTAACCGTAAAGATCCCATTAACCATAACGGCCCCTGAAATTAACCCTAAAGACCCCATTAACCATAACGGCCCCTGAAATTAACCCTAAATACTCCATTAACTATAACTGCCCCTAAATTAATTGCATGTACTCCAGATAAATTACCTAATAAATTGGTATGGTTGATGGGGTCTTTAGTGTTAATTTAGGGGCAGTTATGCTTAATGGGGTGTTTAGGGTTAATTTGGGGGCAGTTATGGTTAATGGGGTGTTAAGGGTTAATTTTAGGGGCAGTCATGGTTGATGGGGTGTTTAGGGTTAATTTGGGGGCAGTTATGCTTAATGGGGTGTTTAGGGTTAATTTGGGGGCAGTTATGGTTAATGGGGTGTTAAGGGTTAATTTTAGGGGCAGTCATGGTTGATGGGGTGTTAAGGGTTAATTTTAGGGGCAGTCATGGTTGATGGGGTGTTTAGGGTTAATTTAATGGTGAGGGTTAATTTAATTAATTTAATAAAGTTAGCTTAAGGTGCAGTTGCAGGTAAAGGGGAATGTAAATCCTGGGGGCAGTGATTATTAATGTATTATTTATAACAGTATGGTGACATTCTCTGAATGATTAGAATGCCAATGAAGGCAGAGAGTCGTTCAAAGATCCGGATCTTACAATGATCCGGATCTTACAGTGATCCGGATCACTGTAAGATTCGGATCCCTGTAAGATCCGAATCTTTGAACGACTCTCTGCCTTCATTGATATCACTGGAGGCAGGGGGGAGGATTCATAATGAAAGGGGCGGGGCCAATCGTTAGTGTGCCTGCACGGAGTTAGTGGAAAACAGTAACTCCGTGCAGGCACACTGAGTGATCCGAAGATCCGGATCATGAATCGGATCATTTCAGTGAACGAATCGAAATTATCCGATTCACTTTAATGATCCGAACTTCCCATCACTAATGGGAGCTATGACAAGTGGGAGGGACTGTGTGTAGGAGGGTACATATCACTAACTGAGTGTGGTCTCATTGATTGTTATGGCTGTGATTGATGGGTCCAAGAACCTGTGGGAGTTTTTCCTCACTCTTTTTTACTCTGGCCAATCAGAGTTTACAAGGGGAAGGGCCCGACATTAGATAAATAAGTGTGCTGGCGCCATTTTTACTTCTCAGTAGCAGCAGTTACAGACTGATGGGAGTTGGAGTGTGAGATAGTGACAGTTAATTTAGCAGAGGCTGAGATTGATGCTCATTAGTCATATGCAATACTGCAAGTTAATTAAAAGTTTTTTTAGTGCAGAAAATGTACTTTCGTAGGGTGGATTAGAGAAGCTGTAGTGAAAACTATAGTGTATTACAGGGACTGCAGCAGACATTTTTTTCTCTGTTTGTGAGTAGCTTTCATTTGCCCGTTTATGCTGCTTGCAAAACCTGTAATTTGTGGACAAGTCAATGTTTTATCTTTCTATCATATCATCTATTATTCTTCATTGATAAATAAATATTAGTGACAAAACCCGGGTTTTTAATATATAATATTGGGGAAATTCAGTTTTGCTTCACAGGGCTGCATGTGCCTATGATTTGCCAGTGTCTGCCTTCCCAGGCCCAGCACTCTTCTACCGCTGTTGCACCTCTTTGACCATCCTTACTCTGGGGGAACAATTTTTAAAAATCTCTATAATATTGGGGAAATCCTAGTCCTACTCCATAGGGCTACATGTGCCTATGATGTGCGAGTGTCTGCCTGCCGAGGTCCAGTGCTCTACTACTACTGCTGCTGCTACACCTCTTTGACCGTCCTAACTCTGGTGAAACCTTTTGTTTTAAATTTACATAATGAGAGTCCAGAAGGTGTCCGGGTCCTCCCTCTTTTGGGAACACCTCACAAAGGTTTCCGAATTAAAAAAGACCTCCTTCCGGCTGTAACTCGGGTCAACCGGGAAACAAAATTTGCTGCCTGAAAACGAACATGTCTATCATATTTGTCTTTGAAGCTGCTTACTGTAGCGTTCACAGACACAACTTGTATCTGTATACAGGCGAATTTGATCTGCAGTCAAATTACTGCTCTTTCACATTCCAAAGACGAAATAATATTTGCAAAATTAAATCACGGCGGGACACTTAAAAGTTAGGATAGGCCATGACCTGGGTCAGCTGTACCTTTTGCTACCCAAAATTGTCTTTTTTTAGGCAATTGAAACTTTTAAAATGCTTGCAACCTATTTGTAAAAAAAAGCGAAAAAAGTATTTTGTAGTTTTGTGTTTAGATTTTGAATATACCAAAAGTGTTTCAGAATTTTACATCACACCTCTGCCTCGCAGTACAAAGTATAGATATTTCAGTCACTGTTAGTTTCGTTTCTTGTTTGAAATGTCATCTGTGGTTTCTCTGCTAGACACACCTCCTTGCCTTTACATAACCTATACATTTGCTGCAGCATATACTTGTCTATGAAGTTGCAAAATCACTGCGGGACAATGGAGCCTTCTGCCAAGAAAGCAAAAATTCAGCCATCTTCTAAGAAAATCATCATTCGTCTGTGTGATGCATTCATTCGTACGGATGGAAATATTATTTGCCCGGTCATTAAGGCAGAAAACTCCATTCGGGTTTTGTACAAACTTGAAAAAGGATCTTTAGTAAAAATTCTGCAGGATGTTGGAAGGCAAAATGAATTGACTTATATAGACATCGAGCTGAAGTCTGTCACTGACAATAGAAAGATACAGGGCAATCTGTTTATTGAGTATTTGGCTTCAAAGAGCATCAACATGGAGCTAAATAAATACAAAGAAGAATTATTATCTAAACTAACTGAGATCTCTAATGTAAAAGACATTTTAATTCATAATGTCGAAGACAAAAGCAAAATGATTCTACAGCCCATCATCTCAGGTGCAGTATTTGAACTGATTTAGTGACATATATTATGAAGGCAGTGTATACAGAACAGCGTTCAGTGCAACCACCTGGGTGTGGGCATGGAAGATGCGGGTTGTCACTATTACTACGGCATTCAAAGGGCTAAAACTGTGTTTAAATGCATTAAATGTTTTGCAACAAAACGTAATCAAATTATTGCTTATTACAGGAGTCATGCAAGTCAAGGTATTGCTGGAAATGTTTTTCATTTTTTATTTAATTATTAATTCATTTTGCATTTATTTCTTTATAGACTCTGATTTGGAAATGCACAAATTGGAATTATGCTCCAAACGCCTCTCTGAAATGTCAGAGGAATCTACAGCAAGACCCGATCTGGTTATCGCAGCAGATAACATCAAGTCTCAATTAGAAGATTTGAAAGACCACTACACCAGATTTGCAATACTTTCACAGAATGGTAGGTTGCTTTTCTTGTTTGTCATTTACTCAGGGCCAGATTTCCCAAAATGCACACTCGGGATTGCTTTCTATTGAGCCAGGGCAGAGCCGGCCTTGGGCGTTGTGGCGCCCTGTACACCCCCCCTCTTCAAACTACACCCCCCCCCCCTTACCTTGTTGCTGCGGTGAGAGCGGGAGGCATCCGTCTTCTCGCTCTGCCGGCATTTCATGTTGAGCGCCGGAATAGTCCGGCGCTCAACATGAGATGCCGGCACCGCGACGGAGTCACGGAGAGTAAGGGGCGCCGAGCGGTTGCTGAGAACTTCACGAGCAACCGCTCGGCGCCCCTGCCCAGGACTTAGATTAAAGCATAGTTTTTTTTTGGTTTTTTTTTCAAAACCGATGTTTTAAGTTAAGTCCCGGGCAGGCCCCCTGCTACCATGGCGCCCTGTGCGGTCGCACACCCCTAAGGCCGGCCCTGAGCCAGGGTGTGCTTAAATAACAAATCCCACTTTGCTCTGTTTCACCAATTATATCGTTAAGATTACTGTAGCATTAAGGCATGAGGATATGCATTTGTAGTAATGTTACCATGAACAATGTGTATAACCATTCAATATTCTAACATTTGCTTTACCAATTTAGGAAAAGGAAAGAGTTTCATACTTAACCTACTTATGCTGCTGACAGCTGACAACGAGGATGAATATCGTGAAAATAATGCAAATTTAAAACTACTGGAGGTTTGTACTTTTTGGTTTGTTCATTGGCATATCGAGATAAATTATGAACTGGCGTATTGAGATTAATCATGAAATATGATCAGTAAATTATATACACGTAAATGGGTAATATATGGATTGTGTGGTTTTATATTATATTTAATGTTTACCGACTGGTGTCAGGGGTATATAATCATTCTCATCCTCCTCTTTGGACATGGTTAATTTCTATTGGTAATTGGGATTAACGGTATTTAAACCCACACAAGAAAACATGAACAAGGGGTCGCCTGGGTGCCCTAGAGGGACGGGCCAACGTCGCAGATGCGACCCCTGTAGTTACACCACTGCTCCCTCCTTCATTGCCCTATATTCCTCTACAACTGCCATCTCTTTCCCCTTTAAGAAATGATTCATTATCTAAATTAATTAAGGTTAATTATAAAATTCCAAGTTATGGTAATGTGACAGGAAAATGATTTTTAAAGGTGTACAGATATCTACGTGTATTTTATTGTAACTAAGAAATGTTAACCCTTCTTTCATTATACAGGATATTCCACAAAATACAACGTTGGAAAGTTTATCTGAAATTCATTTAATTAATCTTCCAGACGTGGTAATTTTTTTTTCTCTTATGTTACTGTAATATTCAAGTTAAAAATACATAACTTTGCTTTTTGAATTTTATATTTCTATATATTGTAGTCATAACGATTCCTGGTAAAATTACTATTGATAACATTTAACAGATTGGCAGACATACCTTAAGGGCATAGTCTAGTGCTTCAAACAACCTCACTAACCATAAATGCCTTTTAAATTACTAAGTATGCACCTTAATCTAGTAAATACCTTAAACTTTGTGGCAGGAGGAGCAGGGCAGAAGGTGAACATTTTTTTTTTAGATTGGCCCTAATTCAAGGCAGTTTCCCAGTAGGCCTTTCCAGCCCTTAAAGACATCTAGACAGATCAAAAGCCAATATTTTTTCACTACGTTTATTATACCTTCAGCATACGTCATATGAGGTGACATGCCCCTTTCTCCTTATTTTGTAGTAAAAAGGAATTTAAATAAAATAAACCTGTTCTTTTTCAGTGGTGCATAAAAATAATATCATGTATCTCATTTTTTAATTTTCTAGGTAAAAGGCTATGTTAAAAGCATTCTAGAGAAAAAGCAAGACACAAACCAAGACACAAACCAAGACTTCCATACTGTAGTCACCCCTGTTTGTCAGCTGCTTAAATGTGATTCAGTAAGTATGTTAAGAAAAGCACCCTGGGAATATTTTAAACTGTAGCTGCAATTCAATAAAAATGTAAACACAAGTAAAATAGATTTTTCTACTAGTAAAATATTTTGAGAGGCTCAAAACAATACTTTAAATAAAATACTTAAACATTTAATCTTTAAGCAATCCATGCCATCTCCTACGTGTAGGAGACAAGATTTAAGATAATTTCCTTACTTGATTAAGATGCTTACTAGAGTTCATTTTCAATTAGGTGCTAGATTTCTTTTTAAAAATATGAAACAATTTTAGTATAATCTGTTTTATTTTAAAAACTCACCTTATATTGAGAAACACGCTGTATATTACAAATAAAAAGCAATTTTGTTGCGCATGAAACAGCCACAGCTATACGTTTCTGCCGTGCTTAATCTAACCAATTAAAGTAATCCATGTGATTAATGAAAGCTCCATTTATCAGTTGCCTTATTTTAATTTGAAGAAATAATATTTGCTGTGTTTTTTTTCTTTTTCTTCTTTTGACATTTGTGTGTATTATGTTTTTAGGAGACCGGTACCTCATCAGCATCGTTCTCAGATATAAGCAAATATTTTTCCGAAAAGAAAGGGCTTGATATAGAACCCTACATTCTTCCTCAGTAAGTTTAACCTTAATTACCGTATTGGTTCGATTAACCCGATTATAGGCCGCACCCTAAAAGTTAGGTGCTTTTTTAAAGAAAAATGTTAATATTAATAGATATGCTGCCACTCTGGCCCCCCCCCCCCCGAGATATGCTGCCACTCTTCCCGTGGGAAGTGCTGGCAGGGAAGGCTGTCTCAGCGTATGGGACCCTGCAGCGCTGCGGGGGATCTGTCTCCTAACCCTGCTGCCTGCCTGTAAGAAAAAAAGCTTTACTCGTAAATATTAATTCACTTGTTAACCTATTTTTTCATATTTAATTAAAAAAAATGCATTTTATTTCCTTTTGTTTGCCAACCTCCCCCCCAGTTTTGCCTTATACCCCCATATGCCACTCCGCCCCAGATAAGCTTTATACCCCATATTTACCACTCTCTCACCCATATAGGCCTTATCCCCCCTATTTGCCAATCTTCCCCCTCCGATAAACCTTATACCACCCTATATGACCCCTTGGCCAGACTCCCTGGTGTCAAATGAGGACAGCCGGTGGACGTCTGCGCACAACCTCCACTGCTACCCGACACGGAAGGTCACTCTCCATCATAGAAGCCCCAGAGGAAGTGCCGGCAGCAGTGGAGATTGTCTGCGCGCCTTGTGCAGATGTCCACTGGCTGCCAGAGAGGAGGATCCAGGTCTCCTGCAGCGCTGAGGGGGATCTGGATCTTAGCCTTGTAGTCACACCTCTATTTGAGGTCTGATTATAAGACGACCTCGAATATAAGACAGGTATGTTTCAGAACATTTTGAAAAAAAACGTGTCTTATAATCGAGCAAATAAGGTAATTAAAAATTGGATATCTGCGCTATATTAATATAATATCATATATATGCATCATATGCACACTGTCATCCTTGGTAGAGAAAACCAGTAGCTAATTATACACCGGATTATCTATTTTATTTCAAACAGTACCAGAATGAAATACATTCTCCAAAATGTGGCAAAAGAAACTAATAGTTGTAGCACAAGTGTCTCTTAATAGATAAGGCACGTGTGTGTATATATATGCAGTATCTCACAAAAGTAAGTACACCCCTCACATTTTTGTAAATATCTTATTATATCTTTTCATGTGGCAACACTGAAGAAATTACACTCTGCTACAATGTAAAGTGGTGAGTGTACAGCCTGTATAACTCAACACACAGCCATTAATGTCTAAACCTTGACTCTATTGAGCATCTGTGGGGCATCCTCAAAAGGAAGGTGGGGGGAGTGCAAGGTCTCTAACATCCACCAGCTTCCTGATGTCGTCATGGAGCAGTGGAAGAGGACGCCAGTGGCAACCCGTGAAGCTTTGGTGCCCACAAGGGTTAAGGCAGTGCTGGAAAATAATGGTGGCCACACAAAATATTGAAACTTTGGGCCCAATTTGGACATTTTGTCACGAACCGAGGACACAGGTAGATAAGGAGCCCAGGTGCAGGGGATACGAGGGGCTCTGTCTGTACCCCACGATGCATGATGGCTTGGGGTTGGTACAGACAGGCACAGGAAATAACTCAAAGACAGAAGATGCGGATTAAGAGTTGTATTGCATATGATGGTACAATATATATACACAAAGAAAGTCACTTGGCAGGAAGCCCTCGGGGGTTGGGGCACACACGGCAGGAAGCCTTCGGGGGTTGGGGCACACACGGCAGGAAGCCCTCCGGGGTTGGGGCACACACGGCAGGAAGCCCTCGGGGGTTGGGGCACACACGGCACGGCTAGAAGCCCTCTTGCAGGGCACACGGCACGGCTAGAAGCCCTCTTGCAGGGCACACGGCACGGCTAGAAGCCCTCTTGCAGGGCACACGGCACGGCTAGAAGCCCTCCTGCAGGGCACACGGCACGGCTAGAAGCCCTCCTGCAGGGCACACGGCACGGCTAGAAGCCCTCCTGCAGGGCACACGGCACGGCTAGAAGCCCTCCTGCAGGGCACACGGCACGGCTAGAAGCCCTCCTGCAGGGCACACGGCACGGCTAGAAGCCCTCCTGCAGGGCACACGGCACGGCTAGAAGCCCTCTTGCAGGGCACACGGCACGGCTAGAAGCCCTCTTGCAGGGCACACGGCACGGCTAGAAGCCCTCCTGCAGGGCACACGGCACGGCTAGAAGCCCTCTTGCAGGGCACACGGCACGGCTAGAAGCCCTCTTGCAGGGCACACGGCACGGCTAGAAGCCCTCTTGCAGGGCACACGGCTAGAAGCCCTCTTGCAGGGCACCCGACTTGGGAGTCCACTTAGTGGGGCGCTGGCTGCAACTCAGGAACATGGTAGGTTGCCCACTTGCAGGGCACACGGCAGGTTGCCCACTTACAGGGCACTCGACTTGGGAGTCCACTTAGTGGGGCGCTGGCCGCAACTCAGGAACACGGCAAGAGACAAAGCAGGAACCAAAGCAGGTACCAAAGCAGGTACCAAAGCAGGTACCAAAGCAGGTACCAAAGCAGGTACCAAAGCAGGTACCAAAGCAGGTACCAAAGCAGGTACCAAAGCAGGTAGTCCTCAAACTTCAATGTCAAGGCCCAGACTGCAGGGCTGGGCAGGTTTTTAAAGGCTGACTTGATCAGGTAAGCAACTGCAGCTGGACCTGATAATTAGTCTGAGTGGTTCTGAATGGCAAGGGCGGCCACTAGTGGCTGGAAACATGAAATGAATGGCACAAAGTTTAACCAAGTCCATACAGCAAAGGGTGAACGTTACACATTTCCACTTAGGGGTGTACTCACTTTTGTTTCCAAGGCTTAGACATTAATGGCTGCGTGTTGAGTTATTTTGAGGGCACAGCAAATGTACACTGTTATACAGGCTGTACACTCACTACTTTACATTGTAGCAGAGTGTCATTTCTTCAGTGTTGTCACATATATACACACACATACATACAGTACATCAGTCAATATTATGTCCTATGTATACTATATTTAGAGTATTTTAATAATTTGCAGGAAAGCAATGCTAGGAAGCTATGAATCTACTACAAAGTGCATCATTCACCTAAGGTATGGCACTGTTTACCAAATGAGAGTGGACTATTTTGAAGAAAAAGAACTTCAAAATCAACTTTTTGAGCTGGTGACGTTAAATGAAAAAGGTAATTTTTACTGCATTATAATGCACTGAATAAAAGTAAGTATGTACTGAAGTCTGACTAAGACTATGGTCAATAAGTACCGAGGCATCAGATCATTCAAAATAACATCTGGGAATGCCACTGCTTTCATGATATCATGTGATATCAACTGTTTGTTATCTGCCACCAAATTTGTCAAAAGTTTATACACTTGGGCAAAGAAGAGTAACTGGTATGGCAAATAAATAAACGATAGACCCATCCAATCTGCCTATTTTTCTGATGTAATACACAAATCTTAACCAGTCCTCGGTTTTGTGTTGTCCTATGCATGTTTTACCAAAAGCAGGTCTTTAAAAAATCACCAATACCTGCTAAATTGGAAATGTGATTTGTACAATGTTCCAATTTATCAGTATCAAATTTAAAAATCAGTAGGTGCTGAGTTCAGCCAGTTGCTGCAAGTTTGCAGATAAAACAGAGGAAACTTAAAGAGATAATTAGCCTTTGCGGCGACTATTGGAGAACAGTGTTTTAATAAGGAATGCTAATTAGTATCTACTTAGAAAATATAAGCAAATATTTTCCCAAGCGAAATGGCTTGATATAGAACCCTGCATTCCCCAGTAAATTTAATCTACATTAATCTACAATTATTGTCATTTTCTCTAAAACTTTAAAGGGGGAAAATGTGAAGATACATTTGTAAATTATGATGCAAGCCAATAATGAGACCTCTCCCCCATCCATTTTCAAAGCTAAGTTTAGCCTAAGCTGTTGCATGCTTTAATTTGTCAGAAACATCAAGTGACATGAATGAAGACATAAAAGAAAAAGCCATTGAATGTCTTAAGGCCAGATTCGAAATTCTAACTCAGCAAAACATCTCAGAAAATGCAGAGGTAAGATTTACTTTGCTTAGTGGCATATTTCATTACATAATTATATACATTTTATACCCATAAGCTTTAACTTCTGAGTATACGGTATGTTTCAGTTGCTGGAAAGTTTGAGCTCCCCTGAAGATATTAAGCTTTCTGAAGAAGTCCAGCAATTCGCAGGAAAAACAGAGTTATACTTTGGTAAAGGAAAAAATTCAGCACAGGACCGCATGGCTTTGAAGGTAACCAAATATAAAAACCGTGGAATACATGCCTCTCTACTAATCCGATACCCTTTCAACAATCCCACGTAGGGGCCACATGGGGGAACAGGAACAAAAACTGGGGGCAATTATGAAACCCTGTATATAGAGATGTAGCCAAGTAGTGCGCATGATCTATCTTACTGCTGAGCACCGGGATATCACATCCGCATCAATAGTCAGCACGCTGAGGGAGCAGTGAGACAGGACAGTATGAACAGACCATTCCCTCCCTTTATTTTGGGCCTGTTAGAGGGAGATCTATGACCTCCCTAAACGGCCCTAATCCTCCAGCAACGGGCAGTCATTGACATCATTTCAGTTGGGGGGACAAGATATGCATACCTGAAAACTTCTTCACTCCGGCCACCCGGAGCCTTCCCTTGCGGGATGCGGCCAGGACTGCCTACAGATGTCGGTGGGAGTTCCTGCCGACGTCGGGGACGTTCCCCCTGATGTCAGCGGGAAACACCCCCATTTAAAGGGCAAATGTGCGCGGAGTGGGCCGTGTAAAGACCCCGCCCCCGCCACCCGGAGGATTCGAGTGTTGACCCAGAGTACTGGAGAAGAGGTGCTTCACCTGGAGATGTTCCCAGGTATGAAGATATGTAGTGCGGACCATCCTAGCCCAAAGAAAACAAGCAAGGTAAGGTAATATCATCATACAGGTACAGGGTCATGTTAGAGTCTCTGTGTAGGTGTCAGGACTGAAGACTGAGACAGAAGGTGTCAAAAACAAATTTTTTACCTAGTTTGTTGCAAAATTGGAAAGAGCCACAACTGGGTTTTTTGCCTTCTTTTGGATCAACAGCAAGCAATTAACAGGTATGGGAAAGGCTGAACTTGATGGACGCATGTCTTTTTTCAGCCTATTTAACTCTGTAAGGTAAAAACTGGAATGAGCTGGGTACTTGTGGCATATATACACAACAGACAGGTATTTGTAGCAGACATACACAGCAGACAGATACATGTAAAAGGAAGCACATAGTCATGGGCATACTGGTGTCTGAAGTAGGAATTCACAGACTGCAACAGTTTCTTGGCAGACTGGCAGCAAACGCATCAATAAGTAATTGAGGTAAGTAGGAACCATAACATGGAACAAGACAGAAAAAAGGAAAAAACACCAGAATAAACAAGTCAAGTACCAGGTTATAAAAGAAATCTACACACAGATATATATATATATATATATATATATATATATATATATATATTTACTCACAAAGTCCATTGCACACCATTCCAAATTTCCCAAGCCTGGTGCTAGTAACCAGCAGTTTCCACACAAAGCACTTCCAAAAGATGGTCAGCACTCCAGGTCTTTAAATTAACAATTTCTCTTTATTCAAAGTCAAGTCGACGTTTCAGTCATTGCTGACTTTCCTCAGGACATACATTTAAAATAAAACAAACACATATTTATAATAAAATAGCTAGAGAACTCACCAATCTGAAGTGAGTGGGTGTGTGCTGAAATCGGCGTGTCAATGCTGTTAGTGAGCATGTGTGTGACATACCCGGAAGTGCAGTGTAGCATTATTGTGTTCCGGTTACTATAGTAACATAGTTTATTCAGTTTGTGCACAATCAGTAATGTTTTAAAGTGATGTGAAATATGTTCTGAGGCTCCTAAGAGCTCATTATGTTAAATTTAAAGTGCTATAATGTGCAAACATGATTGGGGATGAACTTTAGATGTTAAATACCGTATTGGCTCGGATATAGGCCGCCCCCGTATATAGGCTGCACCCTAAAAGTTTGGTGCTTTTTTAAAGAAAAAGTTTTTTTCTTTAAAAAAGCACCAAAAAAACATGCTGCCACTCTGTCTCCCCCCCCCGAGATATGCTGCCACTGTCCTCCCCCCCGAGATATGCTGCCACTGTCCTCCCCCCCCGAGATATGCTGCCACTGCCCCCCCCACGAGATATGCTGCCACTGTCCTCCTCCCCCCTCGAGATATGCTGCCACCCTGCCCCCCCCCCCGACTTACCAGAGGGGACTCCCGGGTGTCTTGTGGGGCCGGCGGGGGACATCTACGCAATACGCGTATACAACTTCCGGTGCCGGCACATCTGCTGAGTGCCGGCACCGGAAGTTGTATACGCGTATTGCGTAGATTTCCCCCGCCGGCCCCGCAAGACACCCGGAAGTCTGCTCTGGTAAGTCTTGGGGGAAGAGGTAAAACGCATCGTGCGGACGGTCACCAGCTGCGGCGATGCGGGTAAACAACCTCCGCAGCCGGTGACCGTCCGCACGATGCGCTTAGACAACCTCCCGTGCCGGCACCCCCCGTGGAAAGTGCTGGCAGGGGAGGCTGTCTAAGCGTATCGGGGAGTACGATACAGGTCCCCTGCACCGCTGCGGGGGATCTGTATCCTAACCCCGCTGCCTGCCCGGCGTCGGGCGCTAGACCCCGAATATAGGCCGCACCCCCACTTTAAAGACTTACAAAAAAAAGTGCGGCACTATATAAGTGCGGCCTATATTCGAGCCAATACGGTATGTTCCCAGGTGTTAACCCCTAACATAAGCATTATATACTTTTATTATTAAAATACATAAATAAATCACATTAAAAAACATGCATGTCTCTAGATGCAGCACTAAAAAGGTGCTTGCAAATGCAATATGCAATACCAACTCACTTTAAATCACCATTATTATTATTAAATGGACAAATCAATGGAATTGCAAAGTCCCTAATTCAAATATGCATAGATATAAGGCATGTTTAATAATTTGATGTGTCCATTATTATTGAACATAGTTCCTTATTCATGTATAAATCTAAATTCATCCGTATTATTCCTGATCACCCCAATAAATTGTGAATACGGTAAGGATCTTTTCAAATGATTAGGGTGTGCGCTTTCGGCATGTAGTAGAGTATTTTTATCTGTTGGCTTACTATACATGGTATACTTTAGTTTATTATTTTCAATGTCGACAAATCAAGATAATTGATAGTTGATGAACTTATTTAGGCAACAACTTTAATAGAGGTTGATAGAGAATTTATCTCCACAACAAACATCTCCACTTCCTCAACGGTACCCCTCCATAGTACCAACACATCATCAATATATATATCGAAAATACCTCAAGATTTTATTTGCATTATTTCTACTTCATACATGTACGTGTTAGCATACATGGGCGCCATGGCTGCTCCCATTGATGTTCCCGACCTTTGTATATACCACTTATTCTCGAAGCGGAAATAATTGTATTGTAGTGTGGTCATTAGTAACGCCAAAGTACTAATCTTTAAATTTCCACAGTAAGCTTTTCCATATTGTAAGATATTATAAACGGGGGTATATGTGACACTACTGCACTGTTAATATTTTGGTCCAATGGGGGAATTTTGTTTTACCCCATATAGAATGTTGAAAAAATTACAATTCCTAACTACTGGGCAGATATTTTGGGCACTATATCTTTAAATTTCCACTGTAAAAACACATATTGTAAGATATAAAAGAGGGTGTGTGTTTGAGACATGTGCAGTGTAACTGTGTTGGTCCAATGGAGGAATTTTTTTTAACCCCATGTAGAATGTTGAAAAATCACATTAGCTATCTACTGGGCTGATATTTGAGGCACTATATCTTTAAATGTCCACAGTAAAAATGCAACATATTCACAGATATAATAAAGGGGGGTGGATGTGAGATATGTGCAGTGTAACTAAATTGGTCCAATGGGGGAATTCTTTTAACCCTATGCCGAATGTAGAAAAATTACATTTACTAAGTACTGGGCTGATATTTGTGGCACTATATCTTTAAATTTACACAGTAAAAATGCACCATATTCACAGATATAAAGGGGGGTGGATGTGAGATATGTGCAGTGTAACTAAATTGGTCCAATGGGGGAATTCTTTTAACCCTATGCCGAATGTAGAAAAATTACATTTACTAAGTACTGGGCTGATATTTGTGGCACTATATCTTTAAATTTACACAGTAAAAATGCACCATATTCACAGATATAAAGGGGGGTGGGTGTGAGATATGTGCAGTGTAACTATATTGCTCCAATGGGGGAATTTTTTTTAACCCCATGTAAAATGTTGAAAAATGATAGTTGCTAACTACTGGGCTGATATTTGGGAAGCTATATTTTTAAATTTCCACAGTAAAATTACACCATATTGTAACAAATAATAGAGGGGGGTGTGTGATGTATGTGCTGTGTAACTGTGTTGGTCCAATGGGGGAATTTTTTTTAACCCCATGTAGAATGTTGAATAATCACATTTGCTAACTACTGGGCTGATATTTGGGGCACTATATCTTTACATTTCCACAGTAAAAATGCACCATATTCTCAGAAATGATAGAGGGGGGGGGTGTGAGATATGTGCAGTGTAACTGTGTTTGTCCAATGGCGGAATTTTTTTTAACCACATGTAGAATGTTGAAACATTTGCTATCTACTGGGCTATTTGGAGCACTATATCTTTAAATTTCCACAGTAAAATACACCATATTATAAGATATTATAGAGGGGGTGTGTGAGATATGTGCAGTGTAAATATATTGGTCCAATGGTGGAATTTTCTAATAAATGCAGAAATGTTAGAAAATGTCATTTGCTGGCTATGAGCTAAAAAAAAGCATCTGATTGTATGACCACTCATTTGAAACTGTCTGATAGCTTGACTCCAGTTGAATGAGAGGGGTGGTAGGAAATTTGATAGCTTGGTCCCTTGCTGGAAATTCCAGTTTCACGTCTACCATAAACCAGAGCACTCACCGCGGAAGTTCTTCTCCTGGAGGTGTGCGCTGAGAAGCAACTCCCAGGTATTCGATGATCCCAACAGTGAGGAGGCCCCTAAGTAGGTAGATACGGAGAGGTAGATAGTCTCTGGGTATAGCTGGAGAGATCCATGCAAAATAAGGAAAGCGGAGATAATTGGTCAGGGCACCATTCGCTAAATGAGGCGATACAAAAGTGCAGGGAATGGCGAGGAGCAAAACCAAACGCAGAGTCAGACGAGCCAGAGGTCATACACTGGACGGGTAGTCAGCCAGAAGATGGGTCAAATCCAAAGCGGGTAGTCAGACGATCCAGGTCATACACGTGGAGGAACGAACACAGCCAAATCACAGATCAGAGGGTAGTCAGGACAGGCCAAGGTCAAATTCACCATAGAACGCTACTGAACAGATAAACAGCAAAAGACCACACCAGGGTACAGGTAACAGGGCTTCCGGATTTTTAAATTTGGCGCCGGTAGCCACCACGCCCCCAACACTGACATCCAGCAGGGGGAGCACGACCGCCATGCTGAGCACCCAGCCAACGCTTCCTCCTGACCTCGTCACGAGGTAAGTGTAGCAGCGAACCGGGAGCCGAACGGACGGACACAGAACGACGGGGGACAGCGGATCTGCGGGAGCGGGTGACATCCAGCAAGGACAGGGCCGGCCCAAGACAAAATGCCACTTGGGGCGAAGTTTAAAATGCTGCCCCCCCATTATCTACCCACCCTGCCGCCCCCCCATTATCTACCCACCCTGCCGCCCCCCCATTATCTACCCTTCTTCTCCCTCCCTGCCTCCCTACCTATTATCTACCCCCCCCTTGTACTTACCTTTCAGCAGTCCTGCGGTGAGTCTCGCTGCTCGGTCTCGGTGCCGGCTTGTAACGCTGAGCGCCGGAAATTACGTCATCTTCCGGCACTCAGCATTACAAGCCGGCACCGAGACCGAGCTAGAGGGCTCGCAGAGGAGAAAGAGAGGGGCACCGAGCGGGTACTGACAACTTGGTAAGCGAAAACCACTCGGCGTCCTCTCTCTCCTGTGCTTTAAAAAAAAAAAAAGGGCTTGGGGTGGCAAACTGTAGCCCTTTCAAAAGTGCTGCCTGGAGCAGTTGCCCACTCGGCTCCATTGTCGGGCCGGCCCTGAGCAGGGAGTTATGGAAGTGATGGATTTACCGAGTGAAACCAGTAGATCCTGTTTTACATTTCGCTGTGGATCACAGGGCAGAGTTTGCAGCATATACCCCCAGAGTTAGCTAGATAATGTGACAAGCACGTGTCCGCTTCTCCACGCCACACAACGTGATTTCCGGTTCCCCCTCCACACCAAGGCAGCGTTGACTGACGAGTGTTTAAGTCCTTCACTATGCAGCTCAGCCCTGAACTTTCAATTCCTCCAGGTTAACAGAGCACCAGTCCCCTCTAGGTTCATTTCCATCTGGAGCATGATGGGAGTTGGAGTCTGCAATCATCTGGAATGGCCCTGGCATGATTGCACAAAACCCTAAAATCAAGGAGTAATGATTTTGAAGGGAAATGCAAATTCTTGATTACTTTAGAATAAAAGTAAGAAAATGTAAATGTAAAAAAATTGTACAAGCGCTCCCTTTTGGCTGTATAAACTGTCAAACACTGTGTCTGTATGAGATAAATTGTGTAGACAGTGTGTAGACTAATCGTTTATCATTGTTTAACCCTTGGGCCTGCAGAATCTTTTGATTTATTGTTACTTTTAAAATACACATTTTTTCCCCAAGAAAATGTATATGTCTTTTATTCTACTGAAATCTATATTTCAGTATCTAATATATATATATATATATATATATATATATATATATATATGTAATTATTCTTCTACTTGCATATGAGAAGTCAATGTATAAAACATGCTAGGCAACCACAAATGACATTTTTTATTGAAATCATTTTTTATGCTACCTCAAGGATGTTCTTAAAACATTGACACCTTCTCAAGATGACAGTTTTGAGCAATATCAAAGAAAAATTGCTGCCGTGAAGAAAATTGTGGTCTATCTGCCCAGCAAAATATTACATAGTGGAAAAGAGATTCTAGAAATGCCAGGGACCGATGATTCTGATCCAATGGCTATGGATTCTATCAGGAATGCCCTGGAAGATGTGAGTACACACACCTTATCCAATTTCCTGTTAACACTGGGTTTTTTTTAAATGAAACAATTTATATATTTTACATTTTCAAAGACATGATTTTAACCCATGTGCATGGAAGCCTTCAATAGACAAAGGTAATGTTTATTTAGAAACACTGCTTTTTTGAGTTATGTTACAGTTTATCACACGAGCATCTGCCAACATTTTATTTTAAGCTTCTTTTTATTGTTTATAACTAGATTCAATTGGAATACAGAATTTAGTTGATTAGTATTCTCATACTCAGTTACTCATAGTAAATTGGGAAATTTATTCATTTAATGTTTTTAAAGTAATATCATTTTCAGAATAGCATTACTATGTAGTCTTGTACATTGTTTGGTTGGCTTTTTGGCAAAGTAGGGTGTTTATTAAATTTATTTTGTGTAAACAAACTTACACAAATTCACACATGCTAACACACACACTATATTACTAACACACATGTACACACTCATTCTAACACACACATTCCATATCACAGCACGTACACATACATGCTCACATATACACTTATACATAAACATCAATGCTCACCTACACGTATACAAAGACATCCATGCAAGCATCTGAAATGGCCTTGGCATGATTGCACAAAACTCTAAAATATAGAAGTCATGGGGTACACTGGGGTCACTATTTTTTTTATTGCTATTTTTTTCTTTTTTACTTTTGCTCTTTGTGGGAAGGAGGAGAAATGTTTTTTTCTCACTCTCTGATCTCCCCTGCAATGATCACACACCAACTTGTTAGGTGCTGCTAGGGTCTTAATTATGTGTCCAGATGGCACTTGTATACTGTATTTTGCACCCTTAATATAATTTAAATTAGAGAACTTAGCTACACCTAAAGCAATATAAGCTCGACTGTGGTACAGGAGGTGTTCACAATTACAGCAGTTTAACACTTGACCTGTCACAGAGATTTACTAATTTGTTGTCACAAAGAAAATAAACAGGTCTATGATGTAAATAATTATTTAGATACTAGGCGTCCATTTAGCCCATTTAGTGCTAACCACAGAGGTGAAACATGGTTGGCAAAGTGGACCCAGGATGTCAATCACCTATTTTATACATGGCGGCACTTCAGGGTCCCCTCTCAGAAAAATGCTAGAAGACGCTAAATAATAATAATAATAAATTACTAACCTCTAATTTAAAAGACAATATTAAGTTAAAAACAGGCAAATCCATGGAACCTGATGATGCATCCAAAGTTATAAGAAGTGCTTTAAAGTGGCAAATCCATTGGCAGGCTTATTTAACCAATCACTAGACAACAGGAGTAGTTGCTGAAGACTGGAAGTTGGCAATTTTGTAGTACTATTTCACAAAAAAAGTAACCAAGGGAGCCAACTACAGACCAGTAAGTTTTACATTAATAGTTGGGAAATTAATGAATAATCATCCCAAAGGAGAAGCTTGTAGTTCTCACTCCAGGAGAACTACATTATAGTAAAATGGATTCCTTCCTGGCACCTAGCAGCTGGGAGGTGGTAATACAGTCTAGTCAGATTCCAACAATAGCTGTCCAGGATACCTGTACAATAAAATAAAATTCCCCATAAATTTAACCAGGTGAATAAATCCCCATTTTAAAACAAGGGTACCCCAAATTTGTCAAGCACCACAGTCTTTAGAGTCTCTAGTAATTGGGGAAACGTGATACTCTGTACCGGGGAAAGAAGTAGTCCCAGCGGAACCCTTCTACCCACCTCCCCAAAAACAGAACTCCTTCCAAGGCCAAGGCCCATAGTCTGTAGGGAGTCTGTCCCCCTCCAGGAGCCCAGGACACGAAGGCTTCTGTGGCAAAATACTTTCAAAAAAAGGCGGAGCCAAAACATGCACCAAGGGAGAAGCCTTGCCTCATTCTTCCAATCAGGGGAGAGATTGTGTGTGGAAGCTCCACCCTCTTATGAAATCAGTCTTGGAGGCTTGGGTAACGGGGAGAAGCAGACCAAGAAAGAAGAAGCAAAGAAGAAGAAGAGTCAAGAAAAAAAATGGAGCTGGAGATAAGGTGGCAGGGACACAGAAGTGGTTGTTGGAGAAGTCAGGGAGACATTGAGGGTGAGTGACAAAGAATTTCCAAATGAAAAAGTCCTTTAAAGTTTGTGCCAGCCGAAAGGACAGGAAAGAAAATTTGTTGTCCATGGGCAGTGTCTAGTAGATATAGCCTGTCTTGGTTTCAGTAAGGCATTTGACACTATCCCTCATATTAGGCTTAACAATAAGTTGCAGTGTTTGGATGTTAAAATAGTTAAATGGATGAGGCAATAGTTGAGTTACAGTGTAGTTAATGGTGTAAATTCAGAGGAAGGTCTTGTTACTAGTGAAGAACGTTAAGCATCTGTATTGGAACCCACACGTTTCAATATTTTTATTAGCAATATTACAAAAGGTTTTAATGGTAAGGTATGTATTTTTGCAGATGATACAAACGTCTGCACTTGGGTAGACATTGCTCGTGGAACAAGCCAAATGGCAAGTGAAATTAGAAGAATGGTTCAGAGTGTGGCAGTTGTAGTTTAATGTTGATAACTGTAAAATAACGCACTTGGGACGTAGAAACCCCAAGGCAGAATATAGGATTAGTAGCACTGCCCTGTCAGTAACAACAGAAGATAGGGACTTGTAACTATTTCTTTTTGAGGACTTAAATGTAAGAAGGAAATGCAATGAAACATCAGAAAAAGCAAGCAAGACGCTGGGTTGTGTATATAGAGGCTGTGTTTTTACATTAAAGTATGGTTATTGGGAGAGTTGGTGGCATAAAACAGAAGTAGTGTTTATATTTGAGGTTTGTTTTTTTTTTTAGTGAGAATTTATTTATATTTTTAATGAGCCATTTATTGAATAGCAGTACAGAGCAAACAGCAGATCCAGACCAGCGATTACATAGCACTGAAGACTTTTACTGGCTATAAATTACTTTTTAAAACAATGTTTGTCAGACTGTTCACATTTAAGCAGCTTTGGTTGATAGGGCAGTAGACTCCTTCTCCAGTAACTTGCCCCAAGCAGCCTTGTTGGCGTCAGCAGCCAGGGCAGTCTCGATGGCTTGAGACAGCAGCTTGAAGTGTCCCGGATCTACCTTCAGTTTGTCCACGTGTAGCTCGGTCAGACTGGCCATGCTGGTGGGAAGGTTATCCACATTCTTGATGGCATCTCCAAGGGCATTCATGATTTTCCCGCCATGCTTAAGGAGGTCAGCAGACTTGGGAGTCAGGTCAAAGTGGCCGAAGTGATTCTTGGCTTCTGGGTGACTTGTTAGAAAACTGTTCATAGCTTCCCCTCCAATGTTATCAGCCTCCGGGGCAATTTTCACCCAGAAAGCTTCAAGTCCACTTTTCTCACTGTCAGAAATAGTCGGTTGTCATGAAATACCTCATAGAAAGTGATCATAGATTGATTGTTACCTGACCGTTTTTTGTGTGATGTGCCTGGTCAGTCTTTGGACATTAAGGGGTTAATATTGTGTGACAACTGAAAAAAAACCAAATCTGCTTGATAGTTACAATTTTGGTAAATTTACTTTAAGGACATCAACTTACCTAGAAGGCCTATTTTTTACAACCTTGAATTCATTTTTGTGCTTTTTTGCAGGTGGATGCTGTAATCCTTATTTCTGACTTTTCTTTCAAAATTGTGGAAAAAGAAGTAAAAGATATGTTAACCGAATCTACATTTCTCTCAAAGTTTTTGAGTAACCCTAATGACTACAAACTTATGCTTCTTTCATATCCAGAAAAGGTAATGTAATCAGAATATGGCGTGCTGAAATTCTTTATTTTCATTTTCCCAACTTGGGTACTATGGAAAAGAAAAGCAATGGGAGGTTGTGCATGGAAATAGCTGGGGCAGCATCCCCCAAGCGGGACCACACTGCTGTCATACTTCCCTTTTAGAAATCCAGAATTAAATTAGCATGTGGGCTGACAAAAATCTTCTTACAGGAGAAGCTCGTGGGGGTTTGCCCTTGATGAGCCATAGTGATATCTAATAGTTAAAATGTTCTACTTTTCTGCAAATTTCCTCTTTAGTGAATAGGCAACTGACCTTCACCCTGTTGGCTATGCCATATCAGGGCTTGTTTTTTTACCATGTTGCATGCTAGACTGACTTAGCTAGCATCAAACCCTACCACACAAACAGCTGGCTTGACTCCAATGTATATGGTAAGAAAGTTGATCTTTTCAAATATGTCTGCCATTTCATTTAGAACCAAGGGTTCCAATATAGAAAAGATAGTAGTCGTCAAATAATAAAACTGGAACAGGAGGAGCAGAAGAAAAGGAAAGAAGAATTAAAAATGATGACCAAACTGATAAGGATGGTAAGTAATTAAATTAGTTTCAAAATCACTCTTCCATTGTTCCCAAGGCATCTACTGTATTTGCTTGAATATAAGACAAGGTTTTTCACAGAGCAAATGCTCGGTAAAATACCCCTCGTCTTACAATAAAGATCTAACTATAAGACTAAGATCCAAATCCCTTGCAGCGCTGCAGGGGACCTGGATCCACCTCTCGGGCAGATCTGTGTGCGCAACCTCCACTGCTACCCGGCACTTCCGCTGGGGCTTCTATGACGCATCGCTGGCGTGACATGACTTTCCTGTGCTCAGTCACAGAGGCCCCGGCGGAAGTGCATCACGCAGACAAACACCGGCTGCCCCACTAGACACCAGGGTGGCAAGTCTGGCCATGTATTGGTAAGTGGCATTTTAGGGGGCAGAGTAGCATATAGGGTGGTATCAGGCATATTAGGGAGGCAGAGTGGCATATAGGGGGGTATAAGGCATATTTGGGGGCAGAGTGGCAAGCCTGGGGTCAGATGTGCATAACTGGGGGGCAGGTTGGCAAATAAAAGGAAATAAAAACAAGAAATGCATTTTTATTAAATATTAAAAAATAATGAACATGGGAATTAATATTTACTAGTAAAACAGGGTCATCTTATAAGGCAAATGCGGTATTTGAGTTAATTTGCTCATAGCTATACTATTGAATGCAATTCCGGTGGATGTGGTGGGCATTCTTGTCTCATATACCTCCCCTAGTACTTGTTGAGTGCTGCTAGGCGTCCTAATCATGTGTCCAGATGGTACTTGTATGTTTTGTGCCTTTAATGGAATTTAAATTAGAGAATTTAGCTACTCCTGAAGCAATATAAGCTTGAATGGGGAAAACAGTTTAACACATGACCTGTCACTAATACCTTGTCATGGAGCAAATAAACACAGGTCTATGATGTAAATAATTATTAATAACAAAACATCAGCCAAACACAGATTTCCTGATAGTAAGGAGTGATCCATCAAAGCAGAGAACACATTCCCACTGCTTCAGAGTCCAGTGGCGGTGTGCTTTACACCAGAGACTTACTGATATATTCCTGTCACACTGCTCTTCATCTGTTGCCTTACTGTGCCAGTCCTTCCATTGGCTCTCTACATCCTCCAGAATGAAATTCAAAATCCTCACCTACTGAGTC